>OX465584.1:38379561-39579561 GCA_950022655.1 Alentia gelatinosa
TTAGACATTTCTGAAATTCAAAGTCGGGGATAAAAGGCAAGTAACCGAATATCGAATATTATGATATATGGTATCTCATATGGTATATTGTGTATATATATGTTATTTCATGAATAGGGAAATAAATGCATGTTTTTTTTGTGTGCTGCGTGCTTGCTGTTCAGAGCAAGAGTATTCCGTATTTTCGTTTATCATACTCCAAAAGTGGGACATGGTGAACTATGGTCACACATGGAGACTGGGATCATCAGGATGTAAACATTGAAATACTGAAAAAAGAAGAGTTGTCGTATATGTCCTACTTGACAGTTCCTGGTATATTATAACTGGATAATCTTTCCTTGACGTCAATGCTTTTGACTCTAAAGCGAGGACTTTTATCGTGCATCTCTTGGATACACACGAATGATATGTAGCAGATGATCATGGAATTCGATGTGTCAATGGATTAAGGCTATAATCAACCATTATGTTTTTGTCGATGTTAAGGAAAACCCCAGAAAATATCAGAAATGTCGACCGTTTATTACTTATATATTTTATAGAATTTATAAGCTAAAGCTCAATCTTCCTGTTCTTGGCATACAGGACCTTACAATATAGAACAGAGAAAGTTGCTTTGTTTATCGTGTTAACTATACCTGTATTCAGCACTGAACCATGCCATATTCACAGCACCTGGTCCGTGGATAATGATTCAAATCATGTTTTACCGGATTCCTCGTCACGAGAAAATAACACAGAAATGTTAGATCTTCTAATTATCAGAGTGAACAGAAACACGATATGACAGTCTATAAATGCCATACGCCGTATCGCACCATTCCTTGCGAAAATATGGGCACTACTATTGATCGAAAATAAACCAAGGGCCATCATGAAAATTAAGGGCTCTGGTATCATAACAAATGTATGCTACAACGCTTGCACTATCTTCATCTGACAAACCTACAGGGTGCGTCTCTATAACATTAGGAGAAATCATTTTATCAATATGAATCTCATCTACTACAAGCTGCACTTTGATATTCCCATCCGAGCAATTTGTGTGCCTTGATACACATGATGACCAACGTGGTAATATCGTGACACGTACGACTATGACATGAGAGCTATTTATCCATCAGCCAAGTCCTGCCGACCATTTCTAGGACGTGCCTGAAGTGGAGGTAAATAAGAGACCAATACGAGGCCCTCTTTCCCAGCCCAACAGATAACCAGCTAAATAAGCATGGCCGACCACGGATTTCCGGATCCGGCACTCCAGATTATGCCAGAGTTGAGTTTCTGAGCCTCTCCGCTCAATCTCCAAGCATATCTCCCGGATGTTCTGTGATCGTAATGTGAACGCTGTAGCTGACTGAGTCAGATATGCTAGGAGAGTGACGTTAAGGAGCTTAGTCAATAAACTGCATGGCCTGGCTAAATGCTAACCCCTATGCTAACCCTATCTGTAGAAGTTCTCGGCTTGTGGAGAGGGAGGGGGTGGTGGCCTATGTTTGTATACTTACCCTATCTGAGACAGAAGGTGTTCGAAGCTAGTGGGCATGGTGGTGGTATAGTGGTGGAAGTGGAGGGGGCTAAGGCTTGAGTTGCTTACAGAGTTCCAGACCCTAAATACTAGATTTACATATTTCAGGTAGATCTCAGGGCTGGATTTAGGTATGGGCCCTGTTACGCGTGTTTGCGCGTGCAGCAAGGCTTATGTTAAACGTACAGACAGCTTTACCTCGTTCCTACCTTCAACCCCCGATCCAAACTCTCTATCTCACCCCAGGCAGACTTGGTGCATGTTTATCTGCCCAGCCTCAGCTTGCTCTAGAAGAGTGCACTGACCGTTACATATTAAGAGCAGGTGAGAAGGTTTTGTTCAGGTTTCGTAATACCCTTCTTCATTCCTAGCAGTTATGGTTTCCTATATTCAAACTCTCATATATATGAAAAGCATATATCGAGGAGGAACATCATTGCATTTCCTTTATGATAGGATCAATAAGTTTCCTGTTAAAAATGAGTGATGGGGCAAGAGGACCTGCCTGTTTGGTAGATTTAGTCGTTACAATATAAAGTTTTACAACCCCCCATTCAGTCAAAGCAACTCCGGAATCAAACAATAATACAGATTAGAAACCCGGAAAACAATAATTATTACTGAGTATCGGAAAAAATGTTGTGTATACCAGTCTAAACGCAAGCGACAAAAGAAAATCTTCGCACGTGAAATTAATATTTGCTGTTGGTGCGTTTCATTTGAACACTCGAAGTACGAACATTCCAACAACTGAGCCACAGAAAACTATTCAAACAAAAGCTGTGTGAGCGAGCAACAGAAATTCACTGACTCTAAAGAAGCCATTCCGAACAGGGACTAGCTGTAGCATTCTCTTTCTACTGGGATGGTTTTATAGGTTAGAAATTAAGAGTACACCATTGCCCTCTGTCTTTGATGATTACTCGTCCGAGACTCAGAGAGAAAGAGAGGTCTGTGTGGCCACTGTCGTACCCTCTGACTGACATCGTGGTGGTGCATTTTCCTGTGTCCTGCCCAGTTCACCACTGTGTGGAGGATCGGCCAACCACGCAGAGGCTGTGGGGATTTGGCAGGGCACGGGTTGGAGGTTGGATAGTGGCCAATTCGCCCCCTTGAGGGTCCATGCAGGCAGATTCCTAAAATCTGTCCTTAAAGTATTCTACTCTCAAGCTCAGGCTACACTCTCCTGTGGTAGTAAATGCATGTTCTCAATACGTATATTCATGGACGAATCTTGATTTCTCAAAGCAATCATAGTCAAGAATTTGATTGGATGTCATTTAACTCCATTGTGGCTATCAATTTGTCTTGTGGATTTAGGAATAGCCATAATTATTAATTATTCCCTGAGAATTTCTTCAGGACTAAGTTTAGGACCTGTTCTTAGTGATCGACAGAGCATAAATCTCTCATCTTGAAATGATCTTTACGAAAAAAAGGCACGTTCCCCGCAGAAGTGTGCAAGGCATGCGAATGCTTCTAGTTGTTCGTGGAGAAGAAGCTAAATTCTTCAAGATAAAAAGAAATTCTTACTCCACTACTTGAGAGATGCCCAGCAGACAAACCACAAGGAAGTCAAGTATTTGTTTTAGAAAATAACTTAAATTCAGATAGTGTTTGATGGAGGGATCAAAACTATTCAGTGAATAGATCTGTGCTATGTTATGAATGGATTGTATTCAAAACGTCGATATTTATGATGGTAACACGTGAATCGAAATTACTTTAAACCATTCGGGTCACTGAACTATGGTGTACATTTGACCTGTATATGTGGATACAGGAGGGGTGAGAATCGGGCATTCACCTCGATTGGTTAATTAACTTGATATTTCTTTTTCAAATTAACATATCTATTCTATGTGTACTGAAAAAACAATGCTTTCATATTTTCTATCAGACTTATCGAGGCATCTCTACGGCAATCCTTTTATAACTCAGTTTTATAACTGAACTGCATTGTTCAGCTCCAATATGAAATTATAAAACTTCAATTACTTTCTCTTTAATCATATAATGTTACATGTAATTTAACGGTATAGGCACTGCCAAAATGACATAATTATGCCTATTCTGAGAGTGGAACATTAATCATGTTGACCTGATAGTTATTATATTCTAACCTTGTTAAAATAAAACCTCACCCCTCCTCTCAACAAGAAATGAACCCCAAAAAAAGAACCAGTACCTCCTTATATTCGATGTAACATGATATGGGAAGCTAGAGTTACTGCAGCCGAATGCTCATTCGAACAATGCTTGATGTAGCCAAACTTCACAGTACGTGTAAATAACCCATAAAGCACCCGTACCTCTGTGGCCCTGGACGTGCTAGAGACGTGACTCAGCTGAGAGTGCATGCTGACGTGGGTGTGGAGTGACACGCCCGTGGCACAGCGGACGTGTGTGACGATACAGATGAGCATACAAAGACACAGACACTGTGCTCTCCGCTAAAACCTCGTTTCTATTAGCCAACGAAAACGGTGGAGGAGTTTTTGAAAATTCTAAATGTCTGTCGGTGTTGCCACCGACTCTACGTCGGTATCAAATAATCGGTGAGGGTGCAATGTATGCACTATATCTACTGGTGTTTTTGAAAACTCTAAAAGTCTGTCGGTTGTGCTACCGACTATGCGTCGGTATCAAATAATCGCTGAGGGTGCAATGTCTGCACTATATCAACTGTATTTTCCAGGGACACACATATTTTCTGTGAAAGAATCCGTCGGTGGTGGCAGATCTATACCAAATTAACCTGGGAGCATTCTCTACAGGTCTCGTTTCCATTCACCGATCTGATGTCGATGTACCCAAAAGATCTGTTGGTGGTTCTCGATTGAAGATCGGTGCCGAATAATCGGCCAATGGAGATGGGATTTAAACATACAGCCCACCTGAGCGCCCTTGAGGCAGGCTGCTCCTTCTCACCTCACTCACACGCCATTCCTGGATTCTGCCCAGGGTAGGATCAGCTCCAGGATAGCCTCTTTCTATATGGTGCATAACATTTTCATTAGTTAACGAGAGCTGTAATTGCACGAAACTCTCGTCGTTTTGACCTGATTAAGGCGTGGTGTAGGAAAGTAGTACCGGGGATGAGCCGGTAGCAATACTCCTAATGCATTAAATTCTCTCATCTGAGGCATAAATACATAAACAACAGGGTTGTCAGGTGTATGGTAGGTTCACATCGTCATAAGCCCAGTACAATTTTTGGAGGTAATGCAGTAACTACCATTGACTGAATAATCCGCATTAAAAGGTCAGTCATAAGGTATTATCAACGTTTGGGTTCTTTAGAAAGGGGCAATTTGTTGCCTTCTAGCATCGCACATGACTCGCTGATCAGTGCCCCCATACAGGGAGCAGCTCCCTTATAAGGCAATAAATACTGTACAAACATGACCACTGACCCAAAGCCAAAGTCTAGAGATCCTTGATAAGACCAAAGGCAATATACGTGAATTGAATGCAGACTGTTTGACAATTATACATTCACACTCCTCATTGGTTGGCTGGATATTCTGCATGAGTGAGCATCACGTCTCCCCGTCCTCTCTGCCAGCTACAATTATGGAGCACAAAACAGGACAACGGCGAAAAAAAACACAACCAAAGAAACACAATTTAGAAAATACTAACTCCTGACTCACAGTTGGCTTTAAAAACGAGAGGAGGGCATATGGACGACTGTAAACGAATGAAAACCAGAAACATTGCCACGATATTACATTACAATCGTGTTATTTACTGTGGTTCTGAAATAGCATTGTCTGGTGGCCTATCCACGTGATGTGTCCCATGTGTTTCTCGATAAAGTTAATTTCTATGAACTCCCTTGCTGTCTTTATGGTCTATTGTTAACGCCCCGTGAAAATTGTGTCAGTTCCACTCTTTCAGGTCATTTACCAACAAAAAGACCTCCTCTCCTTGGCATCCAAAACACTCCTTGTATCGGTAATATGAATCGGCATTTGGCGTATCTAAAATGGTTGTGACAAAGGATCTAAAAAGTAAGCGTTTTTACTTTTGTAGTCTAGATATACATGTAATGAAGGGATCTGGTTGCTAGACAGGCGCCAAGGACTTGGTTCTTTTCAAACTACCTGAACACTATATCTTTGTATCATCTGATGGTATCAACAGTAATCACAAATACTTTATGATGATCATAAAACTTTTCTCGAGGCCCTGGAATAATTACTATCAAATAAATCGTAATTTTTGTTATTATCTGAAATGTCAATAAATTCTATATAAAAGTCTGGATGTGCGTCAGGTTTGTTCATCTCAAACCTAGCTCCGTGGTTTAAGGTTAACTATGGAAAGATGGATTGAATATGATTTCTATAAACAAGGTGCAAGGAATGGATTTACTGTCACCAATTTACACGGTTTTTAGAGCCAGCTGAATTTCTGAAATTGTCCCACAAACGTTGGAAATGTGCCAAAAAGGAAGCCCATGCATCTAGGTGAAGAAATCTTACATTCTCTTTTCTGCAAAGTCCTATTTACACCATGGCCTATGACGAATGCAATTACTGGCCTTTTTTTTTACAGAATAAATGTAAGATACGGCGTTGTAAATGTTCCATGTTGATTATCAGTATGACATTGACATCGCAGTTCGTCAAATCGCCAACATTCTGGTCACTGGGCGGACGCCATTTAATTGATCGTCGAGATGTGTCATCACTGTCCTGTTGGAAATGACTTAGGCTTGGCCGACTGTAATCTTGTCGCTGGATGCACTCCACAGACCAGAGTCGATGGCACACAGGATATGTGCACAGTTTTCAGAGGTAACACAGTGCTATAGAGACTGTAGAGTCTCTGAATTTGCGACACTCTTCTCCAAATAGATCACAATTGGGTGAGAGTATCGTCCAGCGGCACTTATGTAGCTAAGATGTTCCGATCATTTGATCCCTCTCCTTGTGGCTGCCCTTGTACTCTCCCGACATTATGGATTTATTTTGTAGAGGACCATTTAAGAATGTGAAATAAACACAAGATTTAAAACTGCAACATTTATGAAGATTGTGATCTCTTTGCAGGCAGCAGTTCGTTCATTCATGGTATGTCTAATAAAGTAAAGATTTCAAGCTCACTATCTTGAACTTACCCGAGCAAACATCGACAACACAATACTACAGCAATCAAATGCAATCATAATTCCAGAAGGGGAACAACTAAAACCATTTTAAACATCAAAGAAACATACAATTTCCTAACAATTCTATAGAAAATAGTTCTAAATAAACCTAAAGAGGCACAATACTCCGTAGCTTGACTTGCCGGAATTATTCTTCAAACCGGAAGGGAACATATCTGAGGTTTCCATGATAATAATGGAAAATGTTCTGAATCATATTCCTTGGCTCATCCCACTGAGAGCTATCTGTGTGGTAAATAACAAGCCGGACTTACTCTCGTTCGGCGGCCCGCGCGCGTCGGCGCTGCTCCCGCCTGGCCTCCAGGTCCATCAGACTCATATCAGACTCTGCTCCTTATGTACTCCACACCCTACAACATTAAAGAACACAACAATGGGTGAGTAACACGTACAACAAGAGTACAGAATAGACATCAACTCATCATGCTTTGGGTTGTTTTTCAGGAAAGTCGGGGGGAACACCTGATTTAAACAAAAATCTTTTAAAGACAACTCATCATTTATCTATTGAGATTTCTTTTACCAGATTCCACTTCCGTGATAAATATTATTACTTTGTCTTTTTATATTGAATTATTTTGTCCCTACCAAAACCATTATATCAGCAAATCGCTATCATTGCAAAATGGGCTCATGCACTCTATTCCGACGGAAAATCTCTCCTAGTAGGCTGTTTTTTGAGTGATTGATATGGGGATATGGGGATATATGAAAGAATGATGGTATAGGGCGCTCCAAATGTTGTGACTCGGAATAACACGAGTAACACGATAAGTGATAATTAAATAACAAGATTCTTGACATTCATCATTTCATGCTTCCTTCATCTCCTTTCTCCATTTTGATATCAACTACGTATTGCATACCTAACTATCTTTACTATATGAACGGTGTACTGCTCATAAAAAGCATAGCCGTAAACTATTCTAGGTATGAAGTCATACAGAGATGCAATTTACTGCACTATAACATATTCCTCTAATTGCACTTTAAATCCTTTCAAAACATTTCCCTCATCCACAAACTAAAGTTTACGACTTTTGAATTACAGATTGATATACTGCATATAATAGGCCTTGCCCGATGATGCGTAGCAATATGAATGCTTTATCACTGTATACCTATGTGCGAATATCTAATTTTACTAACAGGTAAGTACGGATTGTAGGCTGTAGGCGATGAGTAATAGGGGCCTACTTCTATTGGCGAGTCGTTGAGTTTGGTTAGAGATTCCGGGGGCTCCAAGGACGTAAGGAATACACCATGATAACAGGCAGAAGGTCGGCATATTACCCTGCAGGGGGTTGGGACAATACCAGGCAGTGATTTAGTGGTCACAGTGGGGGTCTGTATTAGGTGCAGGGAGATCATCATTCATTGTATCACATTCACCGAGGAAAATTTACGATACCGTGGGAGACTTCATGGTCGGAGGGACTATAAGTGTATGGCCTCTAGAGATGTCATTCTAGAAGGGGGAGTGGTCTGAACGTATGAGGAAAGCTCCTCGAAAATGGAGGGATTGCTCAGGGAGGAGGATGAAAGACATGCTATCAAGAAATGTCACATTTCATATGATTGTTTATATGGCATGAGTGGTCATTGCGGAATGATATCTCGAACCGGACGTAGGTGATATTTGTAGCAGAAGACAACGAATGCCATGTAAAATCATATGAAATTGAGTGACGTTTAGATTTTATCCTACCCCGCCACCTGTTTTTAACTTTGTATGTCACCCGTGGCATATAAATATTTTATGGCATAACTGTGGCATACTATTACACGATGTTAAGTCTATGGAGATTTATATGAGGGGTCGGATAAACATGTATCTCATTCCATCGAGGTATGTAAGATTAAGAAAGAAACTGATGAGTGTTTGTTCTCTTTACCTGTACACTATTGAGTTTGGAGCGCTCAGAGATGTAAACAAGGCGATAGCCGGGTGAATATTCCGAAGTGCCTCAAACGAGATGCCTATTGGGGACACAGCTCAAACAGGAATATGTTTCTGATTTTATCTTAGGCTGAACATATTCATCTGTTTATCACCCATTGAGTATGAGCTACCGTACTCGCAAGCCTGTTGAGTACGAGTTTCTAATGTTAAACCTATGGACATTTATACCAGGCTAACATGAAGAGCAGTAACTGAGGCAGTAAACTCCCAGATGAATAGAGTACTGTACAGCCGTAGGCTACATGAACACCCTTACTTATAGAGGAGATTTCACGGTAGCAGTCTGCCGATTACTCCAATAATACGGAAAAGAATTCAATCCTATACAGGGTTGGAAGAGAAGAGATTGTAGTCCATACAATGATATCAACGCTGATACTCTATCACATGAATGAGGAAAACAGGAAAGAAAGACCATATAGTAGTAGAACATATATGTAGATCATCATACAATACGGGGAGGGAGGTCACCAAAGAAACAGGGGAGTTTTCCTCATAGTAACGGAAGCGTTCTGTATGTATATATGCAAACGTGGTAGAGGCCTAGCCATATTAACCAGAGAGGGGGAGAGTACAGTTACGGGGTAATTGTACAGCAAGGTGGCGACTTGTACACTGACAACGTCACGGCCCAATTACTCCAGATTAAAGACGGTGTGTCTGACGGCTCGGCGAGTGAGTCACCTGGGGTAAGAGGAACGACTGGTCGCGAATACTGGCGGACCAGAGAGGGGCGTGACACACATCAGGCCCGAGAAAAGAGGGTGAGAACTAGACCAGCTGGTTGTGAAACCTTGTAGCCATTACCACGAGAAACACTCTTTTATTTTACATTTAGAGTGAGTCTGTCAGTTTATCCAGCAGTAGGGCTGTGGAAGAGTGGGATCCCTTCTTAGAAATCTTCCTATCCTCTAAGTATTGCTCAATTTTTCTTTTTTTGAATTCCCACAATAATTTGAAATAATATGTTTTGAATATCATCGATTTTGCATATAGAGCTATATTTGATTCCATACGAATCGATGTATAGCTATTTTCAGACTGGGAATTTCAGCGTTAAGAACCCATGTGATTACCAATAGTATGTCTCCGTGTAGAGGGCGCCAGCTGCCTGCCCCGAGACGTGGATGCGGGGGCGGGGCTGGTGTTGCTATGGCAACTCCAGGAAACGGGACTGGCCGTATATGGGCGACGAAGCCTGGCCTGTGGGCTGCCGCTCAGAGCGGGTCCGGGTTACTATGTCTGGTATGGCTGGAGAAAAGCCGCCGCCGAGAGCTCTCTGCTACTACCCCGGCCAGCTGACATCAGTTCCGGGTTACCATGACAACTACACCCCTTCTCCCTGGTACTGAGAGGAAGTACACGCTTGGCCCTGGTCTTGGAACACTACCACCATTTTCCTGGCAACTCCTGGGCAGATTCCTCATTATTTGCTCACCAGAGAGCGGTCAGTGATTGGACAGTTGACTAAAAACAGTGTACGAGCTACTGGCTTTATACTTCTAAAATACCATAGGAAATGTATAAATTAGAATTTCAAATATTGTCCTCTATTTCCTGGTACCTGTTACGTTGAAGGGCTATTCGGAGCTCGGCGGGGTGTGGGCGTACTGACGTACTCTGGCGTACTGGGCTAACCTATATCTGTCCCTTCACGCCCTCCATCAACCTAGCCCGACCCCTTCCTCACCCTCCCCATCCTACACCCCCAACAGCCGCTGCCATCGCTCAGGCCAATGCACCTCACAGATTTCGATTCTGTGGCTCGGCTCTGTAAATAAGCGCCAGGTGGCTGGGTGTTGGCCGGACGGAAGCTGGCGGTTCACAGGTAGCTCGACCCTCCCTCGACCGAGGGCTGATCGTGGGTGGACGCTATAGGGTGGTGATGGTAAGGCTACAAGGGTAGGGGTTAAGATGGGGTAGGGAAGAGGTAAATCGGGGCTGATCTGCTTAGGTGAAGGCCCCAGGGACAACTATGGAATGGAGGCTATTCAGGGTATCATTTACCCGTTTGGAGCATTGATATAAGAAAGTAGCCCTGATTCAGACTTGTGGAATGGCTCAAATCACTGTACACGCAAATTAGCATGCGGTACATGCACATCTCCATATCAGTTCATACTTATGCAATAAACTTTATACAGTATACGCAAGATACATGCATACATATGCACAGACTTTTCGAGCAACACCATGCAGTTCTGATAGCAAAAACTCCTAAGTGCAATCTAGCCATCAGTTCAATGGTCATAAAAGGGCTTCCACTTGGAATTCACTACCAATGTTTGTCAGACAACCCGCACAATACCTAGGATTCCGTGCTTCAATGCAAAGTTATATTATCGGTTGATAAATAAAAGAACATTGCATGAATTACTAGACTGAATATCCTAGACCCTGGTCACTCACGCAACCAACTTACTTCACTGGTACATCCTTGTCCTCTGGTCGCACACTCTGAGCAAGTTCTTCTACGCTCACTTACTTTACTTTGCCTATAATGCTACCATTGGATCAACGAAAATTAGGTAAAGATAGTAAAGCACATTCACTTGAATTCAATGACATGTAGTTAGTTATAGAAACCAAATATCCAAATTGTGGAATGACCATTACTATATATCCATGCCGTATATACTATGAATATGCACCGCTTCGCTCTATAGGCTAACATGAATTAATCATCTTTCCTAATTTCGGGTATATAGTAAATATAGAACGACCTACCATGCTTGTACAAGCCACAAAACTCGATAATAATTTACTATTTGTACGGGATTCGGCGAAAATACTTTGTTCCGTACGAATCGTGAATGATCAACTCGTATTGCAGCTTGTACAGTATGGTCAGGGCGTTCTATATAAGTTCTTGTTGAGGGCACCAATAAAAAAGGCACATTATTGCATTGATTTCATGCATACCTACCGTTCTTAATCACCATCATTTACTGGTATAGTATATATCATATATATTTATACTGTAATGAATAGTTAAGAGATTATTCTAAGTACATCGCTCCCGCTGCTAATATAACATACCTATAATGACACGCTTACAATTGTAGCTGATCCCGGGTTTACTATAGGCAAGGTGCGTATGAAGCAGGTGCAGATATAAATCAGATAACCTGTCACTCTATGTTCTGAATTACCCAATTTACAACTATGTAGAATCTGTAAAGTGACAGTGAAGTATCACCATAAATGATGACAGTAAATGCCCCCCTGGGAGAGACTAAAAACGCGTCTGGCTTCGGTTATTATCAAATGTTTTCTCAATGGCAGGTCAGTCGTAACTATATCAGTACAGCGAGGATCTCCTGTGAATAGCGGGTCAGAGGAAACAGGGCTTTACCTATCTGATAATTCATCATCGAGCACGCACTGACTAATATCCAACTCACTCAAGTGCTGTGCTCTTTGAAAGATTTCGGGCACTAAATAGATCGTCACTTGCTCCTAAAGCAGTGGGATTTAGTACAGCCGTGCCACCTGCAGAGTGACTCACAGACTAATGTGTTGGAGGAAGTAAGTTACTCAGCACAAGGTGCAGTGTATAGGCGTAGATGGGGATTGGGCACTTCAACAACATTCATGAACTTCATTCTTCCTTATATTTTTATTACTTGTCCTTGTATATATTATAGATTGATGTAGGGGTTGTTCCCATATCCTGAGATATGTAATATGGTTATAGAGTAGGTCGATAATGCCCGTTTCTCAGACGAATCCTAAGCATTTGTTTGTTTCAAAGATTCTTAAATGGACAAATGACTCCTATCCCGAATATGTTACAAATACTAATTGAGGAAACCTTCTCAAATGGCATGGACCTACTTTTATGGAAAGACATAGCATCAGTAGCACCTCTTATTTACAGCTTGCTTTAAATCCTAAACAGGAAATCCTTAGGTTTTAAATCATTTTGGAAGTTATTTGCTTGTCCAATTGAAAACATGGGAAGCCGAGCTGTCATAGCACATAAAATCACCGATCCATAAATAAACCTATTACCGCCTGACAGCATGTCGGATGAAGCCCACTTCCCCACTTTTCATTCCAGTATACCATAATTTACTCTACGCAAGAGAGTATCTATTGCCTGATATATTTATGATAACATCCATCAATTGATTAAGAATATATCACTGGATTAATATCAACCCCTTTGCGAAGACACCTACCATCATAAATGGTAGTCCACGGATCTGAACTGAAGTTCTTTTTATTAAATATGTATTATTCCTTTCATCGATTTCTATAAATGATATAAATCTATTATAGTTTTATAGAAAATATTCAAGGTCTGTTATAAAAATAACAACTTAAATAACAAAAAGGTATCGCCAAACTGATAAGCCCTAATTTGTTTCCATAGCGTGTTAGCATCAAACCGTCACGTTATATGAGAGTGACACTGTGATGTATGAGAAGCTGCCTGATTTAGGACATCTTTATTACAAGTTAATAGATCTAATGACATAGGACTAAGTCATGAGGCAACCATTACCGACATGAGGTCTGACCTCTCTGAAGCATTACCTTAACTAAGTTTATGAAGAATATGTGCTAATTGTTATAAATACGCACTTGATATGAATAATGTCCTTGGAAATCACGTGGGAAATAAGAATCTACCGCAGTATTTAGTAAATTTCCATTTCCAATTTATAGAAATTTGATAGGATATAAGGCTACAATATAACCATCCCATACACAGTCGATATCAGCATATCGCAACATTTTGTAGATCTTGGCGACTAATATTTGGAACAGACCAGTGTCGTCCTAATAGTAGTATCATGAACTACTACAAGTATATTCTGAATATGGAGGAGGCTCATTCCACAGGACTTAGAAGGTTCACGATGGAGAGCCCAGCACTAATTGCGTATGTCCATGGACTGCTATGTCGTGTTAAAAGCATCGCCATCATGTTAAGTGATAGATGGAAATTTTAGCCTACCACTTCCAACACTTGCTAAAATCCCTGCTCTAATACTACTTTGGCGGCTGTGTGGGACCCCAGCAGGACCACTTTTGGTTCCGATGTCAATTGGTTCTCTTCACTGGAACGTGAATGGAGAAATGCCATGTGAGTTAGGAATCCTTCTTGTCACAAAATTACCTAAGAAGAGGTCTCCAGCGGAATCTTAACTGCTTTGAGTCTCAGTGATGTTTACGACTTCTTCAAATTACCACCTTTTTTCTTTATCAAGAAAAAAACTACGAACAACTGAGGATAATTCAGTCGGACTTGTTCTGCTCTCAGCTAGTTACATAGTCAGGTGTTATGGTGAGGTGTAAACAAGGGAAGTGACAAGTTAATAACAAATCCCAAACAGGTAGACGTGGCGGAATTCTATGACTACATCACTCAGGTATGTGATTGACAAGAAGAGGCTCTCTTAAGAAGAAGAGAAAAACTAAAGAGATAAATCTTGGTTTTTGATTCACGCTGTCCTTGAGGGTCTGTTGTGGTACGATAAACATGACACCAACCTTAGCGATACTAATATTATGCGATATACACCCCATTAATAAGTATTGCTATTGTGAAGGTCATCTATCAGTTGCATTTCCTTAGCCATTTTCTTGACTACACATTCTATCTAAAATGATGACAATCTCGAAATATTACTGGGAAAAATACCCTTCATTTGAATACGGTATATGAAACATATGATTGTTTTCATTTCTGATATTTTGCCTTTTTGAGCAAAGAATAGTGCATTCAAAGTACGATTGCAATATCACTGCCCTATTCTAGGCTCTAACCCTTTATAAAGATATGATCTTTTAATTGACTTCTGCGATCACTATCATCCTTCACAAGTATGAGCTCATATTTCCTTCATACATGGATGGGATTTATCTCATTACCAACTCAAAATAAATAAAGATGATATAACTGTCAACAATGAACAGAAACAAGTACAACAAATTTCAAAGCGATCTATCCCTCATATGTTTATTCATATCCAGACCATCCCTATCCGGGCAGGGAATCCGGAGGATAGATCTTCTGAGGAAGGTTATGGCTGACAAAATCCATGTTTTGATAAGTGGTGATGGGTTATCTGATGTCAACAACACTTGGCAATGAGCAGCGTATGGCTGAGTGAGAGCTGATATCATCTACATAAAGACAGTTCCGCTTTTCTCTCAGACAACCATCGGCGTCGTTTCATGATGGGATTTATTATGCCCCGAGGCTCTTTCCTAAGTCCACAGTTTATCTCTGCCTCGTTAGAGTCTGTGGCAAATTGTAAAACTCGCGAGACATTTAGTTGTGAGCTTCAGATAGTAGGTTTATCAAGCCTTATCATACAGATGTTTAGGGTGGACAGAGTAGATTCTCCTCATTGTTCGGCAATTCTCACCCCGGTCTTTGTCAAATCACTAGGATTTGCTAGTCCGAGGAACACCGACAGAGTTTCTCGGACTAGGATTTGCAGGTTTACATAATCAATCTCAATAGCATTCTTTAGACTGAAACGAATTTCTATTACACATAGTAGTGTCTGTTCTGAACAGTCATGCATTTAGCTGTATTTTATTGAATATTGATATATCACGATACGAATAAACAAGATCAGTATTTATTTTGAGCGGTAAAAGCTAAAATCACAGCTTTTCCTCAAGGATCAAACAGGATCTTGTGGACTGAGTTGTGGTTTACCCATCCGGGTATGACTGCATTCACTACGTTCTTGTACTCGTTTCACTTGTAGCAAGTACAGTGTATGTAACTGACACATGAGATCACATGTGAGTTCACCTTGTAGGGTTCCCCATGCGTGTCAGTAATTTATTTACACTTTGGACATAACTAAGCGTGTGGAGCAGCTCACGAGGGGAACTCATTTAGTTCAATCACACATAACTGTATGTTACTGAGGGTACTTTGAAGTGTGTGATCATCTTGAGATATTCCTCACTTTGGGCATCATTATCAAGGTGTTGTTTCCCTACGAGAGTCTCATATCCTTGACAAAGCATGCGTCATTGCGGGACACCTCAGGTGTTCATATTTATTATGCGAGTCTCTTGTGCAAGTAACTACTCCTATAACGGGTAATGGGATGATGTTCACGAAGTTTGAATTAAGAAGGTCAGCGTCAGAAAATTTGAAATCTGCATGTTTGTTCAGAAATGAGATTTCTAATTTTTGTGGGGAGCGAGATTCACTGTTGGTGTTTTTTCTGGATACAATTTTCTATCCGATCCTCGTTGGTTCAGAAATGAGAGGTGTTCTATAGTCCGTTGCTTGGAGATAACGATATCACGGTTACTAGAATCACAAATCCTCCTCAGGATATTACCCATATATAGGACATGATAAACTAGTATTATGAATCAAGAGCAGATTGTGTTATCTGTAACCACTACATGCGGCTCAGTAGATGGGATAAGGACCCCCAGTGTAAACCATGGTGTCAGAGGGTCTGACATTTCACCCACATCATATTACTCCAAAGCACAACGTGTCCTGCTTAAAGGCAACAACTAGTAATTTCTGCATACTATCTAATGAGGTCTGCACGTACGCACAATGTATGATAACCTGATACACGTATCAAATAAAAGAGAATCCCAACTTCTTTGGGACTCCCAACACAAATAACTAGTACACGTGTGCCAACACCAGGTAACCTAGAGCCCGAGGGATTGTCCGTTTCAAGGTGTAAGGGGATGTAGGTGCGACAAGTAGGCGGATTTCTCCATTTAGAAAATAGGACATCCTCGAGGATAAACACAATCCTATTTATACTGAATGCGCAAGCTCACATTTGGCTGCGATAACCTCCGCTCCAGACAGAACCGAACTGGAAGGAGCTTCGTTATATTTTGAAATTGGTTGTCAACCAGGCATGAATCAGGTAACATGTTCACAATACCCATACGCCTTGTCTAAGATAATTTGAAAATAGTGCCCTGGGAGGTGTTTTATAGACAAGGTTTTGCATAGAACTGTTGTGTTGAGACGACCACTGGTGGTCTAAGACCTATTCAGATATAGTTTTGCCATACATGCGCAGGTAAGATAACTCGACTGTCCAATGGAAACGGTCATTTTCCACGATCGTCACTACTGTAAAACACCTCCCTGATCTTCTATCCAAGGGCCAGAAGCAAGTGTGAAATCTTAAGTATCGGACACTTCTACATCTGAATATTCCGGCATGTCTACATCATAACAAAGTACAAGTAAGAGGGGACTCCCACCTACCACGATAGGCCACGACATGCTTCCCGATCGCTACGATTTGAAATGCCCAAATCGTGGCCTATCGGGAGGTCCCCGATAGTTTCAAATCGTGGACATGGTTTGAAATCGTAGAGCATAGAAACGCCTTTGGAGGACCAAAAACATAAACCATGGTCACGATTCAATCTGTGTATCAATGTATATGAGTTTTAATATTGAAATATATTATAATTTTGGAAACATTAAATGAATCTGAATAGTTTTTTAGAGGTATTCACAACATAATTTGAAGTTATTTTTCAGACTATAATACAATCAAATTGAAAAAGATAACTGTGATAGAATCGTGATTCCGATCTGAAACTATTATTTTCAGACCTTTATCCTTAATCAAATGATATCATATTTTCACCGAATATATATCTGTATACGGCCTACCTAATCCTAGAATTTCATAATTTTCCATCTAGTATTTCACCCACAAGAGATATTTTCCGATTCAAATACACTACAATACCCTACGACAGGCTACGAAATTTCCAACATGTTGGAAATTATCGGGACCTCTACGATTGGCGTTTTCATCGCAGCCTATCGTGAGCTGTCGTGGACGGAATCGCAGAAACCTGTTCCACCTACCACGATTTTGCGAGACCTCAGGCTACAATCGGAATGGTGTCGGGAAGGCCGTTGAAGGCCAATCGGGACCAGAATCGTGGTAGGTGGGGGCAGGCTTTAAATCTCTGTGAACCAGCTTCATTATTACGATGGGATTAAGAGTATACCACACCTCAAATGACGTTAAGGAAGTAGGGCTCAAAGGTTAGATTTAGGCCATCATACTGAGATAATGTGGTTGGAATTGGTGCTGCAGGGCCACATGGATAGACTCACTTGATATCTCATTGCCCTCTGGTAGGACAAGACAGAACATGAATGGAGTCAGTGACCCAGTCACATTGCCTTGACTACTCTAACCGCCTGGTCACCCATCTGACGCATTTCTGAACTCCTAAAGCAATAGGCTGGTCACGAAAACATCATTGAATCCAGCCATGACAGTAGTCTGAACCGATTGTTGGGGACATCTATTATCCCTTTCCATTGATCGAGTTGCACTCTAGCTGAACTTTTCGTAAAGGACGAGAGAAACTTGTTAGTTCCTATAGAATGTAACGTTCCAATAGAAGGCTTCAGTTACACCTAACTGCATTACAAGAGGAATCTTGCTCTTTACTGGGGTGGGCTATGGTAATTATTCTCATCCATAATCGGGTGAAATATATATTCAATTTATAACCCATCGATAGAAAATCTGGTTGTCGTCCATTATCACCATATCGTCAACTGGTGCTACAACCAATGTGACCACCTGGGATCAGACTGGCCAGGAACCTGCAGCTGTCGTCATTGAGTTATATAATCCTCCATAAAACTGCGAAATGTTTAAATCAAAAGTCAACCATTGATAGCGTACTGTGATATCTTTATACTACTAGCTATGTAAGGACGAGTGGGCCACAGCGCAGAATGATTTCATTTCTATGATATGGAGCTAGACTGGCATGATCCAGCTGTTATACAATATAGAACCGAATATCCGAACGGAGGAAACTTTACTTCTCTCAGAAAGGTGGTCCAGTCAAACTCCAGACTTCATAACGGAGTATTCAAACATAGAAGCCATGCTGGCACAACATAACATACCAGGTCATGATAGAATGAGGTATAAAGAGGAGAAGAATAACTTGATGAGGGCGGGTGAGGCAGTGAGGCGGCAGTGAAGCACTGAGAGATGCCCCTGGCCATAGAGCATTGCGCACATTCCACCCCTCACTCAATTTTCCCCGACGTCACTGAGTCGAAATTGACAGAGATAAAAACAAACTGGCAAATTAAGAAAACAGCCCACAGAAAATAGTGCAATCCACGAGCAAAAAGAAACACTCCTGCACCGACACATAGCTGAAAGCAAGGCGAGTTCTACAGCCCGCGCATCAAGCCTCCTGCAGTGAGTGGTCTGAGTGAAGAATCAAATCTGCACAGAGCGAGCCACTTCAGAAAGAAGAATGGCTGCTGGCCTATTTGCGGCTTAATCACCACTCTGAGAGGTTGGGTCACGTATAATGCCGTAATAGACTACCACAGGTGAGCAGGGATGGGTCTTCTGCCTATAGACATGTACCAGACACACACCTGCAAGATGGTCGATACCTGTGTGGTCGTATAAGAAAAGGAAGATGTCTCCTTCTGAGGGAATTGATGGAGCATGTATACATATGAAGAGGGATACCTGGGAAGCAACAGAAAAGTGAAGGACTAGCTTTAAAGCCCTTTCTCGATACAAAAAACTTTATCTATTTTTTTAATTGGGTATCGATTGGTTAGTACAAAGAATCCAATCTGCCACCTTTCCTTTTTTCGGACGTTTTTTACTTCAATTACTTTTGGTTTCTATACGTCACTATTTAGCATGTGTCGTGAAAAGTCTCTATGGACATTTATACAAGTATCGTAACATAACCTAACATTTAAAGAAAACATGACGTAATGGCAAGAGTATCAACATAATTATAATTCTAATATCTCCCCTTTGATTCTCTACCCAGTATCGTTACCCTTTAGTATTTTAGAGATTACCATCCCTTACCCTTGTCCCCCCACCCAATTTCCGATCCCCCAGCCCGCGTCCGCGACCCATGGCTTAGTTTTTGGTTTTCTTGTCAATATATCTATGTCTGTCAGAACGATCTTGCTGGCATGCCGATTGTGGCAGGAATCTGCATGCTCTGATTTACAGAGAGCTGGTATCAGGAGAATCTAAAGGGGAAAATACCCCTCCCTCATCTGAGAAACTGCTTTCGTACCCCCTGGCAATTCATCACACACATATTCATCGCATGAGGGCTTGTTCAAAATGGTACCAGCTTCTTCACCAATTGTACTGTCTATAGGAAACATTTTGCCTGGTTATGATAAAATTCTAAATCCTTAGGAAACCTGGCAGATAACACAAACGATAATGACAAACTCGCTAACCAAGTTAGCGAATTATAACGCAGAGGTATGTAGACGTACGATCTGCTGTAGCGACTGTTGGTCGCAGAGGTGTTTAAACATTGGAAAGCCTTAAGCGTATTTAGGAATTTGATAACAGAATGGTTGGGAACGAATTAGGAATGATTGTTAAAGTGTAATCTCGATTCTTCTATATGTCTGAGGGGGGAGTGCCCAGTTAAAATCAGTGGTAATCAGAAGGTCCTGGCTTCAAACCCCGGTCAACCTCAGTTTTCTTGGGTATTTTTCAATCTAGAACATTTTCATTCTTATCATTCAATGGTGAATAAAACTTTATATTTACATATAATTGTTAGAAACTCTGATGGATATTATTCAAGCATGTGCATTGATTATATATTGGTAAGTTAGGCTACCAGCATCAGAAAGGACCCCTGCATTGAAGGTATACAGGCATTTACGAAAGGTGTACATGTATAGGCGAGGTGTCTATGATTGAATACGCGTATTTGGAGTCGTGAGGATTGCACAGGGGCCAGCGTAGGTGTTGGATGCAGGGAGGGCCTTGGGATGATCGATGATGGGAGGTGTCGCGGCGGCGGATCAAAGGAAACAGGTCTGGGTCATGGAGGTGACAACTAGAGTGGATAAGTATAGGGAAAGGAATACACAAAGCACGGCTCGCGACTACTTACCGGCTCGAGAGACACTTTCAAACGTAAATACCAACATGAGTGTTAAATAAGGGGGGTTTCTGTTAGGAATATTACACAAACACTCAGGCTAAGTGATATCAATGAGAAACTATTCGGATTACCCAGTAATTAAGTGAGTTCGTAAACAATCTAACATCCAGATTTCAAAGTAGGCCATTCCATTTGTCAAGTGATTTCAGTAGGATGATGTACTGCATCTAAGGGGAGTGTTAGAGAATTTATGTTTCGCAGAAGTGATACTGAACTCAGCTTTTTAAAAATGATTTCTATACAATATCTAGATATTAAATAAAAATTAATTCTGAAAGCATATCAACAACAGGCGTTTTTGCGTTATTGAGCATCCATATGCATGTAAACTAGACACAAGTCCAGGTAAAATAACATGGTTTCTCGATTGAAAAAACGAGTTCAACATATCTTTACTACATGGACTGAGCAGAAATTCTAGAAAAAGATGCATGGTTTTTCTTGTGAATACTCCACAGAGTGGGCTCCACCTGGATAAGTGTGGTGAATAGTGAAAACCTTTATTGCAGAAGAAGCATACTAAGTCGTGGCTAATTTAACTCTACAGATGATAGCATGACATTGTATAGTCTGCAACCGACATACAGACAGTAATACTGTATCAGGACCCATCCCACGGTTGGAAAATAAAATTAATAACAAATATGAGTCTCTTTATAATATTCGTTTCCGCTCCCGGAGTTCTTGCTGCAATGCATGACTTGCTAACTTTAAATCCACAGGGAAAACGTGATTTGAGGTGACCCCGGGGGTCACGTGGCAAAATATATGTTCTATGCAGCTCATAAGCAAATCCGTGAAACTTGTCGACCTTGTCAAAGACTGACATTCCTAGATGGATAGATCTGAGTCGTATAAGACCATTAATTGTAAACATAACATAACTAGTTCCGCACCTCTATTTTTGTCTTTATTTCACAGGCAATCAATCCTGGATAGTCATTAGCAGGCAGGAACACTCTCTAATCCATGTCAATAGGTAACATAGGGGAAAGATATATGTAAACTATATCTTTCCTCTAAATATGATAGTAAAGTTGTGTGTACAATGTCATTACGAGTGGTATTACGAGAGATAAGGGGGGGGGCTAGATAAAGGATCATGATAGCACTACAGTGTTATGGCGGACACTGGGGGCACTCGGTCAACATGATTCAGTTATTAGACGCTATATGGGTGCGTAATTGTCTCCCACAGTGGCCTTGCACGTTTAACGATAGCTACAACTAGTAATTAATTCTTTCGACTATCGATCGTCTAGTACTGGCTCGAAATAGCAAAGATCAATATCGATCGATCTGCAAAATATGATGGGACCTTTTTTCACTAAGTACACATTTTTGCAAAGTATACATATATATATATATATGAACATGTATATATCTCATTTGAATATGGTAATTGTCAATGCGTCCTGAAAACATACAGATATTGACTAATATCGTCATTACATAATAGAAAAAGCTCATATGTCTTGAACATGGTATATCGCAGGGCCCAGAATCGTGATGTAGTAATCTTTTGTACCAGAATGAGTGCAGCATCTGTTCTTAAAATGCATAGACCCAACTAATTACCTCATATGATAAGTGTCGAATGCAATTGTGGGCCTACATGGAACAACCTGCCAGCGTCCGTGCTCATGACACCTATGCTAAAGAAATCTAAAAGCCTAACAGAATCTAATAGAATCCACCAGATACTACAATAAGTAATACACTTAAAGGACACTGTGATCTAAGCCTATACTACCGACATCGACAAGTTATTATAAAAGTGTAATCCAGATCTCCTCCTAGGAACCAAACTATAATACCAAAAAATTGGTGTTTGTGTTTCCCCTGAAAACAATGCTGTGGATTCGATGGGAACCGATGGAAATCATACCCAGATCATATGTAACATTTGAAATTCTAAAGCTGTAGCACAGATGACAAACTACTTTGATTTGGGCTCCTTTTTCATTAAGTATGTCCCTGAAGGTAGAATCAATAACATAACTGTTTGGACGTGATTATATGTCTCATAAAAGAATTGCTGAAGAGTTATTAGTTTCTGCAAATCAAAATAGGTAGAATATCAGAACATGAGGTCAGTCGCTGACCAGATATTTATCAATATGCACATAGATGCTGCTTAGTGATGGCACGGACCTGTATATATACAATCTAGAAGTCGGTAATAAAGGAAGCTTCCTGAGTGGTCGGCCACGTGAAACGAAGGCTGATTTATTTGACACAGATCTGTTTGATAGCCGGTGTGGTTTACGTCTTCTGTTACGTATTTTAATTTCAGAGGCTGACGATTTACTGCGCCCACCGACAGCCCACCATTGTTGAACGGGGCGATATCTCCCCCTGCTCTAACGACAAGGAAAGCTACTGCAACGATGGGAGTCACCAGCAGGAGGCCGATGGCTCTCTATCAAGATATCACTCCGCCGAACAAGAGAGTGCGACCCTTTGGAAGAGAAAAACACGACATGTGGGGACTCCCAGCGGGAGGGGTACTTACCATGTAGGACATGTGAGAGAGGAGAGTGAGGACCTCTCTATACCACCCAAATTCACCCCAGTCAAACGCTTTTATAGAATCTCTACGTACATGATAAATGCCACGTATGCCAATTCAGGGGGGAGGGTGTTGCTTTATTATTCGGATGGTTATGTGGGCTCAGCACAGCATCGCATTCATTATGATCACTACTTTTATTCTCAACGGTGTTAATTCGTTGATTTATTGTATTATCAAATTGCTTTTTGAGCTTTATCTTTTTATCTTTAAAGGATGTGTCTACAAAAATGTTTCGGGTGAAGTTTGAAATGTTTTTTTCTCTTTTTCTCTGTTCGTATTTTTCTTTGGGGGGTAGGGGGTCCCATCTATACTGCAAGAGGCATTGTATTATCCGTCCTTTTATTTGCCTCAAGGCAGGTCTCACCTGTCTGGTGAACTCGGTATATTTTCATCTAGTATCATATTAAAGCACAAAGGCAATCCATGTGTACATGTGCGTCAAATAAAACTATCAATCTCTAGCATTGATTTGATTGATGTAATTAATAGAACCCTTGAATCAGCCTCGGTCTCTCAATTCATTTCCTACTTTTTCAATGTTTGCTATTTCTCTGTCTGTTTCATGTTTCCCTCTATACGTAAATACATGAGTCTAGATAAACATTTATTCTCAGTACCATATTTGTAAACAGGTTCTCATTCCCCGCAATCAGGTATCAAGGCTGGCCATACAATCACCCTTAGACTCATGGCGGTGTAACTTCAAGTGGGCGATAATGCAGGAAGGTATGTCTTTCACGGTTGACTGACTTTTGCCTGCATTCTGGAGGATGCATCACCGATGAATCATGGTTCAGCAGGCAACACTGCAGTCGGCGGGTGGGACATGACGCGCACATACGGAGACACTAAATGTTTTTTTTATCGTGTGCCACAGAACGACCAAAGACCTCAATAGAGCTTTTGATGGAAGTATTTTGCCCTTTCTATTCTATGACCTATTTCCTACCTCTCGTTACCCTATGAATGGGAAACTATAAAAGAAAAACTTCACGTGGACAGTGTGGGGTGATTACATAAAGACGTAAACGCTCCTTAAATCGGTACGGGGCATCATTGGTCTATGGCTCTCTTTTTCAATCTGAAGTCTTTTACTGCATAACAGCTAGATACGTACAAGGAAATAACAAGTGGCATAACGCCTGTGAGCCTTTTGTCGTAATAACACAGGTTCTCATCTTCCGCAGATACAAATTTGTTTAATATTGAAATATGTCTCTTGGATGGTCTGATCAATATATCGATAGAACCATACTTCCAAGACCTCACATGGAAAGTAATAATACATCAGAAATCAGTCTGTCTTATAGAAAGCTGGCCATTGGTGCTATATATTAGGAGAAATAGCTTATCGTGAAACATTTACTTTGGATTCAATTTTCTTTTGTAATAAACAGTTTCGGCCGCTCATTGTTGCGATGGGCCTACTTCTTCGGTCTTCCATGTTTCTCCTCCGTATTGCTTTCCGGTCTGGACTTGAGGCAAGCACCAACCCCTGTGTACTCTGTTGGATTCCGGTGATCCCTGTGATCCCCTGACTTGCAGTTTCTTTCATCTGTACTTATATCATTCTCGAACTACTACACCTTAGGCTTGTTCTATGTGTGAAGCTTTAACCTTCATTCCTCTCTCCTGGGTATTTCATCTTGTGTCAAACTGTGTGGTATAGCCTGAATTCTAGAGCTTGTTACCAAGTAGGTGCTGGGTATGCAAATGTAACCTATATTGTTACCAGTTGTAATTCCTGCGCTCATTCCTGCTTCTGTATTTCAAGGGAAGCAGGCGATTAGCAATTCTAACTTACTCTCTGACGGCATAATATTCCTACTAGCATCGCTGTCTAGCATTGGTTAGAGAACTTGTGCACCTTGACTAACTTCGTTTTACACGTATAGACTTTGTCAGGAGGCGCTGTTATTGTGGACATTTAAAGTAACACTGACTCCATCCTGTCTACACGCTCAGACAGCGGATAGTTCACACAGGTTCGTGCACAGGTGTGTACATTCCCGATCTACCTGTTGACTCTCACCTGCCAGGTCCCAAGTACACACAAACTCCTTCCCTACACCCCTGGCTCGGACCCGTGTACCCCACCGCCCCTTTTCCTCCTGTCCCCCAATGGTACCCTCCCACTCCCCTTATACACACACTCCCAATCCTATTGCTATAGTGAGCGCGTTCATTGACATTGGTCCCAAGTGTACAACTAAATCGTCGAAGTTCACTGGGAGTGTGATGTAAGTGTGTCAATGAACTCCAGATATCTATTTGCATTTCATTTGGGGTGAGGGGTATAGATGTCTATCTTGGTCATGCAAACAATGTTTTTCATTAATACTCATTCTCCTTCTTATATAACAAGGAAAGCCGAATTGTATGTGTCCCAAATACTTTTCCGAATGAGACGGATCAGAACATTTGACACACCAGGGCCTCCCTATTTCATTTCTTTGAATGTAGTCATATTGTCCATAAAAATGAATACCGGAAGGTGATTTTGAATAATATCTTTTTAGTCTGATTATAGCGCCAATATAAATGCACAGTTAGCATTATACAGAAATATTAATATATATTCGGGGTTGAGGCATAACCCTAAAGGATATTATAACCATAAGCCGGTTTCTTCTAATGGGTTTTTGAGCGATGCTATCGAATGAGGTAAAACTTGGGAACCTCTGTCATACAAAAGAATCTATATTATGTACTTAAGGTCCTGGTGTATATCCCTCCAAAAGATCGGTGCGAATATCGGAGAAAACTTGTCCAAGCCTGCTCGTCGCGAACCACACATAGACTCCCTGTTGATGGAAACTTATTTGAACAAATCCTAAACTTGATAAGGAGGTAAGGAAAAACGTATGGACCACGAGACGTTAGTATTGTACCTCAACAATTATCAAGGGTTATAATCATAGGCTGTTAGGATACATGTTTGTCTTCTTTAACCTTCGTAATACATGGAAGCGTAGAGGTGTCAACAAACTTTGCTATGGCATAATTCATCCAATTTTCCGTTAGTTCACGGCCTGAGGTCACACCCGGGCATGGCTATGAACTCATCCTGATAACAGCATCAAAGCAAGAGCAGGAAGAGTTAGATATACTATAGCTAATCTTGTCTTTGAAGTATCCCGGGTTAAATATTACCATACTCAAACATAACCATAAATATAACACGTGGCTGAAATCTGATCTGTAGTGTTTTTCTGAACAAGTGCCTTTTCTCTTATATGCACCTTTCTACAGTTGTTGTAAAGTGCGGTGACAGTACAACAGATGCCATATAGCATCAGACAAGTTAAATGGATTAATTAGATAACATACGTTTAGAGGCATGAAATAAGATGAGTACATGTGTTGCACAGTCTAATTACTTTAGGTTTAGTTCGTTGTTTCATCATGCATCATGTGCCATCCAGTATCCGTTTTGGAATTGTTAACCATGTTTAAGGTAATAAGCCATACTCTTCCTGTTGAGGTCATTATACTCTGTTATTTCTCATATTGTCTACTAGCCTCGGTATTTTATAATCCTCTCAATGTTATTCTATGAGGGCAGTTCTGCACTGGCAATAATAATTCACGTTGGTCATGTATCACCTGGGGGGAAGTATATGTATTGAGCAGAATAGCGGTCCTAGTCAGTAGTTATTATTCAGTAGAAACATCATTACAATAAAGAAACAATCCGATTAGACTACGCGGACACTCGGGGCATCATCTGGCATACATCAATGCCAACTGATGGTTTACTCAAGCTCAGTATTCCTTACATTTCTGAGTCAATTCCCCCAATTTGGGCATTAATCAGACACCTGTTGTTGCACCTGTTCATTCATTGCCACTAAGTAGAATCTGGGATCATGCCAAGAAAGACAGATGCCTACGTATCGGTTTTCCCTTTTGGTATAGACATGTCTTTTCGGGCCTGAGACTATCGTAAAACCGGATGAGTTTTAATCTGGGCTCCCGTATGCGACGACTGGAGTTTGGCGTAGTGATATCACGAGGCGGAGCCAAGTGATATCCGGAGCCAAAACTCCAGGAGTCGCATACCAGAGCCCAGATTAAAACGAATAAGGTTTTGATTTTATCCTACCCCCTGTGAACAATATTTTTATGTGAGGATAATAACAAAAAACCTGATAAAAACTTTCTGAAGTCCTCCATATAGCTTTCCTTGCTACTCTGAAGGCGCTTGGAACTACTTTCAGCTGCTGATCTCTGATTGGTCCATTTTTTGTACGCTCCTAGGAGCGATTTTTTGTCCATATGCGACATACGGGCGCATACGGAAAGTCAATGTTAAGCCTATGGGATTTTATATTAGGGGTAGGATAAAGAAACACACAATTTTCAAAACCGGCATATGGTGCTGTAAAGTTCTGCTCTCTCAAGTGGATTTCACACGGTGGAATTCGTGTTCCTCACAGGGTTCAATATCTCATGAGATTCTGTTCCCTTTTCGGGGTATATGTCGCCAACAATTGCAGGGGAAAAAATGTCTCAGTGAATTTTTTTGTGTGTGTGTAACAGGTTCTTTATTGACGTATAAAGGATTCATATATGGTATACATGATTTTCACCCGATAACGTCGAACATAGATGAAGAAACAACACAATAAGAAACTCTAGCAGAACATAGGTTTGGATTCGGAATTTCACAAAACAGTATCGCTTTTAACCATTCATATTGTACACTCCAATTAACCGTTCATAAAACACACAACAAGTGACACATAGTGACACGACACACTAGTACAAGACAAGCAAGAAAAAAATGAAACAGAAACAAAACATACAAAGGTGGACCCTACTATTTAGAAGGAATTGTCTTTGAGTACAGAATCCCAGCAGGATTTGTTTCAGTGAAACACGCTGTGAGGTACATGGATCCCATTGTGTGGATCCCGTTTAAGATCAACAGGAAGAGTGCCACGACTTAAATACCTTAGAGACCCTTAGAAGTTGGAACTAGTTCTCAGAACCAATGCACATCTACCAATTTCGGAACATTGATGTACCTTTGTCGGCAACAAAATAACAGTACTTTGTCTCAGGTGAGGCATTCTAACAGAGTCGGCCCTAGTTGGTAGATAGGCAAGCTAGGCAAGCATCAGCCAATGATTAGTGACCCCCACCCTACTTAAGATGTGCCTTTGCCACCAACGAGTTGTTGGTTGATATTCCTGATTCACTTGCCAAAGGTTTATCAACATGTTGATGAATCCAGTCGGTGACAATGGAATATTGGAAATACCCCCCGTTCAGGTGGCCAACATGGGTTATTTAATTTGCCTGTGACAAATTCCTGTGACAAATTCCCCGACAACTATACAATTTGGGAACTAATCGTTCAGCCCCGAATCGGTAGATGTGCATCGGACGTTACTTCTTGTGTATGAATCCTCTGCACATGTGCACTAACTGCTCATCTGTGCATTTCTTGACTCTCATCGTGTGTGTAAACCTCCAAGTCACGTCATGGCAACTGTCTGGCCAAGTATGTTTTTCAAGATCCCACCCTGTTAGCCCTTGCAGTGAACACCTATAAGCAAGACTATGCTAGTTAGAGGGAAGTTGTCTGCGGTGTAATCACTCATTATTCATTGTTGTTCTCGACCTCTATTGGCCTTCGGCGAATACCGACCATTTGTCGGTCTACTTTGTTTTCAACAGGGACAGGACAAATACACAAATATCTATTGTGCTGTCAAACCTTTGCAATTATAGAATACAACAGAGAAGAGGCAGCAAAACAAGTTTGCTTCGTGACCGTGGAGTGTTGGCCATTTAGAAGCATATGGTTCGGTCAGAATCACATAAGTATCACATATTATGTATTTAGGTGTGTCGGGATCACGGGTGTGGTATTGTAAATAGCCCACCGTTACATCGGAAGGAACTACAGCGATGGGTAACAACTTTTCACACCTCCACTCAGCACAAGTTGCCAGGTACAATAGCGTCAAGCTATATTTGGGGCTCAAATATAGCATGACGCTATATTGCCCCAAATATAGTATTAACTGTATGTATACAGGTTCATTTTCAGGTCTTATTGAACTAATGCGTAAGGCGACATGGGGACACTATACAAACAAAGTAATTAGAAAGCCCCTATTTTCCTACTCAACCTCCTCTACTTTCTAATAAATATCATAGATGGAGCCTGGGTCTTACTTGTCTGAAGATCATGAAAATTGTTTTACCAAGGACCTCATAGGACCAGTCAGGAGCATTTATCTGATCTCAATGGGACTTGACTACAGTCTCAAGTTTGATTTGAAAGTTGCACCAGATTGACCGATGTGACATTACACTGAAAGCAAGACCACACAAGACTCTACACAAATGCGGACCATTTTCATCGAGGTCAAGCCAGAGTTCTCATATACCACTCGTTTTCAATCACTCATCCTGTGTGTTCGGCTTGCTATTCAATGCCTTTGCTTGTCTTGATCGATCAATCAGTTCGACCTTATCAGAACGCTCTCAGGAAAACATCTGCAATATCTTCTATCGGCTTTTCCCTTCCTGGTATTGATAAAGTCCTTCAAACACGTGCATGCGTACCAAGAACGGGCAGTTCATTTCCGTCTTTCATGAGAACCATAGTGAATTCTGACACCTAAATCACCATCATTCACTTGAGGCAGAAACGAATCCTGCCATTGGTGCAGATATATATCTATCTCTGTATGAAGGCTAGATTGTCGGAAATCGAGGGCGGAGGAATAAAAAGAAATATGAAGCACCCACATAACTGTGGCTTACCATCACCCTCACCCCTCCACCTTACTACCCCCACGTCCACCCCAGCCTCCGCTCACCTGGTGGCTAAACCCGTCTCGTTTCCGGTGTGGCGGCAGCCTGCCCCGCCCTGATGTCACCCGTCCACACCCCCCTCGGAGGAAGTCACTGCAGATGTGGGAGGCCACCCGCAATGGCGTCGTGCGGAGAAATAATCAAACGATTTCTCTCCAGGTGCGGTGTTCGGTGTTGGAGACATTCGGGCGTGTGGGGTGGGGGTGGGGGCGGCAGAGGGAGCCTCGCTTTGATCACGTTGGGGGTTTAGGACGCCGTAGTGGCGCCCTCATGTGGAACGCCAGAGGGACGGAGATCGGGGAGCATGGATTCTGGGCGATCATCAAAAGCAGGTGGTGGGTTATTCTGGCCTGTAATATGCCACAACTGATTTGAAAGAACAGAGGGTAGAGAGGGAGGGGAAGGTAGCTATTATTCTATACCCACGCGCTGATGTCTTCTTAGATTGTTACAGTGGCCTCCTCACTTTGGGAGACTGGCTGCACATAGATGACTTTGTAAATGACGTGAATGAGTGATGGGAGCCTCGTTGGAGTGAACGTTAACTAATGACCAACGAGTTGCTAATCACCTATAACGTTTCTCAGGTATGCATACGCTACCTCCGCACTGGTGTTAGGGTCCCAGGTTCTGGGTTTCAAGATGTCTAATATCGTGAATTATAATGTGATTCAAACGAGATTGGACCGAGCTCTGACTCTTAGCTTTCATAGGTTTCTGAATTTATCTCACCCATCACATTGACTAATTGGCTAACATTTGTGACATGATCCTCCATTGCATATTTTTCCTAAATACCCAATGGGCGTTGGATACGAGTTCCCAATGATAAGTCTGTGGGAAGAAAATACCAGGGGTAAGATAATAGTTGTAAACATATTATTTACGTAGGCTACAAAAGGAATGTTTTACCAATGCCAAATACAGAATGTCAACATCAATACGGCCATCTATAGGTGTAGATACCATCGTAAATACACCACAGTAACTATGCTAACCATGTTTTAAACACACTGTTATGTACCTTTCCAAAAGAGGTGCTTTCAGATGTGGTTTCGGCGACTAATAAGTCAAAGAGCTCGTCATGTAGGCACGCCCACCATAAACCACAGGACAGCGATTCTTTCTCACACGACCACACGCAAATCTGGCTAATAATGCCATGATTACGACTTTCCTTCTCGTGATATACATTTTTACACTGGCGTTTGGCATGTCCGTCACCTGGCTTCAATCTCTAACCACTCCACGCCACCCCCTCCACCCTCCGATGTAGACTTACCTGAAGGACTCCTCTCTAGTCCCGATCCGTATTAATCCCGTCAGGGCCCACATATATCACCCAGGACGAACTTACATGACCTTTGACCGCTGAATGACGTCACGAGGAGCGCCAAGGTGTTTCACTGGGGGAGTGTGGTACATATAGCACTATGGCCGTTCACCATGGGGAGTATTACCTGGTTTCACCCTTTTTTCATCCTGGAAAATGATCGAGTAAACCGGTGCCCTGTAATGGGTCTGACACATGTTGACACACGTGGAGGTAGGCTGGCTGTGTCTCTGTGTAATTAAGGTTAGATGTAAAACATATCTGTTTAAGGCGGGCGGGATCGGCATAGTGTCATTAAGCCCCAGAACAGCTCCAGTTAGCCTCATTCATTTAGGCCTGGTCGCTCTTTACGACTCACAGTTTGAATCGACCGCTCTAATACGTATCGTCCTCTTTTCTCCATGACCGTAAAAGGTTTATGAATAGAGTTTCATCCTCTTATGTTTTGTCGACTGGTACTTTTGTCTGTTGTTGCACAGGGGAACAAAACATGACAGTCAAGCACACGCCCTCTTCTTTTCGAAATGTACTACCCCAGTGGGTAGATATAACAATCGGTGGTATTCTACCACCACTGATCTTCCCTTTAGGGTATAAGGAAGAGGGATGGGATGTGCGCACCTTTTAAGTAGGACTCAGAAGACTGTCCCTCCTCAGGCATTAAGGCAATAGCACCCCTTTTTTTAGCTACTTTCAGTTTTTTATCAAAGGCCGGTTAGATATCTTTAATCTGTGCAAGAAGAGGGTCAGTATGCATGACTTGAGCAAATGCATATTATTTAGAGGAGACGTCAGATTGTTATATATCCAGATTTGCTGGAAGTTAAGTTACCCAGTTAAGTACGTGTTTCTGGATATTATCATTCATATTTAACTAACAATACATAGACATAATTTTTCGAACTTGAGTTTTGTGATTCAAATTTGCAAAATTCCTTACAGAGTATCTGAAGAAAGTATATTCCATAATCTTGTTCATATTTTTCATCAACATAGCATGTTATATCATTGAGATTGATATCAAGAATTATTCATAAGTATATATATAATATAAATGATTAATCCTCATATTCCCATGCGGAACTATATAGAATTTCGCTCCGAGACTTCATACATCTTAAGTATTATTAACTATCCATAACATATACTCAGGGATGAAAGTCGGGACTGAAGAAAAAGTCGGAAACAAAAAGAAATAAAAAACTGGGGCGTATTCGGGGGGGGGGGGCCGACCCCCCCCCCCCCCCCCTGGTGCCGTCAAACAAAATTTCGGCACTTGACGGAACTCTGACGGCAGTGTCAACAGCCCTTGCCGCGTTTAACTGCCGCCAAAGTACTGACTGTGCCGGTTTCCCCGGGGTGTGCGCCAATGCTAACGGCCCATGCAGGTTTATAAATTTTTGGAATTTAGTTTTATTTTATGATTTTCATACTTTGTTAATGATCATATTTCAAGATGCAGAAATTTCTGATTTCCGTCAATTGTCGGCGGACTTGCATCCCTGTATACTATAGCTGCAGGCAGGACTAATCCCTCTGTAAGAGAGCGATATTGGTATCTGGACAATGCTACATCACAAGGATGTTAGTCGTGGAGTATAAACAGTGGACACTACACTATGTTCTAGAAAACCCCAAACAACCTCTTTTCATTAGTTTAGAGTGACTGTGAATACAAACTAGATTAATGTTTAACTTCCGGGTATATCACAGATACCCTTTTAAAATATCTTAGACTGAAAATAGCAAGGATATCTTATAAATGTTATATTTCAGAACCAACGTTTCGCCCACTACAGAGACTCTATCAAGGTTATTCTGAATTGTATATGTCGTAAGGTCCTTACCTTTAGATCTTACCCCCCCCCCCCCCCCCGAAAAGCCATAGCAAAGTGTACAACGCTGTCACACGAGATCATGTGGAATCATGGCATAGCTTCAAATTTCCATAGTGTCCGTAGCGTGGGAACTACTTAGTGTTGTGTCATATATTCATGATATTCATGTTCATTATCATCGGGGCTGATCGTGTATGACGTTGACCTGTAGAGTGCTTCATGATAGAATGCATGCTTGCTTAAGTCGGAGACACACCAATCGATAAATGCAGCGATTTCCGGAATCGCCAACAGATATGCCGTGCATGTGATTAATTATTTCATATTTCACCTAAATATTGCTTCTGAGATTCTAAATTATTGGCGGGAAACATTTCTGTGAAATAACATCTCACATACTTGCCATTTTCTATTGGCGATTCCGGAGATCGCTGCCATGACTCGCTTGGTGTGTCCCCAGCTTCGGCAGTTCTGGGTCGGGAAGCTGGTCGTGGATAATTGTTTCCTACCAGACATCTACACAAGGGTTATATACTTACATGAGCATCTAAACAATATTTCTGTCGAAGACATGCTTCCTTTACAGTCAATATGTTCTGTCGTGAAGGTCGAACAGCATTGGATCCCTTTATCGGACAGACTGTGAATAGTCTGCTGCAACTCTCATTTAATCATTATCGCGGCTGGGTAAATGCCTAATTATGTCATTAACTATCCCGGCCTGTGCTTCCGCCACTCAGCGATAGCTAGGTGACAAACAAAGGGATTCAATTACCTGGATTAATTAGCTGTGCAGAACCTATAAATTAGCCAATACTTAAAACTTTCAAATGAGCATTGTTCGATAGATGCTTTCAATGAGGCATTGGCCCAGATCTTCCCAAGTAGGATTGGCACATGATAAGATACACAACGAAGAGAATGAAAGCAGTCGCCCCATGGGTAATAGTATCTGTATGTCAGTGTATACACCAAAGTTAATCTGATCAAGGCTTGTCGAGTCAAAGGCGGCTCCTCAGAGTTCTGGAGTAGAACAGATAAATCAAAGTGGTGTTTGTGAGATAAAACTGACGGGATCATTTTGGTCTGGAGCCCGCGAGGGAATTAAGACTGGTTGGGGAAAGCTTTGTCAGCTTGCTGGGCCTCATTCCTGTAGAATGTTAATTAACTGTGACCCTGTCAGAATAAATCCTTCCCTGTCACGAAAAGCTCACATTGTTTCTTGATGCGTAGTAGGACATGTATAACGATAAATGAATCCCTTCCCCGAGCAAGTTGCAGTGGGTATCTCGCTCTTCCTTAAATACCTGCTCTATGTAAACCACATCCCTGTCAGTGTCTATGCAGGTCACCAACATCCCCTTATAGCCTTTACTGGCGTATCAGCTTGTTTCAGATGTCAGGGTGTTTTTCTAAGTTTCTTTTATTCAAGAGCCATTTCTGGCATGTGCCAGTTTCTCCAATGGTCGGGTTATGATTATCGCCCAGTTGAGTTCCGAGCTAAGGGTGAAGGCCTGCTTTATATATACATCCACGGAATATATCATGGATTCATTCATATGAGGGCCTATAACACAAAACGAAGTAATATATGTATATCTTTCATGCCCACCTTATTTATAGCTTCTCTCATGATCAAGCTTCTAAATGAGATATTTCCGCATCATGGTTTTCACTATTCTTGACTCATTAAAAAGATTTCTCTACAAATCAACTCCCATAATACCCGAGAATTATATCAAAGCCTAAGCGTTTGCATCTTAACCAGATAATCTCTGTTATTTAATTTGAATGGGACAATAAATTCCTATTTAGCTTGAGGCAATGATATGTCTGGTCTAGGAAACCCTGGCCTAATTACACGAAGCCTTTTCTGTTTCCTTTTGGTCCATAACTTCATAGATTCACCCAGACCCCTCTTTTTGAGATCTCGGTCTTGGGAAATTTAGTATTATCCGCCATTGAATCAGAAGGTGTTACATACGAGCTGATATCAATATTTTCCAGGTAAAATCTAATCTTCATTTTCATGAGTTTAGATAAGATTTTAAACATGATAAATCATAGAAACCCTTCCCCATTTTAAAGACGCTATCGACTAAGGGATAAAATGTCATTTGAACTGCCATCTAAACTTTTATAGACTTGTAACCTCTGGGGGACAATCTCGGCTTTCAATTGCTTGAACTCGTGAATGGAATTTCCAATATACGCTTTGAATAGAACGTCATCAGGAGTATTCAATGAGTATTGGTTTACCATCTCACTTGTAAAGATATCACGATACAACGGATAGAAACTATAACAAGACAATAATATAGGGATCTGTATTATCATGCGATATGGGGCGGACAAGCCTTAAAGAACATATCAAAATGTACCTATAGAGACCAGAATTGGCAGCAGGTCTAAAGTCTTACGGAGGTGTTTTTCTTTCATTTCACCATTAATGTCTGTTTGAAGGAAATGGAAAGATGTAAAAGGAATCCAGCCTCCTTATAATTTGACACTCCAATCCATTATTGACATACCATCTTGGCCTATTTTAGGCTTATCTTATAAGACATCAGTAATAGTTGCCCAATAAGATATCAGTCTGTATATCTAAATATCTAATAAGATGGTGCAAATAATTACCTTTATCGCACCCTTGGTGTTTTTCCCCATAGACTTAATATTGGGACCTCGGAACCAACGCCCATTGAATATTTAGAAAGATTTACTTAATGGGGATTATGTCACAAAGGTTAGCCCATCAGTCAATGTGAAGGGTGAGATAGATTCAGAAACCTAGCCAAGTTTAGGGTCAGAGTTCGATCCCATCTCATTTGAATCACAAAGTAATTCAGGTAGCTTCGCCTTGTGAATTACTACATGATTCAAATTCGATGGGATACGAACTCCGACTCTTAACTTTCACAGGTTTCCTCTATAGTATTAGTGGTCTGTAAATATATATCTATTTGTCTATTTTGTTTACTTGACATATCTCTCACCGGGGTGAGTTTGTCAGATATAGTCCTGACTGGTATGAGTGACTCTCCCTGCGCGTGCTTTGATGCTTCTTGGATCACTGACTGGGATGTGGGTGGAGAGTGAGAGGCCGTGCGGCATTAGTGAGCCAGCCTAGACAAATTCATGCTGGACCAAAGGTTCTTTTGTCACAGGGCTAAATGCTATACATATATCATCATAACAACATAGGGAAATTTCCACTGTGATATTACCTCCGAATACTATTCTTATTTCAGGAGGGATGCTATCCCTAATAAATCAGATTAAAATTGCTTTTGTATGCGTCTCCTATTACTGTTGCTAGCATTTAACATTATTGGGAAGCGATTTTGGACTATCTCTTTGTGGAAGACATCACTATTATATATAATCAAATAAACAATCCGAAACTGACAAACTGTCAGTTCCTAGATGATACATCAACATCAATGGCCCGGTGTGTATGGACTCCTCGTCTGGCTCTTGCCTAGATAGATCTTATCCTCATTTGGAGAAAATAACTTCAAAAATACATGTGAGTTGTTTCAACTAATTAGGGAGTCCACTTATGCCTACAGCACTCCTTAATGTAGCTCATTGATGCTGTTTATGATGTATTTACGTGGCTATTTTCTGCAAGAAGGGGAATATGTGACTTGAGTATTTTCCTCATTGTGTCCTACTTGTACAAACACTCGCACCTCGCAGTCATCTGTACCTCTCAAGAGATCTTGGACTTTTCTTGAATATGAGGGTGATTTCCCTCATTAGAGTATCACATACATTCCTCATATTTTGTAATGAGAGGGTTTAAAACTGTCATCATCTTTAAATCAGAATTTTCTTTCACTTTGTATCATATGTTTGCGTTGAATGTGACAATACGTTTGTGTTCAGTGTGACAAACAGGCGAGATCACTCCACAACCCATAACCCATGGCATATTTTCAGTATCTATGGATACAGTTCCGTCTTGATATTTCACTCTTCTGACATTTTATTACCCATCTAATACTGAGTCTCCATAGGAAATGTATAGGGCACCTGGAAACAGCTACCGGGAGATCCTGGCATGTCAGAATCTCCTGCAGGAGATTCCGGAAAAATAGTCCTCTCCATAATAAGGTTGAATCATCATGTACTTCGAATTAAGTTTCTTGAATGTTTATCAATGCTTATTATTTAGAATCAATCAAAATAATCTTATTTATCATAAGAAAATACACTTTGTATGCTAAAATCCCAGGTTCATGAGGAACTATATTATTGGTGTCAGTCTACACCGAATTACTGCCACACTTAACAGTGCTGTGGTGCCTGGAACTAAATGGCTTACACAAACTTTTTAATTGCAACAGATTTCTGATTAATCTTGTAGGTGGGTAATAAATACAATAACGAATGGTTTTGTATACGAATGACTGTTATCTCCTCGTAGTTGACGACGTAATATCCTCGCTAAATGCTCAGATATTACTACGCGTCAACTACTCGGAGATTACGGCCACTCGAACACAAAATTAGTCATTATTGTGTATATAATCATTCACAGGTACCTATTTTGAACCGATCTAGTTGTGTGTCGATAAGTATGCAATTATGGTTTTTTTCACACAAATTTATGTGGTTTTCATGTTAGGTATATGACATGATAGGTATTGCATGTTGGGTAATTAGAACATGAAACATTACATGATAAGCTACAATGGGTCATAAACCTCAGATTACGAGGACATTGTAGACTGTATACCAACTGTAAGACATGCAATGCAACCATAGACAGGCAACCCTTACCACTTTACCTGACCTATAACGTCAAAACGATGTTATTTAGGTCAGGTTAAGATAGACCGAACGAAATTTCTGTTTCATCAGATTTAAAAGACCTTTTCCCAGTAGAGCATGTGTTGAGCATGTGTAGGGTAGGATTAAACAGAATGAAACAATCGTTTTGTGACACAGCACTATACTGTTATGATATCTATGTACCCCTCTATCTGTCAGCTTGTCTATCCTCTGATCTATCCTCTGTCAAACACTCAGAATGAACACAATCTTGGGAGCTAGTTCATAACAGGCAAATCAAAGACACTAGAGATACAGAAACACTAACAAGATATATTAATCAAAAATATATGGCAACTTGGCTGATGTCCTGATGAGTCAGACTGGGAGGTGTCAATCGTCGCTAGATTCAAGATGGTCTGAACTAGATTAAGGATGAATGGATATTTGAAATAGAGCTAGAATAGGATATTTCAATCGCGATAAATAACCATGCATCGTCGGACAGCGGAAGTTCGCTATCCACCCCGCTAGATATTTAACACGTGGCTCCCCTTTACACAAGTAGATCATATTTATCCTACCCCTAATAAAAAAACGCCATAGGCTTAACATGGGATTTGTTTATGTCACGGGTAACATAAAGTGTTGTTTATGCCACTACTTTCTGATACTGAAAAAATATGGAAACGGGGTAGGATAAAATCTAGACGCCACTCGTTTGAGATTGAGTTTATTTATGCCACTCATTTATGCCGCTCCGTAATGTCACTCGTCTTCGACTCGTGAAATTATGGAGCCAACAAAATGCGTGGCATAAATAAACTCAGACTCAAACTCGTGACGTCTCTTGATAATATGAACTGGCATGGGCCCAGGGACTGAATGTCTGAGGTGTCAGCGCATCATCAATGTGTTAGCAATTCAGCGCCAGGTCAATTACGCAATTTCTTAAATTACAGCTATGAATGCTTTGTACCTTATCCTTTGATATATGATTTATATATTCAATTTACAAACCGGAGTAGTCAATTGGTGCATAATAACTGTGGATGTAGCCTATATTTAGGATCTTAACACCCATGTTAAATTCACTAAATTATAGTCTCTCGTCATATATTCCTAAGTTTAAGGGGCAATTATTGAATATCATATTTTGACGGACCTTCTCAGTCACAATTTGCAATTAAGCAAGTAAGAGCCTATGATTACAATTGGAAAAAATAGCATAATCATCAAGTGAATCTGATTATTAATTGGCGTTTATTTAGAACCGACGTTTCGTCCATTGCATGAACTTTATCAAGGTTAATCTGGATTGTATTTGCGTTAATTTTTGTCCGTTCCTTTGGAGTGTATGCTCCTAGGTTTGGGAGGAGGAAGAGATTTGTGATACGCCCCGTCAGTACATACTGTTAATCTGGATTGTATGTTTCTTCTGAGGTACTTGATGAGTCGTTGTTGTTACTCATTTCTAAATTTTGGCAGTTGATCGGTGTTTTTGGTTGGATTAAAAAACCACAGATACATTACTGATCTCAACAAAGTACAAATACTCAAATTAATATCGGATTAGCGAATTATATTTTCCAAGCAGGTAGAGGTGTTTCTCCTAGAATGAGTACATGTATATATATATTTATGAACGTGCAGTGAACTGGACTCGACTCGAAGTCGGTCACGAGGTTTTTACTTTCTATTGGCCTCCCGAGTCCTGTTTCTGTTGGTTTTGGTAACTACATGTATATTCAAATATAGAGCTCAATGAAAGACTAGATACTATGTTAATATATATGGTAACTATATTCAAATATAGAGCTCAATGAAATCCATCTCGGTGGTCGGTGTCTACCTGTCATTATACCGATAGGATTGTTGTATCTTGTTGTATCTTGATGTGACTGGGGAAACTATGCTTATCTCTTAGAATGAGCTACACATTTTACTGGTACGATCTACTGATACTTTATACACACTCCTTGTGAATAGAACTAAAGCTTTGTTCGTTTGTCCATTCACAAGAATTACTGCTCAGGAACGATTCTCTGTCTCAAAGATCCAATCATATATAGGTCTACTGGTCATGTTCTATAAAATAAGATAGGAGCTGTGATAAAAGATAATAATGAAATGTCATTTAGATCTGTTTTTTCATATATGTTAATAAGATCTCGGTGGGTATTTGATGTGATTGAGTATATATTTGCAGCATGTAGACCTTTTGTAATCTTGTTTTGATGCACTCCCTGGCGGCACTTTGACCATCTCCCATGCATCTATAGAGAAATATCATATTTACCCGTCTAAGTGTTCTATATGAAATAGGAAATATTTGAACCATTGCTAGCTAATTTTACTCACACGCCACAAATCTCATTTAACTATGTCTACCTATTGTCCAGGCACTGGTGGTGTATCCTATATCTCTTTTCCGGTTTTAGTTGACAAGTGTTCAAAGGCCCACATATTACGTGGAGATTAAAGCCACATCTAGTATCAACTTCAGGAAGAACGAATGAAAGACGTATAGCGCTCCCTATGTGTACGCGTGTGTTATGTTTAAATCGTCAGGGGTATATATATATAGGGGCGGGTGGGAGGGGTGACAGTTCTACTTAAAGCCTTCTATTAAATATCGACTGTGGGTGGGATTCAGGTCAGCGCAGGGCTCAGTGCATGCCCTGCAGACTTCTCTGTATCCACTGGCCCGGTAAGAAATTTCCCAGCCACCAGCACGAAATTCCTCAGCTACCGACCGGGCTGCTGAAAGGACACACCTGCCAACGTCGGCGCTCCTAGAAAGTGGAGAACCGACTGTTGGGTTCTCCTATTGCATGTATGATTAAAGTGTTAGATGCATATCCATATGGGTGTCATAATATTGCACCATGAAGATATGTGAAGGTCTATGTTTTATGATATACACATAGGTCAATACTCGCATCCAATACCTTATAAATTGATGCTGAGTCCTACAACGTGCGGAGGGACTCAGTCATGTGGTTTCACTTGTGTAGGCGACGATAGGAGGAGTGCCACAGAATGAGATTTTCTGAGGACCAGGAGAACAGATTAATTTTCTCTCGTTCATTGCTGCGTGCGGAAGGGTCCAGGCACATGAATGTCGTAGATATTATATTGTTTTCCGCAGGTGGACATGCATCAGTTATCAGTTATTATATGATACTCTCTTCTTAAAGACATATTAGCATAATGCATAATTCCCACTCTTCCTTCAATCACAAGTCTAAGGGTGTTAGCTTTATGATGGATGTATATTATGTGGAACAGGTCACCGGTTTCAAGTAGCCATCCTAATCCTGATAAATACCATCACCAAAAGCGGAAGTACTTGATGTAAACAAAACTGGCACGGATGTATATTTACCCACGTTAAAGATTCTGAAACTCTCTATTTCTGTACATAGCCTCAATTCACCCTTGCCCTACTAGCACTGGATCCTTAAAACACCTCTGCCCCGGCGTTGGGCCGACCCGGTCCCCATCCTTCTCCCCGGCCCTTGCACCCATATTAAGACAACTCGCTGCAGTTCAGCCATAAATGGATCTAACCCGCGTTGAACACACTCTACGATCAGGCCACACACGCCTGTCCCAGATTCGCGCTGTGCCCGTGGCCGCGGCTACCTCTGCGAACTTATTAGATTCTTGTGAAGGTACTCACCTCTGTTCCTTGTGCGGTTTTGGCCAGACAAACCGAGGTTTGGTGACACACCTTCGGCCAGGTCACGCAGCCGTCACACGGGGGGAGGAGTCGGCGACAGCTCACAACTCCGACGATTACCGCTCATTGGTTGGGAGTTCAACAATGGGGCTGTTAGCCTCAGCGCACGCCCTCCCTCCTTTATTTCCCACACGCGGACGACATACCTGTTGCGCCGCCTTTAGGTGAAAGAACCCACCTGTTCAGTTCGCTGGTTCTGAAAGCTGTAAGTCTCGAGGGCATTCCACGCAACACTTCCCCCCGAGAACCAGCGTCATATGGTGATAGAGATGGGTGGTGACGTCTAGCGGTGACGGGGAGAGTCATCAGTATAGAGTGTTTTATGGGTATTGTAAACTTGTCTTGTTACCTCTATGTAAAAGCACTGAATTAGTGTCGGTGATCCAAGGGTCATAATATAACCTCCTTTACGAGGAGGGACTGTTTGTCCGTAACCTTACCATGACCTCCACGCACCTGACAATCATTCTTTATGGACCTCGGGTCTATACTATTATACTGTCACTTTTGCTGCCAAATCTCCTGTCGCCCTCTTTAATTGTCAAGGGAACACATCCCCATCATGTGTATGGGGATTACCTGAGGCCAGAGGCCTACAACTCTTTTTACTTTTAGGACCACACTTTTACCTGTTTCTCTTCTATTCTATTTCTAGTCCTTTCGATTTCTTAATTCAATCCTCAATTCTTGTCCCATGTCAGGTTTACCGCCAAATAGAAGACGCAAATAGACAAAATAAAAACAGATAGAGAGCAAGACACAATGACAGAGAAGAGTAGAGGAAACAAGCTTAAATGAAAACAGAACTTTTCTCTTTCTTTTATTTACATCATTCATTCCAGTTTTGAGGAATGAGCTCGCCTTTCAAGCTTATTCATTGTTTTCTCCCTATGATGCAGAGACTCAAATTGTACGTTGCACTATCTTGGTATTCGCTTGGCCTTCATTGAATCTTAAACCTCTATAACATTTACAAGCAGTTCCTTTTTTCATGCAGTGACTCATTCAGTTTTGAGAATGACTGGAGGCATTCCCCGGGCGGGTCTTAAAATACTTCTATATTCTCTCTCCGAGTCCCGAAAATGCATAGGCCGTCATAAAAACTAAATTATTCCAATGGAAAAGCAATGGGGTTAACGATTTCTAGGTGGAATCTTTTAATGGAAAAAGTTGAAATATTGAAGACTATAGTATATTTGCACATCTAGCTTATGTGATTTTCTAGTAATCACACTGATACATATTGTAAAGCTAGCTGTGACTGTTTTGTATCACTTATCTTTTTTAAAGCATTGTTATCAGATCGTTTTGCTATCACACCTTCTGAGACAAGGAGCCCGTTGAATAACCTAGTATCGTACATGTAGACCCCTTTCTTCATGTCATAGGGACCCAGGGACGATGTAGGTTAACTTTATTCAACAATTATGAACGACTTACGGACGGCTAATACTGTCTTAGCAGTAAGACAGTATTAGGGGTCCGTGAGTCGTTCATAATTGTTGAATAAAATTAACTTAGGGAAAAATACTTAAATATCACCAAACGGTAACCCTTGTACGAGGTACAGAAAGGGGTTTACATGTACGACCCAAGGTTATTAAACGGGCCTCTGGTGCTGCCATACTGGTATGTGGTAATCATTGACAGCAGGCCACACTATGTACGGTACATTGTACACTAGTACAGTGTCAGTGGTATGATCTCATATCTGTCGCATATCATGAACATCTCACGATGTGCGATGCGACGCCTGTCCCCTACTGGTGTCATTTTTCTTAGTTTTTTATATTTCCAACAGAGAGTTCTAACAGGTATTAGATCTTCCACTGCAGGCATTTACAGGCTCTATAATATTGAACATTGCTCCTGTTTATACTTACCCGTTTACAAAGATAAACAACAAATAAGACGAGAGGCGCAGCGGCAATTAAGACAATTTATTAACAGCTTTTAACCTTTGAGTAACTGGTATCAGAGTATAAAATAGCATATACATGTTATACAGTCTGAGATTTCAGCCTACATAAGAGAGTGGTAACTCGAACAAGAAATATCGGTGTGGATGGGATGGGTCAATCATTTTTTTAAGTTGGCGGCGCGCTTAGATCTATGACGTGCTCGTGACGTGTTCTGGATGGTAGTTCTTGCAAGCGCCTAGAGGTGGCGCCACCCGAGGTTAACCGCGCATATATAAATTTGGCAGTCTTTTGACTGATGGAATACCCGATCTTACTCGATCTAAAAAAGTTTAATATTGGCATTCCTATTAATTTCTTTGAGATGATACGAAAAGTTCAAGTTAAAATCAATGTTAACGCCTAAATCTATATTTGTTTACATATTGCACAACTTCATTACCACAAATATTGCCAGTTGATCTAAATGTTTAGATTTTCCAGGAGAGCAGTAATAGATAACTTTTGTTTTCTGCACATATTAACAAACAGATTAAACAAAAGAGGCCCTAAGACGGACCCCTGGGTAACAATGAATTAAATATGATTTTAATCAGTTCACTAAATTTGGTAGTAGACAATACAGGTTTTCCAGTTTTAACAATAGGAATTCCTGCGGTACAGAGTCGAAAGCCTTTTTTAAGTCGACATATCCATGTATAGATAATGTAAAAAGACCAAAGTTACAAGCATGATATAAGTCTTTAACATATCTAAATAAACCATCAACAATACAATCGATGTCTTCAGTCGCATATTTCTCAATAAGCTTTGCAGGAATTTGAGTCGATGTCATTGGCCTCCAAATATCTACTTTTATGACACAACCACCTTTCGGAATAGGAATAACAGTGTCAATTTTCCAGTCATCTGGAACAGTACCCATTCTAAAAGAAGTGTTAAACAACAAGGCAAACTCCTCATTCAAAATAATCATAGCATCTCTAACGATACGACTAGAAACATTCTCAAAGCCAGAACTCTTACACAATTGTATATCATTGGCAAGCTTAATTATAATTTCTGGAGTAATCTCAATATTAGTTTCCAAATTGTGCCCAACAGTGTCTTTTAGTGAGGATGTCAGATTCTCGTATCCTGGGGATCTCGGTTTCGAATAATGTTTTACCAATATCACAAAAGAAATTATTAATATAGTTAAGCACTTCACCATGGACCACCCTCATTTAAGTTGAGTCGTCAATGATTGAGCAGCTATCATTATTTCCCTCATATTCCCAGATTTCCTTTGTAGTCCACCAAAATCCGTTAGGTTGATTCTTCGTTAATTCTATTTGCTTTTACAAAAGCAATTATTGGCTTCGCGGATCTAATATCTAATTCTTTTACTGAGTCCTTTGAGCATTGTTTATGGTGCAATTGGCTGTTTTTATGACCCTCGCCCGGCGATTACTACATTTTATGGACTTGCTATGATCCCGTCTCTTACTTGGGTAGGATTTCTATAGCATTACATCCATCATATATGCTATAAAACTAATCTTTTCTAAATTATAGATATTTTGGTTTATCTAGGGCATCTCATGAAATATCTGTGGTTTATCTGAGGTTTACCCACAATATGGGATAAATACCTTTCCATCCTGATTTTCTGTCTTAACTGGTTTCTCCCTTCATATATCTGTAAACAGCACTGTTTAAATACTTTCTGTATATATCTGTATAACTTCAGAGTAGGATCAACATCGTTTAAAATTAGTGATTTTCCTTCATTGCCGGGTATACCTAGTAATGTCCAGCGTAGAAAATGAAATTGTTGGTATTTTAGATTTTGGGGAAAGAGAAACGAAGATCGGAGGCGAAGTCAAAAAACAAGGTGGCAACTTGTACGGAATGTAAAACTAAGATTACCATTCCACAATATCCTTTGAATACTGAATGAAATCTCAGATTTCATGACTTCACAGATCTCACTCTATTTTATGATATAATCTGAACGGACTTTTTATCATCCGTAGATGTTTTTCCAACATCGATCCTTCTCCAAGTCATTTTCCCTCCTTCTCCATGCGGTTGAGAAACACTGCTGCCGTCTGCCGTGCACTGCCTGTACTGCTCTTCCAAAACTGATAACAGAACAAGTAGACACAGACCTGCCACCTAGTGTCCTGGTGTGGCACCAGAAGGAAGCCACAGCCGTCTCTGTACACATAGCATCGCGGCACGATGTGCAGGCTGGCTATACAGAAAGGTCCTGGCTACTGGTTCACTTCTCCTCTATGTAATGAAGGACACAAACGTATGTTTTGAAATACAGTAAAACCCCGCTTGAGGAGACACCCTCCGTTCCGGGCAAAGTGTCCCCTTAAGCAAGGTGACCCCTTAAGCGGGGTTAAAATAAACTAAATAACGATTTTTGTTCCGAACAAAGTATCCCCTCCGCGAAACATCATCCCTTATTACCATTCATATCCAAATATGGAAAATTCATATTAATATAAGTCAGTAACCACTAGTATCACATTAATTATTAAATGCGGTGGAATAGACGTCTTGTCCCTTGTTTATGGTAACTATGGTAAACATATTTGTCACTATGTATAAATTGCGTCACATTGTTGATAACAGGGTGTTAGCAACCAAGCGCAAAGTGAGACAGCCCATATATTGATGAAACTCGAAGCTTTCCATGCTGGGCATGATTGAAAACAGGCATCTTCTTGCCTTGTCATTGTCCAGGATAGATGGCCTGATCGGATAGAAAGGAAACCAACATAGGCTAGAACTGTCAATGTGTTCTTCGCACTGAAGTTGAACAGCTGGTTTTTGTCTTTGGGCTATAATCCTTTTTGTTTGTCCGTATGTGGAGCCAACATGGGCAGGAAAGCAAAGTAGAGTTTCGTCTGTACCTGGTAGGGCACCGAGTATGCCTAAATCACCAGCTACAGAATGTGAGACACCAAAAAAAAGGAACTGGGTCATATATGTCTATGAGCTCAGCTGTTCCATCTGTCATATCTGTTAGAAATGTAGATGCAGGTGATCCTGATGAACGTCTTTATTCTCCTACCAACATGGCTACCCCCATTCTCTTACCAAAGGTTGGATTTCGTTCATAGTGAACTGGAATGGCATCATATGTAAACATTAACTTGTTTGTACAAGTGGAATGGATATCACAATATCCTAGAGAGTTGGTAATCTTGCACCTTTACACGGCTTGTCGTGGTACATAACACATTGACTAGTTCTGAAAGCACCAGTCAGTATGTTGATGTTGCCATAGGAACACCATCTAAAGCGGAATATATGGGATGGGACAGCTTAATGTCTGCTGCAAAGGTTCCCTAGTGGCGTTACCTTCTTGCATGATGAAAAGTACGGCCCACTGTTTTTGACTTAGGAATTACCTCATTATCATAGTTATTAGTTTCCTTAGGTTTAGGCTATGGCCTTGATTTTATTCATCACTTTTGATGCCGCGCACGTGTGACATTTCTATGTACTACTTACAACGTGTTACACATGTTTCTAGAATCTGTTGAATAATAATAGCAACCTTAGAATTTGAAATATTATCCATGAATACCTTGCACCATGTATATATACTATATAATCATCTTAAGCAAGGGGAAAGCTGCCCCCACCTCTATTACTCCCATGTGAACTTAAACTTGTGAGTATTGTAGGCTCGCGGCAACATCCCCACGAACACTACATGAGCGCAGTCCCACCAAAATGGATCTGGCCTGCTTTAACTTGGACTACAGCGAGGAATCGATTGTTTCCCAAGAATAAAGCTCCAAATATTCACTTTGGACAAGATATTTCATTCCCCGGTAACTTGCAGCTTTCAGATGTTGATGCCTTTTCATTATTTCTATTTTATTTCTATTTAGGGCGGAAAAATGGAAGAACATGGCAGTACAACATCATCTGGAAAAGGTTGATACCTTTTATTCACATTTGAAGATATTCCTGTTGTTTTGTGATAATAGGCACTCATACGTGATATCTAAAAAGACAATGGGGATTGCAAAAAGAGAACTAAATTGGAATAGTCATTTGCTGAATATGGATGAGATTGTACACAGCTATTAGTTGCCAGCTGTCAAGGTGCACATCGTATTCCCCTCACAGGTTATACAAGGATACCCCTGCCACGTTGGTCTATAGACAGTCACTCCTGAGTATTTGATGAGCCAAGCTTGTATTTAACCGGACAACTGGACCGACGGGGTGCTCAGTCCTATTTAACCAGCTGTCACAGCAGAGTCCACGAATCCCACATCTCACACGGTGCATTTCCCTCGTGCCACAAGGATTCCACACCGTTGCACGATTCATATATCTGTTCCGCATTCGGTAGACAGTAGAGGCAACCCAAACCTAGGAGACAGCAGGTCTCGGTCTGTATAGCAACAGTAAGCTCTACTCCTACTAGCATTGCGGGTCACGAACAACAAACGTCTAGCCTTGTGTGACTGCACTGAGGCAGCGATGTACAGACATAGCCAGCGTCACTGACAGTTGGCTGGCAGGGATGAGCAACAGTGCCCTTCTAAACCTAGACTGATACTTGAACAGACAGATAGGATGGTAGAAAAACCTTTAAAGAGTTATGGGGAGTTATTTAAGAAGAAACGTGTGACTTTGAAAGGTTTGATGTTTGTATCGTTAATCACATGTTAGTTTCCAAAGTAAAATCCATAGGAGTCTGTTGATAATTACATGGATAAAACCATCACTGTAGAACATAATATAACGGAGTTTGTATTTCTGAAAACTATTCATTGGATATATAGATGGTTACATTCATGCTGCAATTTTCTTTATCAGCACATATGGTAGAGCGCCTCTCCTGTGTTACTGAAGTAAATTCATGACTTTGACCTTTCAAATGTTTATATATGAACTTTACCTTGTATTGGCAGACAAAGGAAATGAGGAGGGCAGATAATCAATGTCCTCAGCACTCTATTACAAAAAAGTTACAAGGTGAGGCAAGAGGACTCTTTATATCTGAGGTAAGAAAAACATCGAGCACATTGATGGGACATAGAACGGTAATAGCATATCACTAAGAATAGACGATTACAATGGGATTATTCAAAACATACAAACCTTAAACTCTGAAGTTTCTATTTTGTATCTTCAATGTTTTAACATTACACCCGTTGTTTAATTCGTGATTATGTAACCCATGCTCTGATTGGTCTTATTGGAATCGACACCTGCCGACTACTCTTATCATGCGTTTACACTAGACGAGTGAGAATGTGACGACTGTAGATTATCTAGCCAATAGTCATCAGGTGGTGCTCGATGATGCAATATCGTCACCAAAAATAGCAGACGCAAGAAACACGTCAAACTTTTACACTAGATGATTTATCTTCGTTGAAATGAGTCGTGTGGGCGTTCGAAACTCACCGAAGTTTTTAGTAGCCTCTTCAACAACGGATAGAAGCATAGTATATTTGGATCAATGGTTTACACTAGAAGATTACGGGGGGTGATAAATCGTCGAGTATACAGGCGAATACATGTAACAGCCAATATAAAATCGCAGGTAAAAAGGGTTAGGTAAAAATAATAGTGGTGGTCACAGGGCGAGGTGGCCAACGACTGAGCTTTTTCAGAATCATTAGGTATCGTCAAAATCGTCAGATGTCGTCGAACCCCCGAACATCGTGAGCATAATCATCCGGTGGTGCCATATTGCATAATCTGACGATCTATGGTCGTCAGTCATTTGGTAAATCGTCGCCCATAATCGTCTAGTATAAAAGGCCAGGTCTGGTCCTATAATTATTATCTAACCTTTGTAAATGTGGCAGTTCTGTATATTGGAAAGTTACTGAATGGCTACTTACTGTGCCATCTCTTCCCGTCATTAGCATATCTCACGTCGTGCATCTAGTGTATGGGTACTTATGTTAACTGACCAGTATAAGTTAACTTTTCGCGGCGAGCCACCTTCGGCAACCTCATATGACTGAATCATGAATTGGTATACATATAGTCAATCAGTTGGGGGCAATATTCAGCTCTATATTTCCCACGCATAAGTATATGAGATCTTGTGGGAAATGGGATCGTGATGATCTATGTTTTCAGCGGTAATCATATAACTTGGAGAATAACAGACACATTATATATAGTACCATGTATCACTTTTCCCATCACGAGTGAAAGTGAAAGAAGGAAGGATAGGATGCCACATACATAAAGATGAAAGGCGATCTTCTTTTAAAAAGGACAAAATTTGTGTGCTCATGACACCACAGAGGGGACTGCAACTCCGGGATAATGGTAATTTCACATGCATAAACATATCGGAAGAAGTGAAAGAAATAGAGTCCTTTGTGTAGCCAAACGGACAGCTCCATACATATGTAATGCTTTTCCCCCTTCCAGAGAAACATGGTAAGGAGAAGCCTGGGGCGGTGGGAGGGAAATTTCTCAGCGCCAAACTGCTCTTTCGAGAGTTACTCCAAGTAGGTAGACGTCCCTTAGCAGCTCCCAGCGCCGCTAGCGATGCGACGGGGGACCATTTACACTTAACATTAATTACTCATGATCTTATTTTCCTTTACTACGGAACATCTGGTGCTGTTCACCAAAATAGCTATTGAGAAATGCCAAAGAGAATTGATAGTCAAACTATTTTGAAATATATTTCTCTTCTGAGACTCATATTCATACTGCAAAAAATGGCTTGGAGTAGGGCCTATTGTCATATCAGCATTTAAATTGATGCTTCAAAGGCTTATGATCAGAACTCACAAATAGTATTATTGATAAATACTTTTTACTACAAGAGCGAAGTCAGATATGACGAAAATCGGAATATATTAATAGCCATATGGATGGAACTAATAAAACCGTTCATGCCCATAACTTGTGTGGGCAGGGTAAACAATGATTAACATATTCATATTTTCCAGCATTGCCTTTTCATAACGTAATATTAGATAGAACGGCAATGTGACATATACACGAACGGATGTACGTACTTCGGGCGATCGTAAAACCAGCTGTAAACAACCGATGTCTGAATCAAGGCATATCAGCAGGCACTTTTAGCCTAATCTGAAATAGGGGTCTCACATGGATGATGTCGTTTGTAACGCCGTATGCACAGTTGGGATTTTGTAGCAAGGCCTGGGCCGTTCCCTACATCTAGCCTTCAGTAGTGTCTCGTCCAAGCCTCTCTGCGAACCTGTCTTTAATGCTACGAGTTTTCCTTCAATGAAAGTCCGCATGGTAGCTTATTGCATCCAGAAAGGCTAAGGTGAAATTAGATTATACTTTTCTCAGTTATTTTCGCTGGACATTCAACTTTTTGAAGGAACTCAGATTGCGGCTTTCCCCAAGAATTTCTCTAGACTGACTTTTAGGAATCCGCCTCTGGCGCGGGAGATGGCTGTGTTCTGGAAGTGATGCCAGCGGTTGCCTCATTGCTTCACATATCATGATTAATGGCGTCAGTCAGGTCTTTCTATGTAATATATTATGTCCCTACCTACAAACTTACAAAAACAAAGGAACAAGCAACGGAATCAGGAATTCCCGAAAACATAAACAAAATCATGAATAAGTGCACTATGAGTCAGAGAAGAAAATTACAGACCTTTAATTAGTGTGATAGTTTTTTTGTAAAAATACGTTTGGGTGATGTTCCTCGTCGACATGAGGTGTGCCATTAGTTTTCTACAGGAACTGCGTTTTTCCCTTTAACTTTCACCAATCGTGATGTGAATTACTATCTGTGATCCTCAAAGCTATAAGAATATTCCTTGTCGAACACAAATGGAGCGAGGTCATTAATCATTTAGGGTGTTACCTAATATCTAAGGGAGTGGTATTTATTTGCTCCCAATTAGGGTCTGATGTGGCTTTCATTGTTAAAACAAAAAATTTTTGAGGAGACTAATTGCAACGTTTAATTCTAGAATCGGTGATAGATAGGGCGTCATCATAAGGCCCTGTTCCATACAGCGGAAATCAGTTCCGATATCTTGCCTGGCTTTCCTCAGGCCGTACATCTTCACCGATGTTCACCGGGGTATGGAAGAGCAGTGAATCAGGTCACATCTAATCGGCTCTGACAGCGGGGCCCCCTCCCGGTCTACTCCTGGTGATGGTCCTGACAACCTGTGGGTGTAGAGGAGTCCGTTCCTGTCCTCGCCCGTGGCCGTGGTTTGACCAGACCAGCTGGAGCTGTTTCAAAACCATAGACTTAACCCACGTTTTGAAACAGCTCCCAGCAAGACCTGTATAAATAGCGCACTTCTGGCTTGTGCCTGGCGCTGCCCCAGCTTTAATCTTCTTCCACAGCAGCACCATTGACCCGAATTACAAAGCGGTCAGAGAACGAACTTCCCAACTTGCCACGGGTCCAATTTCTTTCTATATTTTTGCTATACTTCTGGAATAAAAACATCCCTAATCTTTCTCAGGTGGGCCTGGGAATACCGAGCGTGGGCATGCTGAGTGGTGGCATTCCGAGTGATGCTTCCTACTGGTGTTGGTGGGTGTTGCTATCAATGGGTGTTGTGGGTGTTGATGTGGGTGTTGTTGTTGATGGCTGAAGGATGTTGTTGGATGTTGCTGTGGATGTTAATGGGTGTTGCAATGGGTGTTGATTCCTGTAGGTATTGTTGGCTATTGGTATCAGTTTGTGTTGTGGGTGATGATATGGGTGTTGATGGATGAGGGTGTTGCTGGATGTTGCTGCACATGGGTGTTGCTGTGAGTTAATGGGTGCTACTTAGGGTGTTGATTCCTCGGTGTGGATGTGGGTGTTGGTATTGATAGATATTGATGGGTGTTCATATAGGTATGTGTTGCTGACTGCTTACCATCTGACCAATGGCGACTGACTGATCTCGCCTGCCCATTAATAACTGACCAATACCGACAGATGGGGGTGTGTGTATGGATGTTGGTGGTTGTAAATGTTGGTGTAGGTCGATGTGGGCGTGGTTGTAGGCAGGTGTTCTAGGCCTCAAGTACGACCTAATCAAATTTAATCCTTTGGCATCAGAATGGGAGATGTACGTGGTGCATTTTCCATGTGGTTGTGGTAAAGCCACCGCCACATAGAAGCAGAATTAGAGTAATTATGTCCAATATATCTAAAATTCACTTACATAATTATCTAGAGTTTTGGTCCTGCAGAATATTAGCTTACATGTTAAGATGAGCCATCAAGTTTAAAAGATGCCATCTCCCTAAACGTATGATGTCTATACCAACACCCATCGACACCAACACCCACATCAATACTACACCTATTCACTGAATCTATAAGTAGGAAGTAATCAGTGCTGATTATTCTGTTTAAAAATCCGCTTGATTGCAAATACCAACGCAAAATTCAACTCTGTAAGATCGATGTCTTGGCACTCAAAGGGTTAATTATGTCCTTTTTGAGATGTGCCAGCCCAGATCTGGAACCTGCAATGCGATTTAAAAAATGCTTCCAAAACCACCCAGTGCTGCATTTTAAACAGCGTCAAGTGTAACGACCGGATTAATTCGGTTCCCTCAAGGCCAAATTCGGTTGATGTCTCGCCCTTAATTCAAATTAACTTCCCGACCTAGATAGAAAAAAATGTTCCCTGAATTAACTAAGAGTTAAAATAAATAAAGATGTATTTAAAGAAGAAATTTAGGTGGCGAACCATTTCATATCTGGTACGGTTCCGGGAGGAGTCTCATCATTTCCCTCTACATTGAATACTTCTGATGATTTGTACCGCCAGTACCATTGAGAAGTATTGACACGATAAAGTATCTTTGAAAGCAGCTTTCTTTGCCAAGTGGCATTAAATGAAATCCACTGTGATGTCAATACAGATTTTACAGTAGGAAAATGAATTGATATACATGAAAGAAAGTCAGAACTTTAAACTGGCTGTATTTTTTGGAGCAAGAGTTTCCTTTTGGAGAAGGTATGAAACGGGCAACCTAACCCAGAGGAGATGGGAAGGTCCAGATATACCTACATAGTTTGCTTGTTTTGAATCGATGTATTCAATACACATTTCATAGTATCCTATATCTATGGCCAAACGTGTATGAAATAATATTCGCTAATAGGGGTGCAGTATAAATTATGTTCGGGCTCACTGTGACCTAGTGAACAGCGAGAGACTTAGTTCATAAAAAGGCATATCTTTAGTGTTATTTATGTATATGATTATAAGAAAACGCATGTCATTCTCTGCCTTTTGTCCCATAAAATGAGTAACCTCGTTTGCTCTTGACATTGTTCGAAACCACTTTATCCAATATTTAATTATGACAACAGCGACATGGCACAATATGCTGTTTGGTGCAGCTCCCCTAGCTGCCGAAATCAATCAAGGTTTTTTTTTTTTTGGTGGTTTTTTTTCTCTCTTTTATTTATACTGAAACAACGCTCAGCCTCTTATGAGGCTGGTTTACATGCATTGCCAGATTTTGGCAGTGGTTACATACATATTCTAGCCCATATTATACATAAAATAACAGTCAAAATAACAGTAATGGCTCGAAAGGATTACATTGTTTGTCCAGCAGATCGAAGTACATGGAGATTTTAGATAATATGGTTTGGGTTCTGAGCCTGTTCTGTACGAGACAAAGGAATAAAACACACATATATCAATATAGAGCCCTTTATTCAATAAGTACAAGTGGTAATAAAAGGCCATGATGATAGAATAATTAAAGCAATGATAATAGAACCAGCACACCTAATTATAGAAATCAGGGAGGTCACAATTCAATAACACTGGCACAAAGAAGAACGTTTTCTATTGCACCAATACCTGTGACTTGTGACCATGTTAGGTAGGGGTGAATCCACATGCCCCTATATAGGGGATGTAGAGGGCAGTACGGTCGATTGGGTGTGCCCATATATTGAGAGGGGATGTGGGGAATTCACTATAGTAGGCCATTTCTGTTAAATGATACCATGGCACGACCCAAATTTGATCATATATACAACTTTTTTTTAAATTCTTTTTTTTATTCAGATAACAAAACAGACAACATACAATCGCCTATTGGCGTTCTTCCTTGTAGCGGTCGTAACAGGACATAACAGGACAATACAATAATCTCAGTTCCATTACTCTTTTGCATTCAATAGATATTTTCTCTCAGGTCATATGACTCTGAGGGAAAACTTACAAGTTGTACAAATAATTTTTTTTTGATTTTACCAAAGATTGTAATATGGGACAGACAAAAGCATCTTAATATACATATCATTGCAGGCTATATTTGGGGTCCGCTTGAATCAATTTCTTATAAGTCCGTTGGCATTGTGAGTTTAGTAGGACATGTGGTCTTAAACATATATATTATCATATCAATCAATCCAGTCATGTGACTCGTATTTAGCGTATTCACAGTCTCTTTAGCTGATTGTAGATATTGTACTGGAGCAAGAACGCCTTAATTTCTTTTTTAAATGACTCTTTACTTATCATACATTGTATATTTTTTGTGAGTTGATTCCATAAATTGATACCCTGATACAACGGACTGCGTTTAAATTATTCTGTTCTTGGTCTTTTTATTTGAAATCGAATTTTATCACTATGTCTAGTTATGTCCGTAGTGTTACTATCTAGGTGCTCAGGATCATTTTTCCACCAGAACAACATCATCAGCAGGTGTCCAGCCCTGCGATAAAACAATGGTCTTAAATGACAATAATTATGGAGATAGATGGTGGACATGTCCATAGGCACTCTACACTTGATAGCTGTTCTCAAACTAGTATTCATAATAACTTGAAGTCTAACTTTGTCACCCTGACTTGATAAAAAATGAGTAAAATCTACATACTCCAATTTTGGAAGTATCATCTGCTTTACAATTGTACACGCTGCTCTCTCATTTAACAAATATGTATTGAATTCCCATAGTTTTATCATTATCTAAATCTCTAATACATTTTAATACATCAGATTTTTCAACTGTACTAAATGATAACAATTCTTCTGGTGCAATTGATACGGTCGTATTGCTCGGTCACATTGCAAGCATTTTCCATTATCTCTCCTATAGCTGCAAAGTACATATTTAGCTCAGATAAATTTCCAATCTTGTCAATCATGGTGTTTCTTTTGTAGTTTACTTATCGGGCTCCATACATTATCTATCGTCCTCCAGAATCTCTTCGCATTGTTACGATTATTATCTAGGATGTCTTGGATCATCTTTCCTTTATGTTCCCGAATCTTGTCATTGATTTCCCGACGTAGGTGGCGTATCCTTTTCAAGTTTCGTGTACGATTGTCTTTCGTATTGTTCATTAACGTGAGCAATTTTGCTCGTTCTTCAATAAGTTTCATGATGTTCCTCGGTAGTTCTAATCCATCCTTAGTTTTAATTACATAATCACGTACAGGACAATGTTTATCCAAATAATCCTCTATATACTTTACAAAGTATTCATAAGCATCACTACTGTTTTCTGACATAGTAACATCAAATGAATCAATATATTCCCATAAATCAGTTGTGTTAAATTTATTGTAATTTCTACCTTCTATTTTAATTTTCTTGGTTGTATATTCTCCTGCTTTCTAACAGCAATGATAGGTACGTGATCTGAAAAATACAAATTAACATTACCTCCAGTTTTTACAAAAGGTGAACTAGTATATATGTGATCAATTTTACTGCGTCCTTTTGAATGAAAGAATGTGTCTAAGGCCCGGATCTGTTCTAAATGAAAAGTGGCTAAGAATTTTGAACTGTTTGGAATTTGATGCTATTTCTCATATTACTATTCATATTCATATCTCCCTGATTCCACACCTCATGATTCTTATATCTCTCATCCGAGACAATTTCTCCTAACTTTCCATAATAGCTATCAACATCAATATGTGGTGGTCTGTACAATGAAATAATCAAGTTTTTTATGTCTTGGTTCAATTACCTGGACAGTTAAGATCTCATATTTTAAGCATGAGAAACAATGTTCTTTTATAACAGTCGTGTAACTCGCTCTACACTCTTTAATATAAAGTGCCACCCCCCCCCCCCGTTTTCTTTTCTTTATAATTTCTATCATTACGCAATAACTTAAGATCTGGTATATGTAACATATCTTGATAATAGCAGTCTCGTAACCACGTCTCCGTTACAGTAATATAATCACAACTGCGAAAAAGATTTGCTACTTGGTCTAATTTTCTAAAGATGCTTTTCACATTGGCCGTTACGAATTTCAGCCCTTTCATGTGTTTAATTTCAAGTGGTGTGAAATACGTCATTTCATTTTAAATATACCATATTTGTATTCATCGGAACACCCATACAATCTGTTTGATTCCATTCAAGATGGTACAAGAACACATGAATACGAACAAGAAACAAAATAAAGTGCAAAACATACAACCGCAGAGTTACTACTCGACTGTGTAGCTCTAAATATAAAAAAAAAATTGAAAGAGCATCGTTACTGGTGAAAAAACATGAAAAGTACTAATGCATGATGTTCTGTATTAATATACAGAACGTTACAATTATAAATAAACATGGTTAACCTTTAACGTGCCGAGCCTGTGCTACTCTACACAATTTTCATACAAAGTTTGTTTCTTATAGACCTGCATTGTAAAATACAATGGTATCAACAAGTTCTTTTGTCCTAGAAACCAGCGGTACAGTTCTTGTGTGGGTCTCTTGATCATTTGTCTCGGTTTCATATCTTATAACAATTACATCCATTGATAATCCAATATTATTTAGTTATGTTAAGTTAATGGTCATTTGACTCATTAAATGGGTGCCTTATTTCTGATGTTTGTTGGTCTTTTGACTCAATACTATCAGACAGTTAGTCCTGGTTTTAGGCATGGCTTCCTGTTACTATGTTCTTGTTCATGGCATCAGATAACTAGGAGCAAATAGAATGTTCATCATTGATGAAGGAGCGTGCAATTATACATGAATAACAATTAAAAGGTTTGTGTTACATTCAGTCTATGGATAGCTTTCTGTAACCTAATGTAAATACAAATGGCGAGTTTCTCTTTGTGGGCGACTGCGGTGTATTTCACACGCTACATATGGCGTATACACAAATTCCTGATCGTTTCGTACACATATTTCTTCATTCACGCGACGTATTATGGAGTTCACCAATGAAGCCGGTAGTGTAGTCTCTGTAGGTTGTATTGTTAGAGCCTCTCTACACATACACAGTGTCATACTGCTTGGCCACCTGTCTTCGCGTACCCATTGCTGCTATTATTTCCTTTGTTAGTCTCTGTATTCTTGCTCTGTATTCATAATCCAGTGCTCTTAATTGGTTCATATAGAAACCCAAATGTGCAGTTCTGGAATCCCCAATAAGGAGGTATTTCACTACTGGATGATAATTGAAAGCCATGTCTGTCCCTCTGGATTCATACACATGCCAGGAACTGCCACGCATGCTCATTCTGTCGTGAGCATAGAATGTAATAGGCACACATAATGTATGTCAATGTCGTTTACTTTTGTTGATCGTCTTGGATTGCAGTCTTATTTTGTTCACGCCTGAGTAACATCTGAAAAACTCACCAAGGTGAGAGATGTCTTGATCTAATAAAAAAAAAAAAAAAAAAAAAAAGTTGCTTTCGAATATTGCTGTTCGCCTAGTTGATTACGCCCTTTATAACTGCCGTTATTTTTACCTCCTTCTTGAATGTACACGCCACCAGCCCAATACATGTCTCGAGTGCCTTCAATTAAACGTTGAGGGTTTAAATCATGTATATGTTGAAATGTATGGGGTAACCATTCTTTAGAAATTTGCTTCAGATGCTAAATAGTTCTATGGTTTTATTCTCAACAATCAACGACTAAGGACTGACCCTACCTCCACTCTCCCCCAACTCCCTACCCACGTAAACACGTTCTGGGACTGCGTCAAAGACATCTGCTCTACAGACAAGGAATACGATAGCTGTATTGCTACTTTCACATAGGGGGCGTCGGGATTTGTCGGGAAAAGGTGTCATTGCTGCAGATGTTGTCGTAGCCCTTCCGTGATGTCAGCACATCAATGGCATCATAACAACAACCTACCTTGAGGACAAAGGTCAAGTCCCTATGCTACTTGGAGACCTCGGCGCTGCTGTGATTGTCAGTGATGTAGCCGGAACAGTGATGGGGATCTGTTTCCTGCTGGCTGGCCTTGACTGTCCTATTGCATGTCACCAGCCTTTGCTAGAATGATGTATGAGTCGCGTACCGATAATTATCAGTCTACCACTCTTAACCTTTCAACCTTTTTCATTATTTTTGTTATCAATCAACCATCACAAGTTTGCTGATAGACTTAGTATTCATATGAAGAGTTTGCAGAGAACCTTTAAAGTATTAAAATACTGTATTGCTGAACGTACAGTTCTCTGAAAGTGAATAGACGCTTCCTCGCCCATCAAAGAGCTAGCAATGTGGATGGGTAATACTGTAGATGATATTGACTGAGGAAATCTGATTATACATTCCCCGCTTTGCAGTTGGAATAGTCTGCTTTGATTCTGAGTAAAGCTGTTAATTTACCTTATAAAGTCAGCCTCCCCCACCTCCATTCTCTCTGCTACAGCAATATGATAAAATGGTGACTGCTTAAAAGCGAATTGACGTAGGCTCCTCGCCTAAAACATTCTGACCTGCTGCAAGAGTAGTACTATACCTTTATGGTATTGTTCTATTACCTGTAATCCGTTATGTTGCTTTTGAATTCATTTATTCGGACTGTACTCCTCTAGGTCCTATGAACCTGATTTGCCGAACTACATTGTGGAGGACACTCGTTCTGGAAAACATCTAATTGCTTTTGCTGATAACCATAACCTTTCTAATAAGTGGGACATTGCTTGTTGATGGATAATTTCTTCCCAGGATCTCCCTAATAGCGGTAGTAAGGTTTTATATATTCAACGTTTATAATTATATAAAAACAGCTACATTCGATTAAAGTACAGACGATCTTCCATGTAAAATTCACAAATGGAACATTGAACACAGGGAAAATAAAAAGACATCACTACTATTTTATACAAATCATGCATCGCCAATCTGAATATCCCGGTCTGTGTCATGTGTCTCATGGTGCTTATTCTCTTCTTATTGCTCCACATTTTCCAAGGTAACTACACAAAACAGATGTCTAGATGATTTCAATAGACATTGATTTATTTGTATCTATTTAATTAATTACTTTCGTGACTACCACCTCAGAGGTTGGCTGGAATTCAAGGTTTTGCATCAGATAGAGCTGGGTAACCGCTTTCGCGTGTTGAGGGGTGGGCGGGGTTCTACTCGACTGGAAAGCGTCAAAGACTGTGCAGGACATCTCATATTCTATAGATGGCACTATGCTACCTGGGAATGGACTACCCTCGTAGGTCTGAACAAATACGGTGCAAAGGATGACATTTTTCGAGTCCTGTATATGTGTGTTCTCTACCAATATATTTTTATTAGTAGCCAATTCATATCTTTTTATCGGACATTATTTCATCTTTCAACAAAGAGAAGTAGGCAATTGTACTTTTACTGAGCTTTCATCTTTCCATTGACTAGCGATGAAGTACACATGGAAGCTACCATACCACGCTGTTGGTTAGATCTGGCGGTTGCTAAGGTATCTGCTGTTATAAACTTCCAAGCACCGCTTCAGAGGCACTCAGCACATGGGTCAAAGGGAATTGGAAAGAAGGCGTACCTAAGGTAAGAGAGTGTGTTTGATCTCACATTCTGTTTGGTGTTAAACAGCCTATTTTGCGACAGTCAGTCCGAGCATTTATCTTTTTCTGATGCACTGAATGTATATAAATCATAATAGTAAGAGGCACTGGCAGAATGCTAAAGCAGAGCATGATTAGTACGATTAATGAAATGTATAAGCAGAAATTTCATCATTTGATCAATCAATGAACATTAATGTTTGAATCTGATGTAGTCTATATGGAAATGTAGAAATATCTATTTGTTTACATTTGTTGATTTTATGATATTTAAATATCATCTGCAAAATTATTTCAGATTTTATTAGAACATTTTGTAAAATATTGTGTTAATTGAGTGAGACATTATACCTTAGAGAAGATGGGAAATGTCCTCTGTATTTACGGGATGGCCGAAATAAGCCCTCATGTATGATTGAGCTCAAGTTTGCACTTTATTGTCAGTTTTATCAGCCTCATTGTTATTGATGATTGTATGTTTCTAAAGGGATAGGGGTTTTCTGACTACCTCTTTGAATAACTATTTTCTTCTCTTAAGTTTTATGGTTTCTGGTAAATTATTCCATACTTGGTTTCATTTCTAGAGAGAGCCCTTTCTCGTAAACTTGGTTTTAGGTCTAGGTAACTCGAATACTGGTTTTATTTGGCGGCGCGTTACCACCATTGATTCCGCTTCATGGTTATTCTCTTTCAACGCTGTGGTGGCAAAATCATCTACCCTTCATTGTCTTCCTCCTGACCATCAGTTGGTATTACAAGTATATCTGCGTTTATCGCAAGGTGTCTCAAAGCTATCCATTCTTAAATATATTGGTGGCCACGATTTTACAATCGTTAACGTTGTAGCTCATTTAGTAAAGGTATAGGACCCGAGCCATGAATGATCGAAGCAGAGTCTATTACAGGAGTGATCGTTTGCTTATAGGCCTGAACGTAACGTGTCTTTGTAATGGCATGGCTGCATTTTGATGATAAAAACAACTTTCGATCGAGCTTCTTCATCACCATCCGGACATTTTTGTAGAATGATAGGGTCTCGTCGGTTATTACACATAAAGAATTGTCATCGCGCGATCGGTTCAGTTCATTAACTCCCTGATAAATCTTGGGGTAGGAACTGATTAATCGAGATTTGATTCTGGATGCAAACCAGACTTTCGTTTCATTCGTATTCACTGTCGATAAGCTGTTGTTTGTCCAGGCCAACATGTCATCGAGACCTGATTGAACCCTATTGGCGCATTCAGTTCTATTTAGCAGAGAGGTATAGAGCACTAAGTTGTACATGATACATCGTCTATTCGTGTATTTCATATATATCAATTTATAATGGACATTTTTATAACCTCCTTTGCACAAAGGGAGGTAGAGATTATTAAAGAATAAGTTGAGTTCAAACAAAACAGAAGGTTGTGTATTCTGTTGGCCCAATTTGAACAACGATGTTACCACTAATATTTCCCCCGGCGAACATGCCTCTCAAAGTAGACATAGACGATGAAATATCTGGATGGTGTGTAGGATTAGGAAAAACTTGAGTATCTTCTGCCGCTGAAGGTTGAGAACTTTAAGTTAGGCTAATGGGCATTGTATTTTCTCCAGTGAGAACAAAACGCATTGACTTCTGCATGTTCAGGTTTGGATGATGATACCTATTGAATGAAGCGTGTTTTATGTCCTGACAAGTGCGTTACAGCAGTAGGATGACAACAGCTGTCTAGGAATTGAGTACACATTGCTTTTCTTAAACTGTGATTTGTAGATTTGCGACCATAGATGCCTGCAGATTCACACATCCTTCTTAACATCAATTTGATAGTGTTTATTACTAATGGTGCTCTTGAGTACCAGATAGGGTTAGAACTGGCCCTGTTGTGAACTATGCTCTAGTCACACTGGCGTAAAAGATGGCGTGTACGCACGTCTAAGTTCTTTTACCTATTTTGAAATGCGCGGTAATATGCGGGAAAACGCGGAGTTGCATAACCGAAGTCGAAATGCATAAATGAACGTGAACAATACGTGGTAAAAGCGCGGTGTCAAAATTACTTTCAATAGTTTCAAACTTATCTTGTCGCATTTTAATACGTAAATTAATGAGGTAATACGCTACAATATGTACAGAAGCATAAATTAGCTTTGACAAATGTAGATAAACCTAATAGAATGTTAAAAGCAAATCAAAAGGATACGTTCCCAATCTGCAGCCTATATGTGGTGTCCAGTCTCAAATACATATTAATAATATCAGAATTTATGCCAGAGTGATTGGATTCCGATTGGACGCCAGTGTGACAGGCATTATGCCACAGTCACACTGGTGTAATGAAGTGTTTCCCTGTGTACACACGTCTACATTCCTCTACGATTTTGAAAGATAGAAATGTGCAGGGGTGTCTGGAAAAACACAAATGTGCGTAGATGTAAGTCAGATTGCGTAAATGAATGGAAACAAGACATGGAAAAAACGCGGTGTCAAAATTACTTTTAAAAGGATGGGTAGTTGTTGTTATGCCAAGTGAGCCCTGTTGTTTTCCTTCAGAGTTGATGGGATCTTTTTAATATACGAAGTGATTAGAATTTATGATAAATTTATATAGATTATAAATATCAGTAAAACCAGCAAGTCCTGGTTTTGAATTGAAGGTGATATTTAATGATACTTGTTGCTTATGCATGAGTTTTGACACAATGTTTCGGGAATTGTTGGCCTTCCTCAGGTGTACATAGTCTGCTCATAAAAGAACTGAAGTACATTTTGGCAGCAATAAAATAAAAATACTTGTGTTTTATAGTTACTACATTAGATCTTCTTTGGTGTGTTTCTGTATTCTTTCTTCATTTTTGAAGTTCAAGCTAACACTAGGTATAATTCTATACCCTTAATCTGTTAATTGTGAATAGTTTTTAAAATAAATCGTCGTAATGCTCAGTTATATCAAGGCCTGACTTGATTTTTGTTAGCAGTTTGAGGCGTGGGAATATCTTCAATCTTCTTTGCTTTGTAGTGGTTTTGACGGGTGTTTCTGGTTTGCTCGCTTTGTTGTGTTATAGATTATGTGCTGGTCCATATTCATGTAATTATTTTTGATAAATTTGTATAGATTATATCACAAAACCAACAACTAATGATTTTAAATTGAAGGTGGCATATATAATGATACTTGTTGCTTATACATGAGTTTTGAAACAACGTTACAGCCAATGTTGGCCTTCTTCAGGTGTACATACTCTCCCCTAGACTTGCTTAAGTCTTTGATAATGAGCGTTCATTAAATGATTACTTACAGTCAGAATAGAGTTCATGATAGTAGTATCCTTCTCTGACTGGCCCATGAATCAAAGACTTGTCCACTATGAACAGAATCTCCTGTTTGTGACCCCAAGCCACTCCCTGTAACCCTATACTTCCTCCTACCCCTCCCCCTCCCCTCCTCCAGTTCCCTGGCCGCCTGTGTTGTCTTAGCAATAAATTCAGTCTACTCCTGACTCTGACTCAATTGAGATCAGAGTGAGAGGGTATCAATCTCCCATCAGATATCTGACCAGTAGCCAAGATATCTGTATGGAGAGTGTTGGAAATACTGGCGCTATACAGCGCCAAAAATCTAACACCATTACCGATTGTACCAGTCCCTGTGTCCCAGCGAGGACAGCAGACATAGGATGCGGGGACTGGAGCCAGTCTAACTCTCCCCCTACTTCAGTGCTCACATTTGCATACATTTCATTGCATATGCTATTATCTGGTAAGAGCATCAATAAAACCCTCATTGCATGTGCTAGGGGTGGAGGGGGGGGGGGCTGGCTCACTCAAGCCCTCTTCGATGTCACCGTCACTTACGAGTACATCAATACCAAATGTAACTTTTGCTCGGCGACTGCCTGAGCCGGGCACACCTTAATGACTAATGCAGAAGCACGGTAAGGGATATAAAATTTATTGAGTTACGTAATAATACGAGGTAAATTTATATAGTAATTAGAATATAAATATAATTGAAATATAACAGAAATGTCACGAGCTATTGAGAACCACGTGACCGGAACCACGTGAGTAACGTCCGTAGTTACCGTCCTCTGTTATCGCATTACCGCCTTCTAGCCCTAATGATAGGGACTATGATGAGACAGCCAACCTCATTTCTGAATTTGGTCTCATCACAGTTAATCCATGTACACATGTCCTGTACATGCTTCCTAATTATATGCTTTGCAGATCGGAAGCTCACCTTGCTGCAAGTGAGGGTCCTTGCAACGCAACTAAAGGCACGTGCCCCCTACACCAACAAGAACCACCGCCTCGCAGCTGCATTGTCGATCCAGTTTGGGGCCCGGTTCCATATCAATCCAATTTGCTCATCACACCAGGACATTTGCTTGTACCTAGAGCTCCTAAGAAAATGCTAAATCTACAGAAGGCCGACGACAACCGCTTCGCCTAAGACACGGCGGCAACCCCCGTTATTATAGACCTCCCAACCATGTCACCAGATAAGCCATTCTTAAAGATGAACCATGGAAATTAAGCTGAGATAATGAATCCAAAAGAGTAAGCCCCGCCTACTTCGCCCGTGAGCGCGGACAGAGCAGGGATAGCAGGTAAAATTCTCTATTGGGAAAAGCATGGGTCACTGTCTGTATTATGTACGAGTTGTCTATGCCCCACCTGAGGTGATCAGTGATCCCAGCCCCCCACACACTAGTGACCATTAGCCCTCCCTGCCAGCTGGGTACATCAGCCTGCCTCATCGCGTTGCGGCGAGAGGACCGTCACCAGTGGCGTGTGACAGGGATTACTGGACCGATGGCACCACGGAGCGATGGCACCTCTTCGGACCGATGGCAACATTTTCCCTAGACTGATGGCACCACTACCTAGACTGATGGCACCACTCACTCAGACTAGAGGGAAACTATGTTCCGGTGAAAGGAAGTCAAAGGTACGAGGTAAGGCTTGGAAAAATTACTGCCCAAGGCCCTGGCCGCGGGCAGTAATTTTTCCAAGCATTACCGAGTAATTTTGACTTCCTTTCACTGGTACTTGGTTTCCCTATTCCTATATACCTTCAAATGTGGTTTAATAAGAGACAATCTGATTGGTCTAAATGTCAACCTTGGGTAGTATACGGGTTATTTACTGGTAGTGGAGAAAGTTGTGAATTGTTACAGATAATTGCACAATCACTTCAGGGCACCAGTAACAAAATTTACAAATTGCACAATGAAATACAAATGTAGTTATCTATGTAACTATTAAAAATTCCGTCTTATTATATCCCATGAAATGGTAAGGGGGGGGTCTAAAAAATGTCGACTACTACCAAATTATGTCCTTATTACGACTTGAACGAGGATCAATGTATCTGGTTCAAGACTGGTTACTCATGTTGACGGTGTTAGTTACCGAGGTTGACATGGGAGTTTATTTAAGTTTGTTATTATTTTATTGTTTGCCATACGCTTTACCTATAATATGGAAGAGACATGAAATCTGTTACCTCAGAAAGGTCGTTTGCTGGTACTGGACCAATGTGGACTGTACCAAATTGCATCTGAGTGTTACATGTATGAAATTTGATGATTGGGGATAATATGAATCTGGTGGATCTGACTGATGTGGAAGGGATAAGGGGTCTTAAAATTGCACATGCAAATGTTTGAAGCCTAAGATCTGATTTTGACGTATTTACCCACGAGAACATGGGAGAAATTTGGGATGTCTTAACTATTTCTGAATCTTGGCTTACTTCTTCGGATTCCTATAACAACTACCAATTAAACGGCTATAAGCTTCAGAGATGGGATAGAACTTGGAAAAAAGCAGAAACCGACCCACTCCCTAAAATTGGAGGTGGACTTTGTGTTTACACAAAGAAAAACCTGTCTATAGATGCAACTCTTTTTATGAACCATAATATAAGCAATAAGGACCTTGAATTACAAATTATACTCATCCAAAGGGAACATGCCAAAAACATTATCCTATTAAACATATACCGTCCCACAGGAGGAAATACCTTAAATGGCATTAGCCTATTAACAAACACACTAACAGATTTGAAAGAAAACTTTGACTGTGATTTTGTAGCCATAGGTGACTTTAATGTAAATGCACTAGTAACAGATACAGTCGAGACTCAGGAGCTGTTGAATAACATGAAACAATTGGGTTTCCAACAGCATATAAAAGATATAACTAGATATTCTCTAAACAACTCTATTTTAGACTTAGCTTTTACTACAAGTCACAATGTAACCAAAACAGGGGTGTTGACACTGTCCTTTAGTGATCACCATAGTATATTTATCACATTGAAACACCCAAGGAGGACAGTAGAGAAAAAGACCATAAAAGGAAGATCATATACTAAATATAAAAAAGAGGATCTAGGCAGGTACTTGAATGAGGTGAACTGGAATGACTATCTTGGATTAAATAATGTAGAAGATAAATGGGCCTTCCTCTTAAATAAAATAAACAGTTTCCTAGATATTAAATGTAAGGTTAGGGAGTTTCAAATAATAGATAAGCAACAACCGTGGATTACTCAAGAAACCATTGAACTTTTGAAAGATAAAAATAGACTACTCAAAATTGCTAGGAAATCCGGGAGAATCGAGGATAAAAATGTGGCTAAAACAGCAAGGAACCTAGCGAATTGATCTGTAAAATTAGCCAGGCAGACCTATATACTAAACAATCTTAATGAAAATCAAAATGACCATAAAAAATTCTGGCGGACTATCAACACTATACTTCCCTCAGCAACAGATAGAACCGGACCGAAAATTGAACCAAAAAATGATGAAAATGTCTTGATACAACATGAAGCTACCCCTAACTTTATAAATAACTTTTTTACAAACATAGGCCCTGACCTAGCTGGCAAATATAATACACCATGGAAACCGTATGATGAAATAAACCATATAAAATCAAATGAACTACAGACAAATGCTGCCGAAGTCCTACAACTAGCTAAGGAAATAAAAATCTCCAAACAATCTATGATTGATGGTGTCAATACCATGGTTTTCAAGGATAGTAGTGATCCTAATCCCACATATTTTCGCAGACTTGTTCAATGCTTCCTTTGCTTCTTCTGTAATCCCTGTTTCTTGGAAAAACTCGGTAGTTTTCCCTCTTCTTAAAGGAGGTGACACCTCTTCGGTCTCAAACTTAAGACCTATATCTTTGTTACCTGTGATTGGAAAACTTATTGAAAAAATTGTGCATCGCCAGACTATACTTTTTCTTGATAACTGTTCTATACTAAATCCAAATCAATGGGGTTTTAGAAAGGGTATGTCGTCAATTCAGGCAGTGGCTAAATTCACCGATGATATTTTAATCAACCGTAATATAGGGAAAAACACGATTGCCATTTTTATCGACCTTTGTAAGGCTTTCGATACTGTGAATCATCCAATACTGCTTAACAAGCTATCACGATATGGGTTAAACGATAGAGATATTAACTGGTTTAAAGACTATCTGTCTAATAGGAGACAATCAATACGGGTGAATGGAATGTTGTCTGAGTCGCTCAATGTATCTTGTGGTGTCCCTCAAGGGTCCATATTGGGCCCGCTGTTGTTTCTCGTTTATATTAACGATATGTGTTCAACGTTAAAGGTGGCAAACTCGTGTCTCTACGCAGATGACACTGTTTTGTATGTATCGGGTGAGAGCCCTGGAAACATGTTCAATGACTTACAGACTGATCTGGATCATGTACATTTATGGTGCCAACTAAACAAACTTACGATTAATGCCAAGAAAACAAAAGTGATGGTTTTTGCTCCCCGTAAAAAGGTGAATAATTTTGCAAACTTTTCCCTCAAGCTAGGAGAACAAATTATACAAAGTGTTTATTCGTATAACTATCTAGGTATAAATCTCAATAGCCAATTAGACTATAAAACCCATTTTAGCAGACTCTACAAAACGATCTCTTATAGACTATACCAATTGAGAAAAATGAGGGACTATATCTCAACCTCAGCGGCCTTGCGTATCTACAAACAATGTATTTTACCATATATAGATTATGGCGACATCTTGTATATGACATCAGCGTTATACATGAGAGACAAATTGCAAGTACTTGAAAACAAATGTCTAAGAGTGTGCCTAAGAGCAAGTGTCAGAACGTCAGTTATGGCCCTACACGCTAGAGTTAACATTACTATGTTATCAGACAGACGGATCTGTCACTTAAGAAATGCTATGTTTAAATGGGCACATGATAAGAACTACACGATAACACCTCAAGTCTACACGAGAGCACATGAGGCGCCTATACTTCGACAATTACGACCAAATTGCCAAGCATACATAAACTCAGCTCATTACACAGGAGCATACATTTGGAATGGACTTTCTCATACGACACGAAGTATTGAAACTTATAAAGAATTTAAACACATTTCTAAACAATGTTTGCTGGAAAAAGTCCCGAAATAACAAGATGGGAACAACGTTTCATGGGGCCCTATTGATGTTTATTGCTATTGTTGTTATCTCGTCAAACTATATGAACTTACTATCAAAGATAACCAATGTCGGTTTTAATGATCTGCTTGTCCGTATTTCCTTTTGTCAGATCCGGAAGAGCTACACAGTGTCTGGAAAAGGCTACGGCCTATCCTGATTGTATCAGATGTATAAATCTTGTCTTTGTACCTGACTAGAGGCTATGTGATGAAAATCAGCTCAACTGTAGAGCTGACACAACAGCCACTTTATTGATACAGACATAACATGTGAACACAATTCCTGTTGTATAATCTTGAGTATCAATAAAGAAATTTTTGAAAAAAGAACAAAAAAAAACCTTGGGTAGTATACCAATCTTGGGTAGTATCAGATAGTTACTCCACCCCCCAGAGCGTGGTGTAAGCATAGAGTGTACAGCCATAGGTATATAGGAATAATGGTTATTGCCATATTATGTTGTGTATACCACTTTTCAACTACCGAGTATATTAAATTCACATGAAGAAGGATTTACGTGATGATTTAAAAAAAAAAGTTAAAAAAACCGACTCCGGGCCCATCGGCATCGGCAGCCGGGGGTCCCGGCCGGCCACCCGTGGTCCCGGCCGGCAGCTGCCTCGGTACCGTTTTTTTCAGAAACCCTGAAAATTAAACTGGAAACACTGTTATTATAGGACTACTGCACATTATTACTATATTTAGCAAGTGGTTCCAATATCCAGGTAAAAAAATGAGGTGGTGCCATCAGTCTAGGCAAGTGATGCCATCAGTCCAGGCACGGGTGCCATCAGTCCAGGTAAAACTGAAATGAGGTGCCATCAGTCCAGGTGCCATCGGTCCGTGGTGCCATCGGTCCAGTTACCGTGACGGGTACACCGACCGCTCTGCACACAGTCTGCTCTTTCACTACGAGATCGGCGGGCCATAATTTTTTGAAAACCTTCTCAAGGACTAAGTGCTTCATATCAGCTTTAATGTTCCCTGCTACTCGTCTGCCAGTACCTATATCAGTACCTATATCCCTCATCAAACAAACATGTACAACCGTTCTCTGCCGTCTACCGTTCTCAGAAATACCATACACTCTGCACAGCCTCAGGCGGGCTGCAGCCATGCAGATCTACCGTGCAGGTGCCACTGAACTTGATGTACAACGATATGGTGTCTGGCGTTCATCGGCATATCGTACATACATCCATGCCGATAACAACCTGACTGTCAACCACCATGTCATCACCGGCTCACAGACCAACTACTCCAGATGACTCTTAATCAAATCATTATCCATACTACATAACACATCTTACACACCCCTTCCTCCCAGTGCCCTCTTTCATGGGTTTGGCATTTTACATCAGTTACAGCAATTATGTAGTTATGTTAATTGTTTATTAATGTCTTGATAAAAAAGGGAATCTTGTGCTTGTAAAACCTGCCTCTCATTGAAGGCTGAGCGTTGATTGAGTACAAATAAAAGATTTAATAAAAATGCATTTATTTATCTTATCACTTATCGGCAATTTTAATGATATTATAAATCAATTTTCATCAAAATGTCTAGTTCCTTTCTTTTATTTTCGTTTTGTAGAGTAAATGGCTTCGGCAGAGCTTATGGCCTCTGGCGGGTCTTTAAGCTCTGCAGCGCGAAACGACCCACAACCGACACTGCACCACTTATACACTACGCACATTCTGCCGTCTAAACCCACTCACGCTATGCTGTTTGTACAATGCACACTGCGACAATTTTTTACCCAACCACCCACAACTTATCTAAACTTACACCTCACTCATATTTTAATAGCATTTTACAACAATTACAGCAATATCTTATCACTTATCGACAATTTTGATAATTGTTCAAATGTCTACTCATAAAATTGTACTACCGAAATAAATTTTATTTTCCCCACAACTTATTATCTATCTTTTATTTTCATGCTGTGTGTAGAGTAATGCTGATTTTATCCTACAAATCTGAATGTATGTATGTACACCGTTTGATGCTGCCAGGAATGGTTTGTCGATAAATTGGAAAACCGGATGGAAAATTGCCATGTGCAAGTTGATTTTACAGATTTGGGCCATGTATTATCTCTCTATAAACTCGATGGCATATACAACCCTTTGTTGTCATTTATGGAATAGTTATGAAGACATTTATTTACTTTGTCAGGTCGTGCTAAAGTATTAAAATAACTACAGTATAGTATATAACAGCAAAGTAGTGCCTTTGATTGATCGGCAGCCCGTGATATTAGATGAAAATATTTGCAAATATTAAGGGGTCGCCTTTGTAATTGCATGACATGTCTGTATATCGTAAAATGACATTCTATGCACATTGCACTATAGCTGAATGTGAATGATTTAGCTGTGACGCCTGGTGACCTGAGAATTCAATTTCGATAGAGTACTTTGTTTCATCCCTTCCAATTTTGTTCTGTATTATGTTAGAATTATCAATATAATATTCATGTCAATTTGATCAGAATTGTAAAATTGCCTTTTACTATGTGTCCATGCTACGGGCTCTATGCAGGGATCATTTACAACCAATACTTGACCAGACAGGTTTCTATATATTGCATATTTGTGTCACATATCCCTCTATACATCAGCTGGCCATGAAGAGACTAACATCAACAATACTGTAATGGTCATACCTAACCACAGGCACCTAAGGATTAGGGTACAAAATCACATAACTTTCCCTGTTCCCAATTTTAAACGGAAAACTTTCCCATTAAGACCGATGCTGGTAGTGGATGCAATTCCAGTGCCGTTGATGTCAAACGATCTTATGATCCCTTCCGGTGTTACCCGTTTACTAATGGCAAGTGGCATCGCTCAAGGTATTGATCGTTCCCAAGGGCATGTGACACCTGCCAATGTTATGGCCGAGGCCTGAGGGAATACATAAAATGTGGCCGGGAAGTGGGCGTCAACCTTGCTAGGCACTGGTGTAACCATAGCTGATGTGAAATCTGCACACGTTCTAGTTTAATTGAAAAAATGTATTTGACCTTAAAATTGCTTCCCAAACTTTCCGGCCGAAGCTGGTATTTCTTTATGTTATTCTCAGATCAATTGAACCTGCCATGGTGACATGCTGATATAGAGGCTTCCTGCTATTCAATATCTGAAATGATGTATAGGGTGCTGTAAAAAGAAACAAATACAATGAGGCCTATCCTAGCGAGAACGTTAATCTTGTTTATAGAAATCTGATAAGCAACTTAGCTCTTTGGTATATCAGATCTTTATAAAACAGGGGCTTTGACTAGCTTTATTGCCTTGCCAAGAAACAAACAAATAATGATCGGCAGTCTTGGAAATCTCCCCGTAACCCATCAGCCTTGATTTGCTGAGAATAAATCCGGAAGATCTTGATACAATCTGAGGATTTAACAAAATAATGGAATCTTCATGATCCTTTGAAGGTTCCGTTGGTATTATGTTTTCTGAATTATCAATGACAGCTAATGGTCGAATTATCGTATTCTTTTTTCTGCAGCTGTCACCATTTCCCCAAATCCTTCACTCTTGGATCAAATTTGCTTTATTCACCAACTCTGTCTACGAATACAAAAATAAATAGTCCAGACTCAGGGTCCAACCATGTTTATTCTTTCCAATGGCACTAATAAAGTGCATCACAACGCGTACCACCAAACACAGTGTCAAACACACACATCTCCAGACTATCTATCCAATGCACAGCGAAATGACGCACCTGGAGCTGACTACAAGATCCCATGTGGAAAAACGTTATGAGAATCCAACCAATCAGAGTACGAGCACAAGCACTGATGTTAGCCAATCAGGGGTCAGAAGCCTTGAAACATGGAGGGCGTCCAATATTTGTAATGGTTTTACCTCCACTTGACAAGTTTTCATTTTCTCTTTCAATTCAGTGTATTGATGAAATTTGATATTAGCAAACGAACAACACTAAAAGGACATGTAGTAAGGGAGCGGTGCAGGAAGGGTGGTGCAGGGGGTTCATAAGGATGTACATACATATATGTATAGCCATTGCGCCGGCGTACGATATTATATATGATTTATGAACACAATAACAACATCCGTAGTTCACAAATATCTTCCATCTTGTCTCACATTACCTATATAATCATTTTCATTTCTGCCCTAAATAACCATCACTGTTCACATATCTAAGAGATTGTCAATATTGTACAGTTTCCAGCGACAGGCAATCCAGCAATAACTCGACAGGCCTTATTTTGAGATTCGTGGTCAAAAGGTGAACCAGCAGCAACAGGAAATAGGCGCGACTAGATATGCTTGCCTCGCAGTCGAAAGACAGGAGGATAGATGTATGCTGTAGGTTATAAATATGCTTAAAGGTTATTGATCACATTCCTACATAATGAATATCTTAACTTAGATGTATGAACATTCGTCTTGGCCTGTGAACGGTCCAGAGATGTTAAGAATGCCTCTAGATAGGTATTCACAGATAACAATTGTCTGCCGCGCCATATATTAGTCTACATATTTAACATACCAGTCTATATATTCGAATAACTGTAGCGATGTTTAATTCAATGCTTTCAAAGTGGAACACAATGGAATGAGGTAATAAGATCGAATATTCAACATTCTCCACACTACACGAGGTTGGTAGCACGTGATTAATTGTCTTTACTCTAGTCATAAAACCCAATCAGGAATTTCTGGACTCTGCTTTGCTGTGGTGCTTTTCAAATATCAGGTGGCACTATGCCTGCTACAGGTCAACAATGTCCATCGCTCACTCCAATAGCAGTGCGCCTCCTTCACACATGTCTGCCTTAATGATGCTGGTTGCCGCGGTTCACCATTCTGCCTGCGTCTCCTCAGGATAAGCAGACGACACTCGTCACCTCCCCTCCATTTACGGCACCGGGGTAACGAGCTTCGCCGAAGTCCGACAATCTGTGGCTTTCCCTTGAGATGTGTCTAAATAACGTCAGATTTGTTTTGTCGCCTGTCATAGCTTAGTCTCCCCTTTCCGCGAGGGAGACGGCGAGGCGGCTGTCGTCAGAGTAGTATGGTTTCTCTGGACGTTTTTGTGAGGGCAGCCGAACGCCTTCCACAGTTCCCGCCGGAAGGTGCTGCCGCACATGCAGTACAAGAAGAAGTTAATAGCGTAATTCACTACAGCCAGCACTTGGGCTATGCTGTTAATAGCGTAAATACGGAACGAGAACCATTTATCCAAGGGCCGGTATAGTTCCTCTTTATACTCGTTCACGTAGAAGGTAATAGTGTACGGCAGGCGAATGACGACGAAGGTAATAGCCACAGCAACGAGAATTATCGTCAGCTGACGCTCGTGCGAGGAACCGCGAGACTTGGCTTTGGAAGCCTGACCCTCTAACTGCTTCCTCCGTTCCTTACTGGCCTGCGCGAGTTTGAATATGATGAGGGAAGTAAAGACACAGACAATAATGCTGGGACAGACCAATTCGCCTCCACGTATCACTACCCACATCCATGTATCGTATGATTCGGGTGGGTCGATGATCTGACAGGTAGGCCGGCCACGAAACGGCGTCACTCCGACCGTAAACAAGGGGAAGGAGGTGATGCTGAAGGCCACGATGATTTCGACAAGGATCACAAACTTGGCTTTGGTGGGAGTGGAGATCCGGGACACCTTTAAGGGGAAGGCAATGGTGATGAATCTCTCGACAGTAATAATCACTGTCAACCATGACGACCAGATCCTTCCGGCATATCGGAGGTACTGCACGAATTTACACCAGAAATTCATTGTGTGCATGAAGTGGATGCCCAAGGTGGCCCCTCTACTGTCAGCGCTGTTGAGCCAGAGAAGAAACTCACCGATCAGGAGGGACATGTCAGCGAAAGCGAGGGAGATCAGATAGTGGCCTGTTGTAGAGCGACGCATAAAGGAGCGGATGAAAACAAAAATTGAGAGTATATTCGTTACGATACCCACAGGGATTATAATAGCCAAGCTGTAGAATTTGAGATGGCGCACTGAGTCGTAGTCGTACGTCTTGGGTCCGTAGTAGGGCGCTAGGGTCGTTAGCAGCGTCTCGTTCTCGCTGTTTCCCAGCATGTTTAAGAGGTTTGTTGTACTACTGCTGGAACCTGAGAAGTTCTGAGAGTGAAACTTGGCCGTTAAGCTGGGGTTGTTATCCAGCGGCGTAGCCATGTTTTTCTTGAATTAACCTGAAAAGAAATGAAAAACACTTGTCACTCAGGTACGAAGATCCCGAGGGAGAAATGTCAGTGATGCTAAGAATCTAAATAGCTATCTTTACAAATCAATCATTATATATGTAAAGATAGCTATGAAACATGCTAAAGCAGACACCTCTCTAAGAGCCTGTTAAATGTATGACTGGATTACTTTGAACTTTTCGGCATAGCTTAATGATTGGCAATCTTCAATTGCAAAATTCTATAACACAACAAAATGAACTTCCTGACAACGTAACTCAAAGGAGTTTAATTAACATGTCCCAAGCAATGTATGGCGTGTTCCTCGCTGTATTATTGAATTGTTCTATTAAACAATTGATGGGCGGATGCCCAGATTGTATACTAATAGGCTGATGCTCAGTAACTGTTACATCCATATGCATCCAATTTAGGCTCTCAGTGCTAGCCTTAAATGCATGTGTAGAGTCCATTTACCAATTCAATGTTCTAAAAGCCCTAACATCCTATATCTTGAGAAAACTAAAACATGGTATACATAAAAGAGCAGATAGACTCCACCTTTCGGAAGATGCATTAACGTATCGTATAATATAGTAAAGCATAGTTTGAAAAATCTAACATTCAACACCTCTTTTGATTTAGCAGTTCAAACAGAATGCCATTAAACAAGGAAGTTTTTTTACTTGAACAGCTGCAAGTACCTTTCAAAGTGGCATTGAAAGAATGGTATATCTTAAGTGATACACAATTGGGACCGACTGAGTAGGGCCACAGTAATTTGATGGAACCGGAGCGAGAATCATATAAAACTAAACAAGTTTGTATACGTCGTCATCCTCCATAAGATGAAGCCGAGTGATGATGATGCAAACGAGTGGAGTATTGTCTATTCTACGATTTGAGTACGGTTCTGTACTTATCTCACCCCCTCTCACAGACATTAGAACAGCATCACAATAATTCAAATTGCTTCTGCAAAGCCAGTAAGAAGCATTTAAATCTTCATGTTGAAGTCTTGTCTACTATCTTTGATCCTGACCACTGATTGGCCAATTCCTTATTCCTCACAACAATCTTCCACAGCCATGGCGTAGTATTTCACCTTATATGGGTCATTGTTGTATATGCTTTTCCTATGTTATTCCTATGGCTAAACTTGTACCAGGGTTGAGATGGGGACATTATCCTTTGAATAAAGATGGACATGAATTGGGGGTGGGACTGTCAGTTTACAGTGTAGCCTGACCAGGAACTAATGGAATGGAAGTTGCAGACCTTTTAATAATTCTGTATGACAATATTTGGTCGAGCAACACTTATTACAATAGATTATCTTGGGTGAAAAGTTATATTGTTGATGGTATTGATTCCAGAGAATACAATGGCATGAATGATATGAAATGATGGAAGCTCTATAAATTTGTAATACAAATATAGGCAACCCATACGTCCCATCTAAAACGACAGATTCAATTACATTTTGATTTATGATAGCCTTTTTCAATGAGGCATGCTGGTACGGAAATACAAATATAGTGCCACCTGGGCCTCATACGGGACCAAAAGATATCCTTTCCCACACCGGGAATCGGACCCGGGCCGCCTGCGTGAAAGGCAGGAATCCTAAACACTAGACCATATGGGATAGGTGGCCGATATTTTTGCGTGTGACATTAAGACAAAGGAAGTAAGGATGAAACATGAGAGTCATTCTATTTGAGCGCGGGAAAACGCACTCATATATGTCACCCAGAGATTAAAATGCTCACACAGGCTTTTAGCTTACTGTAAAGAATCTAACCCTGCTTCACTTCTGACTTGGTCCCTAAAAATAGAACTGTTATTTTATAGTCTTTTAGGGGACAAAGAATTCACTAAATCAATCCTGCCGTTAAATGACAAACAATTAGTTACTGATACTTTTATCTGCTACTCGAAAAGGAAACTATTAGATGATAGTAATGACTATATGTCGTTTCCACATTTTCAAATCTGATGGGACAGATCTAAATACACTGCATTCTGATGGGACTGACCTCACTACACAGTATTCATACCCACTTTGTACAGACCTGACAAACCAGTTTTACTCCCTTCAACCCTGTCACCAAGCCTTGTACCTGAGACTTGACCATAGACTTGCTGAAATCCTTTTATCATGAACCTTCATGAAGACAGGGATTGGGACCCAGAGACACAAATAATGGTGCAGATGATGACAGAGACTGAAGGAAGACACACAGAGGGACAGGTATATATACAGAGAGTCAGACAGATGCAAACAGAGACAGAGGCAATGAGACAGACAGCCAACCGGGACAGAGACAAATATATAGAAAGACATAGATCTGGGCAGACAGAGATAAACAGAGAGAGCCAGACATACAGTATACAGACAGGTATAGTGTCAGGGAGACAGACAGAGAGCCGGACAGCTGGGGACATAAGTCAGATATAAGCAGAGAGAAATACATATGTATATATATACTAACAGACAGGGACAGATGATGGTTTATGAATAACACTCTGGGCCTGAAGCCACTCTGACACTCAGCTATATCATGATAACCCTCACCCCCTGCCCTCCCACAGCCACTCCCTATCTACTTTATTATGCCACCACTTTACAATGCATGTACATTTCAAATATGATGGGACAGATCTCACTGTATAGCAATGATCTGATGGGACAGACAAGCACACACAAATCATAAGGAAGTATGGGGTTGGTGGAAGGGTAGGCATATGACTCTAGCCTATCTCAAACCAGTAACTCAATATTAGCACCTTCCCCCACCTCCCCCACACAGATTTCCTACCTTTCTCCACTGACCAGGTTATTGAACCTGTCATACTCAGACGCATATAAAACTTGATTAGGAACAGTCGTTTTATTTCATGAGGTAATTGAGGACAATTGAGAATTGTTTATAATTATTGGACAGACATTTCGGGCCACGCCCCTTTTTCTACCCACAGTTTTCAACTAGTACAACAGATGGCGCAGTCGACAATGCTTAACGCCAACGACGCGAGAGGGCGCCCGATGCCGCGATCTTGCAACTACTACAGAGGGCGCGTCATCAGTCTCCAGAAATCTTCCAACAGCTTTAAACGTGTTTCAGGAATCGGTCCGAGAAATCTCTCTCAAACATGCCGAAATCTACCTCGAAATCGAAGGAAGTTAAGAAAGGGAAAAAGCAGCCTGATCCGGAAAGTGATTCTGTCTCAGAAGATGATCGCATAAGCGCTCTGAACGAAAAGTTTGATAGCCTTAAAAAGGCGCTCGATACCATCATGGAGAGGCTGCCAGGCACCCCCAGCACAACGGTCGAGAACACTGGGAGTACGCAATCCTCGGCCGAGAAAAATGCAGATGGGAGCTCTACACATGCCGGGCAAGTACTGCCAACTCAGGAAACAGCCTCCACGGCCGTCTCGGAGGATGCACAGATTTTACAACAGATCTTTGCTGCAGCGACCACGCCATCGCCATCAACGTCCGCGACCCTGGGAGCAAGCCAGGGAACGGCGCCCTCTACACTGGCCACCAACTACGCGGCGGGCCACTACGCAGGGGCATCGCAGGAGGCCGCAGCGGGCTCCAGTCTGGCGGGAGCTGTCCACACTCTCCGGGCACAGGCGGTGCCAGGCAACTCGTTCCTGAGACCTGCGGTATACGACGATACAGTCGAGGCTCGTGTTAGGGGCATCCTCGACTCGGCCGCCTCAAAGCTCGAACCTGGTAAGGCTGGATTCTTTCCCCACCTATATGTATTAAGAGGCCCAGACAGGAATCGCACGAGGCTTAACAAACTCACCTTGGCGGAATACGCTTGGGCAATTTTCCGCATAATCGAAGATAAATGTTTTCCCGAGATTTATGTACACCCCCTGTTAGCACATTTAGACGAGCTCCTAGAGGATGCTAGGGACTTTGACTTTGCCCAAGTCAGGCACTGGTCGGAGCACATATTTACACTGGTCGCCGAGGGTTGATTAAAGTCGGGGTGGCTGGAGACATCGCGAATACAGTTACTCCGGGTGGCTATGGCCCAGGTACACGGTGGCAGGATCGACCACGCCCCCTCAGGCACTGAGAAGTCTAAAAGTAAAAGTCGGGGCAGGGAGGAGGACAAAACAGGCGTCCCGTGCCCGGCTTACAACAGGCCGGCAGGCTGCGATCATAATAATGGTCACGTGATCGATGGGGTGAGACAGGCTCATGTCTGTGCCTACTGTAAGGCCTACACTGGGGCCTACTACCCCCACACAGAAATCAACTGCCGCTCGAAGCAGCGCAACTCGTCCTCCACGGCTCCTCCGGTAAGCACGGATCGTGCAAGCGTGGCAGTACGGGTGCCACAACCGCAGGTTTTTCGCCAGTAGGCGGGCGTGAGGCCTCCCGCGGCAACAAGGCCTACCGCACCGGCGCCTCAGCAGGCCTACTCAGGAATACCTCGGCCTCCCCAGAGGCCTCCGTAAATGATGGTTTCATTGATGTTGATGTTGTTATTGATACGAGTCATGATGTTGTGTTGGACTCAGACTGTTGTTTAAATGATCATGTGGATGTAAACACGGGCCACGTGGGAGCCGTAGTTCGCGGCACCACCCTAGGTGGCGCCACCGCTTGCATTGAGACGGCCACACCTGAGACAGCGGTTCCTCGGGTTGCGCCCCTACGCTGCTCTCCCGCCGTGTTCGCGGCCGTTGTTCGCAGTACCTGGCCTCACGTTGATACGGAAGCCTGGAGGGGCCTCGAAGGCATCGCTGATGCGTACGAACGGATACGCGCAGATGGCCGCTCCAACTATGCGGGCGCCCGTATCCCAGTCGCCTTGGGACTCAATGTGGGCGTATGGCGCCACGCCCTCCGCTGATACCATGATGCAAAAATGGTCGACTTCCTGGCCTACGGGTGGCTGTTGGGCTACACGGCCGACACCCCCCCGGTTCCAACAGAGGACAACCACGCGTCGGCTAGGAACTATAGTGTGCACGTTCAGGCATACCTGGATGAGGAGCGCCAGGAGGGGACCATCGTCGGACCGTTCGAGACCCCCCCTTCACCCCCTGGTGCGCAGTCTCCCCCATAATGACCCAGCCGAAGAGGGGGTCATCTAAACGCAGGATTATCGTGGACATGTCATTTCCCCCGGGGGGGGGGGGGTCAACGCCGGCATCGCTTTGGGAGAGCACCTCCCCTACGCAATCGCGTGCACCCTCCCTACTATCGCTGACCTAGCTCGCCGCGTCCGCGATATCGGCGGGGGGCATGGATTTGGAAAGCGGATCTCGCACGTGCTTACCGCCAACTACGCGTGGATCCACGCGATCTTCCCCTCCAGGTGGTCAAATTCGAATCCAGATACTAAGTGGACGTATGCTGCCCCTTCGGCACCCGCCTCTCCGTGTCGGCCTGCCAGCGGGTCACGAGGGCCGTCGCGTATCTCCTGGGCGCGTGCGGCTACCACGCACTTGCGTATATTGACGACTTCGCGGGCGCGGAGCCCACCTACCACACAGCCTGCGAAGCATATGACAAGTTCCAGCATCTGGCCGTCGACCTCGGCTTGGTCCTCGCTCCCGGCAAGTGCGAGCCTCCCGCCCGCCGAGTCGAATGGTTAGGCATTGATGTCGACACGGTGGCCATGACCCTCAAGATCCCTCAGGACCGTCTGGAGGACGTGGTGCGGGACAGTGAGGCATGGATTGCTCGCCGCACTATGTCTAGGGCTCATCTCCAGTCCCTCCTGGGCCGCTTATTGTACGTCTCATGCTGTGTATCGCAAGCACGCAAATTCATCACCAGGGCCCTCGCGTTCTTGGCACAAATACCCGAGGTAGGCAGAGCTGTGATCCCAGATACGGTCAAGGCTGATCTCGCGTGGTTCGTGCAATACGCCCGTAAGGCCAAGGGGGTCGTCCTCGTCGCACCTGCTCTCGACCCATACCCGATCAGCGTCTCCAGCGAAGGGGGCGTGGCAAGGGGCGTCGCCCCAACAGCAGCAGTCACTGAAGACATCAACGCGATTATCGACTACCACGCGTCCGGGGCCCGGGGCCACGCTGTCGCCATCCTCCAGGCGGTAGCTACCCTTGCTCTGAGGGCCCCCTGCGGCGCCCGCGTGATAGTATACACGGGAGGAGAGGCACCCCTGGACGCCCTCGCTACCGGCCGCACTCCGGACCCCTATACGCGGAGGTCGGACGACGCCTCTGGCTCGTGGCCGCCCTCGGGGACTGCGACCTCCAGTTCGCCCCGGCGGAGGGCAGCCCTCAGGAGCTAGATCCGTCCTATCCTCGCGACGACTGCACCCCTGTGTGCGACCTTAATCAACTCCTCTCTTCTGATTTTAGGCGACGGATCAAAGCTCCACGCCCAGATGCTGTGGTCGCTGGAGTCGGCTGACGCACCCTCCACCCGCCGCAACCACGCGATTCAAGCTGAAGTATATGTACGGTTCTCAGTCCTGGCCTCGGCCCCTCCTCTACTCCCCTCCCTCGGGCACGCGGCTAGATATACACAGGCACTCGCTAATCACTTCAAGTCACCATCATCTGTCGCCAATTATCTCTCAGGGGCACGTCGCTGGATTAGGACCCACGGGGGGGGACCTGTCGGCTTTCCTCCAGGAGGAGGTGGCAGCGGTCCTCCGGGGAGTCCGTCGTCTGTAGACCCACACTCCCTCCCCAGTACCTCCGGTCCGCTTACGGGAACTCAGGATAATTCTCAACTACTTGTCCAGGGCAGGACCCGCATCCCTTGCCCTCAGAGCCGCCCTCGCGCTCTCATATTTCACTTTTCTCCGGGTCTCCAACATCCTGGCTCCCTCCATTGCGTTGTGGGGCGGCCCTCATACCCTCACACGCGGAGACATCCATCTTTCGCCGACTGCACTTCGCGTGGTCGTCAGGTCGACCAAGACCCGCTCAGCTTCTGCTCCGCCTCTCGTCATCACCCTACCGCGGCTCGATGACCCGGCGGTCTGTCCAGTAGCCATCTACCAGTCTTACGTCGCAGTGTATCCGTCGCACTCCACCACCACGGTCTTCACTACTCCATCAGGACTCCCCCTCACCTCTCGGCCGTTGTTCTGCGCGATGCGCGCGGCCGTCGCATTTCCTTCGGCCGAGAGGGTCACACTACATTCTCTAAGACGAGGTGCGGTGCACGAGGCCGTGCACGCAGGGGCCTAGGAGGGGGAGATACGAGCACGAGGCACCTGGAAATCTACCCTGCCTGGGAGGGACGTCGTCCCCCTCCCGGTATTTCTAATTGGCCTTGGCCTTTTTATATTATGCCTTTGGCATCACACCAATTTTCCATTTTCTATGCCCCATTGGCATTGTATATTTATGCCCGTTGGCATATCACAAGACCCGTGAGTCTTTTCTCAAAGTTAAATAAACATTAATTCTCTCCAAATGTTGTCATCGTGTAATTGAGGACAATTGAGAATTGTTTATAATTATTGGACAGACATTTTGGGCCACGCCCCTTTTTCTACCCACAGTTTTCAACTAGTACAACAGATGGCGCAGTCGACAATGCTTAACGCCAACGACGCGAGAGGGCGCCCGATGCCGCGACATCGCAACTACTACAGAGGGCGTGTCATCAGTCTCCAGAAATCTTCCAACAGCTTTAAACCCGCCCACCCACACCTTTCAACCAATACTACGTATTCAAAGACTTTTTATATTATGCCTTTGGCATCACACCAATTTTCCATTTTCTATGCCCCATTGGCATTGTATATTTATGCCCGTTGGCATATCACAAGACCCGTGAGTCTTTTCTCAAAGTTAAATAAACATTAATTCTCTCCAAATGTTGTCATCATGTAATTCAGGTGTACCGCACTATTCCATTATAAATGGAAATAACATTAGCTTCTAGTTCTTGTCAAGGAATTGACCAATATCTCTCCAGGATAAGAGCGGTCTAACAAAATAACCCTTTTCTACACCAAGAAAACTATTTGTGACAGAATGATGTTTCGTGCGGGGGGGGGGGGGGGGTTTGCAGGTTATGGAGGGTTTTGTTTCATATTTAAGGGGGACACACCTGGAACTATTGCTACCCCCTACTTCTGTGGCACCTGTACCCGACACCCTTAACTATGCCTGAAGGGTATCAACACCTTTTCCCTCTTGAAAATAGTCCACTGGGACCTGTTTCAGTAGTCTCGTGACATTAGGCCTAGACAGACATCAACAGCGGCACCAACAGTGCAAGCAACAGCGAAAAAGGACTAGCAAATATCAGAAGATCAAAGTGGCCAATCTTCTTCATATTTGGAAGGATTATAGATTATATATATCCCCTACTCATGTTAAAGTGTCATTGCTTAATTCCTACGAGAAGTAAGTGAAACTCCGTCTGTCATCTACTGCAATCTTGTGATCTTTCCGTATGGTGTCACAGACGCCATCTAGACATGTCACGAAACTACTGAAACAGGTCCCTGGTGTATATCATTTTGACTATTTAACAATGAATGATAGAAACTAAATTGAAAAATAAGTATTTACAGAATTTCTGTCTGGGTGGGTGGGAAATCCCATACTTCCTAAATATGCCCCTAATGTGACCAATGACAAGGTTTAGGAGTATGAAGTGTGTGTGCACATCTCCTTTAAGAGCATGGTCTCAGGCTCATTCACAGTGCATCGCGTGCTGCAACGCTTCAATCCTAAGCACATCGTTTGCTCATATCGAGAAAAGCACTACCCAGAGAACTTGTGTAATTACTATATTTTGAATTGCCCCCTCCTCTAGCAAACTGTTGGGACACTGCTAGCCGGAAACACTAACCCAAACCCAATTGGCATATGCGGGATGGCACCACTCACATATCTGGTGGGGCGACGAACAATCGATATCTTTTGCTCTCAAGTCAAAATGGAAGTCAGGTCTCATTGAATTTCGGTTCCAATGATATATGCCTTTAAGACCATAGCAGCCGCAAATGAGACCATGTCAGTAAGCCTCAGAGAGAGGGAGAGAGAGAGTTAGCGAGAGCGGATATCATTATAGGTCTCAGCAGATATGTTATATTGGTTTAGAATGTCCATGCCGCATGTCGTTAACCTACTTATTCTAACCTATATAAAGGAATATAAATATATAAAGGAATATATATATATATATATATATATATATATGTAAGAGATAGATCAAAGTTACTCCCACTACCGCCTAGCATTTTCCCATGGTGTTACGATGGGGGTACATGTTATTGACCAGACGTCAATAGCTCTATTGACGGTTGGCGGGTCAAAGGGCCTGGTGTAATTTATTCTCTACGTTTACTCGCTTGTCATATATTCTCACTTTGTCGTATAATGATATTATATCTGTGAATATCTATATATCTAAAAGGGGTGAGACTGGGATATGCAATTAGAATCCTTTCCCTTTCTGTAAAACTTAAACCTGAGAGTGGGAAGTATTGATAGAATACTGCTTGTGCCATAGCACCCCAAAATCCCGTATTCATAAGACGATCTCACTGTACCAGAAAGACTCATCCTTCCCGGGGCCCCATTTCTCACTCACCAAATGCATGGAAGAGACCTTTGTGCGGGCGAGAGACTGAGATATGATAAAGTCACACACCTACCCTCGTGAAGAGGCGTATTCTATAACGTTATGTTTGTCCCGAGCCTTCTGATCCTCTGCTATATTTCAACAAATTACTGCACTTTGTCCTGGATATCCACAGATAAAATGTACAGGCCATTTCCGAGGACAGAACTATGCTAACAGATCCTGACATGTACTCTCTGCCAATATTATGGGGCGGGGTCAGATATTTAATGCGTGAAATAGGATGCGGGTCACATGGCCTAGGAATAACCCATATTATTACATACCTATAGCCGAACGTCAGTCAAATACTACCCTCTCACGGGGGTGTAGTATATCGCGACTCCGGCCCACTATGGTGCGCTTCGTCGTACTGCAAGATTCTAACGTGTATGTAACTAACTCGCCGCAACGCGCTAGGCGTGCGTATTCGACGTCATCGCGATCAAAAACAACATGGCGAATGTCGTCGAATCGCGACTTGAAACTCGCGATACAGGCCCCCCGTAACAACTACAGGTTCCTAATGACCAATCCTTGAGGTAACTAACGTTTGGCTCTCACCTGACACCGTTTAAATTGCTCAAATATGCGAAATTCATCGATAATAACAACACGATCCGCAACAGGGGACGCACAGACACGCTTACGCTGGTTGTCGACGTCATTATTACGTTGGCTACCAGAGTTCCAGTATCACTGGCGCCGCGTTTTCCCACTCTCCCAGCAGATCTTTTGCGGCGCTAGTGCTAATAGCGGACACAGGAAGTATAGCGTAGAATATCTGCTAGGAGAGTGACGTTTTCCCACCAGCGGGCGTGTAAGGATGCACAAAGTTATCTAGGTTAACGTCTCCCAATCGTAGTAGCTCGCCGCACTCCGCCAGCCGCTTACGTCTAGGACTGCGGTTCGGAGAGTGAACCTTATTAAGGTGCATGCGCAACGAGCACATCCTGTGAGTTGGCTTCCGGTTAGTAGCAGACAGTGTCAACATGAAGCGGTTGTGACTCGAAGACTCGATAAATGGCGTTTTAGGATCGAATTAAGGTATGTAATAATAAGAAAACGTCCTGACTGTGGCCAGAACTACGTCTCAGTTCTCGGTCACCTATCGCCGACGTTCGCCCCTCCGCCTACGGCGTCGGGGCGAACGTCGGTGATAGGTGACCTCGAACTAAGACGTAGTTCGCCCACAGTAAGGGCGTTTTCTCCTATTACTCATGATGCAATTTTTCATAGTCTTCTGTTCACACGTTCAAGGTTCTCATTTACAGTAGACAAGCGTAAGCGGGCACCCTCCAGTCCGGGCAAAAGTGACCGCTTACGCGGGGTGGCGCTTACACGGGGTGACCGCTTATACGGGGTAAATATAAACATCTGATAGAGGGATCCGTTCCGAGCAAAGGTGTCTGTTAACGCAGGGTGTACGTTTACGCGGGGTGTCCGTTAGGCGTGATTCTACTGTGCATGTTCTGATACATTGACACGTGTCTGATGATCGTCGATGCATAAGGATATATATCTTTTAAATGCCTATGACTACAACTGTATCGGTAATTACTCATTTTAGAGCGAATTGAATAAGCTTTTAGATATAATTGGATCAATTGAACTGAAACAATCCACCCATTGTTAGATAATATAGATCTTTATTAAAAATATACAAAACATACAAAATCTGGAACATGTTATATTGTTTAGAATTAAAAAACGGTCTTCCTCCTAAAGCCGGAGACACAACAAGCGAGAAAGGCAGGGGTTTCTGGAATCGCCAACACGAAATGGCGTGTATGTAAGCTATTATTTCATATTTCCCTTGATTATTTCCTCTGATACACTAAATTATCGGTGGGAGATATTACTATGAAAAAATATATATATATATGCAATTTTGTTTTGGCGATTCCAGAGATCGCCGCCTTGACTTGCTTGGTATGTTCCTGGCATTACTAACTATGTCTAGCTAGAAATAAGAGTAAATGTTTAATCACTTGTAGAACAATGTATTCAGTGTGTGGAGTACCAGATGGATGGCTGTACGGGTTGCATGACAAGCGCGATATGAATTTCACAATAGGACCTCCAGTGGCACTATAAAAAGGTGTGTTTTATGACAGATAATTATTAAGGTACATACATAAATTTTGAATAAAGATGGCCATTTTGGTTCAGGTTTCCTGTTCAGGATTAACAATATACATGTTGCGAATCATTGGAGGTGTGTCTCTATTATTCAGGGCAGAAAGGGGCTGTCACTTGTGATTGAGTGCCTCTTGCACAAGCAGAAAGAAATCCAGGGTGCACAGCTGAAACCCTTTCATTTACGGGCAAGCTATATATTTCACTTGGCAAGTAACACCCCTCTTTCTTTTGACGTAATCAATCAGAAGCACGAATGCAGCTGGCGATACTTAATGATAAACATAATCTGATAATCTGGTAGATTCCTTGAGGTACTAGTATATCCCTAAGAAAAAGTCCCCAACACCAGGCTCCACAGAAAAGAAGAAAACAACGCTTGGTTATCAAAAGAGCCCGCTACTGCGAGAAACATTTGTAGTAATAACCCGTAGCTGTATTTCCAACGACGAAAATCTGGTGCGGATAATATTTGTAACTCGGAGGCCAGAATGAGCTACTCCAAGTTAAACCATCTCAAATATTGCGACAAGAGTAAATTCCAATGACAATTTTCATAAAGCATCGAAAATAGTAGTTATGGTCTTAAAATGAAGAAACATTAGTGATCGCTCCTCCAGCAGTTTTCGGATCTTTTATCTCAAAACACCATTTGGCAATCAGCAAGCTTTCACGAGAAGCGATGCGGAAGAATAAGCTTAGAATCTGTCGACAATGTCCCATGCTTTTCTATATCGACGCATGGGCAATCTAAAAGCTTCAGGGCAGGTTTCAAAGCCGATCTGTCCAGAATGTAGAACTCATACGGATTTTTATGCTCAAGCAAAGCATTCAGTATCATCATTCTCGACGTATTTTTGTTGAGCAAAAAGGGATAAAATCCCTCAAGAGCAGGAAGACGTTTGAGAAAATTACTGTCAAGGGTGGTTGTCGATCCGCTGTTAAAGCCTAATTTTTCTTTATTAATTACCATACAATTTTAAATGTCTCGTCTCACTCAAACATCTATAGAGATTTTCTCTGTAGGAGGAGCTGCATTTCTTTTCATTCCTTCATCTCATTCATTATATATACAGGATAGTAAAGACAGACAGGAGATTGTATAGAGAAAACCTATGAAAGTTTAGGGTCAGAGCTAGTATTCCATCGAGTTTGAATTACGTAGTAATTCACAAGTCAAAGCTGTGTGAATTACGTAACGATTCAAACGTCCGATGGTGTTTCCTCTGTTACCCTCATACCTTACAGAGGACAGAATACCCAAATAGGACCAATTTAACTAGAGGCAAGAGTGACTATCCGGTTCTAATGGCCGAATAAAAAGCTATTTTCAACATCAATTATTGAGAAGTGGAATAATGGGTCCTTGGTGACCCATTTGCTTGTACATTCTAGAACGTTGATGCGAGCTACAAATATGCATTGTAGTAATGAGGGATATTTAGAGAATAAGTTATATTCATATAAGGGGTTTTTAAAACAGTTTAGGAGGTAAGCTTTTGCGGGCAAATACACAGCCGATGAAGAAATACATTAATTCAGGCCATTCAGCTTCCCGATGCCTTCACACAGATCTCACGGTGATGGCGTGAGTGCCTGGCCATGCGAGCAGGGGATCTGGGAACGCCCCTGCCGGCGGAAGCTTCTCCTTAGGGCCGTTGTGGGAAAGGGGTATGCTTTTTCTCAGGCAGCTGGACATGCAAAACATATGGCCATTCAGTCGGTGGAATATTCACGGCAAACTTCGGCTGTGTACTCCGATGTAAAACAGAGGCTGTACCTCGGTGCATTAAAAAAGCCAGAAACAGCATGGGCGCTGGTTTACTGACCGTATGTGTACGTAACACCAGCTTACACGGCCTGCTATGGACAAGACTCGATCGGGATTAACGATCCAGCTGAAGTCTGTCCTTTTGAAAAATGCGCTGCAGATCTGTGATGTATTTATGTATTTTGCTGGCTTGGTGCAACGCAAAAATGCCCGGCAGGTCTGCATGGACCGTTCCGTTTCTGGATTTGAATAATGATTATGTTTGTCATTGGTTTCTTGCGTGGCTTATTTTACCGGTGTTTGTGGTCACGAAGGATGCAAACGCTGTTTCCGTTAATGATGGATGGCCATCCCGGGCAGAGTAGGAGTTTAGCCGCCATTTTGGCCACGACTGGAAATTAAATTATACTCATAATACACCAAGAAAATACGGAGTAAAGCTCTAACCTACAGCAAACTAAGTGTCCGTTCTGCTCGTTATCACACGACCTGATCTCTTTGTCACCAGCTACAAATAGAGACTACCGGGCATCGCTCTTCCAGGGTGACCTTCCCGCCAGTTCTGACAAACAATCCTAGCCTACATTCCTATGGGACAAAGAGTCTCAGTGCTACACAGCTGTGGTTTACCTCTATCGGATTTAGAACCGCCAAGCAAAACAAAATAGTAAATCATAAAAAATAGGCTTTACAGACTAGAACGAATACTCTTGAACGACTTTAACAAAAAAGAAACGGTAAAAATCAAAGCCGGCAGATTGATATTCGTAGCATCCAAGCATCAGGCATAGGAAACAGGCATTTAATGAGCTTTGTTTCCTGGCAAAAATCCCTTCTAATGACAGGTGTGGTTGAAGCTGAAAGAAGTCCCTTGTTTTCATAACAATCTTCGATTTTTGCCGCCTGCAGTAACCTCAGAGGTGGCTGGGATTGTGGTCTCATCCACAGACGTGAGCTGCTCAGGCCACCTGACGGCGGGCACACGAACCACTCACCCGAGCTGAGAATAGAAGCAGCAGATCCAAGCGTTGTGTCATCACTGACACTGTGACGTCAACAAGCGGTAAAGTGTGGCTGCCCAGATTTTAGTCAGTTAGTTGGTGATTTGCATGTTGGCCTTTGAAACAAAATATACAATATCAAATAATTGATATGATATAGATCAGGTAATGTTATCAGATCTACCAACGTTGTGTGCACGTTGTGATTTCATCGACATATATATGGTTATCCTTTCTATAGATCTATCTAAGAACCAGACCATTAAGCGTTAATCAATACGTTATCATCATGAATGAACAGTGGCCAAAGCCAATACTGAAGTCTCGGTGTGCCCTCTGTTCGAGTTGTGGTAGTGGAAAATGACATTCAAGGTTCATCAACAGGAGCTCAGCTTGTACTGACATCCTTGTGCCCTAGGCAAACCAGACGTGTAGGAAATGAACAGAGCATAAAATAGTCCCAGGTTCTGGCTTTTGCTCCAGGGGAAAAGGGAAATACTTCTAAGCTCTGCCTCTTCCCCAGAAGCATCCTTATGATGCATCCTACACGTCCATAATAAGACGTTGCAGAAATACCGAATTTGAGGCCATTAAGGAGCGTTTCCTTTCAGAGGGAGGACATATGCCTCCACGGATATTATTATCAACATTCGGTAAAATATCCTTCAAAAGTAAAAATCGATGACCATGTCTGGACCTAATGTATCTATAAAACGAAATACCTTAATTTGCAGCATTTCAGGTTCACTCGGGAGAGATCCCAACAAGTTTGGTTTTGATACGACCGTGATATAAGCGGTAGACAAGTTGGTTTGTTGCTTTGTGGTGTGAATACACACAGGAAAAGCAATATTGACATAATTTTGAAATACGTAATTCATGCTACATACAGTGGTGCGAACGTTGTGAGGCAGTGCTAAAGCATAAATAATAGGACCTTGGGATGGTACATCACCTATGCAAAGGTTGCTTAAACGACAATGACAGGGCACCAAAATAAATGAACAGGCCACGCTGGCTTCTGAACTATCCTTCCTCCCACGTGGGCGGTAATAGAGGTAGAATAAGACGTGATGGTGGGGTTGCTGCCCGGCCTCATGGTGACAGGTGCCAGGAGGTGACGCTAGCACCGGAAGTGGAGATCCCTCCGGGATAATGATGATAAGAAAGATGATTGTCCATCACAAACCGCCCACTTTAATATTCTCCACCTCTTTCCAAATATTGAACGATAGTGCCTTGTGAGGGAGATGTTTTCATGACCGTATAGAGTAAACGTGATACTGTGTGGTAAGGCACTGGCCATCAATTGTGATAATTCATGAGCACCTGCACATACCATTGCATGCATTCTGGAGGCATTCAGAGTTCAGTTCCAAGGTATTCTACCATTTCTTTAATGGCAATAAACTAGGACCCGCTTCAAGAGAGCAACTGTTTAAATTTACTCCACTAAAACTAAAATAATACTTTGCCATAAAAGTATACATTAAGGCCTGGCGTCCACCTACTACGATAGAAATTTAGACCTACAGAAATGGCTCTGATACAAAATGTCTGTATTGGAGACATATCGGGAAGGTGCAATATCGTAGACAGATCTATGTCTAGACCACCCACTTTATCATGCATCGTAAAGCGCCAAATCCACGAAGGCGACCAAGCGTATGCGTCTGCGATCCGTGCGACTGTGCGAATCCCATGCGATAATATCTAATATATTAGATATTGTCGCAAGGCATTCGCATGTCCATGCGAACGTCTGCGAACGTCTGCGAACGACTGCGAACGTCTGCGAACCCAAATTCGCATGGAAAATCGCCTTAGTGGATCTGGCACTTAAGGGGTTAACCGGTAAAAAAAGAGGTGATCATGGTCGCGATATACCCCACGATACAACCAGGGCACAAGTGCATGTCTTGAGCTGTTATTTCCATTATATGATACACTATGATTCAGGTAATATTGCAATAGTATTTGCTAGTATATTTAGATCAACAATATAAAAGCACTGAATTAAGTCAAACTAAGTAAGTATTGATTTGAGACACTTAACCCTAATCAGAAGTCACCAAATGCGCAGTGCATACGGACATATGTATCGTCTATATCATGCAAAACTTTCATAATTTTCTGATCAGTATCTCACACGTGAGAGCAATTTTCCCGAAAGAATACTCTGCGATGCTCCCAATTGGCCACCGCCATTTTAACATGTTAAAATGTCGAAGAGACCCTTTGATATCGGTTTTCCATCGGAAAGAAATTGTAGACGCTAGTCGTGCAGTGGTGCCTAATCGCAGAGAGGTGGTCAACTGACCCGGTTATAGGTGACCTTCCGACGCAATTTAGATCTTTTATCGGGAGGTACATTAGGGCATATCGAGAGCTCAGTGGACAGCGCCCCTTAAAATGAGGATTAGAGTTTCATGGATGCACTGGGTCAAGAGATTAGCTGAATGAAGAACAGAATTGGAATTTGTTCTTAAGGGATGAGTGAGATCTCGGTGCGTCTCTCGTTTCTTCCTTACCAAAAAGAAATATATAACCTAGAACTTAATAGTATGTTTTACAAAAGTTTATTTTCTATATTGGATGGAGAATATGATACTCCTCCAAGAGAATACCTTGGATGTCTTAATGAGTTTCTGGAATAACATGTTCGTTGATTAGGGAGATACCAGGATAAATATATGATGGATACTGAACGCTTGATGTCCCACTGGGAACTATAAGAACAATATTGTTCAAATATCACGTTTCTTTATTTCTTCTCGTTGAGGGCGGCTATACCACGATTGATATTGGTAGAGGTTGAGGCTCTCGACTATGACATAAAGAACATCCTATTCAAGGTACTAGGGGAAGAGCCAAAGGCATGATATTCCATAGATAGAAACGTCTTGTTGTGCACTTTAACCTTCGTCAAAGTCATTTTGTTTGCTTCTTTTTATTTTAAGTAGGTGGCGGAGAATACAGGGTACCTTAAATGTGTTCATTATTCCATTTCTATTTAACATTCTTTCCCTTCTCAAAATGTCTTTTACACAGTGGACATGTTTACGATGACCATAATGATCATGCATTTGACATTAACCATTTTTGCTGTTTTCTACTCACGGTCCTAAACAAGGGAATCTCAAATAGCTTTCTGCTTAAAGAACTGACAAGCGAAATTGTAGATGAAGAAGCTTTAGTACAAAAAATAGACCACAGCCCATTTGATAATGTTTAAACATTATTTCGCATGCAGCATTTCAAACATGAATCATCGAGCGTTTGAGAATGGGTCTGTTGATGTTTGTTTTGAGGAGAGGGAATTTTAAGGACAAGTGCCACTTCATCTTGTTGTTTACCAAAACTAATAGAATGGCACCCTTTTCAAACGAACGTTGGCGACTTTTTCCAAAAGCTTTCAAACATGAAAGGCATCTGTTGAAACCATTGGAGATCCAAGTCGGATATTCATAACACATTGATCATAGATCAGTGGAAAGGAAAACCTTGTGCAGCCCTCTTCACAAGATGCCATCTGATTTTAAAGAGTAATTCAAGTATTTAGATCAAGTGAAGACTTTAAATACCTATTTCCATCCAAAGGGTAGTAGTAAGATAGACCATATATATACCAACTAAAAATTTGTAATGAAAACAGGAAACATTAATCTTATAGCCACGGAACATATACCTATCTTTGCTTTACGTAAATGTAAGCGACAAAAAAAGGAAAAAATCAAAATTATGGGACGAAATCTAAGAAAAATATCAGATGATGATTTACAAAAACACCTAGATTCATATAATGGTAATCTGTTGTTACATGATAAGGCATATGTAAATGATCCGAATGAGCATTTAATGAAGTATATTAATAAGTATCTAGACAGAGTATGTCCTGTAAGGCAATATGAAATAAAAACGGTCAACAATATAGAGTTACCAAGGAATATAAACAAGATGATTAGTACGAGGGCCAAATTACTGAAGGAACTATATAAGAAAAAAGGTAATGATGAGACACTTTTATGCAAAATACGTAAATTAAGAAAAGATATACATCTAGGAATTAGAAATCATAAAGCGAGCATGGTAAAAACTTCAATGATCAATAAGAAAAAGAAACCCAAAACGGTTTTGGAGAGAAATTAATAAAATATGGAAACCAGAAAAAAATGCTGTATTACTACCCTTCGTGGGTGATCAGGATGAAAATGATCTAAATGAATTTTATGTAAAAATAGGTAGTAGGTTGGCAGAGAAAAACCTAAAAGAGAATGACGACATATTTAATGATGAACATGTACACAGTGAGATAGAAGAAAAATTTGAACTTATAGTAACTGATCCAGTAACGGTTAAAAGAATAGTGAACGACTTAGATAATGATAAGTCTACTGGTGTACCGTATCTAAAAATCCAATTGTTAAAAGGAATGTTGTTAAAAAATCCAAGATTTATCTGTGACATGTTTGAATGTATATTGAAGTATAAGTATTTTCCTGACTCTTTAAAAGAAGCAATTGTAACACCTTTACCCAAGGGTGGTGAATTGACGAATTTCTCCAATTGGAGACCAATAAGTGTACTCCCAACAGTATCAAAGGTATTGGAAAAAATTATACATGGGCAACTTATGACATTTATCTTGGAAAATAATCTTATACATCAACACCAGTATGGATTTATGCCGAAAAAATCTACAGCACAGGCGATATTTAGAGTTATCAATATATTAATAGAGAGTATCGACTATAAGAGAAAGACCCTATGTGTATTTATTGACCTACAAAAGGCCTTTGATTGTGTAAATCATTCGCTAATGTTGGAGGAACTGGACAGGTTAGGATTTCATGAGAATTCAAAAACTATTTTTGAGACGTATCTTAAAAATAGGAAACAAAAAGTAAAGGTAAATGGGAAAACAAGTGAACTACGTGAGGTGATCTGTGGAGTACCACAGGGCTCCGTCCTAGGCCCGGTTTTATTCATTTTATTTATCAATAAGTTATTTAATATCTTAGATTATGTAACGCCAACCATGTATGCCGACGACTTAATATTAATAGCTACCGGGCACACTATAGAGGAAGCAAATGTCAAAATGCAACATGACCTGGATAATTTAAAGAAATGGCTAGATAAGCATAGACTATTCATAAATATAAAAAAATCTAAAACCATGTGGGTTGGTCCAAAAGATGAGAATGTAGGAGATTTTAAATGTAAACTTATGGGAGAAGCACTAGAACGTGTATATGCCTATAATTATCTGGGAGTTATTATAGATTCTAGACTAAGTTTCAAAAAGCAAGTACAAAAAGTCCTTGGAGATGTAAGACAAAAGAACTTTAAGTTAAAAAAATTTAGGTATCTATTGACGAAGGAAGCCTCAGTGTTAATGGGTAAACAAATGATCCTACCCAGGGTAGAATATGTTGATTTTACTTTCTATCTTGCCACAAAACAAGACAGACAAAAACTACAAGTCACATTTAATGATACATTGCGAATAGCTCTAAATATTAAAATAAGAGATATTTTTAGTCGGGAGGACCTGTATAGTACGTGCAGGATCAGAACATTGAGGTATAGGAGAGCATTGCATTTAATAATGCTCATATATTGGTGGCAATCTAACAAAGAAAATATCATAGAAATAACAGATGCACGAACTAGAATGAATCGGAAAGTGATTATTAAAACAAAAAGGCCTAGGACAGAGAAGTATAGGTGTAGTCCTTTATATATGGGAATGAAACTGTGGAATAGTTTGGACTATACGACGCAAAAAATAAGAGATAGAAATATGTTTAAGAGGATAATCAAGACACACCTGTTGAAAGACGAAATATCAAACCTAATCAAGGAATAGATGAGTCATGAGTCAAAAGACCATGTCACAAATGCGAGTCAAAAGACCGCCAAAAGGTAATAAGTGAGGGATATCGACATGACATTGTCTGTGTAAATGAAGGAAATATGATTGTTTTGAGGTGTCCTGTATCGTGAACAAAAAAATGTACTAAGCTAAAATTGTATGTTATGTATTGTCCTGTTTTGTATTTGTTATATGTTTATTTTTTGTCTAAAGCACCAGAAAAAGCGCAAAGAAAATGGACTATATAAAATCAGGAACTATTAACTTTGAAAGCTTAGAGTCAGAAGACCTAATGCACAAACCGATGATTTATTTTCTACTGTGTGTTTTTTTGTGCATTTATGCACGACCTAATTATGTTTTTTGCGTTCTATGTTTGAATTGGTTCATGGAAGAACGTCCGTATACGGATGAATGTACTTTTTTCATATCTTACTGAATAAAAAAAAAGAAAAAAAAAAAGAAAAAAAAAAAAAAGTATTAAACATGATACACGGTGTATAGCATTTACCGCCTATCATATGAGTGTCTATATATTCATAAGACTACTATTCTATCATTTTCATAGAGAAACTCTCCATAAGAAGGCTATTGCTTCCTTTAGGTCTCAACTAGGTCCTATGAAAGTTCCCAACGCAATGTTATGATCCCATTTACCAAAAAACATGCGTGGTTCATTTCATTTGAATTCTTCCGAACACTGACATTCTTATATTGACACAATTCCTATTTTGCAAAGAGGAAAAAAAACCCTTGGGTATTTACTACGCATAAACTTTCCGATATTTGAATTGAGGTAAATAAACTTAGATATGATATCTATGAATGAATGAACTAAGGATGGAATATAGGTTCAGGTTATGAGTAGATGGTATGAATTTATGCGGCGTCGTTAGAGAGGAATAGAAAGAATGAATAGAGATGTCGAGGACGGAAACCATGAGTAGACTATTAAGGAGTTCTGACATCGTATTTAGTAATATCAGGGAAGAAACAAATAAGTATCAAGGATGACGTATTATACCACACGATCATAACAAGAATTATGAGTTCTGACGAGATACATGTATGTACCGGTCTGCTAGCGGTATACACTGTCACCAGCACTCATCTCCACAGGGGTAGCTTGGCCGCGGGCAATCCTCATAGGGTTAATAAAGATTTACCTGCACATGAAGCAACCTTTTGTAAGGTGCTATTTATCCTAGAGTTGCTATTACTGATGTTATCTATAACTGCGTCTTTGGTTTTTTTTGTATTGTCTTGTCTACGTTTGTCTTGTGTGTATGTTTCTTGTTGCTTACACTATGCTGTCTATTTATGTTAATTTTAAGGACACATAGATGAAAGAACGTCATGTTATTTGATGAAAATATGTATTCAATAAACGCCTAAAAACAAAAAAAAAACTATATGGATGATTCCCAAAACTAAATATCATCAAAGCACACCAATCTACGTATGAACGATGTGGTAGGAGAGTCCCGCTTTCTGTTCAAACTCGCGATGACAGACTGGTGGTAAATCTTAAGAGAGAACCCTCGAAGTAAAGGCCAGATTAACAACCTTATTATTGCCATGATTAAGACTACTTATCTGTCTCTGTATGGTTTATCTATTACAAGTATTTTGCTTTCCACACACGCACTCTCACGAGGAAATGCGAATCAGTAGTCTTGCAATGCTTTGAAACATAAAACTGCGTTTCATCCCGAAATAACATTTAACACTCTCCATCTAGATGACCCATGGAACGATAGACAATGTAATCAAGCAATGTAACGTAACAACCAGTCAGAAGCCAATAGCAACTACGCCAGACGCATATTTCAGGAAGATTGCGAGCATCAATTGTTACCTCGGCTTGGAGACTTCGAGAGTCAAGTCATGGCCCCGATTTATCGGCAAGCATTTCAGTGCTTGTGAGATAAACGGCCCAATTAGAGCCAAGCTTACAAAACTGCGTCGGCTTGTTGTAGAGACGTCACAATGACGGCGCGCTGTTGAGATACAGGACGTCAGTGGACGTTGTAGTCATATAACACAATATCCATAGAAACCCAGAGTGTGGTTATGAGACGATAAAACGCAGAGCCCATCTGTATACTCTCAGGACTCATATCGCCAATACCACATGGTCAAGTGGCTCCTCTTGTTCGAGCACGTACATCTGAGGCGAGTTGTGCTAAACTGGGATCAGTAACTTTGTATGGACGCTTATTGCAAACGTGTGAGCAAAGTCTGGATCTTCCATAAAAAAGATATATCGAATTCGAATATATATGGCATTTAGACAACAATTATGTCCCCGTGCATTGCCGATCTAGCTGAACCATCGCTGGAAACGCACAGCTGGCTCCTCAAATCTGAGTTGCTCATATGGAGTTGTGTTGCTCAGAGCAGCTCATTGTAGAGAAGGATCTTACATTCACATGTTCACATTGATTAAATTCCACGTTGGCAGGTTAAGTATTGGCCATCTTGAAAAGGGGAATGGGTAGGTAGAAAAAAGGAGGAAAATATGGAAATCCAAAATAAAAAGGGAGCAGCTCCGGTAATGTGTTGACCTTAATGTTTTTTTATTAATTGAATTAACTGTCATTCACACAAGCATCTCATATGCACGTCACATCTTCAGTGATTATCTCTTCCACACATTTGGTGAGACAAAGGTCGGGACCCTAATGCATAGAGACCTGTATAACATTCTACTGAAAATGTATCGCGTTATCTTGTCTTGTCTGTCATGAATCACTGCTGTCCTCAAAATGGTAGTAATATTGACAATAATCGTCTAATTAGTCGATTATAAGCTGATAATTTCAATATGATGGAATGAAGGAATGGCAGTGCGTCCAAAATTGCTTTGTAGACAATCTGTTTCTATATATCTTCATTGTTGTTCATATGATATATCATCAGTGATTTTCCAAGAGAATGATGCCGTTAGTCGAAGGTAATACTGACAAGTATCCAAAGGACTAGCACTGATGAACTATATAAATAAAAATCCATTCATTCCTTCAGATCGACTTAATTAACGTACGGATAAAAGGCCATGAATAGAAAAGTACTCAATGCAAACTCATGCTCTGCTTCGTTGCGGATATAGCAGATTACTTTAATCCTCCTCTCTACTATCATGAGATGTATTCAGTATGTCACACAAGTCTACATTACTCAACATAGCACACTAACAAGGAATCAGGCTAAGTGGGGGGCTGTAAGCGTGGGTGGGTAGCTGTGCTGATGATGAATCTAGTTCCCTTACACCTCCCCCAGCTTTGCCCTGACGTCTGATAAATGAGCAGTTCAACGCTTCCACGCACGGCAAGCTGAGGGAACTGCCTAATGGAATTCCGACTGGTTGGTTGTGGTGTCCAGCTATTTGGGTGTCTCCATGGGTGAAACCCCACATGGGCAGCAGCCCGGGAATTACAAATGGAGCCATTTCCACTTCATCCTGCACCAGCATTAGCTACTGAAAGAGCGGAAATGAAATTCGCTTGGGTCTTTTGGTTTGGGCGTGTTTCCCCGCTCGGTCAATCATTCTACGTTAGCCACGCCCTCTTTTGCACACCAAGTCACGCGGTTTATATCACAAGGGCGTTCAGTGCTGGATTGATGATAAAAGGACCAGTGACCATAGATATTCTTATCTTAAAATAGTTCTATATATTCTCAACTTCAAATATCCGCTGCTAAGAAAAGCTAAGGGAAATCTCACCCAACACTTGATTAACCGCTAGGCATAAAATTGATATGGTACAGATTTTACTCGTACATTGTGTTCTAATTTGTCTGGGGATCACCGTTCAAGACTGGGTGTATATGACACCTTACATACCCATAAAGACCCTTGGACCACCTTCTTTAATAACTCTACAAATACACAAATTCTCCACCAACCACGAGCCCCACAATTCCTGTTTTCAAAGCGTTACTGCGTAAAACACCATCAACCAAGAACAACCTAAATTCAGTTCTGATATTCACCCGTTATGATGCTGTGCAGATTCAGGGATAGCTTTCTGAATTCCCTTTCAGCAGCACTTCGTCAATGGGCAACGCTCTCCCACCCACCGCTCTGTGCGTGCAAAGTCCCCTCGACTAAAACACCTTCCATCTCGCTGCCCAATGGGTCCTGTGATAAAGTCTCACATAGTGTGCTAAAACGGGAGAGCCTACCTTTAGAGTATTTCTCATATTGCTCACTCGTGCTCGTGTTCAACTCATAGAGCTGCTCGTATTGGCGGCCAAAGTACGTGATCGCTGCCTCCTCCACCCCACCCTCCCCCTTTCGCATTCCCCCTTGGTTCTCCAACCAACCCTCACAAAGCCAGAAAATCCAATACAATGCGGCAGGCGAGTAAACACCCTTCCCATCGTCTTTTATGGACAGGGCCCGTCTATAGATGGCCATGCTGAGCAGCTCGTAGCATCTCTCAGTTAATACGGCATGGAGGACGTTCTCCAACCACATGCCTAGATGTGTGATGAGTGTGACCCACGTCCACCATTTATTCCTGCCCCCTTTGTCCGCCCACAGATGGCTCCCTGACCCCATTGGAATATTGACCGCCTTTTACTGGTGAATAAATGAGATCGTTCAATAGAACCCCGCTGCCTTATGGTATTACTCGGGGTACAAGGCCTTTACATCATCTCTTATTCGCGCGGTAGGCGCCAACTATATGACATATTATGACACAGTGCTAGAATTGATCAGTGCTGTTCACTTTGCACCTCGTGTGCTCTGACATGTAGTAGTAAACCGCTGCATGAATGCAGGAAATGATGATATTGTGTCAGGGAACATATTTAAAGTTGGAAACATAATCAATGGAAAACGTCATCATGTACAGGCCAGTCCACGTTTTTCGTGCAGCCAGCTCGGCCTCAATCAAACTTCCTCTCATGTGAAATCACCGTAGATATCCCACGTCATGATTAAATAATGGTTCACTGGTGTGTACAACTGCATTTACGCTTTGTACATCAGATATCCAGAACAAATTATCTCTGAAAATAGTTAAGGCGGAAGGCATCAACTCGCTCTTGTTTATTTATGAGTTAGACGTAGCTTCATGTATCCTTCACAATACCACTAACACTCTTGTTTATTTCACCAGAGACTACAGGGGGGAATAGGTAACCTGATACGGATAAGCTAATCCTAATTAATCTTCACAAATACATTCTACTCTCAAAATCCCCTTTGAAACATTGAACTCGAACCTTCTGTCCCTAAACCTCAATAAGCGACATCACAGACGTGCATAACAAGAGGAACGTAGCTACTGAGCTTGTATGAATGGCTGTTTAAGGTCTTTTGTAACATAAAATACTTCCTAACGCCGGAGGCGGAGGGACGTATTTATGTTACAAAAGTCTGAGACTGGCAATCCCATGGGCTCAGCCACTAATCAATAGACCTAAATAACACGAATAACGCCATTAAATCTACTTACAAATTCGTTGACTCAAAGCCTGTTGACCTGATGATGACCAGTGCTCATACACTACATCATAGCCCGCCTGAACATTATATATATATATATATATATATATATATATATATATATATATATATATATATATATATATATATATATATATATACTATACCCCTAGCAGTGGTTAGTATTTCATAGACGTTCAGCTATAAGTAAATGAAAATACATTGTATATTAAATGTGCATATCTCCTCAGTAATAGTTCAGATTTGGTTCCGATAACACTATACATGGCTGCACAATAACACATTGGAAGTTCTGACCAGCACCAACATCTTTTTCTATGTGAAACTGAGACAATTATAAAATAGACAACCCATCCTTAATAGTAAAGCAGTCTATATGTTGTCTCAGCTGTCATACCATGCAAGGAACAGCAGTGATATCATTCTACCCCAACACTATCCGATAGGCGGTAGTTCAGATGAAGCTCATGTATTGGCGTGTTCGTGGAGCTCTGTCCCACCACGGAAAATAGGCTGAAAGCTGTAACTACGGACAGAAGTATGTTCGCAAACCTAGGAGACCGAATTAGGTTGTAATTAGTCGAGACACGTAAAGAAGTGATTAACTATGTCCACAGTACGTGAATAGATCTATTTCATCGTTCGACAAAGCAGTAGGTGTAACATTCAGCACAAATGAGAAATGATATTCTCCGAAAACGAGGAAACCCATATAAGTTCGCGCCTGCATCGATAGAGAGAAAGCGGCGAATATATTTGATCCCTTTATTGTATGAATGATATACTATAGCAGAGGCTTCATTTCCCTAGGGGTGCTTCCAACCAGGTTCAAACTGATAAAGGGACGTTTAGATCAGCCTCCCGTGCTGAGTACTGCTCAGGATAAATGAATGTCTTCTAATATCTCCTTCAAATTCTGTGGTGATTAAATCAATGGTCCAGTGAAACGACTCAATGAAATAAATTGAAAGAGTCATACTGTTCATTTATTATATAGTAAAAGAGCTTGTAAATAGGAGGACAATATTTAAATTTCTACATTGTTCCATTGTGTGATTATCACATTGGATCCGATGGGTTCATGTTCATCATATCTACAGTGTTGTGTTAGACCATGATTAAGAGGTACACTCTGTTTTATATTACTGAATAAAATAAGAAATTAAACGGGTATGATATTTTTTTATTTTACTGAACCAACATATAGCAAGTGGAATGTGGAGCCTTTAATCTGCTACTCAGAGGAAACTCTTGCAAGTTGCAGAAAACAAAATAATAATTCCCACTACACAACTACGCATAAAACAATGTTCCCAAGTACCTAAAGTATTCTGAATGACACTCTAGGACGAGGGACAGAGGCGTCCAAGTGGCCAGCTGAAATGCCCGAATGTTTTATTCACCTAACGACATTACAAACTACTTGCCGGAAAGTGGCTTCCTCTAGCGACCGTGTTATTAATGAATGTCCTAACACAAGCAGGTTTATATGGCCTGCGGGTTGGAACTTCTGCATCATGCAATGGAAAGCCAGATAGTGTCATCAAGGGATACTCACAAGTTAGATCTAGTCTTGATGGGAAGGCATATAGACATCCGGATTGGCATTAAATTTAATGCCCACTTGCAAAATGAGTCCATAGAACAGAATTTCGTATACGACACAATGTCCTAACATTTGATCTAGTTGGTCATTATGTACCTTTACAGGAAAACCCCTCGGTTATATATTTTAGTAAGTTGAATGTAAGCAACGCCTCGATATCCACCCAAGGTGTAATATTTCAATTAAATTATCGTGAAACGTAATCTGTTCTAGCATTCATTGTAGGATAGGACCACATCTTTGCAGGTCTGGGCTAATTGTATACTGTCTAATAGCAAAGTAGACAGTAGGTTAATCAAGGTAAAATTGTATAACAATTGGTCAATGGTCGATGAATAAAAAGTCACATGCTGATTTTATTGTCCTTTCTGTGACACTTTCAGCCATTGTGTTAGCTTTGAGGGAAGCTTTTGTCATATATCATTCCAAAGTCTGATATACTGCCTGTATGGCGGCGGTAGCCATAATAAGTCATTTCTCAATATGGTGTCTCGGCAGGAGAAGGAAAAAGCGTTTCAGATAACCACAATGAAATCGTTCTTCTCGTGGTCTTATAGAACAAACCACGAACGTCATAAAATAAAGTTGCCGAATGTGAAAATGCAACAATACCCAGCATAAATACGGGAGGGATACAACGGAAGAGAAATCAATTGAACTTGGGACCAATCAAGCTTCATCCCCCTTATCTATAGTATGAATTCATCACGATACCATCACAAGCGAACGGCTTGTAGATACTTATCACTTTCAAATCATTTTCGAGCTTGTGTATTATAAAAGAACCAAAAGCAGAAGAGCTGAAATTGGAGATTCCTTTCACAGGACCTGCTAGTCATTCCAAAGGGATCCATATCTTGGAATTTAGATTGGGGGTCGGGGGGTCGGTGAGGGTGAAGTCGGTGGGATGTGCGACTTCGCTAGCTTCTCCTCTGATGTTATATGGCAGAAAAGATATCAATGTTATTCTGAAAATATCCACCTCAGATGATGTATACTTGATAGGTTTCCGAGAAAGTAGAGATTCTACGCCATTGCAATGGTTTTCTAAGGCTTTAGCCTTCCCCGTAAACACCTGATAATGGTAACAGATCCTAGGCCCCAGTAAGGGCTTACATTTAGAGCGATTACCAAACAACTCCTTATTCTAAAACCACATAAGGCAAGGGAATATTCATTTTTGATACTAGAACTGATGTCCTTGACATGGAAGCCCTGCCAGTTCCTGGTGGTGGGCTTAAGGCAAATGCAATTTTCAAATTTGAATTGGCAATTGTAAATTGCATCAAATTGCACAACAATAGAGTCAGGACTACCCAAACTACAGATAGTGATGCTGGTTCCTGCAGCTTCTACTTATCTGCCCATTTTCCCTAAATGATAGCTTGATATGTAAAACTGTTGTTAAAAACAACATAGATATATTATTCAAGATAAATGTAGTCATACTCTCGTTCCTGCTTGAGTACCTATTTCAATGGCTCCTTCGTGAATCAAGATTGATGGTTGTCGGCTTCTGGGCCAGTCCGACTTCAATGCTGTACTCTATCCCTGAATTATGAACCACTTCTCCGCCCTATCTAGATTGGAAAACAGTGCCACTTCTGAGGCTAATACTCAATATTTTAGAGGACAATCACATAGCCACATACAGTACCGTCCTTGGTGCAAGGGCCCCCTCAAATACTACCCAAGGTGCTTCAAGGTACATTTATCCTGCCACAAGGCGCCATCATATATATGATCCATAAAAAAATCCATACTAGATAGGATGGTATTATTGGCACTAAGATGCAATGGTATGTTCGTCATTGATGAATGAGTGTGGAATTATATATCAATAGCAATGAAACAGTTTGGGTTATATCTAGGCCTTGGGTGATTTTCTTTGACCCACTTGCACCCAGTCAACTTGCCTTTCTGCAACTGCCTGAGAAGAATAAAAATATACCAAGCATCAGTGGGTCAATGAAGAATTTCAGTCTCTAGTGATTGGTCATGGTCAGTTGGGCACTCCTCTAAGACCTGGATACACTGGCCCTCTGCTCTTTCCCAATGTGAGGGTATTAGCACGCAGATGTTGAAGAGATTCTTTGCAGCAAGATCAACATATATGGGACCAATTCTGTGGCCTAATTGTGAAAATGTATATATCTCCAACTTTGGACATAATAGAGTATAATTTCTCTAAATTCTTCCAGGGTCACAATTCTTTATCAAATGGTAGGCGATGTCGAATGGGTTTGTTTGTGGCTTTGTAAGACAAACTCGGACTGCATTTATGGTGAATTTAAACTTACCATAGAGCATAGATTCCACTAGAGTCAATTGTTCTTTGTTCAGCGTCAAGCTTATCCGATCTGCCGACTAAAGAGTTCTTTGCATATCCAACTATGGTATGTTCCATGTTGGCCCTCTCAAAGGGAAGTAGGAAGAATTCCCATTCTTTAGATTTCCTTAATCATGCCAAAACAAGACCCTGGAGCTTGGGTTGTGGGTTGTGGGTCATACACTGAGTACAGTGGCAGGGCATATCCGTTAATGTAGGGCTTATCTACTCTGGACGTCTAACCAGACCTTTGTCATATTTCTTATCCATAAAATGAATGCATTATTAGGCCCCACGTTCACTGAGCTCAAAATTGTCTACGATAGGCATAACGATGCAGATCCCGAAGAAAAAAATAGTCGTGCCGGAAGGGAAGCTGAAACCGTGACAGTTGTCATGTGTCTACAATGACCCTACGATGCAGACCAGCAGTCTATGATTGGTTCCCAATGATAAAGCTCAATCGTAGGATGTCAACGGCAATACAACATGTGAAGCAGGGTAGCCACCTGCTATGATTCCTCCCGATTTTGACATTGGGAGGGCATTAAAGAGGCTCCCGATGAAAAATGCCATCGAGTCGGAAGGAAACGTGAAATGGTGGTAATGGATCGTGTTTCCCGATATGGTCTGCGATGCACTACGATGCACAACGAGAAAAAAGGTCCATCCATCTATGATCTGTATGGAGAGTGAACTTGTAGTGGCATAAGGGGAATCCCCACACACTCGGCTATTGGCTGTGATGCTGTCCACCAGAGCAGAAGTTTGCTACGCGTTTTAGTCTAAAGTCGCAGTTGGACATACCCAGGGGACTGAAGAGGAAGTGAGTGATAACACTGATTCATTCAAAGAGGTCTATCATGTGAAAGGTTCAATAGATCAACAAACCATTTTACAGACAGTATAATATGCAGGTACTTTTCCCCCTCTCTGAAGAAGAACATCTAGTTTTGCTTTAATAATAGTTCGCAATCCATAAATCTTAAAATCTCAAGATGGTGGATGTTGCGGCTGAAGCATGACACTGGGTAGAACCCCTTTTCAAGGCACCCCTATTGACTCAACCGGGAACGTAAGCATAACACAACCTCAACCAAACAGCACAGCAGTCTAATCGTCAGGTCAACCGCCCGGCTCAGTGGAAGAAGTCACTAGATGTTTACATTTATTCTACGCTTATCCGTCCACGATGGACTACCTTTGCTCCTTTTATTCACTGTCGTGGGGGACGACAGTCCCAACGACAGAGACCTTCACGGGGGACACACGAACGAGGGTCTGCAATGCCTGAAGGGTTGGTACCACATAGTGGTATTTTTATGACCAATTTCGTCATTTAGAATTATAAGTCAATCTGACTTAATATTTTATACATTCTCTAATCGATTTTGCCAATTTATATTTGAGTCCATAACAAACATATTTAAGCTGGTTTAAATTGATAAATAATGCTGTTCTTGTTGATTTGTTTCTCCTACGATACCCACAAGTGGTGTTTCCCACTAACAGAGGTGATGGAGACTATGGATGATGTAGGCCACCCCATGATGCATTATAAAACCCAAAGGGACTAGACCTCATTGATCGTCAGCTAAAACTCTCCCCGTGATACATTGTATTATCAAACCAGAACCCTCGTGCGGGCTCTCGTTGGACCTTGTTCTCTCGCTGGCGTATATGATAAACGAGCGCTGTGGATTCGGCTTCCCCTAGTCTGCACTGACGTTTGACTAAGGTACAGACCTTCCCGATGCATCTACAATTTTTGATGTTCTACATCGTAAGATCTACATTGTCATCGTAGTAGGTTGTGCACGACCTTACGCTTCTTTTCCATAAGTTTCCATCCATAGAGTAAATATATCATGAATTCTATTCTTGCATCCATTCCTCGATTGTTTCGTAGTTCCAATACAAAAATACTTCTCCATATGGAGCTTCTCTCTGAGCTCGTCAGATTAACGAGAAAACGGACCTAGATCAAATACTACACGTACATGTAAATATTATGTCCTTCATACATTGATATTCAATATAGATTATACCATTCAGAGGACCTGCCGAAAAATAACTAAATATAGAATCCTTCCTAGATATCTTGCCGGATATTCATAAAATCAAACCTTGGTGAATGGGATAGAACTTCATTAGTCATCCCTGTGTTCCGTCTGGAAAAATATCCATTAGAATCATAAAGTTCATTCGAGTAAGTCTTTTGTAGGCGCCTGCCATGAAAGTAGTTTACCTATAGGTTTGGGGCCATCCATAAAGTACGTACGCACTGAGGGGCGGTGGTGGTCAACAATTTGCTTATGCTCCCTCTTTGTTTTACTGCGTGCAAGATTGAGATGGAGGGGCGGTAGGGGGTCAAAAATTTCAGAAATTCTGCGTACGTTTGTTTGTTTGGGTAGTTTGACGTCCGATTTGTTCGATTAGACTTTCTACGTACATACTTTATGGATGGCCCCTTTATGAGATGACATTAATGAGACACTGATGAAATACTGTCTTGATATATTCAATGTAAAAAAATGAATTCCAGTTTTGTATAAGATGTTCATATTTTTTCACATTCCATATTACACAAAGCTCAGGATGTTGCTACGTATTTCTAGATCCTTATTTGACAATCGATTTTAAGTAAACTAATCTCACGATCAGTGATTCTTGCGATTTTTGCTAAAAGGCACGACGGAATAAAGAAACCACAATGGGAACTATATATCCTCTCCCTTGAAACAAGCTAGACTGTTTTGATCAATAGCCTAAACTATAAATTAATCTTGGTAAGTATTTCTGCTTTCGGAACATAGAAAGAATAAAATCATTTGGTTCCAGATTGATGACCATGGACTTAATGCAGAATGAAGTACATCAACCTCTGAGTCGGAACAAATTAGAGACAGAGGTGGCGGCCATCTATAACATAGACTGTTTGTAGGAGCCACAGCTGGTGTATATCAGCTTTGTGCGTAGTTCTTCAGAGCAGAAGAATAAGTCTTTTATCGGAGATTTTCACCCTGTACAGATCGTATGTTTATAGGGATAATGTGTAGAGAGCCTTTCGTATTAAAATTTGCCGAAGCTATACATGTACTGGCTGAACAATACTGTCGCCAGATGGTTTATGCACATCCCTGACAGTTCCATAAATCATCACAGATGGTAACAAGCCCTGCAGATTTGCCAACAATGCGCTTCTACTGAGTTATGTTCTAGCTCACAAACTGTACAGAAGGTGGCACAGTTTCTTGTCTTAGCACCAGCAGTGGTAGATCAGCCTCTCTGATATAACTAACTGCTGGACCGTAATTGGATTAATGATATGGAAATACATGTAGAAAGCAGTATGCGCCAAACCACCTCTTGGGTTTCCTGCAGATCCACATATGATATAGCTCCAAAAGTGTAAATGCCCCTCTTGAATTCAAAATGTTATCCATCGTGCTAAGCTGGCTGCCACATTGATTCCACTGAAACCAGAAGTACCTCGCTTGATTTAGTGTATTGGTAAATGTATTCTAGACATCAACTACTGCAACAAAAAAGTGACGCTGTGTGAATTCTACTTTTATTTAAGTAAGGTTTAACGTCAACTAACATTCTTACCCAGAAAATGTCAGAGAGTTTGACTAGTTCTAGTAGAATTTGAATCCTGGCAAAGAATGAGGACGCCTCTGAGATTATATGCCATCCTCGTTATATGTATGTGCTGGTGATGTGGAAAATTTAAGATGAGGATAACAATAATAATTATGAGAATAATGAATTTGTGTACGCATCATATGTTTTCAAACGTACATGATTTCCTGTATGACTTCAACAGTTTCTGGCTCTAACTCTAAATTTTAGAGTGGTTACATAGACTTTGAGCTTGCTGCAAAAAACTAACCCTGTGACACTGTGACAGAGGTCCTGTGACTCAAAGTCTTTTTTTTAATTCAACAATTTTACCGACAATTCAGGTTCACCAGCAATCTGGCAATCCTCCACGCGAGAGTCACATATAATAGTTCAGACAGCTTACAAAGGTAACAGGACAGGACTATACAAGACAATCACATCCACTCTCATACTAGCAACACAGAGCAAAATTTGATAAACCTTCCTATATTTAGTTTACATGAGATCTTCCTGAAAACAAGCTCTAATCCAATTTAGTGTAGTCTTTGACCACTTAGAGGCATACCAAACTGACCATGGCCAATCACTACAATCACTAGAGACTAAGATACCTCATTGACCGACTGATGCTTGATATATTTTGATCCCAGACAGGCAGTTGCATAAATGGCAAGTTGACTGGGTAAAAAACACAGAAGGACCTTGTACTGGCCTTTTTCGAGTTGCGCGGAGGGCACACATTTGTTTGAGAGTACCGACCGGTTTTACTTAATTGTAAAATCCAGAGAAGAGCCTGTCAAAACAGCCAATTTACCGAGGGCTAGCCAAAAACCTTTATATCTTCAACAGATCCAGATAGGCCGGGATAATCTCATATATATTTTTGTATATGATACCCATGTAACATCACGGTAAGGCCTGGCGTCCACTGAGATCCCGATACCCTACGATAGACCCTCACGATGCGTGCATCGGGGTGCATCCTAGGGCGTATCGGCTTCGGATGAAAGTTGGCCTGCCAACGCGATATCGATTTTATGTCTGGAGACGCATCATAAGGCTTATCATAATGTATCGGGAGCTCAGTGGACGCCGGGCCTTCGGATGTGCGAGAGGGTTTACAAAATTACGTGAGTGTGCTGTGGTGGCCTGCTGATGGCTGCCCACGTTAAGTGAATTATTTATCCAGCGTGACACGCCGATCATGTAAATGGCCCGGATGCGGGTAACTTATAATCAGTAGTTATTATGTTGATCTGTAGTTCTTCCCATTACCCTTGCCAAAAGAACAGCTGTGCAGCTGACTCGAGTTGTATTTCAAAGAATAAAAAGAGTTCCATCATGGTATCATGATTCACACAGGCTCCTTCCGATTCTTTATGCTGAAATATGAATAATCAATTAGCTTGATGTCGGACCTCTGCTGTTGTGTACATTGAGATATCATAGAACACAGCCAATGCGCGAAAAAGGGAGATATTTCATATATACACCACTGCGTAAACGTGCGTATATGATGTATATTGACCTGTTTAATACATATATACATCTATATTGCGGGCCAGCGTATATGGTGTATACAACAATGTTTCCCCTTGTATATGGAAGCGTAATGGCTGTATTTGCCGCAAAGCGTATATGAAGAGAAATATACTGTGCGCGACATATGTACATAAGTTAGGGTCTGGTGTATTTCTTGCCAAACTATATTCACTTGTATGTTACATCTATTTCAGTAATATGAACCAAACCTAAGTTATATATAGATAAAAAAATATATAAAAGGTTTACATAGTCATCCAGTTGCCCAGCCACCCAGCCACCCGGACGCCCAGCCCCCACCTCTGCCTCCCTGCCTTCCCCAAGAGTCCCCCTCCCCCCAGAGATCCCTGCAGAGATCAGGGCGCCGTTTTACTAGTAGGGGGGGTTAAAGCGAGAGGTAGGACTGCAACAGTGCCAGCAACAGCGATACCAACAGTGTCAAGCCCAAATTCGCATTTCATCAGTGGTCTCGCTGTTGAAGTGGGACCAACTTTCACTGTTAGCATAGTTTACGGCATAGTGCAATGAGTGAGCACAGGGTCTCGCTATAGATACGGATGTGCTATCAAACCTCACTGTGTGTATATATAGAAGATTATCCGTGCTTCCCATACAAATTAAGCAATGAAATTCTAACACGAGTAAGGGGTACATATAACCTATAATCGTGCCAAATATGAAGAAGAACGGCCATACCGTTCCGAAGATATCGGCGTTTGATTTTTTCACACCCTCCGTGCGTTGCGTTGGTCGCTGTACTTTTTCGCTCCCTCTGTAGTGCGGCGGGGTTTCAGCTGTTCTTTTTGTCTCCCCCAGGGGCCGGCGGATAGTGCTCGACACTGGCCACCAGAGCAGTATTTGCTATGACAAAATTCAAGCGCTGATATCTTCGGAACGGTGCGGCCTTTTTCCTTCATATTTGATACGATTATAGGTTATATGTATACCTTACCTGTGTAAGGTGGCACTGTTGCCAAAAGTGAGACTTAGGGCTTCTAGTGAAACGGCCCCCAGAATTATTGGATAGTGGTCTAGATACACCAGAATCAGGCGTATAAATGACATATATATGACTGCAACCTGGGCAGTTATATACGTCTATAGATGAAGTGTATATACGATGGAAAAGAGGACCAACTTATTTACGCAAAATCATTATCATCATCACTTTTCTTTATTGATCATTAGGTAGAAAAAAGTATACATGTGAACACAGCAATGTTCAACAATTCGAATATACTCATCACTTCAAGAACACAATCCAACTGGAACTTTTTGAGTAAACCGTTTTTGCGCCACATTTTTTTTACAACTGAAGGTGTATTTAGATATCATGCAAATGCCAAATAAAAACAGCCCTGATAGCTTCACCACACCCTTATTTCCTGTCCCCTGGACCATGCCTTCTCGCGAATACACCATCATTTCCCGGTTAATGTTGCTGTGACTCTAATGGCGCGGGGTAGTCCTTCACGTGAAGCACTAACCACACACCAGGTCACGTCTGTCTCAGCCAAGGTCACGTCCAGTTAGTACCGTATCGGTCGGCAGGCGGACGGCGGCGCTGCAGTGGGCGGTGCCCCGGTGAGGAGGTCATGTGACGACAGGAAGTAATGGACGTACACGAATGTGTCATGTGATCTGCAGGTGGATGGCAGGCCATACGCAAAAAACTGCCGAGGGAGGTGAGATGGTCTGCCTTCCTGGGTCTTCTTCAACTCCTCATTTCCACCCTAAACCACCGGAATTCTGACAGTCACCAAGACAGCTTTACTACTGATTTCCTTAAAGGGGGAAGTGAACGAAGATAACCACGCATCGGAAAGTGGCGGCATGCTGCAGATCCTATGCTCAAACTGAAGTCCGTGGCTAAAGATAATGAGACAACAGATACGATCTCAGCCAGAGCAGGGGCCAAATGAAAGGTTTTGTTTTCTATTCCCATCAGAGAACAACGTGAGGCTTATCACAGAGGGACTGCCTCTAATTCAAAGACTATATCTAAATAATGGGTTGCTGTTCCAGATTGATATATAAATGAGAATAGGAACCTGCATTTACAGTATAACTGTGATTACAAGGCTCGATGGCCATTGGCTGAAACAATCGGTGACGTATAATGACAACGATGTCCAGCACTATAGGACACAGTTCACGGCTTTCCTCAGGGAGGCTCAGTAAATGCCATGTCTATGTCAACTCTCTGTAGAATGAAGAAACGGTATGTTCAGAGTCACCAACACCTTGGTCGAAGTTGAAATTTTCCCTCTTGTCTTTTAGTTTCCCAATATTTTAGCAGGAAAAAACCTGGTAGAGTTACATTTGGTCTAATAAATGGGACTTTCACATCGTATTCTACCTCCTGTTTTGATATAGAGCTGTTCTGGGTATACCTTGCTTTAATTGTCAGAAGGAATTTTTCCCTTAAACCAACTGCTCTCAGGGTCTTGGGGTTGCTGATAGCTCCAGGGGATAAGCCTGCCTGGGGGGCGTTGCTCCACGTTTGCTATACATGTGCGGATCGCAGAATAGTGACCTATGAGTGGATCGTGTCGTAATCGTAATCCGCATCGCCACGTTAAATGCATCGCCGTGTCTAATTCAATAAAAAAAAAGTAGATATGCCGTGTGAATATAGGGATATACTCAGATATTACGGGAGCAACGCTTTTCCTGTCGGATCGTTAAAGTAATCGTAAAGATAAATTCCAATCAAAGCCATCGATACCACAGAAATAGGGGCAACGACCCCAATAGGTAAATACACCTAATCAAACGACCTAAACCCAAGAAAGTAATAACAAATTTATATGTTCTGTGTTGAAGAGATGCTGCACACATATTAGACATATCAAGGTCATGTTTCCTACGTGAAGGTCATCCCTATGTCTGTGAATATATATACGCGTTGCCTCTGCTGCTAAGGGGGCATACACCTGTGTTTTATCATATACCTGAATGGTCGTTCTATATAAATACATGCAACATACAACATATGTCCGTATGTGCCTGGTATGTCCATACACACTCCTTATGTGTTTTCTATGGACACTTTGTATTGGGTCGATAATAAATGGTTTTATTGGCCAGGCTATAACCTGGGGCCATTAGAGAGTAAGGACTCCTCCTCGGACATAAACAGGGACAGGGCAAGTTTTTATATCGAAAAGCAATCAAGTGTGTTGTTGGGAGGGGAGGGAGCTATGGGGACCGTCATCTACAGCCTGATAGCTTGCACCTTAACCAGCACAGACACTGGCTTATACCGGCGTGAATATCAATGGAGACCAGGCTCCACCTAACCACCCTTATTACAACACTTCCTTATTGAGAAATACTGAACAATCCACTGGAAGTAACAATCTAATTTTCAAATAGAATAGGGCATATTTCACGATCTGCTGGCCACAATGATATTAAAAACTATGGAATGGATCAATAATTCCTACGAAAGCTATTATTTCCAATTCCTACTTAGCAATTCTCTCATATGTAGTATTATAGGAAACGACTTTACTATGGACAAAACGGACGCCGTTCATAGTCAGCCGTCTGCAGATGACGGCTTCAAATTGAATGAGTAATACTGTTTTAATTTGTCAGTGATGAGGACCGTTTCATTGAGTATTGTGAGCCAACTAAGCAGCTTTTGTAGGTTTTGTGTGTCACGCAGGGGCCTTTCAGGACTGTGTCCCCTAATTCTGGTTAGAAGATCTCCAACTGATTCGGAAAAATGGGCTCAGAATGCATTCAAATTATTTTGTGCCTAGTTCAAGGTGGTTCACGATATACGATGATAAACCAACAAATGGTACGCTTTATAAATACGGCCATGAAGACAAAGGAAACAATCATCTTCCTGGAGAGAAAAATACAACAAAAAATGTAAAAGGACTTGTGGGCTGATAAATGGTTATTCAAGCGAAAGATTCTCACTCAGTCGTACGTGTCACTTCTATTACAGATCGATCCGACTTGGCCTAGGGAAATACCCACTGATGACACCACACAACAGGCAAACAAAACGCTGCCAGGCCTTCCTTCAATGACGACGTCAAGCTGGAAAGGTCGTAGAGCTGTTAAATGTCTTGTGGTTTTATTGACGACGACTTCTCGCCACCGTAGGCACCCAGACAGGAATTCTGTCCAAAAAGTCTCCTTGTTTTATGTCGGCCTCAGGTGCTTGTGGTTATGGGCCTGGATACTTGCCACTGGCCTTTATGCCGAGCGAATGAATAAAAAAAACGTGATTTCCGATTTAAGGGGAACATCTACAGGAAAGTTTCCAAATATAAACCACATCAAAAGATAAAATGTTTATGAACGTACTACTAAGGTGGACGGTACTAGTGCTGTAGCTGAAACCAATACATAAAATGAAATTGGTATCCGGGCAAAGTACTGATATCTATGTCCCTCTGTAATCTGGTTAGATCATATTGGATAGTGAAAACGAGTGCGAAGTAGTGCGGCCAACTGCACATCTCATAAACGATATATTAATTGGCATCAATTCACTAATAAATAGCTTATAAATCAGGTCGGCAGTTTCTCATGAATGCCTGTTAACTCGTTATGAATCCACGTATACCATATCAAACGTTATTGCATGAGTATGTTGAGATTTATCCATCCAAGCACAGTATAGTTGGATGGATGAAATACCAAAAACTACAGCAGAGGTTGGAATCTGTAGGGTTTTCCGGCATAGGTTTATAATACTTATAATTTTAGGAATGCTTTAAATGTGTTTCAATACATGTCCATACAGTACGGGAGCCACGTTGCGATATGTATTCTTCATCTATATCATCAGAAGGGTCTACGTTGCTGTAAGCCATTACTCAAATAGTATTCCGGCATACCACTATGTTCGGCGTCATAGTGGAATGCAGTGGCTGGGAAAGAGATGGAAGTGTCTGGCAGCGGCAGGAGAGGTCGCTTGAGAGGAAATAGTCCATGCGGCCAGAGCCATGCAGCCCGCTTCATTGATGTATCGCTGAACTCGCCCATTTAGTCATCTTTCATTATACGTTAGGGGAGGTGCTCGATTGATGCCGACTAGCTAGCAGATTGGCCTGACACCCATTCTCAATCCTTACCCCCCCGCGCCTTCCAGGTGATTGGCCTGCATAGATTAACACCCCCGAACTCTACCCCCAACAGCGGTTTGATGTCGGAGGGTCGCACGGTTTATGTTCCACCTCACCACCATCCCCAGCTCAGGTTCCCTTCTGATGGAAGCCCCTGTCACCTATTTGCTATCCACCACTTTGAGGAGAAATGAGCAGAGGTGATCCAGGGGTCATCTCAGAGGGGTGATCGCTTACCAACCATCACCCCCTGCCCTGGCAGGTCAGCATGGGTAAAGACAAGGGTTGGACGATCTTATGGCATGGCATTGTGCACGGACGGTCCCAGGTGAGGCATCCATCATTTGTTTTTGTTTTCTGGATTGATGGTCGTGCATGGGTCAGCAATGTAATCATCATTGCCTTTGGCTGGCTGCCTTGTGCGTGTTTTAGTTAACTATGTGATAATTGCTGTCATAAGAAAAGGTTGCGTGTTTTATTTATTGATGTAATCAGCACGGACCAGCATGATGAGATGTTGGGTTGTCCTACAGATGAAAAGTCGGTTTATTATCCTAAACCAATAATGTATATCAGGGAGCCACTTATCATGGGGTCAAAAAGGAAAAGGAAGATAAAAAAAACCGGTTATATCTATTTGTATTTACTGTTTGGTTCAAACAAATTAAAATTTTATGGAGCAAAGTGAATGAAAATAACAGATTTAGTGATAAATATCCCCGCGGGAAATCCGTCAGATTACCGTCAGAAGAGCCACCCGACCACTCCGCTTCCATCTCATTCCTATTTCAAGCCGTTTTTTTCAGTCACCTGGTACTATTTATAATCCGTGGACAAGTATCTCCTATCAAAACTCCCAAAATGGGTCGAATTTCAATTATTACATGATACCATAACGCAAAGTAATCTAGAGCTTAGGATTCACAAACAGAATGAGAATCAAACGGTAGAAGTTTCCCTGTAGTACCGCTGCCTCTAAGAGATTTCTGACATGTTGTCCATGGTTCCTTTATGTAAAAGCATCTGGTGGTTGATTTCAACAAGGTCCTATTAGAATTTATCATATCCGTACAATCATACATCCACATTTCTAACAACCTTTTATAACCTCAATCATAGCTGTCTGGACTGGTCTCAATGCTGCAGCATCATAACTGCAAAGGGCTCTCGGTCACAGAGCAGGTGCAGTCACTCTTCTGAACACCGATCTCTGATGATGCCCTGACAATATACACAAACGAATTGGCAGGGCAATTGGAGCTCTACCCAAACCAAATCCATCCCACCATACCCCTGGTTGGCAAGATACTTAACAATTCAGGTCTTACAAGATGCGAACTGTCATGATACTGCAGTGGACGTTCGTGTAGCTCACATCGTATGGTAAGGTCATGCATTGGCTAAGTTTACAAAACGTGGGATCATTACTTTCATCCTCATTTCATAGATGTTATAGACTAGGCAATTCAACTCATTCAGCATCGGCTCAGGAAACCGTAATCCAATCATTTGTATTTGCTATTATAACTGCAATCACTGATAGAAAATGAATCCTTATCTTCCACTTGAAAGTGCTGACGTTATCCTATAAGCAGTCAGTTGAGGACACACCTACATTGACTGATTTGATATAGCTACATCAAGATATAGAACTTTATTTCCAGATGCACCATCAAGGAGCTGGACTAAGCCACGCAAAGCTCTTCTCGTAGAGAACCTTAACGAGTCTATCATATTTCTTCCTCTATCTATCTACATACTTACGTAGTAGACAATGCACAGAAGAATGAACAAAGTAAGAAGGCCTGTATACTGCGACAATGATTAACAACCGGAGATAAACTACACTGTCGATTAGTTGCTCGCCTTGTTTGTGCATAATGTAAGTGACGTTTGTCAGGAATATCCCCTGCCGATTTTACTAATCCCCTGGACTAGTGTGCTCTGGAAGGCCGTAAATGTTGTGTATTCTATATTATCCATGTGGTCTAACACTGGTCAAAGAAATCCACATAGTGGAAAAAATCAAGAAAAACGAACAAGAGCATAAATGTTCATATCGTAACTAGATATGGAATTAACGATGTTTGATATGGAGTATGTGGGATAAGTAGTTATAACATGGAGTCCAACGTTAACGTGTAGGATGAGTTTAATACGGACAAATTTATTGAGTCAAACTACTGGCGAACTTTGATGAGATGAGATGTAATTAAGAGGTAATGGAGTAGTCACGAGCTATAGAAATGGCCCTACAGAATAGAGTATGATATAGTGAGTTGAGAGATTGTTGTAGGGAGAGTTGGTGGTTTCCGAAATGTCTGGTAGTCCGGGAGCAAGTGGGCAATGCTAGGAAGACCAGTAAACTTTAATTACGTTCCCCAATGTGACTGGAGGTGGAAGTGAATGGTGCGGACAATGTGACCAGTGCGCCCTTAGTTACTGACCACTCTTTAGCTTCACATCACTGCCAACCTCCATGATTAGCCCTAAAGACTAACACAGAATAATTCAATACGGACACATTTGAACATTGAATGAAGTTACTGGAGATAAATCAATAGGAGTAATTATGAAGTAATGGAGTAAATAGTAGTCCAGGCTGAGATGAGTGAAGAGTCTGGCAGGATGTAGACTGTAACAAAGTAACAGGGCAAGTCCGGGTTGATGTTGATGGTGGCTCTGCGAGATAGCCGAGGTTGAGTGGCTTCAGTCCTCAGAGAGCAGGACGAGAGGGTTTTGGTGAGCAGGGGAGCCCCGGGAAGTGAGAGGTTTCGGAAAGGAGGGAAGCCTGGGTGGAGAGAGGAGGTCATGTAGGGTCGTAGGGCATGGACTCCGTAGCACGGAAAGGGCCCAGGAGGGCTGCCCGGACCACCGGGGGAGGGGCAGAGAGCTCCTGTAGAATGACCGAGTGGCTCCGAGAGGGAGGTGTCTCAACAAGGAGCGATCATGGCAGAACAGGAAGGGGACGTCGAGGAGATGGCATCACATTGTCCACTGGGCCGCTGCCGAGAGGCGCCCCCCCCCCCCCCCTTAGTTTGAGGGCCAGACACAGTGACAACAGCTCCGAGGCGGGTGCTGGGTAGGGACACTGGGTGAGTGGGACCACTGGTTTTTGCTGCTGGATGCGGCCCGGGGTCTGTGTCCATGCAGCATATTGGTGGCTTGTACAGTCAGCGCGCAGTTGTGAGCAGGTATGACCAGCTTATATGGGTGAGAGGAATATGGACTGGCCGGTGTTAGGCAGACTGTGGCCGTGTATGGCTCCACTACTCACCTAGATCCTCTCCACATTGACGGAGGTGATGTGTCATGGCCTGACATCAAGGAGACAATGACAAGGATGATGGTGGCAAGGTGATATGTGAAGAGGTGTGTGGACCCGGATCCGGCATTGAGGAGTCAGGGACCAGGCTGGTGATGATAAGGATGTGTGATGAGACGTGGAGTGGCTGGTGGTGAGAAGGTGCAGGACAGAGGGACTATGAAGAGGTGTTCCGCGTGGCGAGACGTGGAGCAGCGCCTATGGCCTACAGTTGGAGTGAAGGCAACTGGGTGAGGGTGACGGGGGCTAATGTGCAGTGGCATGTAAAGTTGGGATTTGCCCCCATCCCCTTGGTGAGCAGGCAGCGTGGTGTGGTGATGGTGAGCCAGGGTGAGGCGGCACATATAGTAAGCACCTCCGGCCATGGTTAGACATGCATTGACTTGTGAGGAATAGTTGAGATTCTCTTTATTTTTCTTTTCATATCTTTTCATGGGGCAATAGCCATGGCAATTGACCAGGTGTGAGTGGCAGAGCCCTAGGGGAGACATTAATACCGGGGAGAAGGAAGAGCTGGGGCAGAGACTTTGTGCCCCGAGGTGTGTGTAGAGACACTGACCTTCGTACCAGCTACTGGGTCGGGTGGTGTCGTGTAACTTGACGGGGAATTGCATGGTGGTGCCAGGGATGATGGCTGGACAAAGGGGCCACGCGGCTGGCGGTTCTAGAGGTACAGCCAAAGAGATGAGTTTTTGGTCAATGGCTGTTCCTGCAGAGTTGAGGGTATGTGAAGGGTTGGAGCTAGTCTTGATAACAAAGATGTAGCGTCATCCAGTTGAAAAGTGAAATACTTCTTACGTTCTTGCGGTATATCAGATTGTTAATGCAGTAAATAGAAACAGATAATGGTAATTATATACGTATGATTACATACGATAATGTGTATACATCTAATGACAAGCTCGTATGCAAATATCTTGTAAGTTACTTAGCGACCAGAAAAGTATAATAGTAGATTAAAACTCACATAGATAATGGTTTACTAAAAACCGGGCACAGGTGGCCACGATGCGCCCCAGGATGGCTAATTAGTTGAACAGTCTCTTTATTATCCCTTGTATAACATCTGTGCCCTATTTCTTGCGTTATGCGTTTCTAAAACTATTTTACATTTTTTCCAAATCGATCAAGGCTCTCTTTATTGTTTACAATTTGAATAAATCTTGTTACATGGCAATTCTAACAATGCTTACATGTGCCATTCCCATGATGCACAATCCAGTGATGTATGCAATATATTCAAAAGCCCATACATTCTGATGAATGACATAATTGGGAGTTGCAAGTATTCACTATCCTTATCTCCGTAGATAGATATTGGTATTGGAGTCACACTTTCCCCCAACTTTCACCCTACCTACAGACGCAGGCAAAATGTCCTGTGGGTTGATTGGAAACAGTCCCAAGTGTCAGGCCGCCGCGTAGGTATGACGAGGTGACGTTTTGTCAAACAGTCTCAACAGGAGCGGCAAGCTTTCTCCAGTAAACGATACTGGGGGTATTCACATTCATCATGTTGGTGAAAAGGAGGCCCGACCCACACAGTAAGCATCAATCCGCAGGTCTACCACCAGGGAGAATGGGCAAACCATCAGTTACTGCTCTGTCAGACCATTGACAGTCAGAAAACACTTCCAGGTGGCCAATGGAGAGGATCATAATCCATTCTGTCCCCACGTGACCACACATATAATAAGGGAGAGAGTCATGAACAGAACTAATCTTGACCCCTTTGTATATAGGTCCTTTCTAGCGGTCGTAATCAATCTTGGGCGTGCTTCCAAACCAATAAGCACAACCCACTGTGAGGGTTACCAAATAGTATATCGTTTAGATTTGTCTTGTATTTTCAGCAGATTCACTTCCCTCGAATGGACCTTTAAATGAAAAGCCTCTATGGATGTCATAGTATAGCCACATCCAAGAAGGATCTTAATGAGTTGATTTTCTTCACAGAGGCAATAACACCGGACACCCACCAAAGCCGACGCCGAATTCAGACCTTCCGTTGCACACCGGCCTGCATCCTATGGCTACCCTCCTCGTTGGGATACATGGGCCAGTCAGAGAAGGATACATACTTTAATGAACTGTATTCTTATTGTGTTTAATCATAATGAATGTTCATAATCAAAGACTTGAGCAAGTCTAACCGGCGTGCTCTACGATGCATGAGTTCAGACCTCTCGATTCACACCGACTGAAAATACATGTACCCGATGAAGACTATGACACAACAAGCATTCGGATGCAAATATCAGGCAGGAATTCATCATAAATACGCCTTTATTTCACGAAATTCATTTATCAAGTCCTCCTGATTTTTAGAAACTAGCGAATGTGGATTTTTTCTACATTAGAACTGAGAGCTATGGATTAGATTCATTGTATCATAGTTGAAATAAAGAAAATCATATTTTGCAGTTCATCTTTTGTACAAATGCAAAAAATGTATTTTACGATAACTTAAAAATAAAACATTTTTTGATAAATAATGCTGAATATGCTCCCGATGCACACCGACGAACGTTGCGTCGGGGCAACATGTTTGATTGCATTGGGAAGGTCTACACTGCGGAATTACGTGGCTTTTTCGTCGAAATGTATCGAAGAGCGCGTCGGTGTGTCCCATTTTGCGTTGTAAAGGCGTCGGTGTGCATCCGAAGTCCAGTGAGTTTGCCCCTTAACTGTTTTTATGCTACCATACATCATGCAGATTTCATGAGATACATTCAAAGGATTATCTAGGCACTGTCAAGCTAAAGGCATATATAAGAATAGTGCCAACCGTATATATATATATTCTAATGTATATGAATGATATGCAGTTGAGAGATCTGGGTAGGGAGGTTTCACATTGCTCATATTTGATAACATATACAGGTGTTCTGCTGTAATGTAAATAATACTAAGCGATGCACATTGACTTTGGATTATTGGTTTGGATAATAGTGTATAGGATTAGCAAACATGTAATCCACTGGCGGTGAAGACGTTAATATCACCAGTGTTTTCAAAGGTTTTCCATGTCATTTGTTTTAACTAGGACAACCGTTGGTCGGATTGTAGCTCCTCATATCCACATCCCAGTGATGCACACTACACCCATCCGCTTTTTCCATATCTAATCAAAGGTTCAGTCTAGGAAAAACCAGTTGGATGTAAGGATGATGTCGGTCGATCAAGGCATTGCATATTTCTTCGATTTTATCCCGCTACAATGTGTTTAAAATGAAATCCTTCACAAAAACAGTGCCCTCCCAAGAAGAGGACAATGATACGGAATATTACGGAATATCTCGGGATGGTAGCTGTAAAGTCTCTAAAGCTATTGGGTCCCTTTTATCTATACCAGACAGAACAGACCAAATTTAAACGAGTTCTTTAGTCCCGGTATTACATTGTTTCGTTCTATTCTATTTAGAATTACGTGGTGAATTTGAGACTTGCATGAGTTGATTGTACAGGAAAAAGGATACGCTTAAAACCTATTTCATTTTGGTAAATGCATTCATGAATATGGTATTTTACATATCACAAAGAACGTTTTCATTGATTTCACACACACATCAATCGAACTCAATAAGAAAATGATTGCAAGGTGTGTACAATACGCGCAGTGTTCTTAGGGATCCTTGTTATCAGAGAAAGATAAATAATGATGTTGATAGCGCACTTATCAATGAGGGAAGAACATCGTGCGTAAAACAGCCACACCATCCTAGAACAATAATGCCCGGGGCAGCATCTTCTAATCAGCTTTCTACGTTCTGTCTCAGATCTCTATAATCCAATCTAGCATTCCGAACTACTACGCTGTCCTCGCAAAAACACGAAAACCGTTTCTCGCCAGCATGTACGCCTCAGGAATAGATTAGATCAGAATTAACCCAATCATCAAACGGATCAAAGAAAGCAATGAGGAAGTCAGTCAGTGGATTGTATCAGTGAGGACGTGACATTTTACTCCCGGTGTGGCATTTCGGCCAGGTCCGAGGTTGTCCATTGTCTACACCGGTTACGACATTAGCTGTCGCAGAGGCATCACATTGGGAAAAGTCAACACTAATGTGTTTCAATAACTGACATTACACATCACTATTTAGGAATATGAACGCCAAAGAAAAGTCATGGTTCATTGTTCATGGTTCCTGAAATATGATCGAAGTGGTATTCCCTCCTCACATTTGGGATTTCATATTACAGAAATGTTGGATGTGGGGGGTTCGCTCATAAATCGCTGATTTTATTGATACAATCTAAATACTTGCAATTGGACGCCGGCTTGCTAGCAGCGCAAACATCACTAAAGTATTAACAACAAGAACTACTGCAAGATGGGTGTGAAGAAGTGTGGACATTGTGTAAGTAATCGCAGAAAACCACTGCAGTACATGGGAGTCATTTCATGAGCTTCGGCTTCATCGTGAAATAAAACTTCAAACTCCCGGTGAGTGGCGCATATTGTATTCTGAATGTGCCTGCGCTTTAAGTCTACAATATGAAGAAAATTATCGATTGATAAAAAGTGTTCCTATGTACTTGGTGGTTCAAAGTCAATACTTCGCCATCCATGATTCATGATTGCTGCGGTTAACAGCAGTAGGACCGCAAATAAATAACCCTGGAAAAGTTTACAATAGAATTCCCGAACAGAGTCGGGACTTTTACGTCATACTTTCTAGCCAGACTTACTATTTACGTTTAAGTTGACTTACTGAATCTTAGCTATTACAGGTATTCCTGAATGGTAGCGACATAATTCCCATTGACTATATGAAAAAATAAGAAAACACATAGAAAGTTTTATTCATAGAATGATCATGAAGGGTGGGGAGAGGGGGCTATATGATATATGGACGTTTGTCTCTTCACTCTGTCACTATACTCACAGGCCTGTGAAGGTAGTAAGCCAACCTTTGAGAAAATTAGTATAGGCTCACTCTCCATAACATACACCTTTTGAACCATCTGCAACCCTCCAGAGTCTAGACTGATGGTGTATAACAATTGAAACTGAGTAGTCTGAAAGGGAAACTATTGTGTCTAACACTCCCTGTATTCACTTTGGTCATCTCTCACAAACTTGTACCTCATAATTGCAGGCAGTTTTTTTTCTCAGGCTCGTTACTGTAAGGAGAAAAGGGACATTAGTGGTTTAAAGGGTGGGCTGTTGATGCACCAACACATAAATAAGCGTAAAACAAGGTTATGCTTCTAGAAGGATCTTTGCAACCGAACGATCTAGCTTCTCTCTACTGTCATGACTAAATGCCATGTGTTAGTCAGAATGTATTGGAAGAGAAGGAAATAGATAAATATTTTTATAAAAGTAATAAGTATTGCTAACCATTCCTTAATGTTCCATCCATCTTCTTAGATACTATTTAGAGCGATGTTAAAGCCCAAATGTTTCTGTGGTGTCTTACACCGATGTCGCTTCTCGTACATAGATTTTGAGCATTATATGCATGCATGTTTTAAGACCGAGACGTGGCCAGTGAATCAAATCATATTAGATAAACTGTTTTGACGAATACATCATACAAGTAGACTTCCAAGTTTTTAAAATCCAAACTGATGGGACGTGATCCAGTGTATTTCGTCGTGGTCACGCAACTCTGCATTGCGGTGATTAAGTGTCAGCATGATTTTCTTAAAAATTATTGAAGGCTGACAATAATTACATACTGCCATTAGAGATACAACCAGCAAAGCAAATAGATAAGATATATAGATAAAAAGGGAATAAAACAGCACTCTATCTCCTCATTTACAATATGAAATGTAGGATGGCAATGAGGAAGTGACAAACTATCAAAGTAGTATTCCACTTCTCTTTTTAACTGAAGTCATCTGTGGGGTTTTCTCTACACAGAACCGCCCTTCGACTGCACTAATAGACACCAGCTCATGCAGATGATGATTATTATTTTTTCTGTCTTGAAGGAAAATCACTTTGCCTGTATGGTATCCTGAGGCGTCTGAACTTAATGATGAGTGATGCCAGTCGCTCCTGATAACAACATGCATTTTACACAGCTCTGATTCACTCAAATAGAGTTTAATGGAAACTATCAACATTTCATTGTAATTGAGATATCCCAGTGACAAGACATGCGAGTTCATATTATAAAAGGGCACTTTACGTTAATCAATCATATCCGGGAGGCATCAGGAGTACTGACACGACCAAATCAAAACAAGCTGAAATCGAAGGGTATCAAATTGGGCTAAATTGTTTTAGCGCCATTATCAAAGTAGATGGGGGAAAAACCCTAATTGTTTGGGTGACAGGACATGAGGTCTACATGTCAGTTTACTTCCCAGTTTGTTTTTCAATTTCTAAATAAATTATTATGAAATGATTGTCCCGAAGCGTCAGGTCAATCAGGTTCTAGTGGAATAAATGAGGTACGAGCCGTTCGATTTCAGAATTTTCAAGTTGAGGTTTCAGTTAAGATCACACCCCTATTAAACCATGGAGTGCCTCTCCTAAAACAATGAACTCATGAAGCAAAAGAGGATCAATAGATTTCTATTTTCCAGGAATCAACTCTTCATCCTTAACCTCTCTTCCCGTCTCTCTCCGACGTGAGTGCTGTAAGAGCCGATCCTGCTAGTCGGATAAGGGTGCCTCTTTCCTGATAGAACTGGTGGAGTGTTCTACATACAGTGGTAAACGAGGCTTCTCATGTCACACCTCTGAGCGTCGTATATCAACCAATCATAGGTGTCAATTCTATTTACCTCGACTGATGCCGCCAATATTTCCAGCAGAATCCACACAGTTACTGTTCTACCGTAGTATTCTGTAGCTGTAATATATATATATATATATATATATATATATATATATATATATATATATATATATATATATATATATATATATACTCACATAGTATTTGTTCGGCTACAACAGATGCGCATGTTATCAACTAACTTGACTTTATAATAGTCACTGAGTGGCTGAAATGTTGGTTTTCCTTATATTTAGCAGAACCCAACATACATTTCTGCACTGCGCAGATCTGTATTGCGCAGCTCTCCCTGATTGAGTGATGTATAAAAACTTCTGAAAATGTAGATAGTTTAATTAAACACAAACTCCAGAAAAAATCAAAGACGGTAACAATATTAGCCTTTACATATAGCTGATCCCAATATATATATGCTCCGGATAAAAAGGGAAACAATATATAGGACCGCTATTTCATCACCTAGCTCCACCTTAGAATAGAATCCAGACAGCGGTAGGATCCCAAGCGTGGTATATTGAGCAGTTGTGGCTTAATTTGAGCAGCCCCTTATCGGCTGTTCAGAACGCGGGGAGCTGGTGACAAACGATCGCCAGGCCAGGGCTGCAATAGACGGCTTGTTTAGCTAACAGAGCAGACCCAATGACCACATCTCGTAGAGTATCCATCAGGGAGCTCACGATTGGCCAATCCGTCAGCGAGTGTATGCAAATACTGCAGAGGCTCCAGCATAGAACATGGCAGTGTCAATAATAGAAAGCACACCGCACACCAGTATGACCTATGTGAGCTTAGCTGAGGGTACCCGTTTCCTCTTTGATTTATGGCTGAAGACCCTCCTATCCGCCTCTATTACCACTTAACCTTTGCCTTGCTATATCAAACTCGGTATTTTGAAGAATAAAACGCAATGATAGAGTTTAATATGGGTGTGACCACGTCTCCTTGAGCATCCATTCTTTTTTTTGTCGTGGACAGTAGAACCATCGTGGCACATTTTCGACATAACTGTCAGAATTTCCGAATACTGTGTGTTTGCACGAAATCTATATGGGTTTTTTTCATGTCAAAGACCATGTTTCATTTAGCTATTGTTTGGGTGTAAAGCAGCTGTACGGCTCTAGCTGTATGGCCAGATGTTTATAGGGATATTTATGATCCTTGATGAAACGTCAAAATGAACACAATAGTACTAGCAGCAGCCTTCCCGCCGTGGTTAGACATTTGCCTAAACAAACCAATAGACCGCCCCTTGTTTATTGCTCTCTGTAGTGAAAGGTGCTCGCGCCTGAAATTAGCTCTCAGACGATTACTGCACCACCTTGTGGTTACAATAACCCGAGTGTGAGGAAGGTAGTCACATAAAATCAACCGTGAACACAGGAGTCATGAGTAAGCAAGAAATAAGAAGGACTCTGCGATGCAAATGTGACCAGAATGGTCTAGTTTGAGTCTAGCATCTCGTCGATGCTAGAATACCTTTCTCGCATATCGTCTATTTCTTATCTGTCGCTGGCCATAGAAGATTGTAGTGAACCTTGGGATTCGCAGATAGGATTTCAACAGCTGATAAAATATTTCACACCGACCATCGTAAATCTGATCAGAATACGAAATGATCAGCCCAAGTCGTTTTCCTTTGGTATTTCCATATGGAAGTAGATATGTAACATCAATAACAATGAATACAAATTCTGTTGGATTCCAAATAAAGACATGCATTCATTTTGAGTTAGGGACGAGTGTGACGAACATCATCGACAAGTATTCCCCGGGGCAAGAAGCCTCTCACCTTGTATGGGTATAAGCAGGAGGTGCGGGTGCTGCTTGCTCAGACCTGGCAGCCCCTGGTAATCAGTCTGCTGGGAAGAGGTCGTGACGAGTATCACCACTACAGCCAGCCGCCTGCATTCATTATGTCCTGGTTACTTTTTGCCAAGGTTGCCGCGGGATCGGTGCATCACTGCCTAAATTGCCCTCTTAGCCAACCTTCAGGCGTAGTCTACAGCTTCGTCATTTGTCGATTGTTAACCAGAATGAAAGGGGCCTGGAGTGGAGATAATATTTTATAACCCTTTTTTCATTATCTCCAATAGATCAAAGACAATAATACTTTTACTAGATTTTTCGACCACCACAAAGGTGTTCTGTTCACACCTCCTCCTAGAGGACTAAATCTAGAACTCCTATCAGAGCAGACTGAATATGCCTATATGTACATCAAAGGGTATTTGTCTGAGACAAATCCGGCTGGCTATTCTGTACTTGAACATAATCTTCTCGTTACAATCTTTCCTAGTAACAACTTTCCTCCTGCTATTGTCAGCGACGGTTACCCCTAACGAGCCACAAAATCCTATGAGACTATTACTTTAAAGACGTTTAAAATTGATAGGGGCATTTTGGTGAGACAATATCGTAAAACTAGATGAGGTTTAATCTTGTCCACCGTATTCCACGACTGGAGTTTGGCAAAGTGACTTCATGAGGCGAAGCCGAGTGAAGTCCGGAGCCAAAACTTCAGGAGTGGAATGCGGTGGCCAAGATTAAAACGAATCAGGTTTTGATTTTATCCTACCCTATCTCCTCGATTTTGGAATATTACATGATACCCAATGTTAAGCCTATGGGATTTTATATTAGGGGTAGGATAAATGAACCTACTGCTCAGTCGATGTCTAAGTACCCAACCTAGGCAAGAGGAAGCAAGTAGTCAGGATCACATGTTTTCCATACCTCTCATCTCAAGGCTACTTTAGTCGCAGGGTGAAAGTTCACAGGGACTATATCTGAGACTCTGTACCCAGTGTGTCCTTCCATCTGAATTCAAGTCACCATTTTTCATTGAGACTGGGCAAAGCAAAAATGGCATCTTGCCGTGAAAACCTACAAGAATTGTCTGAGACTGGAGGAAAGGTGGGAAGTACACCCGTCTCAGGCACGTTAGTCTCTAGGTGTGAATCCCGCCCTGGACTACACGTGACTCACATTGGGCTCGGTAAATTTGTATGCACAGGCCATCACCAACATGCTAATCGCACGGTGCCCAATCACCTTAAAGAGAGTCATAAAAATAATTGTTTCTCAGCTCGTCGACGTCCATTTCGTAGGGCAGGTGTTTGTAAGTTGTGCTAGATGGGTAGCCTTAGTTTTAATAAGCAACGTGCATATTTCTGCTACAAATCATCTTTCAATCATTGCTCCCGTTCCCATGGCAATCCATGGGAAGTGGCGAAAGTAGGAAATATGGCTTCCAAGATAATGTTGGAAGGGGTGGGAAGAAAAGCAGCAGGGTAGTTATGTATATAGGGTAGGTGGGTGAAAGTCATACTTCTCCCCATAGCTGGTGATAGGTGCAGCATGTAAAATGTAGCTGGAAAAATAGATCAGGTAGAAATTTGTCTAGTGGAAAACTCGGAGATATCTACTTGAATCTACATCCGGCATCGATCGGGGGACCAGAACTACACCACCTGGCGTGGAGCAGGCTCAACAACGTCCATATCCGTCCAGGCTGGTATTCCGGACCACTGCCTGGTCCACAGACGATAACAACCTGACGGTTAACCAGTACCGCGGTGAACTATACGGTAATGAGGAACGGATATATGTAATGTGCCTGTTTTTAAGAAAGGACTATCGCGAGTAGGGTGCAATAGTTATGGTCAGGCTATGAGTTGCAGAATTATGTTTAATGCATGTACAAACTGATACAATGAGTATAAAACTCATAAACCTGCCACAATATTTTACACACAGTTGGGCTAAATCCCAAAATTTAAAATTAAAATTTTTTTCAACCGAGTGAAAAAATACCAGCGAGTTGGTCGAGGAGCAGATTAAGAGTGACTGGGAAACCGTTATGAGCTGCTCGCCCCACGCGTTAGGAATGATTGCCGTGGTTATCGCATTATCCACAGCAACCCCCTGGAGATGGAGAGAGCGAGAGATATACAAGCGGGATAAACAGCTTCCAGTTATCCCCAGTTATCCGGGTAAAATCCCAGCACTTTCTCCTACCCACGCGCGTTAGCATAGCATCATAGGCCATCTCGACACGGGACGACATGGTCGTGTATAATCCCGGCTTTTCATTGTGAAATCAATGCATTCTTTTTGCTGCTATATCTGCCGGAATAGGTTCTAAGTGTATCCCACGCGAACTGCTAGACTGATTGTGATGTAGAAGAACAAGCCTCAGCACGACATACCATGCCCGCCGCAAACCATCAGTTCTATACTACTTGCATTCAGTCACACTTTTCCTCTCTAGAAGGTCGGGTCTATTTATAGGTGCTTCCCTGAGAATTGTAGTTGTGTTCAGAACTTACTCTTAGGAGGAAGCTCGTTCTTGCCGTTACACACTTGTATGATGTTTATATTCGTCATCACATGTTAAAAGATTTATAATAAAAAGATTAGAGGCAACGATTAGTTTATATATAACTTGGACATTTTATTTACGAGGAGATAAATAGGGCAGAACCCTGGGGTAACTGTTCAATACTATTGCATAAGTAGTAAAGGTTACGTCCAATACATAGGTGAGTATGGGATTTCTATACATACACTACGAGGTGAAATCCCCCTGTGAATGAGTTTTTATAAATCTGTTAGGGAGGGTGGTGTATTTTTTATTCATATTGGCACTCTCTATAGTTTGATCCTTCACACAGATCAGACAAAGCCACAGGGATTAATTGTTGAGATTCTAATGTACGTTTTTGTCCCTTACTTTGGTCCGTAGGGTCGACCGACCTTTTGTATTTTCGAATATGCCCACTAGTATATCCCTTTTCTCTATTGAATCCTCAATATGGTTGGACCACCTACAAAAGTATATCCGGGAGCGATGGACAGTGTCTTGGGCAACATTGTGCATGTGATAATATTTCTTATTTCATACCGAGAGAAGAGAAGTGATCGTGACAACGTGTCGAAGCATCGACTCTGACCCTAGTATTGTGCTGATCTCGGCACACGGAATACCCTCGCGGTGGTTTCCCATTAGTTCGAAAATATTTGACAGTGCCTCATCTGCTTTATTCTGGGAATATTTCATCGATTTCCAACATCGTATCGATACATATACGACTTTAGAAGGGTTTCTATAAACATATTGGTCATGAGAAAGACCGTGCCATTACAATCTGATATCTCTCTTTTGCGAGGTAGTGTTTAATATCATCGCTTTCCCCTTCGATAACCGGTTCGCATAGAGTTTCTTCGAATTTCTATTCCAATCACGGATAATAACCACTATATTCTGTTATCTATGTGTTATCCCCCAGCTGCATTAACGTTGACGTGAGATAAATGAAAACGCAGATTTCATCTGATATGATTTTCGACCTATAGTTTCCTCCTTCATAAGCATTTGCGACAGCCGTGGCGTGCGACTCTGTGGGAAACCTCATCACCGTTTGAGGTGGAATCCATGGCATTTGTTGACATTGTACTTCTCTCCCCTCTCTAAGCCCACTCTGATAAGAGATATATGGGAGTCCTGGAAGCGTGTCAGCGATATCCGACAGATGTTGCAAGCGGTCTCTAATATCAAAGCACAGTGTCCGATCCTGACTTCTGCTACACGGAACAGAGGAAAGAGATACAATGGCACGTGGACATTGTGCTCAGGATACGTGCAAGCTATATTTCGGGCCATGTTATAACACCAGATATCATACTAGGTAGATTTCAAAATGGGATGTATCCAGCTTCTAAATAAAGTCTGCATAACATTCATAATCTTTGTTTCCGACCTTCTCGTTCACTCATAATCTGCTGTGATTTGATATATTTATTTCGATTTAACATGCTTCTAGCAAATTGATATTTTGTAAACATTATATCATATTCCAGAATTTGCGGAAGTTATTGGAACGTTCGGCATCCAACATTGTTCTATATAACAAATATTCGTTTCTGTTGAAGTACATTTATAGTTGAGAACTCTTTGTCAAAAGGTTATTGAGGAATCACGCTGCATGACATAGTTCAAATGTCCAGTTAGCTTTGCTTAGCACCTTTCAAGGAACCGCCATTTACTGATGTGAACGGGATATCGTGAAAAATATACCCTATTATTGTGGTGTGCACTGTTTCCTATCAGAAAAATAGTAGATTTAATTATCATTTTATCAGAGCACCCTTTCTCTAACTGGCATTTTCAAGTATTGACATCACCCAGGTAATTATCCAATAGAGCTACCCTTGAACTTTGGGAACCTTTACACCGCGTAGTCCTGCGTTTGATCCCATCTACGGAAAACTCCGACATGCGACAATCTAAAAAAAACAATGGCCCAGTCATTGTTTTTAACTAGAGATCAAAGAAAGCGGTGTTGTCATTCTGTTACAAGGAGTAATAGCCAGCGGTTATTACCTGGAACAGATCCATATGACGGGCCGACTGTTCATTGTGATTAGTATCATAACCAATCTAGACGAACGACTAGAGGAAAATATATATCTCCAAGAGGCATTGCCATTAATCTAGATGGTGGAAAGTATTACAATTGCCGGGTGTCCGTTCAGGCTTCACCTATCCATTACAAAGAAGCAGGAATTACAGTGTCTGCACCGATCTCAGAAGGAAACATAGAATCACTCTCTCATAAACGTTGTATTTAACGTTATAGATGTACAATGCCACCAAGATAGGATATCTTCTTTCTACAAGTAATTTGTGACGAAAGAACTGATTTTGCCCTTTGCTTATATGGTCAGGGCAGTTCTTATTAGTTCATTTTTGTTCAATTTACAAGGTCGTGATGTATAGAATTAAGGTTTGGATGCAAAAAGATACTGTCACCAATATGAATTGATTATATGATGTCCATGTGAAATCGTAAGACCAGGTAACCTGTAATTCCCAATGCAGATAACTACATTATTTCATATTCTTTTCTGTCTATGAAGTTGAAGGAATCTAAAAAGCCGAGTAATGCCCCTTAGTGATGCTAATGGCATTGGTATTTGCATTTCCCTATGGTAATCTTGCTAATGGTAATTATTTCAAATGGGGAACAATGGTTAGAATGTGTTGCCTGAGTGAATACGTCTTCCTGAACAAATTCCCCTCGTAAGAAAAAGGCATTTCCCTTGAGCATAGAAGATACTTTCTTAGTGTCGTCATATTGGTGGTGCTATTTTTGTATATAGTATTGTTTGTTGCCTGAAGCGAAACGACAATCTCCCAATGTCTTTTTTCATTCATCATTCCTCCCGGCTTCATGTGTCTTTTTAATCTACATCACAGATACAATACTTCCTAAGGAATGATCTAGGCCCCCCTGAACAGATACGTGTATGGTGAATTATGGTATCTGCAGAGATTTCTCCCGCGCCCACTTAAAGTAAGTACCTAGGATTTATGACCCTCAAGACACATGTCAGAACTAGCTGTATATACAATTCATACGGATACACATACATACTGCTATGGCCGAGTTATATAGATGTACTATGCTTAGTGTGCCATTGAACTACATCATATGATTAGGGACATTGGGAGAACATCTACATTGGCAGGTTTTCGGAAGGGAAAGGGAATAATTGGGATATAGGGCATGGTAGGGCTGGATTCTGTTAATTAGTCATTACCTCTTCCTGCAATGTTGTTTGAATAAACTACACCGATATATAACTGTCGAAAAAAGGTTAGATGGAAGAACGAAGAGTAGTAATGACAAATCTATACTCAATAGATAAATGTATATATAGTGTAATGAGTATAGGGTATGAGTCAGGGCAACCCCAGAGCAAGCAGTCCTGTAAAGAGCACCACTCACCTCGGTCGATGACACTTGCCGGTCCAACTCACAGAGCATGGACACCCTGACTAGCCTAGTCAAACCTGGGGGCAGTTTCATAACCCAGGATCGTACATGTAGACCCATTTCTGTACGCCATAGAGACCCAGGGACAATGCGGGTAAATTTCATTCAACACTTATGGACGACCTTATGGACGGCCAATACTGTCTTAGCCAACAGACTTAAATATTATTAGACGATAACCCTTGTACGAGGTACAGAAAAGGGTCTTCATGTACGATCCTAGATTATGAAACTGCCCCTTACTGGTCCCTGCTACGCTCCTCCCATGTTGATTAATAGTTCGTTATAACATAGAATCATTGACACCTGGGGCCACCAGTTAAGATGTTCATGACCTACCTGAATACAAATGATTAACACAAATGAAAAACGGTTTAGTTGAAAATATGATACCAGTGACATGGTTCTAGGGAGTAACCGGACACAGGTTTTGCAAGGAAATCCCCATTCTGCCTTATTGGCTCACTCATGCTGTACCCTGTATGACCTGTAGAACATTAGTTCTCTGCCACTCTTCCAGGTTTATGGTAAAAATTAAGTATGTACCTATAGAAAAGAGTCCTCAGGAAAACACCAAGGTCGAACAGGTTACTATCCTTAGTACCTTCCTGGGGCAGAATAGAATTCATGATCGATCATTTCCTAAGGTATGTAGTGCAATATAAAGTAGTTTATGAGACCAGTGTATTAACATCTAAGTGATGAGGATCATGTAGTCGAACCATGGTATTTCAAGGAGTTGACAAGAGCCATGGGAACTCGCCGCTTTACGAGTTGGGGTATCTAGTAGAACGTTTTGGGTTTGCCACCTGCCGACCTGAAAAACTCCATCATCAACTGCAAGCTGGATTATATGATCTCATGGGAAGGCTACTTCCCTTCATATCAATGTATCACATGATAGAGATCCGTAAACATTAAAAGTACCTTGAGAAATATCTACGCCAAAGCAGCCCTTATATTTTCAATGCATAAAATCTGGGATTTTCACAAATGGAATGTGTTGTTTTTAAGTACACTTATTGCCGCCTGACGCCGTGAAGTGACTTAAAGTGCACTTAAAAAAGGATATTACATTAGTAAAATTCAAAATTCCATGCAGTCTTTAAAAGTAAGTTGCAGCGGTTTCTCCTCGTGAGCTCACAAAACTGAGGCGTTTTATCGCATTGATATGGTCGGCATCAGTATTGAGATGTGAAATGAATTTATTGATCTTATGTTGCCAATAACTATCACTCTGCAAAAATGTATAATGTTTCAGAAGTGGGAGAACTCAATGCCGTGTCTACTTAATTACGGGTCAGGTCCTTCAAGGTAAATGTCTCATCCATCAATTTCCATATAGTCCATATAGAGTATCCTCCAGAATGAGATGAGTAAGGCGGGAAGATACATAGGCGAGTACTCGAGAAAGCCTCGTACGTGGAATCACATCTTACGGGACCCTATTAATGCACTATTCATATGCGACTCCTACAATCCCCTTGAGAACGACCTGCACTTACACAGATTACGCCAGTGGGTACAGAGCACATGGCATTAGGACCCGTAGAGTACGAGTACTCCCAGCTGGTCAAAGTAATTTTCTATCACCTCATTGTATAGGTTCAATTTCTTTAAGATGCGGTCAAGTAATTTGATCATCGTTAGTTGATATCACACCCTGAATGGTCTGACAGAATATTAGTCCTAGATCCCAAGACTGCCACTGAGTAAATAAATCATATATTTCATACAATCACCACCCTGTAAACGCGCATTTCAAATGTATTTCGAAATATTTTCATATGTTTACGTCCATATTTCGCGCCAGCGTATACGGCGTATACAAGTGTTATTTTCCTTGTATACAGTAGCGTAATGGTTGTGTTTGCCGCAAAGCATATATGAGGAGAGATTTCTTGTGCATGACATATATACGCCGGTCTTATACATTTTATATACGCCTGGCGTATACATGTATGCAGATGAAAAAAGGTATACCCCCTCCCCTTACAACCATCCTGACTTGCTTACCCTGGTGCCATCCGACCACCTAGCCACCCAGCTCCCCAGCCCCCGCCTCGGTCGTGTTGCTAGAGGTTGTGATGGTAGAGGTTGTGGCTGTAGAGGTCCTGCTGCTAGAGGTTTTGATGGTAGAGGTTGTGGTGGCATCAATTTCTCCTTACACTCTTTCTGTGCTTGCACCAACAGTAAAGCCCTCACTCCTGATTCTGACTACTACCCTGACCAAGAGCCGGACCCAGACTCCGAACACGATCTCAATGTCTATAGCCGCAATCTCCTAAAGCCTTATAAAGGGACACATCCAGAACCCTACAGAAGAGTGGTGTTTGGAAAGTACAACCTATTTAAAAAACGTTAAAACAAAGAATGAAAAAATATGTACATGGAAATTAAATATATGTAAACTGAAAAGTTCATGCTGTGTATTAGGATGTGCGGACACATATGTGACATATATATGACTGCAACATGGACACTTATTTACGTCTATAGATGAAACGTATACACGATAGAAAATAGGACTTACTCATTCATGCAATCTCATAGCTATATGCCGGATGTATGCATATGAACATTTGGGTTTTCTGCATTGTGCATACAGTTCTCCCATAGCTTCTGAGCAGGTTACGACCGCTTTTATCTGAAACCAGTTAATATTGTACTGATCGTTCACCATTGCAAATTATAATCAGAGAAAATGACCGCCTATCTTCTCACGTACTACTTTGCATGCCCGGAACCTTCTATCAGTAATCTCCGCTCTGTGTAAGCCGGGAATTACGACTACCCGTAATCTCTGTTATGTGTAGGGTACAGATTACAAGTACCCGTAATCTCCCCCTGGTGAAGTACACACAAGTTCATAGGTTTCGTAAATGAAATTGATTTTTTTTAATAAATTTCGGGTATATAGTAAATATATAACGTCCAACCATGCTTGTACACGTCACAGAACTCGATGATAATTTACCGTTTGTACGGAACTCGGCATAAATGCCTATGTCCCTACAAACCGTAAATTACCATCTCGTTCTGTGAATTGTACAGCATGGTCAGGACGTTCTATATATATACTACTAGGGCGCGGAAATAAGGTATTCGAGTAAGTTCTTAGCAGCGTCCCACAGGTCAGTCAATCAGAATGTGCAAACACTTTCTTCCCCATAGACCCTCGGTCATCATCAAACTCTCCCTCCCTGTAACCACTGCTCATAGCTTCCAGGTCACTCGCCAGCTTTATCTCTCGTGCTATAGGCTTTATTCCGACACGCACGGTAATTGAGTCGCATAAAGGGGCAATTATTGTGGTCTTCAACATTGTTTATAATGATAGACCTTTTACTAAATTGTGCTCAAAACCGAACACAGTCAATAAATGTCAACACCAATAAATCACATAACACCAAAACGTATGAGAACTGGGTGCGGAACTATAGAAATTGAAGAATCGTTTACCCATGGCTTTTAGTCAGGGGTGGCCATTGCACCCCTTAGTGTCATACATCTAGAACATACTAGCTCAGCATCCAGCAGTATGGAGGATGACGGTCCAACGCTTACTGAGCCTAGATTACTCACCTCTTAATCTAGTCAACCAATTACTCATCTAATCACGCTCACACTCATAACCATCTCCCAACCAACTCACACTATTTTACAATATGTGCAATCATGTATATTCATATGTTTCATATATTTCATGTATTTTATATACTATACCATGACTTACCAAATCTAATTATTACTCATGGTGCAGTTATCCATTGTTAAGATTGTTCAGTAACATGTCTTCAAGATACTCAAAGAGACCGCGATTGCTGTGGATACATTATTTATATTATAGGAATTGTGATACGATCGGTTGATAAAAGATTATTGTCAATAAATTGATAGAATGTAGTGAAAATAAAGGAGGAGTGAGGCGAGGTATGCCGGGCAGGGCCTTGAGTGTGTTTAGGGACTCCTGTAAGCAATGGAGATCGGGAAGACAATGAACCTTCCTTTCACCAATACTCGGAGATGGGTAGAAACTATTTTCAGAAAAGTAACATTCGTCTTTCGATGATCTTTCCACACATGGAGTGTGGATGTGATTGCAACTGAGGCAATCTTATTCCAGCCCGAACGTTACCAGATAAGCAGAGGAAGGATGAAAACATGGTAATTAAACTTTTATTTGATGAGTTAGGGTGCTTCAATTACAGTCAACATCGTCAAGTGTGAGGATTCGATATTGAGGCGTCAGTCCCAATGGTAGCCAAAATACGTTATCCGAAGACCTGAAAGCGATACGGACCAGCGTCAGACTCTGACATGTTCCATCACAAGTTTCTAAACACTTGCTGAAAGGCGAGCCGGTTTGGGAACTTCTCGCAAAGGAGAAGAGGGTGGGGGGGTAATAAGGTGTTAAGACATCGTTAAGACCGCGTTTCAAATAACACGGTGATGAGGTGAGAGTGGAGATCGCTCAGATCATCTTTTAAAACCATAGAGGCGTATAAGAAAGGGATTTGTATGGAGGTGGCTACAATGAACGGAGTGAGGAGGCCAAGGGGTTGAGAGTTTTTGATCCCAATAGCAACATCCAATTCTGTGTGAATCACTCGAAACGTGAGGACATGCGTTTTTTACAACAAATATTGAGAACATTCCCCAGCCAGACTGGGCAGATATTCAACTCTAAACGGAAATGCCTGTTTCGATCGGTAATAGGTTTTGTGGCCTTGAATATTCAGGATTAACTTCGCAATTTCTACCTGTTTTTTTTTTTCAGGAGAGAAAAAGTACATTTAGGAAATGCTGAGATTGCTGCTTTCCCCCCTCCCCCCAGAATCCACCAAACCGATTTTAGCGAGAGGCCCTTTCGGGTAAATCATCGACATTTGTTCGTCTCACAAATTGAGTCAAATCATGATATTTTCGCGCGTTATGTAAAAAGACGGTTCTCTGCGTACATGTGACGGTATCGTTTACTCGAATGGAGCCCACTCTATTTGCCATGAGATCCATCGCCCATGGGTTAATTGCTACATTACGCCACAGTAGCTCTCGTGTTGCTGATAAGGTGGAGATTGTGGTATCTTACAAAGACTTGTGTTAGAGATTGTGGTCTGGATAATCAACGCTGTATAAGGACCACGATCTAACAGCAATGTAGACCTGCGTCATTTATATTAGGACCATCCATACTGTAACATGTCGTAAATACTGCGTTATGACGTCGAGGTGGGCTCACTCTGACGTCAGTCGTATTGGTATTATTGTTTTTCTTCACTCCCAATGATTGAGCAATCTAGGCTTTACTGTCTCTAGGCCTCAATAGATGACCCCATGGATATGGATAAGTAATTGTGCAACTACACCAGTGGTGTGTTATTATAAATTTACCATTAGAGAAAAGCGAACATACGGAATCCTTTAGGTTTTTGCTCCTGGGGTTATGCGGTTCGTTCGTTATAAACGCACTTTTGCTGTTTCTGTTGCTGTCTGCGACGTTCTCCGCTTTTGGAACGTAGTTTCCAAGATGGTCGCCGGACCATTTTATATTGGCGATCACGGAGATTGCTGCTTTTCTCGCTTGGTGTTTCCACCGTTTTAGAAAGCCTGAGACACATCAAATAAGAAACGTCAGCAATCTATGGAAGTCGTCGACAAAATATGGCGAGGATGTGAGCTAACACTTCATATTTCACCTGGTTATTTCTTCTATGGTACGAAATTATCGGTGGGAGGATTCATCATAAAATATTTGCTCACATATATATTCTATATTCTGTCCGCAACTTTAGAGATCGCTACCATGTCTTGCTTGAAGGCGAGAAGGCCAGCAATATTTGCAGTCGCTAACAAAATTATGACGAGTATACAAGCCACTATTTTATATTTCATCTGAATATTGCTTTTGAAACGCTGAATTATCGGTGGGGGATATCATCATGAAACAATAGTTCACATTCCCGCCATAATTTGCCGGCGTTTCTAGAGATTAATGTTGTTTCTCGCTTGGAGTGTCCCAGGCTGCAGGCTGAAGGTAGGCAGAAAGTGTGTTTGTGTTCTGTCCTGTGGGTGGACAGCGCAGACGGTTTCTTTCTGGCCACTCAATAATTCTTAAATTTCTCTTCCAGTCCTTTTACTGCAGCGTTAAGGCACAGAGCTCATAATTCGTCTTCTGGAGACCCTTCTCCTCCATCGGCTAAAGCAATCTATTCCACAGCTAGCACGGCAACTGTAACAGCTTCCTAAACGACATCTACGAGTAAAATGACTACTCAAGCCCAGCCTGAATGAGGTGATAGATTTCATTCAGGGCATAATAGATAGGCATGATAGGACTTGGTCACGGAAGTGTATCGGCCACTATTCATGATACTGGATGGTGTGGTTCTGTGAAACTATCCTGTGATCCACAAGGTCCTTCAAGGACTAGCAAGGTGGGTCCAACGCTACCAGTGTGCATGAGACCCGCAGACAGTTCTACAGAATTTGGAAACGTGGCTGGGGTGGGGATCTGAGTGATTTGTCATTCAAGAAAGTGACTGAGTGACTTTGTGTCCTGTTTTGACCAGGGTTTTGACAAAGGCTCCAGGCGCTTGTTATTTTGAAATCTTAATATATCTCTTGGACCGGAGAGACGGATACAATCTTCTACCGATGTTTCAGTGATTTCTTGTTGAGTTTGATGACACACTACTGATCGAAGAAACTTTTTGTTTCTCAAAGTAGTTTGCTATCATTTTATATTACATCGGAATATCTTCGTATACTTTGTTGAAAGTTGAGAAACTTTCACAAGGCATTCCTCAAGACAGACTTAATATTATATTGAACAAAATTATGGGATAGTTGCAATGAAGACCACGATAGAAATTTAGCCCTACCGATATGGCGCCGATACAAAAAACTAATATCGGAGACATATCGGGAAGGGGAAAAATTGTAGACATAGACATGCTGTCTAGACATGCCAGTCCACCATGCATTGTATGGATTTTTCATCGGTGTATAATCGCAGAAACGTGGTCAACTGCCCCCATATTAGGTGACCTTGCGAAGCGATTTAGATTTTTTCATCGGGAGGTACATCGTAGACCATAACGGAGCCATATCGTAGTAGTGGGCGCCTGGCTTTAATGTTGACCAGTTAGGACTGGCGTTAGGGGCCTAACATCAAGGGCTACTATTATGATACAAAGCCCAAGAAACTTGAACACGGCTGTTTTGTTCTTTGAACTGGAGATCTATATGTGCATATGTGGAAATGTTTATTGCAGCTATTTGATATGATGTTTTCAAATCGATTTGTCCCTATTTCGTTAATCATGAATTCGGAGAAGTGTTAACTAACTTCTGTTGCGAACGAGTTAATGTTTCCAGGAGTGATATAGCCACTAGGTTAAATCAAGGTTGGTTTTAGTTTAATTTCATTTCAATATTTTAAGTATTAATTAAATTGCTATATCACATATAGATACAGCACGATTCGATAATTACTTTCCCATATTAATCTATTTCATTTGGGACTTGGGACAAGGAAAGGTGTATTTACACGGAATCAGCTTCATGCTGGACCCTTTGTGACCTGAGTGAAAGACCAATTTATGATTAATTGTCATTGACAATACCTGCCAGTTTATCTCACTTTGAATTATATTCCCTAATGTCGTCCGTGTAATGGAAGCGAATATAGATGACAACACTGTAAAGATATCTTCTATAACGCACCCGTCCATCCGGAAATGGTGATTCTATAGGAAACAATTCCTAATCTCTCTTTATTATTTCAGGTGCCTTTTACTGACATTTCGGATAAACCCTACATCCCGTTTTACCATTCTGGATATTAGAAGCTTAAAACACATACCTTGGTTCATTACAGGCTTTTCTTCTTGGCACTGGCGTCAGCAAGTAATTGTTCCTAAGCAAATGGCCGCTAACGATCTGAAATATATTTAAAAAAAGGTAGTATAGCTGAAGGGCGAATAGGAAAGAATATAGCATTTCTTAATTATTTCCATTGTGAGGTATCTGTTAGGAGAGGTTCAACTTGAAGAGATGGTAAAATGATCATAATTAATCTTTCACATCTGTATTCTCAGTCTCTGAAAACCTAAGACAAACACCCTTCGTAGCAAAATAGGTAGGCAATGCTCACAACATCCTGTCAATCTTATACCAGGTGTCAAATACAGTCACGCCGCCAGAAAAATCGCTCCCGTTGTTGTGTAAAAAATCCCACCGATGACACCTCCTCTCCAATTTGGTTACTGGAGAACTTGCTCTGAAACGAACCCGCCCTGCACTCTACAGGAGAACTCGCCCCGCTTGAGAGAACTCGCTCTGTCAGTACTGTGGGTCGGAAATCATACAGGATGCCGTAAAGGTCTTGTTCTCTCCTCGTTATGGAGAAAACAGGCACTCTCTTGGGGTAAATTTCGCACTCAGCTTGAAAGGCTCAGGGTGTTCCTTGCCATCCAATAGGACAGGCTTTTTGTGGACCTGGAGAACCGACACTATTGATTGGAAATATTTACTCTACATGACACCTAGGGATCTCCCTACCTGATGTAAAAGCCTTCTCAGATTGAGAGGGACGGCGGAAGTGACCCACCGGTAATCATTTAGGCTCGACTGACCATTTGAACTCTCGAAGGAGCAATCATTTCGTCGGAATGGGGATCTTTTTGCCTTACCCTTACAACCGTAAGGGGGTTTTTCCAGTCAGTTTTTTTTTTTCATTTTAAATGAGAGACAAATTTCCACGAAAGGTTCATTGGACTTTCTTCCTCAATATAAGTGACTGGCTGATATACATATCCTGTATGGATGGATGCGGTTGGTGTGGTTACTCGAAAACCATGTGGGGGAGAGCGGAAGGGATAGAGGTCGGGTCAGGGTAGTAGGTGTGAAATTGAGAGAGACATTTTTTTCCTGTAAATAGTAAAAGATTCGGAAATCCTTTTCCAAAAAGATCCTCAATTCAGTGGAATACCTTTTCTTTCTCGAAGGTCCTGGATGCTGCAATACCATTGGTTAATGATTTGGTTTACAATAACCGTATAAGGCTAAGGTTCATTTGGCAGCGGTCCAGGTTGCGAAGATGCAACGTACCGTTACGATGCTGCACATTGCATCTAAATGGGTTTAATTAAGTGGTTTCCAGAAGATCATATGTCATGTGAAAAAACATATGAAAGAAAATACTACAATCACTCAGGCTTTGAGAAGACGGTATTACGTCGTTAAATGATACCCAGATCACTCATACGTGTTTCTCTCTCCATCATAATCCCATTTCCAAAATGGGGTTCATGTGTCTATGGTCCCTAGTAGGGGCTACTAATGTCAACGTTAGTTTGCAATAACGTCAATCTAGAGATAGGCAACTGAATCAGAGCCCCATTGATGAAAATTTATGGGTTGTCTTTCCATTAATTATATATTCTATGTCAGAGATAAACGACGGTTGATGTCTTTAAGCAATCAAAAGTTTTAACGGAAAAAGGTAAATGATAACAAGTATTACATTTCCTATCACGTGATGAATGCATCAAAGTATTACAATCGCTCCCTAGCGGTATACACTGATACTAGTAACCGACGCTACATGAAGGACTGCTGCAGAGGCCAGCCGCGAATTGATTAATGATGTTCATTGACTAGTATTTTTTTCATTTGTAACATGAAGGAACTTGAAGTTCCCTATACATACATGTACTGCTAATACTTCCCCTTGAAGAGGTCGTTACATATATAGACTGCGCCTTGATATAGAGAGATATAGAGTCAGCAATCTATCCTACCCCTAATAAAAAGCGCCTAGGCTTAACATTGGAGTTGTTTATGTCACAAGTGTTACATAAAATGTTGTTAATGTCACTACTTTCTGTATTCAAAAATCGTGGAAACGGGGTAGGATAAAATCTAGACACCACTCGTTTGAGTTTGAGTTTATTCATGTCACGTATTGTGTTGGCTCCGTAATATCACTCGTCTTCGACTCGTGAGATTACAGAGCCAACAAAATGCATGACATAAATGAACTCATACTCAAAACTCGTGAGTCTCTTGATAGTAAGGTGAGTGAGAGGGTTAAGTCAGTGGGAGAGGGTCCTGTAGGCCGCCGCCACTCCTACTCTAACCCCTCCTTCTTCATTCCCGTCCTCCTGATCCCACTTTACGCCTGATCCGGGCGAGTTGCACCAGTCATGAATCTTTGAGCCGAGATCCAGCTTCATCCCTCACTGACACCGGCTACCTCCACGCCTACACCCTTCTCCTTCCTGCGACCACATCCCCGCAAGTCCCTGGGTTAAAGGATCGACTCGTGATGATGGTAGGGGACTATGGAAGACATTGATCTTCTAAAACTGGACAAAGACAGCAGACGTAGAGTCTCACATACCGTACACTGTGGGAACATAAACATCTGATAAGATACTCCTCTCGATAATTTGCATAAAATAAAATCGACGAGTGTTTTTAAAGAGCGACATGAGAATAGAATTGTAGCTCTGATGTAGCATGAATCCGACATGTTTCAGGAATTCTGAACTTTCCAATACAGAATTTCTGAGCTCTCGCATGCTTCGCAGGTCAATGGGAGGTGTATGCAGGAGAGGGATGTTGGGGGAATGGGACTGGCCAGCGCACCCAGCTATCATTCTCACTTTGGACGTATCTTAGCGCTAATGGTAACGGCTGATACACGACCTTGAGATCAAAGGTGGGTTCCGACTCCGTTCCGGAAGTGACGCGAATCAGCTGAGGGACGTCAGAGGATCACGTGATGTGTGGATGGCGACTACGTTAGTGCTTGGTTCCCCAAGGGGCCAGTTATTCTCACGACCCGGCCAAAATCAATGATCATTGCTTTATTTGTGTCCGTCCATTTTATGATATAGTATCTTCGGGCACCGTATCGTAACATACAGCGTAGCTGACCTAATGTCAATGAGTTTGAAGTAACTCGGTTCGGTGGCGGTGGCGCTGCCGTCTCTGTATCAGGCTTCACTACATCTCCTGTCCTCCGTGTCAATTAAGACTCAGTGCGTCATGTAAAGCTTCTCCAGGGAGGGCTTAGTGTCTGAAGTGCCCAGGTAAATGTCTCTTCACGTCAGGTTAAGTCCTGTTTTATCTCAGTGCTGCCCTATATGACCTGGCCAGGTCATAAATGTCTGGGTGTTGAGTGGGTGTTAAGTAAACCTTATGTATATTTGCACATGCATATTCTTGTACGATATTGAAACGAAACGACCCGATGACTTTTTTATTATCCACCTATTACGGAGTCCCTATAGATCATTTATAGGGCGCCTGCAATTTCCGGAGGGGGGGGGGGTGTCCCATCCAGAATGAGATCAAATCATCATGTACAAATGTACTTCGAAATCAGTTTTTTCTTTATGAAGCAGCTTTATTTCTTTTGTATTGATATAGGGCATATGTTATCCGAATATAGTGTAACATAAACCAAAAGAGTTGCATGTAATAAAAAAAGTAAAACTCAACAAGTCGTTCAATATAGATGGCATTTGGCTACGACGAATTACCACTATGCTTGATAGAGTTGTGTGATTAGCGTAATCTGGAAGAGTCCTTTCATATGCAGTACAGTTGTTAAAATATGTAGGTGTGTAATGAATACAATAACGACTGGTTTTGTGTACGAGAGGCTGTTATCCTCTTGTAGTTGACGATGTAATATCCTTGCTGTTGCTCGGATATTACTACGTTTCAACTACTCGGAGATTACGCCCACCCGAACACAAAACAGTGATGATTGTGTATGTAAACCAATGAATTGGGCAATTACATCTACGGGTGATGGGTCATACTGGAGCCTGTGGAGATAGGGAAAGTCAGTCACTCAAGTCAAAATAATAGCTTAAAATATCGATAAAGAACCACATATGTATTTGCAAATAGCTAGATATATACTTTCGGTGCTGATGGACGAATCGCACAAATAATCCATATTGTCCTTTTAGTGTCAGACTATATACAGGAGTCTTTCCTTAGAATCACCATGAAGCACAATATAATGCTCAATGCTTTACAATGACAAAGTGTTCCACAGCCATGGCCCCCAATGGAAGGGACTATTCAGTACATATTTATATCGAAGAGCTAACTATTTACATAGAAATAACACCTATATTAAGCAATTAGAATCCATTCTGAAATTGGGATGCTGCATCTTATTCAGTGAAGAAGCCAGACGCCGCTTTTAGTCACAAGCACTTACGTCAATGAGAGTAAACTATCAAGTGAAAGTTTCAACTTCACCAACTTAATCACAAACTGATAGCCATGGTGTTTGTATGCCTCTGGGTGACCTCACAAACTAGTGGTGGCTGCACACTTGGACATTAATCGATTTTTATGGTGGGAAAACCACCTGACGCTACCCACTGCTTTATCAACGTATGAGCCGCTCTCTTGCCACAACCCACCAGCCTCGTACACCCAGGGCAGGCTATTGGCCGCTCTCTGACCGCAGTCCCTGACTGCCAGGCGGGCGGCCTAATGAGTTTGCATGTATACATGGTTTACCGTTTTAGTCCCTCTGACATAATCTAGGACACGGAAATCCTGCGTTAATTAACGGGCATGCACCAAACCCCATCTATAACTGGACTTGCTCCACCACCCACAGTGACGGCATTGTGGATTTTGAAGGGCTAACGTTCTTTAGTCATGTTTAAGAAAGAAAAACATTTCATGGATGAGTTACTGACTGAGTTTGGCTGGATTATGGTAATGTAGCTATTTAATTTTAGGTTTGTAATGCTCCAGGATTTGCAAATACCAATCCATAGCGTTGTATCCGTCCCCATAACAGCGCTTTAGGAATGCAAAGTGAATGCATAAGCTAGAATAACAGTAATGGATTAGTAAATCACCAGAGATTCACCATACCCTGTCTTGATTACATAAGCTTTTTCTGCACTATCGTATTTGCATAGTGTTTTTAAACCATTCATCAGTACTGCCATCGGAGGGACTGCCCAAGTGGCCTATTCCCTGATGAGTTTTATGATAAGATATATACAAGGTTTTGTGGATGCTCTCAGAAAGGCTTTCGGCTGATACAACGGTGTAGAAAAAATAACCAATGATGCAGATTATAAGCTATGAAAATCACAGTTGATGGTGACAAACGATTATTAAGGCTGATTACAAAGGTCCTTTAATGGAAGCTATGAGATACGATAATAATTAGTATTGATTACGAACCCATTTAATCCCACCTCAACGCTCTGCTGTTCCTTTTTCAAACCTTTTTCTTCCTTTAAAGATAACCAGGAGCTACTTCATCATCGTCTGTGTAGATCTCATTTTATCATAACCTGTTGTGTGTAACCCGGCGTTTACACGAGGCGATTATTGGTGGCGATTCATGAATTTTGCAGCAGCTGACGACTTTCAGTTCCCAATGGCTAGAAAACGGTATATTTGACAAGTGTAAACGTGTGAGTTCCTGAAATTCTTGGGTTGACGACTATTGCGCCCGATATTGCGTAATCGAGCACTACTTTACAACTCTTGGCTAAACTATCTACCGTCGCCACGTCTTAGTCATCGAATGTAAACGCCGGGTGAGACATCTAAATCACTTTTGATTTGCCATCTCCATGTGAGCTGACGGTGGCTGCTGCCGTCCAATAAAACAATATATTGACTTACTACTCAGAATAAAGGCTTCTGCCGTTACTTCTTTGAGTAAACTTACAGGGGGAAATTCAATTAGATATTCTTGAATAGCTGGGCTGTATTTTTTTATGATGGTGGAGATTACTGTGTAGCTCTACTCTGAGGTGACCCGTAGGAAATGCGCTCAACTTGACGTAGATGAACTGAAGGTGGTTAAAGATTGGTACTTGCATCATCATCAGGTCAATGGCGTACATGGTCGATTTCCAACATTCCAGTGAAAATATAGACATTTTCTGGTGATATTAAAAAAACCCATAGGTTGCCATATTTCTAATTGAGGGTTCTAGTGAGCTCCATTCACAGGCACCCCTATACATTAAGGTCGTGCTGTGTATACGTACATTTCTATATCATCATGACCCTTCAATGAGTGACTAATGCCGAAAATAATAACTTTCATCTTGTTCTCGTTCACTATAAGATGGTTCAGATTACACCAGTTAGCTGTTACCTCTAAGCTTTCATTTATCTGTTACTTCTCTTATGTTTTACCTGCTTGGTATACCACCAAATCATTTGCATATAACCTTCATGATCAGCAATGCAACACTTTAAAAATTCATTCACGTAAATTAGGAAATAGAATGGCCCCATTTTAATCATGGTCCCCACCTTTATTGTTTGAAGAGTATTGCCTTTGTACGTCGTATAGCTATAATTCAATTGTCATACTTTCTTTGAATCTTCTGTATTAGAAAACAATATATAGGTGTTCTGATAATTCGTCATTAACTGAAATAGTGTAGACGAATGCATTTTCCCCCTTCATTTGAAGGATTGAGCACATCAGCATATTGCATTTATACAATTCAAGATAATAGTGGAATACATAATCCTATCTTGCTATATTGATAGATGGTTATGGTGCAGCTCTCCTGTGTCTCCCGTGGGTATTCGGATAGGACGTCGGCATGATTAGTGAAACCCCCAACCGTTAAACATTGATGTCAGTCTTTTTAGTCGATCGTGATGAAAACAATTCAAGGACAGAGATCCACCTGGGGTCATACACTCAGACTCATGTCCGGACCTTCAAGCCATGTTAGCCTTCTTAAGTATAATTGTTATTTGTGGCCGAATATGAATTATGAAAATGTATTCTCACATAAAGTTTTAATGATTTGAAAACTGTAAGAGGAATAATGCCGGGCATCAGAAACATGAGTATTCATCGGTGTGGGTGGGTGGGTTCCAAAATCGTCCTGAGCATCTGCGGCCAGGCGATAGTTCATAAAGGATTCGCTAGGCAGAGGGGATGCTTCTTGCGTAGGCGATAGAGGGTGTATGAGTAGCAGTTCTGCCTGAGCATCTACTATGATTTACAATTCGCCTCTATTAGACAGGGGCAAATCAAAGGAACGTCCACACCTCGATGCCATTAACAGTCGCTAATGTACTTCCCCGCTTTCCTTATGTTGATGATGGCTCCCTATGTTATTGCTCTGGTACAAGAGACCTGGTAGGACTTATAGAAGGGTATGCCTTCAGAAAGTAGACACTTTATAGGATTTCGGCTTGTGGATATAGATGTGAGCACTCGGTAGTATGCGGTATTCATATGGAGAACTCAGTCGTGATGTGTATGATATCAATTCACTTGAGTGCTTTGCAGAATTGCAAGTAAGGCAGTTCCTATATTTTTGCTAGGCGACATTCTTGATTGGGTCATTCTCAAGCTCAGTTAGAGCATATGGATCATATTTGTTACAGACACACAGCTGTTATGTGGAATGGCCATTTATATTAGTTTCGCTCACAACCATAGTATTTTCTCCCTCTGGAGAATAAAATAGATTAATCCATACAATGTACCACCAGCCAGTGGAAAAACTATTGATTGTCAGTCGGAAGCACTAAACCACAACTTGCATGTCTGATATGCCCTGTCCTCCAGATGTTTTAACAGATACAAAAATAATTATTCATACATTAGAATATCAATGCATATCATATTGACTTATCGTTTGAGAAAGTTTCTTCCCATTGTGTCCGTATCTGCGCTTCCCCATGGAGGTGTGCATGGGATTTGGACTCCTTAGGAAAAAAACATTTCATATTGACTTATCTGTGTGTACGTAACTTTACAGAGCGTCCCCAATATAAGAGTCTTTAATGATATTCCTGAAACAAAGAGTGCCTATCTATTATAGGTTTGGGACAATATATATGTGGTGGCTATAGGGAAAATAGGTATAGCCGAAGAAGCGTTAACTGCAAAGACTTGACATTTTCTCTAGAGAGGTAATGTCTCAAGGGAGGTGCGGGATGGACTTAATGGATTAATGTACGAGAGTGGTGCAGTATGCTACCGACGCGTTCTGTTGATTGTATGCGCGAATGCTCTATCCGGTGTCTGGTATTAGCATGTATGAATGGCATTAGCTAAACCGAAAATGACGATATGGTATCCTATCTTTACGCGTATATGTTTGCCATAGTAGCAAGATATGTTTGCCATATCATATATACCTATGGTCGAACATCTACGAAATACTGCACACTGCTAGGGTTGCAGTATCAATAATGTTCGGGTATTCGGCCAGAGTGTACCTCGTAAGTATATAAAATGGCATTTTTCATGATATTTAGGAAAATGATAATTAAAAAACGTAGCGACATCATCCCGTAAGATACGTCCCGAGACATATTTCATGGGGAAAACTACCTCGAACGACCAACACTACGGGATCAATAACCACATTTTCTATTATTGATGAAGTCTGTGTTGAGGCGTCAGAAAAGTAAACACAATTCATATAAGGTTGGACCTCAATACAGGCTGGTACTAAAGAAAAAACAGGATGGAGGACAAACTGTAAAGGTATTGACGATTCGTGATGTTTTGAAAGATTGATATCACAAAGCTTGCGATATTACATGGCTGAACTTCCACTGTGGTTCCGTCAGCGATCGAATTTGCATGTATAGGAGTGTGGTTTCGAGTCTTAAGTGAACAAGACCCCCTAACAGAGAAACGAGAGTGTTTCTCCTTCTGTGGTGGCGAAAATAGGACTTCAATTGTATTGATTGTGATAAATGTATGGAACGGATAGAAAGCAGAAATACAGCACACTATGACGCTTTCATGCGAAGCAGAAGGGAAAATTAAAACAAATCATGGACAGATATTCTCCTAGAGAATGTGAGTTAGAGTGTTACCAGTTACATTGTTCTTAACTTCCAAAGATTGATAACAATTCGTTTATGTATTATAGAAGCAAAAGGCCAGCCTTTACATGCGTTTGAGTTTTTTTGTTTTACTCTTTCCTGTACGATTAGTATTGGAATTTGATGCAACACTGAGAGGTAATGGAAAGAGGACCATGGCAATGAATCATATCTTTTAATATAATACAAGATTTGATAAGAACATGGTTACCTTACTTTCTGAACTGAATTGGTACTGTCTTATATGATTTGTAGCTTACTTTAGATGTTATGAATCTCGATGTACTTTCCATATCAATTGGCTTTGCTCTGTATCATGTAGTATTCAACCCAGAAGGTTTGTCTTGGATGGAGCTCGATTAAGTGAAATTGTTGGACAACAGTGAGTGCAGAATCGTGGATTATTAGTAAAGCGTAGTCCAGGTCTATTTCTGGCGTAAACAACGTATCACTGATCTGCATAATAACCTTGGAGTGGATATGCGAAGTATAGGTAGGGAAGTAAAGCTAGCAGAAATCCTATCATTATAGGTTGTGTTATTATTATGAATTATTATTAAGTCTTTTAATATAAGATGAAAACTTGTAATTGATGCAACCTACAGACCCAGACAGAGGAACGTACATATTACCTAACCCGTGGTATAAGTTTAGCCAGAGGAATACAACTTTTAAAATATATGCAACGATAATCCACATAAAGTGACAGTACTACACTATAGGATCATGGAAGAGTGATGTGAGATGATGTCATAATTGACTGGCCAATCAGCGGCCAAGATTTCAGAGATCAGACAAGAAATCAATATCGAGATTGATGTGTTGCTAACTGGGTTTACAAAGTAATTTGAATTAGTCTGATATTATTTTTCTATTATCCAATACAGGGGTGAGATAAATCTAGAACTGGATTAAAATGGTAAAATAGACAATATTCCACTCGTTTGGATGTGCCGTAATCATCACTCGGCTTCGCCTTAGTGATGGTTGCGGCACATCCAAACTTGTGGAAGAAAATCTATTTATACGATTCTCGATCTAGTTCTATATAATGACACAATTGTGATCATTGTACATAGCTTGTTATGTTTGCCATATCATTTCCTCTACTCTATTCCATTAGTTTCTTTTCCCCTCTTCTACTTACTCACTTTCCCTTCTCTTTTGATTCTTTTCTTTTCTTCGCAACTGACGCCGAACTGAGAATACTTATGTATAGTGCAATGTATAATGTCAAATGGAAGAACTGGACTCGTCTAGAACTTGGTAATGACTATGTCTAATAACAAAAAATCTGACAGGTTCAACTGATGTATTCCTTTAGATAGCTTGATGTGGCATCACCAAAGGCGTTACATGTAACATAAGCTTAAAATGTATGTGTTGAAATAAAATGCTCCTGGAAACTATTTTCAATCACATCACAATGTAAACAATGCAGCTTGAAAATATTACAGTGTGATCTATAAATGCCAAGCATCTGTAACCAATCCCTCATCAATTTATAGTACACCCACACAATATATAGATAACAAACTATACGTTACATAAAGAGTTGCTGGATAGCAGTAAAAGGATATCCTATGTAAGATTCAAGGAAATCCTCACATGAAAGATAGCTCTGGGCCGTGCGGGGAAGGAGAACAAGAGGAGCGTGTCCTGAGGATAATAGATTCAGTGATTGGTACTTGTTGGAGAGGATTGTGTGGTGGAGATGGAGGGGTCGGGAACCACCGAACGGCGCAGTGTCATTAGGCTGATCTATGTCAGGGCAGCCCCACCTTTCCCTGCTCTTTCTTGAGAAACGCCACAATCAGGCCGGACCAGTGGGGCTTGCATCATACGAACATGGCCTGCCCTTCTTCGTCATGGTCATTGTAGAAATCTATTATTACCCACTATAAATAGCTGCGCACAAAGTTTACCCCTCACGATATTACCATAAAATTCTGTCGACCCCGTCAGCCCATATCCGTGTTGGCCCTCATTGTCACACCCATTATGCATACAACGCCTCTAGGTAAATCTGCACGTGACCGTATGATGGAAGTAATTGGAATAGATTTGGGACTCTGTGCACTACAACCGATTCCCCGATAACTAACCCTTATCACTGCACCAGGCTGTGAAATGCGCAACCGGAGATTATGATGCAGAAGAATGTAAAGGTAGCTAAATAGATGGATCATGTCCATTAGGTTAGGAACCCTCAAAGCCTTAACCGAAACAACTATTCCAAGTCCAAGATAACACTTACACTCGCGCCCGTGTAATAAGAAAATAGGTATGAAGTATGTATGTATGTATGAACCAAGCTACCATAACAACAGGTTAGATATACTGATTCAAATTAGTAGATAAATATTGATTTATGTGTACGTAGTCCAATACTAATCTAAATCCATCGTTCTTTGGAATGGTATTGGATATCTTAACGAGGCGAACATTGAATAAATCTGCAGCAATATAAGAGTTGTGGACACGTCTCAAATGAGCTACATCTGTTCGTCTCTGATAAAATTTGTACATTCTCTAATAAAGAAACTGACCTGCATAGCAATAACCGCGTCTGGCGCTTAGCCAACTTGACATCCCTTCGTGGTCAACTTCCAACTGGTATTGGCTGTCAGACTGGCATGCAGCTAATCTCTATTCCCCGTGCCCTAGTCTAGGCCTCCCAAGACAATTAACTCACTGCTCATACCGATGCCCGTCAGTCCCTCTATTTCAGAGCCCCGCCATCCACCTCACCCTATCCCATCACTGAAAGAAAGACCGTTTCTGACTCGCCCTTGGTGACCAAAAAGGTGATGGATGGGAGCTTCTCAGTGCCAACAGTTTCCAACAGAACTGCTCTAGATTGGAAAAGTCGCGGTTTCAATGCCTGGCCCTGATGGAGAAGAGGTCCACACAGAAAGTCGACCTCGGACATTCCATGAGGCTTAGAGACAAGGCGGCCGGGGGAATCACTTTGCTCTGCTAGGATAAACATCGTGGTAAGAAGTTTGATTCTTCGCAGCCCTCTGTAAAGTTCTATACCTACAATTCATAGGCAATGTATCATACGCGACATGATTTCAAGGAACAGGATTTCAATGTAGTACTCCGAGAAAAAGTGGTATCCATGCAATCGTACAAAACACTTATGATGTCTAACCAGCTACTTAGTATTTAATCAAGAAGGAATTCCTATATCTTATGAGACCAAGCATTTTTATTGTTCTGATTAAATTTCCAAGTTGTTTTCTTAAAGGTGTTATTATGAGCTTGAATAGTAAATACCCGATACTGCCGTCCTGGATTCAGTGAAAGCATCAGCTCTTATAACGTGCGTATTATCAAGTTATGTCACGTCATAACCTATCTGTCCTAGTGATTTTGAGAGGACACTCATCAATGTTTCTTGTAAATAAAGAAATCTCCTTCCACATTCTGATGCGCAAGTCATGGATTTTCTAGCCTACATTTAAACATTCATTTGAAAGAAAAACTTACATTCCCAATGCTTGTGGTAGTTCACCGAAAGATGAACAGCTGCGTCCAACGAACATACATTTTGACAGTTAGTCATGGGATGTTCCATGCTCTCTCATTTTCATATGCAATGGACATTCTCGTGCCATTAGTAGAAATAAGGCCGTCACGTTAATCTCAGTTAGAGATTCCATTTGTGGTTCAGCTCTGATGCAATGTCGCGTGTTGGTCTTTTGAACAGTTTATTCCTAGTGGGTAATTGCATCCGCTAAAACATTACATCTAAATGGGATGGAGAAGTCCTTCATCATTCAGTAAATACAGTATCACAGCTGTCATGATTCCACTTCAAATTCCATAATGAGATATTTTGCAATTCAAATGAGGAAAAATGATTGATATTCATCTATAAAGATCCCTCTCAGATAAGATAATAAAGTATCAATTGAAGAGTATGATGCATACAAAAAATATAATTGTGGCCAGGGTCAAATTACTTTCCAAAATGCTGAAATACATGTGCATCGTTACACAAAGGCTAGCAGTTCGCATTAAATCCTGTGGCAAAGTCTTAGAGACGTAAAATAAGTGGGACCGATGATAGTTCCCATGAATTCCAACAACATTCCTTAGATACTAGATTTCAATCCGGGTCTACAAGAATTATTAGCAGCAGCAGTGCTCAAATACAATCGCAGTATGTATCATCCGAACGTCTAAATTATGCAAAGATCATTCTTAAGTAAAGAACATTTTCCAAGAAAATCCGCCATAATACTTTTACCTCAGCCAATTATGTGCGTTATTCATATCTGCTGTTAAAGGCCGGAGGCGTTTTGAGCGGCTTGACAAACGTTAAGTAACAAGAACTGACTCGAACCACAAAACAGAAGACCCGGAGAGATGTAAAAATAAACCTCTTTTCCAGACTCGCTAACGTGAAGCACCTGTGTTCAATGACTCGATCTCCAGACGAGACACGTATTTTTCTTTTTTCATTTTGCTGTTGGGGCAGCTGCTCTCGGGGGTAGCTTGCATTGGAAACGGGGAGCTTCTGAATTGCCACATAGATTGCAGCCACGAGGGCTTTCGAAACAACAACCAGTCCAAGGATGGTGTGTCTCCGATGAGAGTTGAAGTTATAAAGTCCTGCTTTTGAATGGTCAACAAAGGATACCTTATCTGATTTATCTTAGATATTGGCTTCATTCAGTCCCTTCCCGTCGCTATCATAATTACTTTGCCAACAAGTAAATTATATCAAGGGCATTTCTCCATTAGGATAATTAGAATGAGGTAGATAAAATCACTAGTTGTAGTGTGCGAGTCCATTACAAACCCAAACTTTATTTTCATTGGCGTTCTATAAGGAAAGCCAAGAATAGGTACTAAATGGATATATATACACAGCTGCTGTGAGAATATAAATTTATCTCACCCCTGGAATAAATGTCCATAGGCTTAACATTGGGAACTCGTTCTCCATGCCCCTACGAGTATGAACTCCGTTCTCCACGGTCTATATCCTGTGTGTCATCCATTCTTTTAATGTGTATAGGGGTGAGATAAATACAGAAAGCAACTCGTTTTGGTCAAAGAAGTCATTCTGCAACTCGTTTCTAGTGCTACGTTATATTCACTCGACTGTCGCCTCGTTCATATCACTCCGCATCAAACTCGTGGAGAACGACGACTTTGACCAAAACTTGTTGGTTTCTTCTTTAATATATACATCGTGAAGGTTCCGGATCCTAGGCCCATTGGTGGGAGGAACTATTCGTGATATTAAAAGATTTTCTGAGATTATTGGGGTTTCCTCATCCAGGAGGATAACTACAATGCTTTGTCTCAACCTAAGAAAAATCGTATAGCGGGGTGTGTGATGAGTCCAAATAGTACACCAAAATCGGATTGTAACTGAGACCAGACTAGTACCTACAAATTTAGAAATACTATGTCTCAAGCGAAGCCCGTTGGCCTAGGCATTATTCTCACCCAGTGTGGATTCTCTCGCATAGTCGAATATGTATGGCGAGTTTATCAGCAGAAAAAACAAAAGAAGCAGAAAGTGCGCTGCACTAGCTGTATTTCCCTGCGGGTGGTTTAAGGGTTCAGGCGCTGCAACCAAGCAGCTAGCTGGCATTATAAGGACCTGGCATGGTCTACAGGCTGGTTCGAATGCATGAGGCGCATGGCAATAGTTTCCCTGTTTGCCATGACTGGGGATATTGATGGATACACCAGAGGTCTGGACGGCTGCAGGATGATCCCATGCAATATACATTTTATATAGATTGCTGTGGCCACTTATAACCTTTCCTGATCGGGCTGGAAGTAGTTTGCAATAGTTTCCTCGATTAAATTACAGTTACTGCTTTTATGCATTTTCTATACTTACATTGTTTTAAGCAACAATGGAATGTATAAGTAGATATGATTAGCATATTGGCAATTTATCTTCCGGTATATAGTTTGATGACATATGTTTTAGTTACATTGTATCGGATTTCCTCAATAATCGGTTTGGAGAGGATCCCAACTAAGTTTACAGTCATACAATAGTTTGACCTCAATGTCATAAGTCTGCATACTTTTGAAAAATGAAACAAGATAGACATTCGCTAAACCATGGATATTGATAGAACAAAAGGTATGGTTGCGGAATAGGATTCCGGACGGCGCTAGCGTTTGAGGAGGCTATCGATAAAGTACATATATATGGAGATCACACTCAGTACTTTTGACAAACGAAAGCAAAGGGTACATTACCTTTGCTTCTCCAAAACGAATCGAAGACGATTCTCTCGCTCATCAGGACGACATAGTACGACTAATAAATACGGGAGGGTATGGAGTTTGATGCAGCGTTATTTAGAGGTTTGATTTGGGTTGTTATTGAATATCATCCCTGCTACTATATCAAACGATATAGTGATAAGAAGCATCTACCAAATGCTGATAACCAGTTGCAAAGCGCTTCAGGCTAATGAGAGTACCCTTTGATTCTGAGAGCTCTGGGCGGGCAGTAATCTTATACAGCGTAGTAATCAAACATATGTAAGGTTGATTGATAACGTATCTGATGTGACGGGCACAGGATGAAGAGCACCGTGCGAACATGTAACATAGATTGTACACCCCGCGCTGTTTCATCCGACACACAAGAAGTAGTATGTGGAAATGGGACGTTCTGTCAGGCTACACCGCCAGTCCAATTAAGTGAGAATTGCGCTTACATCAGCTCCACCCATCCCATGAGAATAATTCTGAAATGAATGCTTTCGATTATTCATGAAATGGCCATAGGGACTATTGTATGATCGTCCTAAAATGAATTAAATCCATACAACATGGAGCTAGTCGGTTGTTTCTCAGAAAGATCCTAATTTATTGTCAACGTATAAGTATCATCAGAAAAAAGAAATGTGCTCTTACACCGCCAGCTATGCTTATTTACTCTTTATCTCCATTTCGGCAGCTTTCGATTACTCGGTGGAATCAGCACTGTGACTGGGGTCTATATTTATACCTAAAAAGTACAGGGTCCAAGGGTACCTCGTAACAGGGTTATCGCTTAATGATATTCAAGTATGTTCGCTAAGACAGTCCTATCAAACGGGTGGTCGTCCATAAGTGTTGTATAAATTTGACTTACGTCTTGCCTGGTTCTCTTTGGCATACAGAAAAGGGTTTTCATGTACAAGCCTAAAATATTCAACAGGCCCTTGTTATGTAATTTTAGCTTTTGCTATGATTTAAGATCAATAATTATGATTAACCACCGCCATTCCGATATCAGTCTAACATGCAAATCTGGATATACAAACACTGGGTGAAAAACTGTTGATATAAAACCTACAAAGGAGATTCAGATTTACCCATTTGTGGTGTAATTTATTCGTTTATACTTACTCTAATAGAATTATTGAATTTCACCGGTGACTTTGTTGCACCTGTCGTTGCTAATGATCTGCCATTAGTTTACACAACGCAAGGCACCTCCCTCAATCGATCGGATGTTTTTTTTATATTTAAAGTATGGAATTCCATTTCTTTAAAGTATGTATTGTGTAATAGCGACACTAAGGATGGATTTTATATCAATGTTTCTGTCAACGGTTTTATATTTTGAACCATGTCCTATATCAGGGTATATCAAAGGGACCATATACCCCTTCATAACTAAAATAATTGAAAGACATGCTGGAGAAGTATTCTAATGATGATGTATCGGTCATGTGCAGAATATGCCTTATTAGTCGGAGGATCCATCATACAAGATGCACTACACAGGTTATCAGATAGATCAGGTCACCGACCATGCCCCCTCAGATGTAAATACCCTTATGAGTACCTTAGCTCCGTATGTTTTAGTCGCTAACAAGGGACGCCTCCCGTTTTGGGGCGCCGTATGTAATATTCCTATTTTGGACATATTTCGTCCATTTCGTCCACTAAATTCACGTTATTATCATTCCGTATATGAAATCTTTTTTGTGTGTGTACTGAATGAACAGTTCACCAGTACATATCATCATTTAGTGTACGAAATGGAATTATCTTCACTTTGAGTAAGAAATGGAATCGTGGTCATTCAATATGTCATTTCGTGTACAGAATGCCATAGTCCAATCCTTCCTTTCCTGTACGAAATGGTAACATGCTTCTCCGTAATGTAAATCATTGGAAGTGTCTTTATTTCATACACATAATGAAACTATGTGACAAACGACACCCGAGGCGCGATTTGTAACAAGACTTCATTGGATGTACAAAGTGGGAACGTGCTCAGTAACAGATTAATTTCGTATACGAAATATGTGTATGTTATTTTACGATATACCCATTGCCGTAAGTGACATGAAAACTACGCGCTGCTCTCTCAAATGTACTGCACGGCTATCATTGTTTGTTTTACGGTGTCAATAAATTGGATTACGTCATTATTTCGTTACGTTATGTTCCGCTTCGATATCGTTGTAAGAAACTTTTCGGCAAATAAAGAAGAAGCAAAAAGTGCATCGATATGAGCAATGTACACACGAATTACGGAAATACAGCGCAGTACATTAATAAAAACGTGAATAAACATAGCAGTAACCTTAAAATGGGAGTGCAATGGGAGAGCAACCGCTTTATCCTACCCCTAATAGAAAACTCCATAGGCTTAACATTAGCGGACTGTATTTGGTCTACGGTGCAGAAAAATGAAATTTATCGCTCTAGTGGGATACAGTTGTCAAATGACATCATTTGAAAAGCGACCAATGATCATCACTGATTATCTGTGAGTTTCAAGTTATTTCTTAATTTGCTGATGTAATTTAGACGGGGTAGGATAAATTCTAAACCAAACTTGAGTTAGTCGTGTTGTTTATCGCACTCCGGGAATGTCGCATATCACTGCACTCTGCCTTGCCTCGCGCAGTAATATGCGACATTGCCGTCGTGCAATAAACAACAACACAACTAACTCTCGTTTGGTTTCTCCTAAATAATTTCATCCCGCCAGTTTCCTGTTCATGTTGCTATGCGATAACGTCACAGCCGCATTCCACGGTCGAAGCGAAAGCTAGGGTAAACATCGACCGTTCTGTGCCCGAATTTGACTGCTACTCATTTATCTATTTATAGATATATTGTGTATGATTCATTTCGCGTTTGAAGATATTTTACCAAATCTTTCCATCTAAGTTGTAAACACGACAAATATCTATAATGTTTTATCTGAATACATTCATTCGATCGTATTTAGGAATTGGTCACAGGTGTACCGCCGACTTGATATCACAAAATAATGCCTGGTACTGAGTCATGTAAACACCATCTCTACTACAAGCGTCTGCTTTCATCAGCCAAGCCTTTCTTAAGCCGCCCACACACCCAGACTGAACTATTTCCATAGCAGCAGTGTTATTAGTTTCAATGCGCTCGTCATAGGTCTCGAGCCACTGTCTCTTTGTATTGCCTGCCAATTCGTTATCATTCCCTCAATCTCTCATTAAATAAGCTTCAGTTTACCCAATTTAACTTTGGAGTTGTCCAAGTCCCATAATGATAAAACATATCCTGGAGAGATGCATGCCATGATGGAGTCAAAGAACCCTTAATATATTTCATGCGTCATCTTTTGGGGAAGAGAGTAAAACCCATTTCATATTCTTATATTACTGAGCAACGCTTCCGATCTTGAAATACAGGCCATGTCCTGATAACCATGACAAAGGGACAATGTTTCCGTTACAGCAACTTTCCTTTTACATATAGGGGCCAACCAATGAAGTACACTTAAAATCGTATGTGTATCATACCTGTTTCTACTAAGGTATCCCCTGAACCATGTTTTACATCATGCGCAGGAAATACCACTTAATATATTATCCAAACATAGCAAGGATATGTTTAATGTGCCAGTACACAAATCATCAATGCAGAATACATGATATAACATACACGAATTACTAGATCAATACCACTTTATCATATATACACATATGTGTCTTACAACTACGCAGATACGGTAAATCCTGTAATGGTACCACAATTATCGTAGTTGCTTTGTGCCTTGTGTTAATAATGCCTGGAATGTTTCTTAGCATACAGATATGTCTTTATCAATCGGGTCTCAGTGCACATTAGGGTTGACTGTCTATAGTGTGACTCGTGTTGCTATGCGTTAATCAGTTACATAAGAATTGGTGTTGGAGTGAGGAGAGTATAAACAAAGTTAACTAACAGCGTGTACGCTTTTCATACCGTATGACCATGAAGCTGATCCGATTCAATAGGGTTGAACATGGCGACACATAATGGTGTCATTACAGGAACGTACAAATTTACAAATATTCTTTCTGAAGTACTCATTCGAATGAAGACCTATACACAATCTTATATGTACGCACTTTGAGAACTCAAATTTCATGTAAAAACAAATATGCTACTCTTAGCAACGTTTGTAATTGTTTTGATTGAAAGAGCCTTCGACTTCGCTGTTGGGAATTATTTGCTATACTGCCGATCACGCGTGAAGATGAATTCTCGAGCAAGACAACATAACCATAATTCTGTACATTTAATATGAATTATAAATTCTTAGAACATTTAACTGGCGTGCTTTGCGTGGTGCTCCTTTTATCTTCAGGCAGAGCATTGACGCTATGAATACATATCTAAACCAGGAATTGTGAGCTGTGAAAATCAGTTGTATCTAATATGAATAGAAAATGTTACCCGGTCGAGGCTGTTCCACGTTATCTGAATCGGCATGAGTTCCTATCTTTCTATCACTCCCGTTGGATGCTAACATCAACTCAGAATCAGCCTGTATCGGGAGAGGTCTGAGGTGATCACTGTAATAGCCTGTATTGCCAATGATTGCGGGCATTAAGCTATCTATGTTATTAAAGAGCCATAACGACGGGGTGCTTGGGGTAGCATAATCACTTTGCATTCAATGATGTAAAACCTTAATGGAGACGGTGGTGGCGGCAGGCGCAAAGGCCACTTATCTGGCAAAGCAGTTAGCAATCACTTTCCTCTCAGTGAATTGTTACCGCCATGAAACAATTATCGACATGTAGATCGGTATTTGGGTTCGCTATAATTGGCAGGTTTTATGGTCATAGTGGGGTGAACCACAGGATAATGATGGTGGTTTAAAAAAAGGTACACCTATCCGAAATGGTATTCCCGTTTCAAGGGTATTATGATATTGCAATATCCACCTTCACTGAGATGAAGTCTTTTCAATGAGGGGCTACAAATACGGTTCACCAGTTTTTGTAGTGTACGGGACGCAGAAGAGAGCCAGGCAGTGTGTGCTGGGTCTCGTCTCACTGCCCCGCTTTCTACCCATCTGACCTTCCCAGCTGATAAATGATTTCACCAAGACAGCCGGGACGCATTATGTAAGGAGCCTCCCTTGGTAGTCTACAGAGGGAAAGATATACATCGTATAAAGAATGCATCATCTGTATGGTTTATGGAAGCCCTAGGTGTTATTTAGGGCAACAGGCTGGTTAGGTGTGCAAATCTACGTTTATCTATATTCAGTATACTTTATCAAAGTCATTTTATATTGATTTTCAAAGACATACGTACGCAGTGAATCCTCTGAGTTATACAGGAGAAGAGAAATCGAGTCATTTGCGGAAATCATAGGGATAGTGATCGATGATTGTATTTTGACTGTGATTGCTATATGAAACTTTAATTTCCGGTTCCAAATTGGCAATTAATATTTATTCGAACATGACTCTCCTTCTTAATATGCCCTTGATTCATTCTATGGTATATGGGCATTTCCAACGCTGACTACCATGTATACTGTCCTACGATGTTTTACATGTGATCTTCCCCCTTACCGCTTTATATTCTGAAAGAATTTGTGAGATTTCACAAAGGTTTAATACCACTCCTTAATCCGTTCTGTATTTCCAACGCTGCTTAAATGTGCACTCTCAATTGTAGTTTTACATGTGATCTTAAAGTACAAACCATAGACAAATACCGAAGACTATACTACTGCTCCTGCAAACATATCAGACCTAATATCATTAAGCGTTAACAAAATGTATTTATTATATATCATCTATCATGTACCTTTACTTTATATATTAGTGATACGCTGAGTTGTTAAGTTGTAGTTGGAATGTAGAAGAAAAAAGAAAACTCATCGGATTACTCCATTTCTTAGGGAGAAACTTCTGCTGTGGAGGCATTTCTTACAGTGCATCCTCCGGTGGGCCTTTAACCGACGGAGATCGACTATTAGAACATCAAAAACAAAGTTATTACATGATTCCATTTCAAGCTTATATGAAATCTTTTCTTTACTAAAAACCTGTTTTTACGGAAGAAGGCCTCTTGCCAGAATTAAAGCCCAAAGGCTCTGCTGATAAGTATTTCTGGTAGCTTGTTAGGCGACAGACTGACCTTTGTATCCAGAACACTTTACGGGTCAAAAGACAGAACTACCTCGATGTACTTTAGCAATGAAAGCCCGAAGCACGGAGGCATTCCTCATTTCGTCAATGGACTGATATCACTAGAACAGGGAATAGCTAAGCGACTTTTCTATCCCAAGGAGTAGGTAAAGGATGGGACCTTACCCTTTAGGCTTGCCACGAATGGTAATAGGATAATGCCGGGGTGAGTTTTAAGTGATCATAGATTGCGTAGAATGCCCAAGGCTAGCTATTTCCACACGATTGGCCTTGGGATGAAAACGTACCGTGAGGTTGTTTATGTATACGGCTAGGGTTGTTGGATTATCTGATCTCCCAAACCTACCCGCTGCCCAGCCTCAGACGACCGTCCCGGGAGCCAATACTCTAGCCTCCGCCCCCTGCAGCGATCTCATTCCAGTCGCTTACACTGGCCTGCAGATCCTATTCCTGACCTCTACTTTACACAACGGAACCGCCGACTAAGAGAACACAGTCCACATCCCTCTACGTTGCCAACCGATTGCTAACGTTCGAAAAAAACGTCTATGGGTGTATTTCTCTGGCCTATGCGACATGGTATTCCCGTTTCGAGGGTTTTATAATATTGCAATATCCACGGTCAGCGGTCATATTGAACAAAAACCTTTAAGCATTTCTGTTTCCACCTGACGATTAATGCTTAGAATGTGCCGCATAATCGGTCAGCGGTGAGAAATGCCATTATCGGTCGTCATTTTCGTTACAGTGAATTTGGCAGGTGGAATTGCCACAGAAGCCTGCCAGAGGCTCTTCACCATCACTTTCACGATATTCGTAAACCGTAATCTTTACATCTCAGGTTGTCTTGTGTTAATGCAGGTCGCCTCTTAATGTTACAATCCTAGTCCTTCCAGGCCTCCTTCTCGAGGGCCCAAACACACTTGTGTTCCGCCCCATTATCGCTCACTGGAGATATCTACCACTCCTTGTACCGCGAATTGAAGTGTCTTCCTAGCTTGCTGTCCTTGGATCCTTTAGATCCTTTAGATCCCTCAGATGCTCGGCGCGTCTGGCGACAGAAGGCAATTGCTGCAGTGGGCGTGTGCGGGACGCGTGATCCGGCCGCCATTTTGTGGTCCAGCTGGGAGGTCTAGTATCGCCACCTGGGGGTCGGAAGCTTTCAATCGGACCAACAGCGATTGGCTTTATTTGAAGTTTCTCTTAAGTGAGAGGCAATTATAATTGATTTGGTGAAAAGAAACTGTGGCCCTTTGTTCGTCGGCATTTTATTCGCAATGCAATTAGTAGTTTAATTTCAATCATATTTATGGAAGGACGTGTGGGAGCATGATGTGGAAGAGCCTGCCTTAAGATGAATCCCAACAAAGAACTGAAGATATTAATTGTGTGCAAAGACTTTAAAACTCATTTCAAAAGGCTGAGCCTTAGAAAGAGAAGCTAATATGCATTTATAACTTTGTCACTCACACCACTTTACATGCGATCAATATGACTGCGGACACTAAACTGCAATTCAATTAAGCGATTCAAGTAAATTGCGTTCATTAGTAGATGAAGGCCATGATGATTGCAACGAAATTCATAAGAAAACCAATAGTCCAATATCAACAATATAAGGAATTATTCGTAGGATTTTACCATAGAAATCCTTTGTTTTCTCTGTTCAGTTCACCAGAAACATCTTTATTGTCGATTTCTATTGTGGTCGGCTAATAATTAGTTCCAAGATAATCTAATACGTTGGCTAGTATACGCTTTCATATAGACTATTCTTAAGCCATCTAATTTTACGAATGCTATTTTGTAAAGAAAAGCTTTCATTTTGATACCACCGGATGTGTACCCATGGGAGGACACCATGGCTTCCAAGTTTGGTCGATCGATACAAGTATGTTGCATGATTCATCAGGTCTGTATAGTGGTATATGTTAAAGCCCGTTTCCATTGGCCGAAGAAAAGGGCATCTATTCATCGAGTTCTCCTAATAGTTGGTCGGTGGTGACCAACGACTGCACGTTGAGTGTCTAAAATTCGGTGAGGATGCAATGTATTTTTTTATTCATTTTTTTTTTTTATTGCAAGCAATTCGCCTTAGTTTTAGGCGGTCTTCCATCGTGCATAAAATCGTGCGAGTATTCCTTGTTTCTGCTGTAATTGACAGGTCCATACAGACTGAAGTCGTTGAGTGGTGGCTTTATTGTATAATCTATGCAAAATTAATCGGTGAGCCTTGCTCTGCATACCTGTTTCCATTCACTGATAGGCGGTTCCAAACTGCAGATCGTTGGCGAATAGTCGGCCAATAGAAGCTGGGCAATCATTTACAATAGCTTTACCTAAATCAGGCTAAATATGCACTTTCTGAAAACGTTCCCCAATATAATAAGGACTTATGACGTTGTTCTCGTGATAGAACCTGGCTATAGTAACTCCAGAATACAGTATCAGAACACTATACAGTACTATAATATACTCTCTATCCTAATATCCTAGAGCGTCTTCGTCAAGGATAACTAACAGACTACAAACGTTGTGTCTGAGTATAAAATGCTAAAAAGCTGGTATTCCACGAAGACTAACGGACAGTAGCTTTGGCGAATCAGCTTTGAAGAGTTTTAACAGAACAAGCTGTAACATCACATCAGTAAGCAAAGCAATCAAACGCAGTTATAAGAACAGCAACGACTAGCCTTTTGCTGAAATGTGGGATCACAAAATAGCGTTAAAAGGTGGCGATTGAACATCATAATATATATGGGCTTGATTGGCGCCATACAGTGAAAATGTGTCTAAAGGTGGGGACTGGACGCACCCATGTGGTAAAGTTGCTAAAATCTTCACTACAGATTTTCTGCTTCACAACGAGATTTGCGATCAAACGGTGATCTATCAAAAGCATAGATGATAGGCGAATTTAAAGGATGCGAAACTTATGTATGTTAAGGTAGAATGGTCCCTCATGTCAATGACATGTGTAGTTAGGCTTTAATCTTATCCCAAAATGTAGCCTCTTTTTATGTTTTTGCCAAAATTGTTGCCATAATCTGAATGAATGAGCACCATACTGTTATATATAACACCATAAACGGCCTGCTTGATATTACTAAAACAATGAATTTACATAATCCTTGTGTATAAGCAACATGTCAATACTTCTTATCTTTATTGATCCATAAAGTTAACCCATACCTTCAAATGGCTTTTCTGTTTGGTCACAACTGATTGGTCATGTCAATATAGATGGATACAATATGTACCAGGGTGTTGAAATCCTGATTCCGGTTTCGATCTGTGGTGGGGAATTTACAGATAGATCCCAGATGACTCCACAAACAAACAGTATTTCAATTAGGGTTCCATAAATATTACAGTCCTTAGGATAACAGTAAGCGGGGTTTGGCGTTTGCGGGACAAACATCTGGCACGCGAAGCCGCGACGACGTTACGTGGTCGGCTTATTTATCGAGTGCAGAGACGGAAACGGGGCTACGTAACGTCGGTGAGCAATGTTCCGGGGGCGGGCAGGAGGGGCGATGCCGGCGGGTACAAGGCGCCGGAGGCAGGGCGGTCCCTCCTACCATGGCGCCGTCTTGCAGTTCAAACACGTTTTAACATCATTATTAGACACTCATACGATCCGTAGCCGAGACCGGAGTACCAATATCACTATTTGCAGCCAACTCTTAGGATGTCTCCACTTCTATGGCGCGTCACATAGGAGGGGGAAGCAAATAAACTGATTCTGTTTGTTTTTAACTATTCCACAGCGCGTTAACTTCTGTAACACCGCCTAAAATATGATGGAAATGCTCCTTTTCCGGTGTTCATGGCGTGATAAACAATAGAACCGTTTCTCTTTTTAATTATAGCCGTGAGAAACGTGTCCTCATTACGGTGTCTCTAAGAAACGGTTCTGTCGTCTTTACCGGACAATTCAAGGACCATTGAAATGCCAAATTACTTAAGTCCAACTAGAAAATAATAGACCAACTTTGCTAATAAGCTTGTTGTTTCCACAAGGTCCACTTCGGAGGGATTTAGGTAGATTAGCTTTTTATAGACCCTTCAGACCATGTCTTTTTTCCTTAATTGGCTCACCAGTATCCTTTTGCCATCGATTTTAGATTCTGCTAAAATATTGAGAGTTGGTTTGTCTTTTATTTCCCATCATCTATTGAATCTGTTTTGAATAGGGGTTTGCTACTCATTTGGTGTCTGTCCCATCTCAGGATGTTGAATCATCAATAATTTTTCAAAAACGGTAATGTCTTTATCTATAGATTGTTTATGTATGATATGTTTAAATAGAGAGTTTTCAGATATTGCCAAGTGTTTACCTCCAAAACATGTAGGTCTTGAGATCTGTTCTCTCAAGAGATTTACATGTTAAAAGGTCAAGAACAAACGCCATATTATAGTTATAAATTGGTCAGTGTATTCACTTCCCCTCTCCAATTCCCTTTTAATTTCTCGCTCTTCGCCTTTGACTGATTGCCTTTGACAAAACTCTATCACTTCCATTTGATTGGAGTTGCCTATTCCAATGAGACGTTGAAGACTAACATACAATATCTATAGATAAATTACACCATGAACATGATTGGTTTTATGGTAAAGAAGTAAAAGATGTATCCTCAATTGATAAAAGTTATAATGCGGTCTGATGTGGACATCATTTTGATACATCTGGGTTGTTTTTTTGCATACTATATGGGTTTGGGTGACCAGCATAGCAGGCGGTGGTTTGCTTAAATGGTGCCCATTTGTGTGAACTAGGCTGCAATTGTCTGCTGAGAGCGCGCAGCTCAGGGCAGACGACATTTTTGCTAATCACCTGGCCGCACAGATCCACGCACGCAACGCCCGGGGCATAGACAACAATCACCTCCAATCTGCGACGGACACGATACTGTAGTAGCTAATGTGTTCGTGTTCATACCTCGAACTGTTATGAATACAAACAGTCTTTTATGACTGTATTAGACCCAGCGTCCACTGAGTTCCCGATACACTCCGATAGGCCTAATGTTGAATCGCCAGACACAAAATCGATATCGCGTTAGAAAGTCAACTTTAATCCATAGCCGATACACCAGAGGATGCACCCCGATGCACGCATCGTGAGGGCTATTGGAGGGTTTCGGGAGCTCAGTGGACGCCGGGCCTTACCTCCAAACCAATATCTAAAAGAGGTTGATGTTGATTGTATTCTTCGCCGTGTCGTGGCTCCCTCTCCCAATTCTCCACCTTCAGGTGAATAAAGTTTCTTTTTGACTCACCTCCGATTCCTTAGGCTTCCCGCTCCTCCGTAAATCCAAACATTTCCTGGGGTGGCCAACACGTTCTCTCCACACGGGGGCGCGGTTAGATGTGCATGAAACCAGCCTGGAACCGAGAAAGGGCGGCGATGGTGTCGGTCGAATCGGCAGCGGCGGTGACAGCGCGGGAAAACGAGGTACGGATGTCGTCTGCCACGCCTGGCGACTGCTGCCAACTGCGGCCACAGCAGGCCGAACAGGCGCGCGCCTCTGACGTCACATCAGTAGCGCAACTCCATTGGCCACTCCCATTGGCACCTTTGGTCGCCAACTCTTATTGAAACCCGTAAACCCGTATGTGTATTTGTGATTTTAGCATTTGGTGAGAACGCAGTATATAGTTCAGAAGCAGTTATATCTGAGCCGGTTGTTAATGTAAGGTCTGAAGGAATGATCGGTTGAAATAAATACTCAGGGCTATAAGATAAACAGTTGGATAACGCCGAATGATATGCGAGACCATGCTGACCTACATCATCCAGGCTCATCACGCTTATATAAGGATATATCATGTATCTACCGATATTGAAATGTTGTTAACTTTAATTGCTAGAAGAATAACTTAGAATATTAAGAAAAAAACGTGGTTACTGAGCCTGTAGGGATGATAGAGGTTCGGCGTCGGAACTTATTTTATGGGACCAAAGCCCAGGCATCCAAACCGCTCAGTCAGTTCGTTTTCTTATCATTATATAGAATTAAATATAATGAAAAAATGAACACTACTAGCACGCTGTGACCAAATATTCACAACGGGCTCTGTGCGCCCAAACATTATTTGTCCTGCACCCACAGCAGTGGAAAGTATTTCATGAATTTTCGGCCATAGGTATACATTTTTTGTATAAAATTGACTATTGACCTCCCTTTTTTACTCGATTCAGCTGTCGCAAGGTAGTTCTTAATTGATGAGCGGATTCCTTCCTACCATTGATGGGTAACGCTACATTATAGTAGTCGCAGCTTGCCCCTTTTGTGGTTGTGGTTTTCTGGTGTTCCTTTCTCCTTTACCTACCTGGGAACCCTGCCTGGCCTTTTCCTGTGAGGGGTTCGCCCTCTTGGGTAACAGTGAGAGGGTCCCAATGGCCAATAGCCTGTCTTCCCATCAGTACCAGTTTTGGGCTTGTTACTCTCTGTGGTGGTGTCCAGTCCAGAACAGACTGCCAGTCATATTTGGCAGCCAGTTCAAAGACTATACGCCATGGAGTCCTCAATGTGGTTTCTTGCAAGGGTCCCCATTTGTAGCAGGTGATACAGGACCCTCATGTTGGGGGCCTGTTCATCGGCTGACAGCACCATTGAGCCGTCCTCGGTCTCCATAAATTTCATTGTCTCTTTCTTTTGTCTGGCGAGCCTGAGCTTGGCACGAAGTCTGTAACCGTCAATCTCTTGTGGTCACACACCTAGATAGTGAGGAGCACTGTTGGGTCATAGCCTCCACCAGCCGGACAGGGAGGGGGGGTGTAGCCCGCCTACTGATGTGAGTGGTTACTTTTTCTATGACTTTCTCCCAGCCAGTTGCCGCATCTAAGAGTGCTGTATTGTTGTTTCCTCCCTTCTTTAGTTTGGCCGTGTTCCTCCTCTTTTCATTGTCATCATTCTCTGAGGCCGTACTCTCGTCTTCAATGAACTCTGCAAACCTGCAGTTCCCAAGCGCAGTCAGCGCCTGTTGTAACCTCCTAGCCTGTCCTGGGGAGACTGAAATCTCCTTGGTGTCCTGCTTTGTCATTATCATTAGGATGTCGTAGTCTTCATAGTTGTCTTGGACAAGGAATTCTGTCATCTTTTGTTTGAGGCCTGACACCTTAGCCATAGCACTTGAAGTCAAAGTTGGAGGTGGACTCTATCCCATCCGCCATAGTGATGCTTAGAGCATAAAGCAGACCATGTGCTGAATGTGCGGGCACAGGAGGGCGAGTGACCAGAGCCCTGAAGGTAGATGACTGAGCCCACCTCAGCCCCACAGTGGGGGGTTCCACCCCTGCTGCCCTAAGCCTTGCCTCCCATTTAAACCTATATAAAACTTAATATCTCCATATTCAGATGCTGTTATGATGTGATGGAAAGTTTTCTTACAAACTCATTTGGCGGTCAGCTTCCATTAATTGAAAATGCTCAAAAAGCTTTGCTTTAACAACTAAAATTGAGCTGACCTTACAGTGTAGAGCACAAGAAATACCACGGTGGTGACCACACTTAAAGAAATAATCAGTACCGCTAGAACAGTAATGGCAGCTAAAAAAGGGGTTTTCTTCAAATACCAATGCAAGTGACGTGTTAAGTCTGATAGCTTCTTTGATGTGCAGTCCATTAATCATGTATTTACTGTGGACGATCGTGTTTCATCTAACGCCATCCGTTAAGTGTATTTAATTAATGGACCTTCACGGATCTATCCCTCAAAGAAACCACCTGTAAGGTAAGGTATTTCGCATACTCTAGTTGAACAGAAATTTAATTTCAAGTTAGTGCATAATTTCAACCCGGTGTTATGGTTGAATACCGTGTATGGTAACTAGAGAACTCGCCCCGAAACGAGGTCGCCTTGTATGTTACAGAACTCGCCCTCTTTCTGGGAACTTTTTGAGAACTTGACCTGCATCTCAAAAAGGTAAATGGAATAAACCAGCGGATTGGGAAAATAGGTCTAGTTTATAAGGGGAGCAAATTGTCAAAAAGGCCCCTAAAATGGGTCACAATAACACCCGAGTCTCCTGCATGAAAATTAGAACCTCAGGAATCTGAATCTGATGGACTATAAACCAACTTATGGAGTTCCGCCAAACAAGAAGTTCAAATAACTAGTCCTCTACTAGCTGCCATTACATTCAGACTTCAGACTCAAACAAATGTTCAATTATTTACTATGGCAGCAATTTTTCCAAGAAAATGGAAAGGACATATTATCATAGCGTACACATTTGACAAAAGGATCAATGGTTTTATTCACATTTCTTCACCTTTTCTTATCAAAGTATGTAATATATATTATTCAGATATGTTTTCCTTCTGTTACCATGGAAATGAGCATGATGCTTCAGATTCATATTTTTGAGGTCACAATTGATCATCATGGCAAGTTTCATGCAGGAGACTCTCGGTGTCCCATTGTGACCCATTTTTCAGGTCATTTGATCCTCTAGTAAGTAGTTTTTGTGTTCGGGTTACGGATAGGGTTAGGGTTAGGCTGAGGTTTAGGGTAGGTTAGGCTTAGGATTAAGGATAGGGTTATGTGTAGGACTTTCTGTCTGTTTTCTTCCTCCGAGAAGAACAACTCAGAACCCACCTACCGACACCGATAAACAATCATCTTTATTATGGGCCTATGTTTTAATCATGCCCATGCCCTGCGGCATTGTTCCTCATAATGGAATCCCCTTATAAAAACTATTGTGTGAATGAATCTTTTTATATTCCATTTTGCCGTTTGTTATAATTATCATTATCTATCTAGATTTATCGTCAGGTAATCGGTTAACCCAGACGCAGAGGGTGATGCCTGGAGGCATCACTAGTCCAAATGACAGTCCAGATTGGGTGATACCTGGAGATTTAAAGAAATATATAATCACCTGTAAATATAATCAGGGGGGAAATTTAGTCACCACGGAATGATCACGCTCCAATAGCGACTACCCCTGTCACAGTGATATCTCTTAACCAATGTAAGCAGAAAGAAGAACAGACAGCGGTTAAACAAATATGTGGCCCAAGTGAAGCGAATAACGAACCAGAACTAAGTGATAATTGAGATGGCGATGCTGATAATAGATGCAAGCAGTGACGGTGCGAGCTTGGACTCGCACATGGACTTGGAAGTTCATGTGCACCCGCCCCAAAGCTCCAAAAGCCAGCAGCTGTGATTATCGGTGGAAAAAGTTAGCAGAAAATGTAAGGAAGAGTCAACCCCCACCTGAATTTGATAATTCAAAGACCAGAATTGCTGATGATATCGATTTAACCACCAAGAAATCTCCTTTCCACTTTTTCTCCTTCATGGTGAATCGGGTGAGGACCGATGGAGACTGGAAGCCTGTCATTGCTGCCGATATTAAACTATTTCTTGGATTACCTTTGTTTATGGGCCTAATAAAGAAGATCCGAATTAAAGATTTCTGTGCCAAAGAAAAGGAACGTGCGTTTCCATACTTCAGGGCTGTCATGCTGCGGGATTGCTTCCTCGATATTTTGTGTTAAGCTTTGTTGATGATTCTTTATATAGGTAACAGAATATTTGAAACTTTAGTCGATACTACTACACATAGATGCATATTACTGTGTTTGCAAGCTACCTGACTTCCTATGGCTAAAAAACATAAGATGTTGTAAAATTTGTCTAACGCTTCAATTAGTACGAAACAGGATGAGAAATTAGTATAAATGTGTTATATTGTTCATGCAAATAGTTAGAATTTTGCAGAGTTTCCTATGTAGAATCTTCGATTTCAGACATTGTTTTTCATTGGAGTGATCACTTGTAGCCCTTTGGATAGTCCATCAAACTTAAAGTAACTCTTTCGGTTCAATAAATAGAGCAAAGCTCAATATAAAAAAAAAAGGATCAATTTCTTGACCGACAGGTATCTCAAATTTGACCCAGAGAACGGAGGAAACTGTCGTGATCGACAGGGTCGAATGGCTACTCGTGCATCTATATTCAATAGCTTTCAGAGTATACCGTCCAAAAAGAGAAATTGCAATCGACCAGACTGTGATAAAGCGTAAGGGAAGGTGTGCACATATGAAGTCCAACAAATGGGGTTTACAGTTCTGTGAGCTGGCCTAAAGAGTCTCTGGTAGTTGATCATTTTAAAATAATAAATGGAAAAGAACACTCAGTGTATTGCGTGTTGGAGGCCGGGGTAGGCTAACATAATTTTATTGGATTTGATGATGATAAAATATTATTGTTTTTATTAATATGAATCATTAATAGAGAGTTATTAATATGAATTATTAACACTATGAGTTAATTGACTAATGGAGAAATGAGTCTCAATTATTATTAGATAAGATAAAGTCCTACGAAGGTAGGCTAAGTAATAAAAGTGTGGGTGGGTGGGTAGCTCTTTTGAAAGTTTACCAGGTACCCACATTTAAAAAAAGAAATTGAAATATGGTTCGCCTGTAGCAAATACATAGCGGTCTACCACCATACCCCTACTATAGAATAGAAAGTAAACAAAATGCTATACATCGAGATGACTAAATTATGATAATACATTTGTTTCTCTATTATATAACTTATTCTTAATATAGATACATTGCTAATATCTTTTATTGTTATTCAATTTAATCAATTTAATTAAACAAATATTTCTAACCGTCCATCATTATGCCCAACACAGAATTAGTCAAAACATACAAAAAGATTCATTTCCAACCTCTCAAATAGTACCAAAACATGGCTTCTATGTGAGGTCTATAGTGGGCGGACGTCAAACTACGATGGCCGATGAGGGCTACACTGTCTGCTTCCTCATAGGCATGAACTACGATGGTCTGATAGGCCACATATAATTTACTCATTAGTGTCTTTAACATAGTGATTTATGGCAAGCAATAGGGACGTTTGTGGGCATTTACATCTCCGTTAATACCAATGTTCATTCAATTTTAGGGAAGTACTGATCAGGGCATGTTCATTCTGTAGGGGACCTGTGGTGGTCTATTTTTGCCGCTCTGTGTGAAGCAGCAGTCGCGCTAAGAAGGTGCTGGCTCTGCTATTTTCGGCAAAGTGTCAGAATCAGTCCAACGGGGTTAGCTGGCCATCTGGAGTATAAGTTGGTTCTATGGTAGTGGGAAAGGACACATCAAAGATGATTGGTTAGCTGGGTACCAGACTCACACAGACAAACAAATGGGGACCCAGCAGGGTTCTGCACATGCCCAGTGAGGCCCAGCAGGTGTATATAAGACGCTTGCTGAAACTCCGGAGGTCCGGAAATTGTATGATTTAGCCGCACATAATATTGGGTAATCTTCATATCAATCTCATGCCAGATAGCAGGGATCTATTCCTAAAGACGATTTTGCGAATATTTTTCAATTGTATATCAGACAAATACACCAAAGGACCTGATACATTTGGGCTGGAATGAATAAGAATCTGATCGGAAGCTAGCTGAAAAACTGAAACTGAAATTAGGAAGTTAGGCCTATCTTCAAATCGACAACCCCCCATCCTGGAATTTGACAGGCCCTTGATTGACTGTATGGCTGCGGAAAAAAATAACCGGAATTATAATCAGCAGGAGTGACCTCTCACATGGCCTTACTCCGCTATGGTCAATCCAACTGCTGACCAATAATTACTTAAAGGCGATAGCTGACGCCAGTCTATCGGTGACCCACAAGAAACCATCCAGGTCGTACGACAGGCCATCGCAGCCGGGCCAGCAAGCAGGAATCCCCGGCAGTGCGGCCATCACCGGCCAGCCGTCACATTTATATTCTGATCCCACCCCGGGCACAGCCATTAACGGTTCTTACAGCTAGCGCTTGATATGACTTCTCACTTGGTGTCCAGTCGTAAGGATCTGTCTGATTGATACTGGCAAGTTTATTGGTGCAAGTAGCGACCCAAGAAAAATGATGCAGACTAGGGTGGAGAAATTCCCCACTCCCCTCAATTACCACTATGGCGTCGGAAATGTCCATGTATTGGTAGCTTTATTGAGCTGCTATTACTCTCCGCATCAGGTGGAATATTATTATGAGGTAGGAGAGTACCTGGCTTAATAAGCAATATTCAAAGAAGGTTCGACAATACTAAGGTTGTTTTCTCATACTGCAACTTATTTTTCTTTTCTTTTATTTAAGAAAAAGCATCTCTCGGTCATAGCCGAGATTTTCAGATACATTTTGTGTTGATCCACATATTGATCAAATGACATGTACAAATACATGTAGATCAAAACAAGTTGATGTGCAAGAAAACGCACAAAAATTAGAATATGACTGAAAGATGGGATGAAGTGGGGTGTTAGTTTGTAATGTGCCAAGAGAGACTACAAAGAAGAGTCGATTCCCTTTTTGAAACTATTTAGATCAGGCGAACTATGTAACCGAGAGGGCAGTAAATTGATACATAGTCTCGAACAAGTTTCTAGTGAATACTTACACTGGGACTGAAGTACCCCTGAGGTGAGTGGTGAGAAAAACATTTGATCCTGCTTGCTGTCTTCAGCTAGGATGGGTACTTAGTCGGCGACTCAGCAGGGGGTCCATTTGTCTCACTAAAATGTCCCTATAGATTATAGACGTGTTTAAAATCAAAATATCTTGAGATTATGTACCTTGTTAGGGCAAACTGTCACTCTGTGAGATCATTTTAAAGAATTTTAACATCTCAAATATCCTAGAGAAGGGGAAACCTAAGGGGAATACTAAACATATATTATATTTATCCAAGTGGGCTGAACTGTAGACCAGCACGTAGTACCGGTATACAGTGATATGATGGTTGGTTGTATGAGTGGTAAAGATGTGGTAAATACTAGTGTATGTACCAAGATGGGGAGAGCTGTGTAGTGTATGTGGACTGTAGTTGGTAAAGTCCTAGAATATGTCACAAACACTGGAGTAACTTATCACTAGAATGCTGTAGTTTAAGTCCATGGGGATGTAGTAGGTAGAGAACTTCTTCTTGGCTGCGTCAGCCCTTAACAGATGAGATCTGCTCAGAGGTACTTTGAAATGCTTCTTTTTATTGGTAATTTCCACAGGTACAGGTTCCTCACACGCCAGTCTAAGAACCCAGAATGATGGGTGTAGCTGGCTTATATAGCTAGTATTGAGGTTGCATGCATTAAAGTGTCAAGGTCGTTGTCCCAAATGCTCACTCCCAACTCTCTGTCCTACTAACCCAAATGACATGTCCTACTGACCCAGGCTAAGTGGGGCAGTAGGTGTGCAGGCGCTGACCTACTGGCCCAAATGATCCATCCCTGCTAAGTGGGACAGGCGCTGACCCACTGGCCCTAATGCTCCATCCTACTGGCCTTCACCTTGGGTGCTTGTGTGCTGACACACTGGCCTAGATACAGCTCTCAGGGCGTTTCATATGGGATATATGCCTGAACTTCTGCTATTCAAGAGCTCACAGTTTTACTTATACATTTCTTATACCTTTCTTATATATTTCAATATTTGTGCTTGGCTCAGGTCCAGTGCACAAGCATAAAAAAGCCACGATGCAGCCTTATGGATTTACTGAGTGAAAGCCAGAGTAAACATCTCACACTATTTCTCTTTTCATGCGTGTTTCTTTCAGCTTAAACTTACTGTATGAGATGCATACCTTTCGAATCATTCCGATTGATATGTGTGTATATTCCCATGAGTTTGAGACACACAAAACGGGGAGCGCAGCGATTTCCGGATCCGCAAAATAAAATGGCGTGTATATGTGAGGTACGTATAATTTCATATTTCGACTGATTATTGCTCTGAGAGGCTAAATTAGTGGCAGGAGATTTTACATGGTGTCCGGTTGTTCAATTTTCAGAGCATAGTTTGTAGGCTGGAGGCTACAAAGTGTAGTGTCTTTTATTCTAATGAACGTCCTAAGAAGTCATATTTCCTTTTGTCTCTGAGTGGTCATTATTATTTCTTTGACAAAAAACTGCTTTGTATTTGTCAAAGTATTCTATTCATACTGTCTCACAGTGTGGCATCCTCTACAGACAGGACTTAATGAATCGTGGATGTAAGTAGTTGAGACACATATATATATATATGTAAGATGCCGAGGACTGATATGGATTAAATTCATTGCTTTGTTACTATAATGAAATAAATCATATTCTTCAGTTCACCTTTTGAATGAACTCAGAAAATATATTCTATGATAAACAAAAAACATATCCTTAACTGATAATGGTAATATATATGCCTTTTACACATTTTCTGTGGGTTTTTTTTTATGTCGTGATAGCTGAGGCCTGGAACCCAGCAACGCAGGTGCAGAAATTCAAAACCCCCGATGCTCCTCGACGCAACAAATTCAATGCAATAGTTTGTAATAGAGCACATCGTATGGCACGTCGATGTGCAGCGGAAACCCAGTGGCTTCAGGGCTTTGTTTATAGTAGAGAATGTTTCGACGCACACTGACGCACTAGCAAAATCCGAACGTGATAGATTGTTTTGGGAGGACCTACGATGCACGTCGATGGAGAGCTAGCAAGCCTTAGACTGCCAACTTGGGTAATACCTAGCCTTGATCCTGTGTGAACACTCGGCTGGTAGAAGTAGATCAATCTAATCACTATAGATAGCCCGTATGTGTCGGTCAGTGAACCAGACGGAAAGCTTCCCCACGAGGTAAAGTGCATGTCTAACGAGATCTTCTGGGCATATATGCGGATGTCATAACTACACCAGCATCACCCCGCAGTTGCTCCTTCACCCATTGTATACTCATCAGACACATTATCCTACCCCTAATATAAAATCCCATAGGCTTAACATTGGGATTCCGTATGCCACGCTGACAGGCATATGGAGTTTTATATGCCACTAGTGGCATACAGCATTGTTATCACGTAATATTCCAAAATCGAGGAGATAGGGTAGGATAAAATCAAAACCTGATTCGTTTTAATCTTGGCCACCACATTCCACTCCTGAAGTTTTGGCTCCGGACTTCACTCGGCTTCGCCTCATGAAGTCACTTTGCCAAACTCCAGTCATGGAATACGGTGGCCAAGATTAAACCTCATCCAGTTTTACGATAATATCCTCTATCATTATATTCATACTAGCCAAAAAAATGTCTGCCACGTTCACGTGTACTTGACCTCCTATCTTACCCCGAGGAGATTTCCAAGGGGTCATAACCAAAATCGAGTATGTCTTCTAATGATGCATTGCTATCTAGCTATTTGCAGTAAGCGGAATGGTCTGCTCATCTAACAACGTGTATTAACCTTTTGACATCGACATCTTGACATGATTACAATGTCCTTATAGCAATGATTTTATTGTGAAAATCATGACTCAATTACGGCAATAATGTACAACTAATAACAAAAGTACCTTTGATGAAAGATATTTATACAATGAGGTGACCTTTTGCAGTCATAGTCATGGTAAAACAGTTATGCTCCATACTATCCGTGAACAATTGAAACATTTATTAGTGCGACTGACCGTCCACAGTCACTTCTTTAATAAGGAATTCATGACGAAGCAATTGATATGGCTTCTTCTCCCCAATAAGGATTCTTTATGGTCAGTTTTTAAGTGAGAGGTACTTGACAACTGAAAGATGGACTTCGGATAAGGAGGTCTACATTTTTCCTCAGACGTCATATCAACTTGCCACATCAGGAAATACCTTTTGAATGCCATCTTCGATATGTCCTATCAGAATTGAAATCGTCTTTCTAGGTGGTAACAGACTATTGGATAGACGTTATGGGTATGCACCTAGATAGGGAAGCATGGGAGAGTAGGAGGCACAGCGGGAAGCAAAGGCTGGAACTCAATATTGTTAACGTGAACGATGGAATATCCATCGTCCTAGCTGGTACAATTGAGTATTGAGCTTCTTCCCCAAACCAATCAACTCTTTCCCATATCTTCATGACCTTTGTGGAGAACTCGCGCGCTGGTCCACCTCAGTCTTCAGTTGTAATAAACAACAGCCACCTTGTTGACCATTGTAAAACCATGATTTTAACCAAGTTATAATATCCTAGCTTTGTATTTTCCTCACTCAGAGAGGATAAACAGAAAGTTAGCTGTAAACCTCACTAAATTATGCATTACGCACGTGTTTTAAAACCCAAACTAATATAAGTGTGACTAAAATAGTATGTGGAACCATGCGAATATGAAAAGCCTGGATGAAAGGAGAAACAGCAATTTTTTGTGTTCTATAAACTGGTTGGCAAGTTCAGATAAAACCTTCATGATAGCAACTCGCAGCATGGAAAATATATGGTTAAGTTCGAGCCAAAACTCCAGGAGTGGAATGCGGTGGCCATGATTAAAACGAATCAGGTTTTGATTTTATCCTACCCTGTCTCCTCGATTTTGGAATATTATGTGATAAAAATTCTGTATGCCACTAGTGGCATACAAAACTCCGTATGTCAGGCAGCGTGGCATACGGAAACTCAATGTTAAGCCTATGGGATTTTATATTAGGGGTAGGATAAAAAGCTGCTCCGGAAGTCACCCCTGTATTATGGTGCAAAGGTTTGCTATGCTCTCGAGTCATGTCCAGCAGATTCCTAATCGGAAACTTTTTAAGAAATGGTTAAAGAATCATTATGCTGAAGACGCAAGATCCCTGAAGTCCCAAGATCAACTATTGTCATATACGATGTGAGTAAAGTGCTATAATCAAGGTGTATACCGAATACCTGACTGATACCATCAAGCTTCTTGTGTCATCACAACCAACCTTCATGTATATATGTCGTCCTGTTGAAATATCTCTGTACACTGTGTGCTCTGACATGAACTGTATTGATAAATGTGGAAACTTATGCCTAGAGGCAGATAGGCTCGTAACACAACATGAACATTTTAGTTTACATATGTTTAATTTCCACATATATATGTCTCCTCGGGCGTAAATAAAGTGGTCTTATGTGATATCATATAGGCCTATACGCCTGATACATACCGCACACAGTATATTTTTCATACGCTAGGTGGCAAATACAGCCATTATGCCTCTACACAATAACTATATTGCATACCTTGCATACGCATGTATGGATGAATATACCTATTTCATGAAGTAGTAGTTAAGATGCCAGAAACTTGGGATGTTCTATCTTCTATGCCAAAGAATGTATAAGGTTGGGGAGAGCTTGTATGAGGATTCTGGTTTGACAACTTAATAATATCATATTGGGCTGGGCTGTAGACCAGATTGCGGCATTGGTCTACAGTGATATGAAGGGGGTTATTGGGTGTATGTGTTTAAGTCCTAGGGAGTAGAGAACATCACTAATCAGACATGAAGGTTAAGTAGTGGTGTAGTAGGCTATCCATTGTAGCAGGGAGAGGCTAGCTTCAGCACTTGTAGTTAACTTTATACCTAGAATACTTCACAAACACTGAAGTAAGTAATCACTGGAATACTGTAGTTTTAAATCCTTGTAGGCTGTAGAGGGCAGAGAACGTCTTGGTTGCATCAGCCCTTCACAGATAAGACCCATTCATAGAGGTACTTGAAAAGCTTTGTTATTTCAATCCACAAGGTGATACAGTTTTTGACACACCAGACTAAGAACTCCAAATAATGGGTGCAGCTAGCTTATAAAGTTGGTATTGAGGTTGCATGCATTACAGTGTCAAGGTCCCTGCCCCAAATGCCCACTCTCAATACTCTGTCCTACTAACCCAAATGACCTGTTCCCAGTATTCTTGTCTTACTGACCCCTGCTAAGTGTGGCAGTGGGTATGCATACGCTGACCTGCTGGTCCAAATGCTCCAGCACTGGCCTTCACCAAGTGAGGCACGTGTGCTGACCGCATATACAGCTGTCTTGCTACTAGGGCGTTTTATATGGGATATGTCTATACTTTTGCTATACACCAGCTCACACTATTACTTATACATTTCTTATATATTTCATTATTTGTGCATGAATCTGATCCAGTGCAATAGCGTGAGTAAGGACAGTAGTAGCTGACGATCCACGAGGTTTTGTCCATTTGGGTTTCTTAATTCATCATGAGGCTGACACACATCGATGATAGTCTCCTTTACCTCTCTTGGTGGCAGATACCCCCTGAGGTATCATAGATGAATCAAGATAACAAGAACAGCCTAATTCATCAATTCAAACCAGTGATAATATGTTTGTTATGGACTAGAATACAGCATGGCAGAGTTAAATGGAGAATGTCTAATATATTCAGTCAGATTCATTTATAATTATAAATGACGAAATTAGTTAAAGAAAATACCACTATGTGGCACCACCTGCAGTGATCACAAACTTTGTTTAAGTCCCCCCAAACTGCTTTTCACGCCGGTTTTCTTTCCCGTTCGACGATAGTGGTAATCAAACGCGATTGACGACCTCTCGCCGAATGTTTCTTCCGTGGAGGACTCCTTCATCGGTACTGTCATCCCCTGAGAGAGTACGAAATAAAACGAGCCCCAGACACGTAACTAAGCCTGGCCTTCCGTAGTCATAGAACTGGTGTCTGCTGTATCGTCATAACGAAGTTGATACTTCTCTAGCTGCATCGGTGGATACACTAAATTCAAAAGTGGTGAGTTTATGATGCCTAACAAAATGTATAAACATATTCCCCTTGGAGATGAATCCTAAATCGGCTTCAAGTTTAGATTCATTTTCCTTTCATCAAAACGACTTCCTTGTTCTCTCGTTATATCTCCATAAGCCTTATCATGGGCAATCCCCTTTGAGTCGTCTCGCCTCCCTGCAGATGGGACCACTGCCTGAGGGTACATTAACGACACCATGTCAGCACAGTCACCAGTCGGCTAAAAGCAAGGAAAACTAAGTTCATCCTGATGGGACAATAAATCACAGACGAATTCCCAGCTCAACATTAACTGACAGACAGTTGCCGCTAGACAAGCCTAAAAGGTGAAAGTATCTGTTTACTTGGTGTCTGTTACGTTCCCTTATGGGCACGAGTGGGTGGAAATCATGCAATCCTTAGGAATTACTACACTGGGGTCCCTTTTATATATAAAAGATTGGGGGTCAGGACAAGGACAGTTTTATCAAACAGACTGGTAGAACATCACAAGTATTCATCCTTCTTGTTGTCATTTGATAGGACATTCCTCTTTTATTAAAAAGGTACCATCCCATGACTCTTGTATACATATGACACTCCTGGGAGAGTACAAGGAGAGACCCTTCCTATATCAAACGGACCCCGGATTCGGCGATCATTAACCCTTATCATTAGGTAAAAGTCTATTAAATGTACCGCAATTTAGTATTGTTGTACAAAATCCCCTCAGATCTTTCGGTATCTGACATGATCAAAGATGCCATAAACCAAGGCAGGTATTGTACGTCAGATAGATCATTCCATTACTTCCCAGTGTCCCTGTCCGAGGTCGATAAAACCAGCCAGATGAACATAGATAGGCCAATGTCGCTTTTGCCGAGCTATGGAATGGAGGGGAGGTCCATGGAGTAATGGTCCCGTTGGTAGTCCCAGGTAATACTGTATAGCGGGTAAAACCATGATTGGGCCATGGTCGGTGTTTTACTGCAATCCATAAAGATAGATGCCTTTAATAAACCTGAGATATAAACCTAACACAAATACATCAGAGCTGCATCGTAGGTGAGGTGGGGGGAGAGCATTTCTCCACCCGGTGAATAATTGTCCCTGAACATTATGAACTCTTACCAGGCAGGTGTCGTGACGAATATGCAGACTTGCCTACCAGGACCGAAGCACTAAAAGTCTGTCGGTGGTGCAACCCAAATGAAACGACCCTGCAGACAAATACCTCAAATTAAAGCGCCCTCAGGCTGATATCCATCACCCCCAGCAATAGCCTTCCAATATGCACATGTACATGTTTAAATGGTGTCCAAATATTAAATGTAGATCTATAGTCAAACCCTGTAATACTCCGTTATCAACCAGCTAGTGATAGTTTAATAGCATCTATTTTATACTGCTTCTCCTAGGCATAGGGATCGATGTTCACAATCTAGAAAGTAGACCATGAGCCTGACAGGATGTGGTGGCACTGGAGCTTATAACGCAAGCACTTGGTGGTACCCACTACCGTAGAACCAATCTCATTTATCTCGTGACCAATTGTAAAGCTATTGCAGAACTTGTTTCTTTTATCACAGGAGGGCCAGTGGCTGTCTTCCTGATGTAGAGATACTCACAATTATCACGGAAACCGCCACAGAAACCGCAGGGGATTTTAGGTTAAAGGATTAGTTGCTCTGATACTAGACACAACATTGTCAACATATAGGTTTGGCTGTTTTCTGAGGATTTTATAAATATCCTGACAAGTCTGCTATACACTACCATTTTAAATTGTTTGTTGAATTTAGGGTGATGGAAGATCTCTACTAGGAGAGTGAGGGTTATGAATGGGCAATTTAAGGTAATCACTTGATACGTATTCCTATAGCAAAAGGTTTTCATTCAATCATAGCGTATCTTATTTGATGACACTCATCCTGCTGACTGCTTATTTCACCAGAAACTCCCTGTTGCGGGCGTTCCATAAAATTTGTCCCGCAATAGACGTACGTTACTTGTTACCGTGTAAGGATCAGTAGGATGTAAGAATTACCAAGCGTTAGCCGAAAGGTATACAATAATATATATATTATGGATATCTCTAGCTATCGGACAATCGGATATCCTTCTACCAATAATGACGATGCAGGAGTATATTGGAGGGTACAGTTTATTTTCCCAAATTCCAATGATGATATTCCTAACGCTGAACTAGTATGGAGAAATATTTCTCAACCCTGTCATTATATATAAAACGTGTAATATAAGAAGAACATTAATAATTGAATAGAACAAAAAACATAGTGATTATGAACAAAATTCTGCTGAGAGGTAGGATCACATAGAGTTCTCAGGTGCCACGACATCGGACACAATTGAGAGAGAGACCACTTAAACGCAGAAGGAATGCCTCCTTGGCAGAATGAGGATACGGAGTAAAGTCGGAGACACACCAAGCGACAAACGCGGCGAGTTCCGTAATCGCCAACCCAAAATGGCCTATATGTGAGCTATTATTTTATATTCACCTGATTATTGCTTCCAAGATGCTAAATTATAGGCAGGATATATTCCTATAAAATAATATTTCACATACATGCTATTTTGTGTTGGCGATTCTAAAGATCCCTGCCTTCCCTCGCTTGGTGAGTCCCCGTTATAAGAATTGGGTTTGAAACCGCTGCCCTGTTCGGTAGCAATTAGGGAATGGAGGTGAAGTGGACTGCAGAGCCCCAGGGCATTCCAGAACCAGCTATTTAAGCTCTCCATACCTGGATACCACCCCCAAAAGTTGACTGGCATAAGGGCAGTGACCGTCAGAGGATCAGGGAGGTAAATGGTTTCAGCAGACCTTGTGATTAAAAGAAGGTGGCCGTTGACCTCACATGCATCCCCTTGTGAAAGGATCGGCGTCTTGAAAAGAAGGCACCGTAGATGTGAAGAAATTTCGTTATGGCAGAAGAAAAGTGAAGGCAATTAAGGCGTTTGCTCTGAAGAGGTGTTTGAGAGATACTGTCGTAGTCTTTAATCTTCACCTGCTTTGTGGCAACCAGAGTTAAAAAAGGGGACGCTATTAAAAAGCATTATCTCTATAGTATACTGTGAGTATACCTACACGTATACTTAGTAATGATAGATGCATGTACCTGGTGACTGTTGCAGCATTGTGGATTAACCATGTATTTTGTGTTGAGCAATATTTGTGCAAAGGTTGTAGAGGAGGCATTGATAATTGCATGGTTGGTATAAGTAGGCGTCTTATCAACAGGAGAATTGTAACCTATCAACCACCTATCTGAGGAAAGTCACAGAAATCAGTAGTGTGATACTCCTGTGGGGCTATCCAACCAGACATCCATATGAAGACCTAATGGCACAGGCCGACAAGCATTGCGGTCATGGCGATCCTGGGCGGTGATGCCACAGGTATAGAATAAAGGACTGCTAGGGTGAGAACCTGACACGACCAGGTACCCAGTGATTTTGCAATGCTGCCCTTAGCCGACCCACTCTCTAAAACGTAAAGTAATACAGTGAGGCCATACCAGAGCCAGCTGAAATGGGCGATATATCACAATTAGGCTCTATTCTTATTGGCAGGCCCTGTGTCCGCTGACATCCAAAGGGCATGCTCCTGCAATGCAGACAGACGAGCCTGTGCAAATGAAGCCTTATGGTGTAATTTAGTTCTACACTCGGCTATGGCATAAGAGTGCTAGAGATACCGACAAACAGTAGTGGCACAAGTGAGCCACCATCGCACTGCTACCTGTGAAATACAGTGGATGGAGCGGGCAGCCATGTGAGGTGCTATATTGGGTGCACTGAGGATGGTGCACTGGTCGTTTCTTCTGCTTGGAGCTCTACCCTCATGGTCGTGAATTTGTCTTTAATCTAAGCTCGAAATTATGCATGTGGCCTTCGACGATGTGAGAAATTACCATCTCACTCCACATTCTGACTGCAGAAAACTCAGTCTACCATCTCTGAGAAATGCTAGGGAAAGTGGGGGCGGGGGGTTGACCGTGGTGGAAGACACCGGAGTTTCTCAGAGAACCACCTGTGGCCGGTCTACTTACAAAAAAGCTTCCTGAGATCCTCTGCTTTGCATGGCATGTCCAGGTGGGGTTATGCTACCCAGACATCGCTGCACAGTTCGAGCAGACATGGATATGTATATTTTAAACCGCCCTCGACATGTCCCTCAGGCTGCTTGCAGCAGCCTGGCTTATTGGTTACACATGTCCTTTGGTCAAGGGTGTTCATTGCATCTCCTGGTATCATACAACAACACTACACTCGCCTCGCCTTAACACCCATCCGCACCCGCACCATCATTTACGCCTCACCCTCTATACTACACACATCTATTCAATTTTACAATCAAACCTTCATACCTTCTATACTGCGAATATACAAGGACACGGACACTTGCTTATATTCAGTGCCATACAGGTGAACGTAAGCGGATCTGGATTCCAAATATGCCTGTTACCAGGAGCACGTCCCAGATGGGCTCCATCCTGGACCTCAGCAGGCAGGACCAACCAGAGGTCTCCTTTCGCAAGGACAGGGGCAATCATGTTGAATCGGCATTTTCCCAGGGATCATCTAGTGTGTTGTTCTCCAGGATTTTACACCCTCGAGGTGGGCTTAGGAGGAGTCCGCGAAGACTCGGAGAAAATCAATGACAAAATAGCCGGCGTTAATGGCGGATACCATTTTGCGGCTGTCTCGGGGCCAGAGGTCACCAGAGCGGGTCACCCGGGCCAGCACCTCCGTGTTTTCCCCTTAATCATCTCCTGGCCTTGTATGCCTGAAAGCCTGCCCACAATCAACTGTGATACAGCTTCTTTCCTCAACTGGAACTTTGCGTGATCCAACCAACTGTTTTGTAGTTAACCCTCAGCTAGCCTAGTGAACACTTGTTTAGAAGCAGCGTCGAACTTGGCTAAATCTGAAGTCTGTGGTATCCGGGGGGACGTCGTTTAGGTGAAGGAGGACGGGGCTACAAAGTGTCGAAGGAAGGCTTGGTCCAGAAAGATGCGAAAAATCCCCAAACAATACTCAGCTACCAAAAGGTCACTGGAGCTGGCAGACGTACCTAAACCTTGGCGCGACCCCTGGGAGCAGCGCTGAGGCTGCAATGTAGACTTGCTCAAGTCTTTGATTATGAGCATTCATTAAATGATTAAACACAATCAGAATAAAGTTTATTATAGTATGTATCCTTCTCTGAGTGGCCCATGAATCAAATGTATCCCAGCGAGGAGGGTAGCCACAGGATGCAGAGACTGGAGCCAATCTAGCTACAGTGTAGTCCCCCATGCAGGGGGTCGTTGCCCCTAGAAATGTGGGAAAAGCATTGCTCCAGTAATATCGGATCGTGTTGTGTAGTATTGTTATTTTCATGTTGTACCGAGACCTTTAACAACACTGAAATTTAAGTGTCATAATTCAAAGGTTCATTAGTTTTATGATTGGATATAGATGGCGTCATAATTATGATACGATCCGCAAATAAATCTGGAGCAACGGTTTCGACTTCGGATCGCTATCCAGCGATACGCAAAACGTGGAGCAAGGACCCCAAGGACCACATTGGCATTTGAATATGCCGTCGGGGCCGAGATGGGAATCTCCCAGATTTTCTGGATCTCGATGGTGGGCTGCCTCCAGTCTGGAGAATGCAATGCAATGCTTCCGTCAAGCGCATCATTTAGGGATGTGGATTCGCAGTTACTGCTCTTTGTGGCGGTTGCTGGCATGCGAGCTTCGATGTCAGCTAGGGTGCACTCGATTCCCATAAGTCAGTCGTCACATCCATGAATCCCGCTTGATACTTATATGATTCATACTAAGCCTCATGCCTGACGTTGGTGGTTTTGAATTTGTGGGTTATCTTCTGACATTTAAATGCAGATTGTATGGCCCTGCTACCGTATCGACAGGAGCTGATTGAAAGACTTTTGTGGCCGCCTTTTGGTTTTCAATTATTTCGAACAATTCCATTTTCCTGTGTGAAACCGATCAATTCATCACTTGTGGCGATTTGCATCCTTTCTTGAGTAAATCCCTTTGATGTTTTTCATCTTTTGAAATCTTAACAAGAAAACGAAACCTTCCCTTAGTGATGGTAAAAAGAACCAAAACATCAACACTGCAATGAAAGACCCATTCGCAATTGCGGGATTGGTCGAGTAGGTGTTTTGGCTGCGTCCTTCTCTGGCCCCGAGCTAAAACGAGGGGTTCCTGAGAACCGGCAGGGCTTGAAGGGGCCCTGATGCCCCGCCGGCGGCGTCCACGCCTTACACGGGGTCTCAGTCGTTAAAAACGTGTTATGACGCTGCATGAGACACGCTATATTACCATAAATCGCACAATTTGTGTAATACCTTTTAGATATTTCACACAAACCAATTCACGCAACGTTATAGAAAGAAAAGCAGTTCATGGATTTAGGATTTCATAAAACCTTTTAAGCCTAAGAATAATGGGGAAAACCGTTATCAACGTTTACCTCCCAGTTAAAATACACTTCGAAAGGAATATCGAAGAAATGACACAAAACTGGGTGCTTTGGACAAATTCACTAAAAAGGAAATCAGTTGGTTAAGTGAAACGAGATTAATGATATACGAATATTCTCGAAAAGGAATCTATATACCATGCATGTTCAAACAAGCCATGATGTTAGGAAAACCCAGACCTGTATTTATAAGTTAGATATGTACTCGGACAGAAACCTATGTTAATTTGACATTCATAGAAAAAATAGAAATGGCCGAACATTTGTGGAGAATACTGGAGAGCCTAGGAAGCTATCAATCTGAGTATTCAGAATTCTTGAGAAACGCATGTGAAATAGGATCAAAGCCAATAACAAAGCGTGCCGGGATATATGAATAGGTATTTTGATATTATTGGGAATGTTCTTAATGGCTATTTTAATGACGTGCTTTGGAAAGGGAATATCTGCTGATGGCGGTTCGGATAAGATTTCTATCGCAGTATAGACGTGAAATGATTAAAGAGTTCAAAGAAGACGGCAATGGGAACTGTGGATAGAAGTTTGCTACAAGATGATACGCGCCACGTCTTCCACTCTTTCTTCAAGATTCCCCATGACAAATATGGCCAAACCACCTAATCTGGACGAATTTTACAATCCGATGAGAGCGGTCGTTCTTCGAACACTCAATACTTAACCCCTTTTTTTAGGGAATTTCATCAGGGGGTCGTTGCTCCTGGAAAGCGTTGCTCCAGTAATATCGGATCGTATCGTGGAGTATCGCTATTTTCACGTTGTATCGCTATATTTTAAAACACCGCATTCTCAGTGTCATAGATTACAGGTTCATTGGGGTTTTAATTGGATATAGATAGCGACATAGTTATGATGCGATCCGCAAAATATCTGGAGCAACACTTTCGACCTCGGATCGCTATTTTGCGATCCGCAAAACGTGGAGCAACGACCCCCTGGGTCGTAAATGTTTTCAACCCAAGCTCTGCTTAGCCGACCTTCTGCTTGATCCCTTTGACTTCAACAGATATAGATAAAACTTTCGACAGCCGTATGTGGTTCGCAAAGTATAGGTCTTATTACTTTTCTATCAAGGTAGGAATAGTACCTCCTTTACAATGAATTATTAGATGAGATGGAGATGAATGACAATTTTTCGTTTGAACGCAAACTGAACTGCTCGCCTCTATCAGAACTAGGTATTTTGTGTTCGGTGTAGCCAACCACAAAGAGGTCGGGATTTTTGTATGTATAAGTTTGAAAATCGGGATAGTCATGTATAGTTGCAATATAAACTGCTTAGAGGTTAATTTATTGCACTCATATTAGAATTTGTGCTTGCTATGAAAGCTAGGTTTTAGGTAGCTATGGAACCAATCTAGAAAAAATCAATCAATCCTTTTTTACCACACTACAACGACATTCGTGAATGATCGGCCTTTGGAGCACCCACCTTCAGCGAGCTGTATTTTGGGCCGGTAGGGTTATAAGGAGGGAGGTTAGGGGTCCTTGGTGTAAAATCAATGGACTTTTACTTTACCTCGGGGGCAGATCTTGTGACCTACCCTACTCCACCCAGCAACTAACGGCAAAGACTCCAGGCGTAATCAAATAGACTCTTGTATAGTGTATCACAGGTTCTAAGATGTGTCAGCGAAATACACCATGACGCTAATGGTTCATTTCTTAACGGCTTTTTCCAGGATGAAAAGGAAATAGAATTACCCGGAAAGGGAATAATATACATGTTTATGGTATAATGTTTCCAGCCTAGGCAAATGCTGCATTTATACTACACAAACTGCAATTCATAGAGGGCTACGCTTGTAGACTAAAGGGTGTCCCATATTCCTCTTGATATGCCAAAAAGCTAAACTGATGTACAATATTCTTCAGAAAAAACTCTTCTTTTTCTTTGGGTGTGTGTGTGTGTGGGGGGGGGGGGGGGGAGGGTGGGCGTTGGCAACAGTGAGAGGTGTTTCAGCGTAGTCCTACAGATTAAAACCTTGAAGAATGATTTGCAAGATATTGGTGGTACTATAGGTATAGCATACTTACAGCAAACTGGCCTCTTCATTATTAATCATACCACACAAGCAATATAAATCTCAATATAAGTGGTAATTATCAGGGCTAAGGCCCACATGACCATACTATTACTGACTTCATGAATGAGCTACGTCGAATTAAAAAAAGAGTTTTAGTTGTTCCCTGCTATCCATCAAACTCACTAGCCCTTCTGAAGAAAATGAGTATTCTTTAAGATTAGTGATTAATATATATCACAAATATGTGGCGGAGATGTTGTATTGTATTCGATTTGACGTGGCGTAACTGATTGAGTCCTCTCCCGCCGCTAATTTTTTCCAACCACGAACGCTCTCGCAGGGTCTACTGGAACGATTAAATTACGAACAGATGTTGTATTGTATGTCTGTAAAAGTCTATCGCCATAATATTGATAAGCTGAACAAACACTTGTGACTCCTCAGGAAAGTGCAATATCAAATGGATGTTGAAACTGGTATAAGGTTTTGCAATACAATGATCATACCATAAGAAGAATGTGTTGATTTACCCATTGGATGCATTAGAAAGAATCAGGGACAGATGACCATTAATAAACTTGAAAGAATATACCTGAGAAATATGTCTATGTAATGTAAGGCAGGAGTCTTGAAACGTTTCATGTACTGGCGATGGTGTCCTTTTAAGGAGGCCATACTCCGTTTAGATCAAGTCTGAATTCCAAATTACAAAGGCAGAGTATTTCCTTAAAGAAGTCAATTTAAAATGTGGAACACTTCTATTGAATAATTTTGTTTTTTCTACTTACAAAATAGCCAATTTTGCTTGTTGGGGCGCTCAAAGTGTTCAGATATTTAAGTTATTTTCAAAATATATTAAATTCTTATTATTAAATGATTATTATAACATGTGAATTAACTTTGTGTGCCGTCTATATTTTTCGTTTCATAGGCTGACAAGCAATAAAGCTTTAGGCTGCAAATCTATATATCAAGGCCCCTATCTTTGCTGAGAGAAAATAAAACAACTCTGCTTCGCAATCCCCTCAGGTTATGCATGTTGTTGGTGATCAGGTGATTTCAATCAGGTGAATAGACATTTCACACAGCCGGCCCGAGTCATTCGAATGTCCTTTTCCTGTAAAAGAACTATTTATCGCGCGCGTGCTTTGGTGACATATCCCTAGCGCGAGCTTCACGGCCACAAATGGTGAATAAATCGGCCCTCCTTTGATGCTATTAGCTGATGAGAGATGAGTCTCCGAGATGGTCTTCATGACCTTTGCTTGCATGAGGCTTTGTCTTCCCTCAGAGGGATCTCAGTTGTGGTTACATCTGACTTTTGGAGGCATGGCCTGTGTCCTTGTGTATTACCCTCCAGAGACGTTGGGTGGAGCTGCTTGTGACCAATGATATCTTTAATCAAGAATCAGACAGAAAAACATTGCTCCTTTCTTCCATCGTCTTCTCAATCTCCAGTTGTGATTCCTGTTTTGGAGCCAAATCTGAACAGCTGGCGTACATACCCATAACGCTTTCCAAGCTAGATCCCTCTCAACCAATACCACATGCATGGTCTGTTTTATATAACGTGAAGCCTGTAGTCATGTGATATTGCTTCCTAGTTAATTATTCTTTTGGATTACGAGGTATACAGATTCAAGGGTTGTCCCAGATGCCCCGGAGGCCCCAAAAAGCCACTGGGAAGAAGGATCTCTCAGCTAAGAAAGAACTTTTTAAAACCAGCTGAAAACCATTCCATCAATATTAGATGATTGTTAACTCGAACTAGAAATACCTGTAGAGTAAAACCCAGCTTAAGGGGACACCCTCCGTTCCAAGCAAAGTTCCCCCTTCAGCGGGGTGACTCAAATTAAGTTAGACATTTTTCCCATTAGGTCCAATGGTTGCATTGATTTCAACAGCATCCAAGTTAATGGAATGCCAGATAAATCAAGAGCCTCACTACGGCCTTATGTCATTTTAGTTTCCCTACCGTTAGCACGTAATGGTCGATGCACAATTGATATTGAATATTAATGCACAATCATTTTTCCAATGTAACATTTCGGGTGATTTAAGAAATAAATCTAAATTTGTCAAGCAGATATAAACACTCTGAAATTCGATATGACTGATGATGGGCGTTTCTTTTACCAACATTGCAGATGGGCAGGAAAAATTTATTAGTGAACAAATTGACTAAATTGCAAAAGTCGCCACCGCGGTTAGTCTCCTGCATGATGTTGAAAGTTCAGCTTCCATACTTTGGAAGGCATATTTACCCCTATTATCACTAAAGGTCATAATTCACTTTACGATTTCGGAACATGAATGTGCCGTTCTCGGCAACAAAAGAACAATCCATTTACATTTCATTTTTTCATAAATCACTTCGATGGACTTTTTAGAATGTACTATCGAGGGCTATCGAAAATGTGATCAGAATGTATATCTACATCAGAGGGCCCGGATGGAAGAACGGCAGCTATGCCGAATCCGGTGTATAAAATGTAAAAGCCATTTTCCCAGATAAAAGTACAAACAAAAAAAATCAAAAAAAATCGGGGCATCACCGCGTAAAATACTGCTTTTAGCGATACGTTTTACGTTGACCCCAACACCAGGGTGGGTCGTCTGCGGATCACTTCAGGCTCTTTGGTTAGAAATGGCTTAGTCTGAGCTTCTCAATAATGATGGTTGGTAGCAATATGATCCCTCGCCTCTTGATCTTCTACTTATAGCAAATGGCGATCCACACCACCAGATGTCAGACCAGCTTAAATTATGGTGCCATCTATATTTGATTAAAGAACAAATGAATCTTCCCCTGTCTCATTCTATCTGTACCACTGAATTGTTGTATCGCTATCACATCATAGATATCATCGATACCGCGTGAATATAGGGATACGATCTGATATCACAGGAGCAACGCCTTTTCAGTCTGGTCGTTAAAGTAATCGTAAAAATAATATTGCTATCCGATTATCACCAACTATACCACAAAAGCAGGAGCAACGCCCCCTGGATAGTAAACCATGGTTTAACCCAAGGCCCACTTTAGTTTTATTTTCAGTATCGTACTTGGCATACGGCGCTGATTAAACCCTGGACGGCCTGCACTCTCTGACTGACCCTACTCTACACTATAATTTACCTGTAAGGACAGCATTGCCATCAGGAGCAGTGGGCAGTGTCATGCCAGCCGAGGCATAATGTCAATGAGAGGACAGGTAGAGGCTCGTCACCGCCCATTACTGGTAAGTATCGGTCGGCATTAGCTGTCACAGGTCATCACTGGAAATTGCTTTAGTTTGATTACAGTGACCTGTCCCTCATGTATGATTAGACCGTTTTCTCCGTTCAGATTTGACGGTCGGTTCTGATGATGGATTGTAGGTCTGAGGTTTTTCTCTTCTTGTATCCTGTCAAAACTCAAAGGGCTGAAATGAGCTTCCATGTTAATTGCTTCAATTTAGCGCAATCGATACCTGAATTTCAGTTTAGCTTAGCGCTATCTTTTACTCGTAAGATTCTCGATATTAGATACAACACTCAGCTGTATCTGTGTTATAGGACGACGTATTAAAGTGTCGGATAGAGTATATCCGCTCGTAGTGTTGCAAGTGCCCTGTAGTCTCAATTCCGGCAACGCAACAACATACAACACAAAGCAAGGGTAATAGAGGCAGCAGTGTACTATAACAAATCATGTCGCCTTGCGTCTCCAGAAAAAAATTGTCTCTCAAGTTTGTTAAGACTATCTTTCAGAGTCTCTCGCTTGGACGAGAACCTTTGATGTCGCAGTAGAACCCTTTTAATGAAGGCATCGTCTACGTTCTTGTGGACGTCTGCCATCAGTATGTTGGGTGTGTCGTGTACGGCAGGCGTTTTAAGGACAGGACATCTATTCTGCACTTGATAAAGAATTTACCCCAGTGACGCCTGTTCCCTGTGGTACAGATATAAAGGGTAGTGCATACTGAGATGTACGAGTCCGTCCGGTGGATTGTACAATAATATAGCTGACCGGTTTTCCGCACTCAGCGTTTACTGGTAACCCGGCGTTTACACCAGTCGACTAAACACATAACGACTGTAGATTGTCTCGCCCATAGTCGTCAGGTGGTGCTCGATTACGCAATATCGACCGCAAAAATCGTCGTTCCAATAAATTCCTCAGGCGTTTACACTAGACAATTTCTTTTAATAGAAATGTATGAAAACTGAGCTTTTCCAGAATCGTCAGGTGCCTAAACAATTAATCCAAACACCTTTAAATAGTCGTCGGCATCAAATTGTCGTCCTAGTCCCCAGATGGCGCCAAATTGCGTAATCTGACAAAATCAGACGATCTGTAGCCATCATTCATTTGGCATTCACAGTAAATAATTTCTAGCCATTTACTACTGAAAGTCGGTACTACAAAAAAAAAGAATCGTCGCCTTTCGTCTACTATGATGGCCGAGTGAAGACAGCATTAATATCAGAAGCAGTTGACAGACGACTAAAATGTAACGACTGTAGATCGTCTAGCCAATAGTCATCAGGTGGTATTTGATAACGTATACGTTGTCACCAAGAATCGTCAACCCAGGAAGTGGTTGAAGCGTTTACACTGGACGATTAAAGTTTCACATCTAAAGGAACATATTACTTCCTGCTTTTCACCTAACCCGGCGTTAACACTAAACGATTATGGGTGACGAGTCTTAAAGGTTGACCCTGCCTAAACTGCGACATAATGTTTTATTTTCCACTAGAAAATCCCAGATGAAAAAGGGTTGGAAAAAATTGTGATCGTCGATGCAAAACATGTGTTTTTGGCCAAAAAGAAAGGTGGTTGACGACTGAGCTTTTATACAATTGTCAGGTGACTATATTATTAATTCAAGCCGCTTTGAAATAGTCGTCTGATGGTGCTACATTGCGTAATCTGACGAGCTGCTGTTGTCACTCATTTGACGTTAACACCAGACGATTTCTAGCCATTGACAGCTAGAAGTCATCAGGTGATATTTTTCGGATAGAGATAGTTGAGTCTGTAAGATCCTAGAAATGAGGATACGTATAGCCACGGACTTAGATGACAGGTACTGCGGTGTAGCCTATGAAGCATCCACAAATTGCTTACGACCACCCCCCAGGTGAGAGTCTGAAATGAAATGACGATGTTATATACGTATAAAGACGAAGAAGCCGAGGCTGTTACAAGTCTAAATGAGCAAAAATATAGATTCGAATAAAGACAACTAACTTGCTTGCTAGACGAAGTCAAAACATCATTACCCGCTGCCTATAGTTCCTCTCACAATAGCCTTATCTTAGTAGAAAAATAGACTTAGCAGAATCTGGTTCCAGTATGGACAACGCCCATGCAGTCCTCGCTTAGTGTCATCTATATGATGAAGCAGGTAGCACTCTCCTATAACCACCTATCACAGATTCTCCCAGGTCGTTGAATCTATCGCCAATACCATTAAAGAATAACGCGGAAAGAGAAGTATTATTGGAAATATTTTGATAGAATACCCCAATAGAAGAACCAGTGTAGTCTAGTGAGGTAAGTGAAGGTAGTCCGTAATCGCCAGTAAACAGAGTGGGAGAACTGACTGGGCATATAATTAGGGCGTGCTCCCACGTACTAAATACGTTGCCTAAAGGTTAGAGTGGTCAGATTTACGTTTCCAGCGTACTGCAGAAACGCTATCCCTTCACTATCTGCATGCTTCCCACTGTGATACTGGCAAAGGAGCAAGAGGCCAGTGACTCAGTATACTAGAAGCGTGCCTACTTTATCATGACCAATCAATCAAGACCGAAATACATCCAGACCCATGCACTGATGCTTTATATATTTGGATCCTATACTCAGGCATTTGAAGAAATGGCAAGTTGACTGGATACAAGTGGGTTACAGAAAACGATCCATATACTGAATGTAAGCCAAACCTTTCAATTGCTATTTATTCATAATTGCACGCTCATTCATCAATGATGAACAAGGTATTTGCTCCTATCCTGGAATTGCTACGAACACATTGCCCAGCAAATTTGTCCGACACCGCTAGGCTATAATGCACTGCATACTAGTTTGCCATTTAACATCGGCATGTCAATTATCCACGGATTTCTTAAAAACCAGAAAAGTGTCATGTGTTCAATGTCGAAGTAAGCCTTCCTGAGCTCTTTTGGCTTATTTCATTTTTGAACGTAATGAACACAAATTGAGATTCACCAATTCCCAGTTGATAGATGTCTTGAAAAAGACCATAAAAGTGCCACGACCTGAAGATATTAAACCGCTAATTTCAAAGGCTTTCATTTTTCGGATAGATCTCAACACTATTATAACTGGATTAGATCAGACATGCTTCCGAGCCAGGAGCCTGTTTGATAATCTAGGTCCGTACATATAGACAGTTTTATGTATGCCAAGGAGACCGAGGGACGATGTGGGTACACTTTGTTCAACATTTATGGACGACGTTACTGACTGCTAAGACTGTCCTAGCGAACAAACTTAGATATTATCAACCGATAACCCTTGAACAAACCTATAAATATCTTTGATAAAGTATAATAATTCTGCAACATCTGGGTGAAATCATTGTTAAGTCACGGTGCTGTATTCTTAAAATACAGCATGAAAATTGTGATTACTGTTGACATATATACTTTAGAATCATCCCGCGGTCATCTTTTCCAATGCCCCAAAATCAATAAATATAAAGCGATTCGACTAACTCATTCTAAGAACATCACGCCCATTTTAATCGTAATGAATTCCGACAAATATTGGGACAAACCATTTCAGTTTCCAATACGAAGTTATCGCGGCAAAGATCGACAAGAGATTATTCGTTTCTAATAGAAACAGTACTCAATATATCTCTCTAAGATGATAATGTAAACAATCGTATTTGAAGTATTGTATCTCTTTTATTTCGAATTCAGAGCCCAAGTAATATCTCCGACAGAATAAATCAAATTGAAAGTCCAATTAAGTCTGTACTGTTTTCCTAAGTGAGATCCATGAAACCCCACCTTTTTATCCAACAGATGAAGAAAGGGAAGCTTTGAAGACAATTGAAGAGAAACTTAACGAACACGTGAAAAACGATAAAAAGTTCTCACATCATATTCTTTCTGGGAGCAGACAATACGCTCTTGATTATTTTACGGCATTCTGCGGTGCACAGGCAATTCTTCTCACGACTCAAATGAAGGCACATAAAATAAATCGTTTTACATACGAGACATATCAGTTTCTGGATTTAAAAAATTCTGGTTTGAAGTAACTCATTTACAGTATACTAACTTAAATGTAGAAAAATCGCATTCTGTGATTATAAATATTAGCTTACTTAAACAACGCTACTTTACCGTCACTTCCATGCGACACTTTTGCGCGTTGAAGGGCACTATACAGGACTCCATTCATATGAATGTAAAAGAGTGTTATGGCTTTATGGAAGTAAAGCTAGACACTGATGGAAAAACCATAAAAGCTATTCCTATATACCTATGAACGAACAACCTATGATTACTTAACGCTGCTGGGGGTGGAATAACTTTTGTTTACTGCCCAGGTTGAAGTTACTGCCCAGGTTGACGTTTACTGCTCAGGTTGACGTTTACTGCCCAGGTTGACGTTCAGAAACATTCGGTTTATATCGATGTTAGCCGACAATTGAAGGTATATAGGAATAGGGAAACCACGTACCAGTGGAAATAAGTCAAAGTGACTCGGTAAGGCTTGGAAAAATTACTGCCCAAGGCGTAGCCGTGGGCAGTAATTTTTCCAAGCCTTACCTCGTAACTTTGACTTATTCCCACCGGAACATAGTTTCCCTCTAATCCTGTGGCAAATTTGCACTGAGGTGGCCTGTAAAATGAATTTTTCATTCAGAATCACGTTCAAATTTTTCAAATCACGGGTAGATGGGTTGTGTCCGGGGTGGGGCAGGGGTGGTCAAGCTAGGTATTCAAGTGTGTGAGGAGGTATAAAAATATGTTATATGCAATAATGCCCCAAGAGACAGCGTGGCCTGTATGTATTCTCATACACCTGGGATGTTGTAATCAACTTTATAGATTACTGCAATAAATTATGAGAAAAGGTTGGGGTCTTATTTTACAAAAATCATCTGATCCGAATATTTCCCCAAAGTATGTGTTGTCTGAGAAGAAATGATTTAACACATGTAAGATTGTAGTTGGTTCCTTTCAGATTACCTCCAGACATTGTTAATCCAAACAACTTAGTTTCTGCTGTAAGATTGAGAGTTCGAAGATCTATATTCCTACCACACCGGTTATCTACATCTGACCACAGCCGAAAGACCTTTCTACAATTCAAGAGAAAATGGTACATGTCTATATCTTCACGGTAATTACATATAGATCAGGAATCAACTACTTGGAACCAGTGTATTGTTATTGCATTGAAAATATTTCTCTCCTATAATCGCAGATGTTTTGGTAGGTTTCTTATTATTTCCAAAACCATCTTCTTCTTTTATCCATTTTATTCTGGTCGGTAAGTATATGGGATCCCACACAGACTCTAAAACATTCAAAGGATCTCTACATTGCTTTTACTTTGGGTGAACTCTGTATGAGATATTCTAGTCGTGTTAAACAATAAAAAAAACAATCTCTAGTGCGGGTTGGAGCCATGGGGACACCCCAGACCACTTTTTCCATATCCTGGAGCAACGCATTGGTTCTGGTCCATTCAATTATTTAAACTTGATGGTTCGCAAAAGATTTCAAATTTGTATCCCAGATCCCGTAATTTTCCAATTTATTCAATAGAATCGAATAATCCACGATGTCAAAGGCTTTTTGATGCTGTTCTCTATCGGCTTTTTCTCGACCTTATTTTCTTCGATGAGTCGGCCAGATAAAGAAGTATGGGGGCATGACACGTTTGTGGTGTTGCTTATCATTGCGCCCTTACCACTCCATCCATAGAGCCATTCTTATCATATCAACTTATCAAATTTCATCGAAATCTAATTTCATATTGAATATGAATTCATGAATGAAATCTATCTACAAACTCCGTTAATACATTTTATTTGCCCGATGCCTTCTCTCCTTATTATTATCATTATTATTTTTATTTCACTGGAGGGAAGGGATTTGAAAGTATGGTGGTACGTCTCCATAGCAGTGGTTGGTATTCACAGTAATTTCTGGTATAGGTATATAATACGATGGTCGACTGAGCACTAAACATTGCTGGAAAGTTCCTTTTCTAAATACTTGATGCTAGATGTTCCACCTACCTAGTGTACGCTCGCTGTAATAGTGCAGTTAGATTGTCCTAAAAGGAGATTTGTTGCCCAGAGTACATGTCCCTTAATTGCCTCTCAAGCACCGGCCCTTTCCGGTGACGACGGAGACAACTCAACTGCTGTGCACCCAACAGGCAACATCGCCAGAGCGGTTTCGAAACTCAAGTCGCGTATTTCCGGTCGCGGCTCTATTTTATGCGGGGGTGTTTTATGCTTGCTGTCAACTCGAGTTACTCTGAATTACCTTTGCTTTTCTCGACGGACACCGCTGAGGACGATGTTCTTATGGGATTCATTATTCAAATGCCGTCTCCTTTATCTATATATACCCCACTTGTGAATGGAGACACTGGAGAAAAGAGCGAAGATTAATTAGGTTGACTAAAAAGAACTACAGACGCGCGATGTGAATTGGTTTGCATTGTAACGGCACGGATCAGAACGTGAATGCAGTAAATGCCGACGGGAATTCAGTTTTCAGTGGTTCCTACTCTGCCGGGCATCAATTGGACGTCAGTCATTTCTGTTTTTCACTCAGTCGTTCTTTTTGCATTGATGCTTTGCAGAATAGTTAACTTGGAACCCTTCTACTAAAGATAAATCAGTTGAGAGTTGGTACATTCTTAGATATACTCACTTAGTCAAGGAGTGAATCACATGAAACTAGGTTTCATCTCAGACAGATCCGTGAGTCATTGGTTTATCAGGACAGAATTGAGAAAAATGTGTGTAAGTAAGCAGGTATTCTTCACGGAATAGGAATGGTTTAAACCACCCAACGCAATTTATTTACCTTTGGTAAACGCAGTCAGCCCAGCCTCTCAAGGATAAGGTCGTTCTTTATGGTTTGCCAAGATAGGTAGACAATGAGGATTTCAAACCTATGTACCAAAATGAAAAGCACAAAAGAAAATAAGTTGGTGATAGTCCTATTGTCTATTGAACCAAGTAAATAGTTATATAAGGAGAACGTGGACAATCATTGACAATAAAATGGTGTACACAGCTGAAAGTAAATAAAAAATGAAGGATTTTACTCTTGGACATTACACAGTTGCCTACGGAGTTTGCCTTCTTAAAAGGTCATTCTTTAGTGATTTGAAGTTCTCAAGTAATAAAGGTAATGTGGTACGGAGCATTGCTTCCGTATTGGAGAGGGTGCACAAGCTGCAGGAGGATTACTTCTGTTAATTAAACAAGGTTTAATTCCTTAATGATAGTATTATCAGACTCTTGGCACGGTATGTATCAGTGCAACAGCTACAGGGATCTCGAAGAGGTCTTGTGACTAAGCTCAGTAAATGAACAGTGAACCTTGGGAGATTCAGTCCCGGGCACGGCCTGTATTCCTCACCCAGGCCCGCCATAAGCAGCCCCACCTGCCGACCAGGCCGCGGGGCTTTACCAGTAATCACTCTACTTGATATGGCTAAATTCCCAAGGCCTCCTCCCCACTTCTCCTTCATGAGTTCGGGAAGTGGAAAAGCAGAAATCTCCGTCCAACCAATATGCTCGATGGGGCAACCTTGCTATCAGGGTGTGCTTCAGAGTAGGGGAAACGGATTAAGATGGTATAATGGTAGTGTTTGGACCAAGGGTTGATTGGGTGGCGAAGCAATTGAAGAGGAATAGCAGAGGAAGAAATTCCTAAGGGTTGACTAATGGCGAGGGAAGACGAGAAACGTATATTTCTTATCGTTCCCCTGGAAAGTAGCTATTATTGACATCATTGACTTATCATCCCCTTTTCGCATCGAGCGGGAAGGAGCAAACAGGATGTAAATGTCTTTATTCGTAGACTAAGGGTAGCATAGATCTGGATTGGGATCAACCAGTGAGTATTTCTTTGGTGGGCCTGTCGAGTGGTCGCCATCCCGTAAAGCCAATTGCAGATTAGGGAAGATACCAACAAGTTTGAAATGGTGAAAGATGTTCTCCACGAGTTTGACGAAGAGCGATATGAATGAGGCGAGGCCAAGTGAATATCGCGTATTGTTCGAACGGGTTGGAGAACTACTTTGACCAAAACAATTTGCTTTCGGTTAACACATCATCCCTTTACACACTAATAGAATAGACGACACAGTGGATGCATGATGTCATAGACGATGGACTGAAATGCTCGTAGAAACACGGAATTACCAATGCTAAGCCTATGGGACAAAATTACCAGGGGTGAGATAGAAAACAGACGTCCTGTATACTGTCTGTCTTTCAGTGAGATCTATATTGTCCTTACCCTTCAAGAGTCAAAGGACTTGAAAGGAAGCAGGATAATGAATAGATGGACAAAGGTATGGGAGGCGATTGGGAAAGAGTAGAATATATATTAATGAAAAAGAGAGGTAGAGAACATTAGTAATATCTTAGTCCTGCCTTCATGTGTATATACCTCTATCACTGCACTTCTAACCTTCCTTACACCCCCCCCCCCCCCCCCTCCCTCGGTGATTCCTCTCATACACAGCCAAAACACAATGCCCACTTGCCCGCAGACCTCAGGCCCGCCACCTAGCGGGAAACGAAGGTAATTTGCGGCGCGTCCGTCACAGGGCTCGTCAGTGACTCGCCAGCGATGCGCGTGCGCGGTGTCGTTAATGGGAGTAATGAACTGTTTAATGAAACGCCGACAAAACTATGAGCAGTCGATGGTGAACCGATGACCAAAGGCCACGCTTCATTATGGTCGTCGTCGGCGTCGGTGGTGGTCACAGCGGTGACTCCGTAGTACGTATTAATGGGAGTAACTCTGGGAACCTCGATGGTGGATTTGTGTGCGGTGGGTGGGTCTGCACTTGCTGTGTCAGCAGAGTACGATGGATTGGTGAGAGTCGCGCGCATGGGGTGGGTGGAAGATATGGAGTACGGGTTGATATAGTTTAATAGATGAGGGGGACCCTGTAGTTGATAGGGGGCTGGAACCTGGAGAGTGAGCTTGTCATCGATGCCAAGGCCAGCGTGTGTTATCGACCAGCTGCAGACTAACGCTGGCACTCCCTCTCTTCTGTTCAGATACGTGACGTAGCGTGTGTATCCGATATTTCTCACTGGAAACATCACCCGATGCACGATTTAACGGGATGACTTTCCTGTGAAGAACCACTCTATTTCGCCTATATTTTTGTAGTGGCATCGGGACAGCCTTGGACGAGAAGACTCAATCAGCACCTCGCATGCTCCATGATATAGCAGCAGCCACCTACGGGCCGGTGAGCGAGCTGCAAGCCTCATTCCAACAGCACAGACGTTGAGGTAATTGGAAACAACTTAGGATAGAGCTCCAAGCTCCTGAAGCTGTCTACCCACCTAGCAGAGTCATGCATCTAAAAGACTTGGGATCCCTTTATAAGGCAGCGATATTGGGGAGATGGTTATGGTTCATCCATGGAATACAAGCAAAAAACACAAAAGCCACCTTAATTGCTTAGGACGGACTCAGAGGCTGAGTCAAGACACTGCTTCTTCAATGATACTTTCCTAAACTCCCAAGGAGAATATGAAATAATTTCATCCCTCCCCATATGGATTTATCAATATCTCAATCCTTCTCTGGCTTTTCAAAATCTTGGCACCAGTGTCGAGAGTTGCTTGATAAATCTTTTGGAAATAATGATGTAACACACCTATAAATACGCATTTATAAGTGCCTTTTAATTTTTTTTATTGGACTTAGGTTTGCATACAGGAGAGTATCGCGGTCTACCACTCATTCCGAAAAAAGTGCATTATTAGGGCAATGTAAGAAATTTTCTCAAGAGGTCAATACATATAATGTTCTCTCAGTAACTGCCAGTTTTGATTATTTTTTAAATATGAGTATGATAGCTTTCAACAGCATAAGCATTAGAGGGGACCCCCACCTACCACGATTCTGGTCCCGATAGGCCTTACGACTGCCTTCCCGACACCATACCGATTCTACTGTGAGGTAAGCAAAAATCGTGGTAGGTGGAACAGGTTTCTGCGATGCCGTGTGCGATACCTCACGATAGGCTGCGATAGAAAACGTCAATCGTAGAGGTCCCGATTAAATCCAACATTTCGTGGGGACCGGCTTTTAGGCTTGACTGAGCTATATTTCATCGAGCGACTCCCTCAGTCAACAAGCGGCGCTGGACAGGATGTTCTCTGTGTTGATATATGTATATGCCCCAAGCCCATAAGACAGCAACATCTACCACAGATTCTCACCGATCCCTTCAATGATTATAATCGGGAACAAAAATGTTGATGTCTTATACTCTCATATATCGAGACACCGACTCTTACCGATCACACTTCTTACATTTAAGGCTAGGCCCCACGGGTACGACGGGATCGTCGCAGGTCGATAAAATGTCATAAATAAAGAGCTGGTGAGGGTCATCAAAGCAATACAGCCCGTCGCAATGTGCACAGTCGATCCTGTGGGTTCGGGCTTGCGCGCGTGTGCGATTGTATGCGTTGGGCAGAAAGCCATACGAAAACGTGTATATGGAATTGCCTGAACGGTACTGCACAGACAGGACACGAATACAATAAATACTGTGATGCCACAAGCATTGCGACGATTCAATCGCACCAGTCGGGCACACCCTATACTTTTCCTGCGATTTAGTCCAACGAATCCGTCGCAGTTGGGGTAATAAAATTGTTCGAGGGGGCATTTATGGGGCCATATAACATGTGCAACGATCGCATCGCACCTGAGGGGCCTGGCCTTTATAGCCTCACACACAGGCCCAATTGACATCAAAGGAGACCACTGGGTCCGTGCACTGCTGGACCACAGGCCGGATGGGTGGAAGGTCTTTATACACAAATAACGCAAAGTTTGATAACTTCTGTGCCATTCACAATATCAACACAATATCAATATGAAACAGATTTCAGATCTATAATCGCCTCCGTCTCTCTTACAAATAGATGTATAACACTTGTATATCTAACAGACACATATGCGTTAACGCTGATGAAGCAGGCTTCCGAGAATTGGGAAACGTCGGTGAAGGTGTGTAAAGCAACAATCTTAACCCTTTAACCGCCGCATGATGCCTCCAGGCATTCCCCTGGCTACCGCCGCATGATGCCTGGAGGCATTCCCCTAGCTACCGCCGCATGATGCCTCCAGGCATTCCCCTGTGTACCGCCGCATGATGCCTTGAGGCATCATAGACTCAGATTTTTTTCAAATTCATTTTTTGCAGTAGATTTAAGCACAAAAGGGTTAATAAAACTTCCATATATAAATAAAACAGTTTAAAATCAATGTAGTTGTGCGTTTTGAGTCTATTTAGTAAAATTGCGGTGGTTATTTGCGAGTAGAACACGGAGAAAAATAAAGCAATGCACAGATCGAGTCGCGCCTATGGACCAGTGGTGTCCCTGACAGCGCATTTCCCGATATAGCGAATTGTCGAACGAGTTTATATATATTTAAAAGCGTACGATTGGGTTGTCTTGCTCGCACAAGTTGAAAATGGTCATATACTATCTAATTTGCGAGTTTTTAGGCAGTCTTACCCTTTCGTTTTCACTATTTTGCGAATTCTCCGCCGATGTTTACATTTTCTTCGACAAACGCAGCAGTGGAGAGTTACACTTCCGGTCGCCCTAGTTTTACGTTCCCGCCCGTACTACAACAAGCTGAGACAAGGGAAAGCACCAAAAGCTCGTATAATATTGTAAATATACAGAAAAGAATCATTGACACATAGAGAATATTAAAAGTATGAACATATATTATGAATCTGATCATTAATAAAAAACCACAACAGAGGTCTACCATGTTGCAGCAGTCGCCGACTGAGTTACATAGATGTCAATGGACAGTGTCACATTTTTTCACTTTTTTTTTCTGAATGCTCTGAAAGCAAACACGACTATTCACAGTTATATTTTGTGAATTAATATTGATATTTAGTGGTTATATAAAATATTATATCGGAAATGCCCTAAAGCTACACCAGACGCCGAGTGGAGAGAATCACTTTTTCATTTTTTATGCAATGCATGCACTCTAGCGAATCAAAAAAAAATTTCCAGTCGTTGTCCGTGTAATACATTAACTCTGTCGGTGATACTTCAGAAAATAGATATAAAATGAATAAATACGATCTTCTAAGGGTATTTCGTTACCAAGGCGATGTTGACAATCGACTATAAAAGACAGTAATTTCTTCCAAACGCCGTAGAGAGCGTTGTACCATCGTATGGTGGAGTACTCTACACAACTCGCTATGGCAGCCGCCAACATAGACGATCATGACGACCTGGATATGGCCACACAGGCTCTACTGGATGGTTTTAACGACTTCGCGGATTTCGAGGAAAGCGAGTGGGAAGAGGCTAACGAATTCTCGGATTCCAGTTCTGATGAGGACGATGAACCGCTAACGAATTTGCAGATTCGTGAAACGAAGGAAGGAAGGAGCTGGATTGACTTCCCTGTGAACGCCAAAGACAGGGACGAGATGTACGAGTTCCAAGAAACTCCGGGCATAGGGCAAGAAGTAAAAGAAAAGAACTGCACCACCGTTCTAGAGTACTTTAAGTTAATATTTACAGTCGCCTTCGTTACCGAACTCGCTGAGAAGACCAACAACTACGCTGAAAAAACGAAAAGAGGGCGGGGCACCCAGAAGAAGATGACAGCTTGGTCCCCCGTGACAGTTAACGAGTTACTGCGGTTTTTTGGATTGACATTCCTAATGGGACTTCTCAAAAAACCTGAACTAGACCACTATTGGACCACCATAGCCGAATTCGCTACCCCCGGAATACGCAGTTTGATGACCAGAGCAAGGTTCCTCTCCATACTCCGGTAAGTCATTTTAGAATTCGCTTTTGTTTATGTTATGTGTATTCGTGACAGCAGCGCCTGATCCGCAGCCAGAAGACAGGATGACCCAGTTATAAGTAGCTCATTTGCATATGTCGGAGTGTCGTAGTCGCTGTAATGTGTTTTATTCGCTCAAACCGCCAGTCTTGCTCGTTTTATTTCAGATTTGATATGTATCGTATATATCACGATTCTTAGGGGAATATTAAACTTGTTTGTTCTAGATTTCTCGATTTCTCCAACGAAACTGACGCTCCCACCACGGACAGAGACGCCGCAAACCAGCAGCAAGGGACTTCCGGCAATCGTTCCCGCCCCCATCCTGCCGCCAAACGTGATCCCCACCAACTTACAGATTTCTTTTTCAGTCATTTTAATTCTGTTATTAAATCTCTATATACCCCACATAAGGAATTGGCGATCGATGAGACGATTGTGAAGCACAAAGGCCGTACTCGACATCGCCAGTACATGCCAAACAAACCGTGTAAATGGGGTCTAAAGTGTTGGGTGCTGGCGGAGTCGGCTACGGGCTTTGTGCTTCGCATTATCCCTTTCTACGGTCGCGATGACCGTAGGGGCGATAACACCACTGAAAATATCGTTATGAGGCTGCTGAGGGGTGCTGAACTATTAAATAAAGGTTATCACGTGTATTTTGATAATTTCTACACGGGTGTACAGGTCCTGGAAAAGCTCAACTCCCTTAGAACTTACGCTTGTGGAACTCTCCGGATGAATCGCACGGAGGTCCCCAAGAATTTCATGGCAAAAAAACATCCCCAGCTGAAAGTGAAGGGCGATTCTGTATTCGCTAAGTGTGGTAGTTTGATATTGTCGTTGTGGCTTGATCGTAAAATAATTCGTATCCTCTCCACCATTCACGGTTCGATAATGTCAACGTGCGTACGCACTGTACGAGGTACTGACGGAAAATTCGCAAAAAAAGATATCCCCTGTCCAGAATCCGTTAGATCCTACTGTCAGTACATGGGCGGGGTGGACTTAGCAGACCAAATGGCAAACTACTATTCTTTCGGTCGTAAAAGCCGTAAATGGCCCAAGAAATTGTTTTTCTTTGTTCTGGAAGTGATGAAATTGAATTCGCAAATCATGTTTAACTCTGTCTCGGAGAAAAAGATTACTTTGGTCGACTTTTCTCTGTGTCTGATCCAGCAGATCGTAAAAGCGACCGACGAGACTGTTGACCGACCTATTTCTCAATCGGTCAACCGACTTAACTCGAGATGTCTTCCAGATGATTTGGAACGAAAGAGCTTCTGCCGAGTGTGTTACTATCGTAATAAGAATGGATTCGGCCCCAGAAAACAAACTCGGTATGGCTGTAAAACCTGTGGAACTCACCTTTGTTTACCTCACTGTTTTAGGATCTACCACACAAAATCTATTTTTGACAAACCATCGAGTTCCACAGAAGAGTAGTCTAAATATATGATCTGCCATCTCCCCCCCCCCCCCCACCCACCTTTTTAGACTCAAAATTAAAGTCCCGACGTCAAAGCAATCTTCCCACGATATCCAAATTTATCAAATTATCGGTATATTAAACCTATCTAACTTTTAAACTGCCTGTGGCTTCTGCTACTTGTATTTCGTAATTTTCAAAAACTCTCTTTCAACTGAACCTTCAGATACACTATTCTAAATTATATGTTACAACCATGAACGCTTTCGATCTGATGTCTATTCGACGACCTGTACACCTGTGTGTTTTTCAGCATTTGTCTTTTTTTTTCATGTTTTTCCAGCTTGTCTGTATCTATTTATTAATTCCTATGTAAATTTATCACGTAGTAACAATCTAGGATTCACAACAGAATTGTTTTTAACATCTAATCTAATGTATCAACCTGAAACAATATATCTTTCCTACCTGTCTAAATCCATATCTAGCACGTAATGCTATTCTATGATTCAACTGTTAGTGTGAATCGTTTTTTAGTCGCTAATCGATAAATTTATATCAACCAGAACCTTTCCTGCCTATGTAAACTAGCACGTAATGCTATTCTATCATTCAACTGTGAAGTCTATGGACACAAACGATATTTGGTTTTGTATCTAATCTACGATATCAACCTGAGAGAAAGTAATCCTGCACGATCTATAGATCTTCAAGGTTCTCCACATGTAAAATTTGTGAAAATATATCGACCAGAAGTGGTTAGATTGATTATTATATCGGAGAAAAAGCCCCCAGGTCCGACCATGTCGAGTGCCAGACAGACACTGAATTTATGAATACCTTGTCAACTTTTTAAAACTTGATCAAATCGTATCACAATGTCAATGCAATCATATGAAAACAAAGCGAAGCGCCCCAGCAGCCTCACTCGTCTCATCGTTTGCCAGTGTCCATTTCTGTGTTGTATCTAATCTACGATATCAATCTGAAACAAAGTAAACCATGACGATCTATGTATCATCAAGATTCTCCACATGTAGATTTTGTGAAAATATATCGACCAGAAGTTGTTAAATTGATTATTATATCGGCGATAAAGCCCCCACCTCCGACCATGTCAAGTGCCAGCTAGACACCGATAAATTTAAATATCAACCTGAAACATTCCTGCCTATGTAAACTAGCACGTAATGCTATTCTATGATTCAACTGTGAAGTCTATGGACACAAACGATATGGTTTTGTATCTAATCCACGTTATCAATCTGAAACAAAGTAAACCTGGGTGATCTATGAACCATCACGGTTCTCTACATGTACATTTTATGAAAATATATTGATCAGAAGTGGTTAGATTGATTATTAGATCGGAGACAAAGCCCCCAGGTCCGACCACGTCGAGTGCCAGACAGACACTGATCATATTACCTTGATGAATCTGAAATAAAATATCACTGCCTGTGTAAAGCTAACCTATGTACATATTGTGAATACGATGTCGACTATTTCAACCTGAAACAAAAATCATTCCTGCCTGTGTAATATATCTATCTATATATATAGCGTTGATTCAGTCTCAGATCAACCTCAGAACTGTAGAAATTGATCATATACCTTGTTGAATCTGAAATAAAACATGCCTATCTGTGTATAGCCAACACTAATCTAGGTACATATTGTGAATACGATGACGACTGCTGCACCTGGAAATGTATGAAGCGTTGTCAACCTGTGTATATATATTGAACAATATTATTGAATAATTGATCTGAAAAAAAATACATACACAATATTAAAATATATTTTAAATCTTACTTCACCTACCTTGTCTTCTTTTCTGCCTTCCAGAAGTATTCGTCTGTAGATATAGTTAATCATTGTCCAGCAATCGATTTAAAAGTTAACTCCTCCTGGAGATGTCAATGCTGAATAGGCACAAGTCGAATTTTCCGAATTCAATATATCAGCCTGGACATTAAATATATATGTAGATGATCCTTAGAGTGTGGGAGATAACCACATATAGCCTTGTACTGATAAAACTCCATTAGAATCCTTAGGCGAGTCCATAGTATAATCAATGGCGAAATAAGCCAATATAGTCACTGCTCGAATCTAATTTTCAAAAATCAATATCTAAGTCCCACCATGTCCGAATTGCACATTATATATATCAAAAGAAAGCTGAGAATCTCTAATTTACGAATATTAATGTCTCCAGTCATATATTTGAAGTTATATCCTCATAATAAATGATTTTCGAAATCCTGTCTTGCCCAGAGCCCGACTTCCCTACCAAACCAATAGTAAATCTGTAGCTATATGACCATTTCCGTTAATTCATTTCTAAATCATCCGCTGGTTCAAAATGAATGATATTTCATATAAACAAACCTCAGACAGTGTAGTTTACCCTGATATAAGTCCCCATTCATAGATTCAAGGTTAAAAGCCTCAAAGAAATCATTTTGAAGAAGATGTCTTAGAACCCAGCTATGGCGAAATAAGCCATTTTATTGACAGATTACTTTTAATCTTCTAAATTCGATAACTAATTCCCACCTTGTCTGAAATACACAAATTATATATCAGGAGAAAGCTAAGAACCCGTAGTTTATGTATATTAATGTCTCCATTGATATATTTCAAGTTAAATCCTCGTAATAAAAGATTTTCTAAACCGTATCTCGACCAGCGCCTGAATCCCCTACCAAGCCTATAGTAAAGCTTTTAATCTTCTAAATTCGATAACTTAATCCCACATTGTCCGAAATACACAAATTATATATCAGGAGAAGGCTGAGAATCTGTAGTTTACGAATATTAATGTCCCCAGTAATAGAATCCAGGTTAAATTCTTATAATAAATGAATTTCTGAATCGTGTCTGGCCCTGATCCACACTCCCATACTGAACCTATAGTAAAGTATAGAGAGTGCGTATGGCGCATCTTAATACTTCGATTACTTGGTCTCAAATCGACCAAAATGGACAATATTATATCATCATGAAGCTGAGAGTGTGTAGTTCACGTTAGAATATACGAAAATTCATTTATCTAAGATTTAAACCACGAAAGAGATGATTTAGTTAGCTGAAACCCAAAAATGTGTAATGCTGACTTTCTTTTTTCGATTATTAATTCTAACCTGATCTAACCTGTACAATATTTACATAGAAAGGTAGCTTAGAGTGTGTAGAATAACAATATATATATGATTAATCATGAATCTAAAGTTTAAACCCAGTGCGAGGTGATTTCTTATGACAGCTCGACCACCCTGACTACACAGTATAAGCAATGGCGGATCAAGCTAGGCCAGAATTCAACGTGCGTAACTTGCATCGTAATATTCGAATATCTTGGTCTCTACTTGTCTGAATTTGCTAAAATACATACTGGAATAAACCTTAGAGTCTATAGAATGTGAAAATACACTTCCCTGTGGTTAATTCTAAAGTTTAAACCCTATCTGAGCTGATTTTGTGATCATCGTATGAAATTCGACTGAACCAGCAAGCCGACTGCGTGATACCCAAGGTTAAATTTGAATTATTAAATCTGAACTCGTCAACCCTGGACATTATTTACATAGAAAGGTAGCTTAGAGTGTGTAGAATAAGAATATACATATGATTAATCATGAATCTAAAGTTTAAACCCAGTGCGAGGTGATTTCTTATGACAGCTCGACCACCCTGACTACACAGTATAAGCAATGGCGGATCAAGCTAGGCCAGAATTCAATGTGCGTAATGCGCATCTTAATATTCTAATATCTTGGTCTCTTCTCGTCCAAATTTGCTAAAATACATACTGGAATAAACCTTGAAGTCTATAGAATGTGAAAATACACTTCCCTGTGGTTAATTCTAAAGTTTAAACCCTATCTGAGCTGATTTTGTGATCATCGTATGAAATTCGACTGAACCAGCAAGCTGACTGCGTTATGCCCAAGGCTAAATTTGAATTATTAAATCTTAACCTGATCTAACCTGGACATTATTTAGATAGAAACAAACCTTACAGTATGTAGATTATGAATATACGTATCATTAATCATTTATCTAAAGTTTAAACCCGGTGCGAGCTGATTTCTAATGACAGCTCGACCAGCCTAACTACACAGTATGAAAAATGGCGGATCAAGCTAGGCCAGAATTCAATGTGCGTAACTCGCATCGTAATATTTAAATATCTTGGTCTCTGCTCGTCTTAATTTGCTAAAATACATACTGGAACAAACCTTGGAGTCTATAGAATAAGAAAATACACTTCCCTGTGGTTAATTATATTGTTTAAACCCTATCTGAGCTGATTTTGTGATCATCGTATGAAATTCGACTGAACCAGCAAGCCGACTGCGTAATGCCCAAGGCTAAATTTGAATTATTAAATCTAAAGACGTCAAAGCTGGACATTATTCAGATAGAAACAAACCTTACAGTATGTAGATTATGAATATACGTATCATTCATCATTTATCTAAAGTTTAAACCCGGTGCGAGCTGATTTCTAATGACAGCTCGACCACCTTAACTACACAGTATAAGCAATGGCGGATCAAGCTAGGCCAGAATTCAACGTGCGTAACTCGCATCGTAATATTTTAATATCTTGGTCTCTGCTCGTCTTAATTTGATAAAATACATACTGGAACAAACCTTGGAGTCTATAGAATAAGAAAATACACTTCCCTGTGGTTAATTATATTGTTTAAACCCTATCTGAGCTGATCTTGTGATCATCGTATGAAATTCGACTGAACCAGCAAGCCGACTGTGTAATACCCAAGGCTAAATTTGAATGATTGAATATAAACTCGTCAAACCTGGACATTATTTACATAGAAAGAAACCTTACAGTATGTAGATTATGAATATACATATCATTCATCATTAATCTAAAGTTTAAACCCGGTGCGAGCTGATTTCGTATTATAACTTGACAACCCTACTGTTCGAGCAGTGACACGGATTCCCATAGACTCAACCTTATAATCTAGACAGGACTCTATAGAGGCTTTGCCGATATTAGTTACAAAGCGTTAGGTTAATTCAACCGTGTCAAGTCTGACACCTTCGTATAGCTGCTGATCAGATGAACATAATGCTGGTCTTAGTTTACACTGTTGACACCATAGGATGATATAAATGGCAATTCTGTGGGTTGTCGCATCGACTTGTAGCAGACAGCTTAGCAGACATGGCGCTGTCACTGGACTTGACACCTATACTCCCAGGCTGAAAGATCAGAAGTTATCACCGTATTAACCACACTTTCGATGGTTTTTCCGCCATTATATTTATATCCTTTTGGAGGCACAAGCCTTATCTTGAACGTGCTGGGTTCTATTTGTGTTGTTAATCCGCTATTTGACGAAGGGGAATGATTTTACACAGCGTCCATTGCGTAGAGGAATCTGCTTAGCCATCCATGTTTACACTGACACTCCCGCCCCCACCAACGGTTTTGCTATGTGCGCGAGTTCAAACTTTCAATATTGCTTAGATCACCTTAGGAGTCGTTTTATTTCATAATACTTTAGAATCGTGTAGGTAGGGTTCATATTTGAATATCAATGGGGGTTTTATCGACTTTAACGATTAAATATATTGATGCGAAGAAATCTGCTACAGTAGTGTGTAAAGGCCTAAGATAGGCGGACGCCATGGATGGTTATTCTTTACATAGGCGCGTATTTTAGGCCAACTTCAGTTCGAGATTACATATATTCAACCGTTAATTTTATTAACAAAATACATATACACACCAAGATACAGGTCTCCTGTTTGCCGTAATGGTCATCTTTTATTAAAACATCATCAATTTACGGAGAAAATGGAGAAATCCTACCACTACCACCGTCAAAACAATGGCCGCTCCCCGATAACGGGAAACTTGGCCGGCGGTACGAGGGAGCATATAGTAAAAGCCTGCGGCGGTGTAGTACATAGGTTAGCGATAGGGGGCGCGGCGGTTCAACTCCCGTCCGGATTTGACGTGCGGCGGTTAAAGGGTTAAGGTCGGACAGAATCGGTCATAATTATTAGCATACTAATAATGCTCGACCCAATTATAATCAGGTCTGTGAGGTGCGTACAGAGACATAAACTTCCCTGATTCTGTCCGACCCAACGGGTCCGTCGGGTATAGCTGTGATCGGGAAGAATCAGGGTGTCGCTGTCTTAAGCGCCAAATCCACTGAGACAATTTTTCAGCAGTCGCTGACGTTCGCAGACGTTCTCACAGAGTTCGCTCGGTCGCATGAAATTTGTGTGAAAATTCGCTTCAGTGGATCAGGCAGTCACATGGAATTCGCTTGGGGCTCACATGGGTCATGCGATATCGCATGGCCATGCGATGGCCTTGCGAAAATATTGAAAGTATTGAATAATTTCGCATGAGATTCGCATAGTCGCATGGATCGCACACGGATTCGCATAAAAATTCCGTCGCCTCAGTGGATTGAGCTCTTTAGGGTTTAAGACTAATAGAAGATGCTGGTTTATCGACATTTTGCTTATGTTTAGATCGCACATAAATATCAGTATACTCTATAACGGAACACCAACCCAGAAATCCTTACTTTGCCGAATTTACTACCAAAATCATGTACATGTAGTATAAAACTGTAGTATACTACTTTTATAAAGATAAAACAAACACATGGGGCATTCTCATTACTAGTATTCTAAGTTTTTAAAAGAACAATGCACTCTAGATACGAAGTGGAAAATGTCCGAAGAGAAGGCAATATTTAAAGCGGCATATATACATATATATTTCGTAATTTACAAAGAACCACAACCAAATAGAAGCAGCTGTGACAGTTGGTAAGGTTTACCAATGTCTACGTTACTTTGATTACATTGCATAGCGTTTGACATAACTTATTGCAATTAGCAAAGTATATCTATGTCTTGGTTGCTTTAAAACGTGGCTCCTAACATCAGGTGACAACTAGCAAGACGTGTGCATGTCTTGATTACTTTAACTTAAGTATAACCCTGACATATATTGGAGTGTAGTTAGAATAAATCAATTCTGGGGCCAATTTTGGAATATTGTACACCTTTAGGGCCACTACTGGTCAATATTGACTCAGAAATCCATATTGTAAGAGGGGGGTCCTCATATAAAGGTGTTCGTGATGGGATACTTTTTCACCATAAATCTGGGTATGAGGGATAGCAAACAGCGGGTAATGACTAGATGGAGAGGCTGGAGAATATTTGAGTTTATCAAATATTGCCGGGCGAACGAATTACTACTGAAGAAGTTGAAAGAGTAGTCTACGTCTGTATTACTGAATATTGAAACCTCCTTACGAAAAAGTGTAGGGAGTGCGTTTAATAAAAGAGTTCTTTTTGTATTCTTTTTTGGAAGTTGGGTGGAACGATTCCCTAGTTCATTTGTCTGTTGGGGAGTGATTGTGTTTCTTCGTCACTGCGCAGACAGTGTACACCTTAGTCCAGTCCCTGAGGCAAATTCTGAGACCGAGATTCTGTAGACGTTGTTATTTAGCTCTCCATGCTTTTGTTACACCTTCAATTATGAAACCACAGTATTCGAATAGAGGTGACACCGTCTGCTGGTACACCTTGCAGGCTACATCTGTAGACATATTATACCTGGCTTGATTAAAAGTAAATAGCCGCTGGTTCACCGTCTTAACCCTTTAAAGGCGGGGGTCTGTGACAGAGCCCTGTTGGTTAGGGCAGGTATTTGGGACTGGTATAATGCCAGAGGATAAGCCAACTTTTGTCTAAAGCCACATTCTATTATTTGATCATGTATCATAACACATCATCCTTATTAATATTATTTGTTTTACCAAAAAGTGTTAAATGATATTTCAAAGGTATATTTTCTGAAAATTTCATATTTATTGATCTATTATTTCATGATAAAGCAATGAAATCGTAAATATTACTGAATTTCATAAGTAATGCCTGTTTACTCGGGGGAATGTCTCAAGGCATTATCCGATCTATGCTGGGGAATGCCTCAACGCATTATCCACCCTGAAAGGGTTAATTGATGAACGCACATGCCTCTACAAATTAAGATTGCTGTCAGTCTCAACCCTGAGATACGGGAAAGAGCTCACAAAAACCAATTCGTGCATATCAATGAACAGCTTCAGATTGGCTGATACTCTTTGCCAATTTGATGATTGATACCAGCAGTATTTCATTTTGTTCTTGTTAACTGTAAAGCTATTCACGATAGCATGGCCGACAACACTCAGCCATGCTATCTAAAGTTTGTTGTAACCTTTCAGCAATACAGCGACTGTCCTTACCTGCATGATATAGAACCAAATCATCTGTGTATAACACATGCTCGACATTTCTCAGGATCTTCCTCATGTCATTTATGTAATAAATGAAAAGGACAGGCCCCAGAATGAAGCCTTGCGGCACCCCAAAGCTCACTTCAGACCAATCAGAAAGACAATCACCTAATCTGGTGTGGAGATGTCTATTAGCAGAGTAAGACTGTATCCACACGAAACAATTATGTGGGAGTCCAATTCTAAGAATTTTCTCCATCAACTTACCATGGTGCACACTGTCAAAGGCTTTATGCATGTCAACAAAAACAAAAGGCAGTAGAATGACTGTGGCCACCCTCCAGTTATCAGGGAAAATTCCTGAGTCAAAACAGTTTTGGTATAATACCTGGAATTGAGGTATCAGCCTCTGCATGAATTCTTTTAGCACCGATGTTCGGACTTCTTCCATGCCTGATGACTTACCAACGGCGTTGACCAGTGTTATCAGTAGTTTGCAATCAACAACCAAAGGCATATCAGTCAAGTCAACTGTTCCATTGTCAACAATCCATGGAGTATGATTAACATAATTCCCCAAGTTTTCCTGATAAAGGTTTATCAATATCGGTGAAGAAGGGTTTCAAGTAGTTTGGAGATTCTGACAAGCCCACTACCGACGCATCATCGATGTTTGTCAAAGTCGGTGGGACAGTTGTTTTTCTTGGTTTGAGAACCTGATTCAGTTCCCACCAGAACTCTTTGGGATTACTAACTGCTTTATCTACCTTAACCTTTACTAGCTCCGATTTTGCACGGTTTTCCATATTTCACCTTTCAAGCTTACGGCGGCCTTAAGATAGTCTTCTGACTTCGTTTTATCATACCGTTCCATTATAGCCGCACAATCATGCAGTAAATCTGATCGTGCAGATATATCGTTATCGAGATTTTAGAGAGTCCTTGTGTGGTTCGCTTTCCTACAATATCGTCGTTGGTTATGGCCCTCCGACCGATCCTTTTGGAAGACGTCAATAAATGGGTCCCTACATCGTCCCACAGATGATTAGAACATAGAACGTGGTCGCCATCCAGGACACCACTCGAAAATATTAACAACATAAAATGCTTTGTTCTACATACTTCAGCCATATCTTGTATAGCATGGTAGCGAATATAGTGCTTCCCACTGTTTATATCAGCAATTCCCCATTTTGAGCGATTAGCTCGTTTCGATTTCAAAACGATTCATAATGATATAATTGTACAGCTTATTTAGGTACACTCATAAAGTGTTTTTTCACAGCGCAAATGATTATTCTTTATGTCGTTGGAGAAGAGACTGAAGACAGATTGAAGCCGACTTATTGCTCGTTATCTATTTAACACCCTACTGCATACATCCCTTCTCTTCATGCATCCCGAAACCAACGGCCATCTCCATATACTACTATCCTCTCATAGCCAACGATGTTCGTTTCATTCTAATGGCTGTCCGGTGTCAAACATGCACACAGGCAATAAATCACATCATAAACCTTCTGCCTCGTGTTAATCAACCAACCTGTACCAAAGCAAATTACCATATGTAAACAAAAACGGAAGCAAAGGATCAGGAAGTAGGGGCGACAAGACAGAAGAAGGGATTGGAGGAAGGGAGGTATAGGAAGTAATGAAATTATATTGCTGTGGTATAGTACCGATAAGAACCTGCTGGCTCGCCGACTAAATATAAACAGGATATATGAGTAGGCGCGTACGTGACAGATGACGTAGTGCACACATCATACGTCTACGTCATTATTCAGGCGATAGTGCCTTTCCCACGTCACTCATGTTCCCTTATCGTTTTTCGCGCCTCATTTGCCGCTCAAAATGATTCTTCTCGTGCCTCTTCCATGCGCTACGTCTCTCGCATCCCATCTGACTCAGAATGTGGTGGCCTGCAGGCAAATGGTGATAGCAGCAATTGTCGCAACTTGTGACAAATGTATTTAATTATTCTATTCTTGCATCATCGACATTTCCCAAGCGTAAATCTCCTTTAATGACGCCTTATGATGGCTGCGATTATATTTTACGGTTCATCTTGATTTCCATCATGTTTTATACACAGATATTTCAATACATGATAATCCAACTCTAATCTCGACCATTTACATATTCTTACCACATATGAAAGTCATAAATCCATTATGGTGATTATCATCATTCGGATCTGTGTATCTAGTCAACGAAGATTTAGATCCCCCCTTATCTTGTTATGTATGAATGTTCTTTTGCTGTAATAATGGAACGCGGCTTTACAGCAAAGGGACAGCGACTCAGATTGTTTTCTATCTTAAAACTAAATGCCAGGGGTTATAAACGATTTATAGAACTTCTGTTATATGAAATGGCTCGTTAGCTCTGTCACTCCAAATGATGTATTCTGATGCCTATCGTGATCAATAGAAATAACTTAAAACTGTTCAAGTATTTTTCTAGATCTATCATAGAGGTAAAGTCGATGATCCTGTATTGGACAATCGAGTATGTATCAACGATTGTCTAGAATGTAAAATGATGGCGTATCTTGAACATTTGGATTCTTTGTGTAAAATCTGAAAAAAAGACCCGTAATGGACCTATTAGTGTCAGGCTGTTGGAAATAATATTCAATCATAATGCTCAGTCGCCATCTTCATCAGTATTCGTATTTACGTTCGAGCCACTGAGAGTAAGAAGCAAGGGCGATTTGTGCCTCTAAACATCTGGTAACAGATCTTCCATTTTATGTCGTGTGGAGAACTGAGGACCAAACAGATTCATCTGCGTACCTATGTTTTAACACCTGCGGGTTTCTCCTGCTTTTGTGTTATCGTTGGCTTTAATTGGATTATAACTTTTTACGATTATTTTCATGGTCAGCTTGTAACGGCGTTGCTCCGTTAATATATATGTATATATATACATGATAGCGATACAACACCTTCGGGGGAACAAACTGTCTGACCCAGAGGAAGATTAATTAGTTCTTTATGTAAATACGAATGGCACCAACGTCAAAACTGGGCTGATATCTTATGGTGTGCATTGCTATGTGCAGTAAGATATCAGAACAAGGGGCAGGGGGCCATGGCAAAACTATGCATATTTATGGAGTGAAGGTCCGCATAAAAAGTATTGCTACAAGCTCTATTTTATGCTGTGGTGTTTCTATACCATTGCGATGCCATCCGCTGATTTCCTGGAGTAATTGTAAGGACCTCAGATCGTTTTTCTGTGATCTGCAAAGTTATCATAAACGTGAAGCAACAACCCCATGTGCACATTGCTTTTATACTCACTCACGGACTCGAAAATATGCCGCGCTAGCCTTATGCTACAGTTACACCATAACCCAAGCAGCCATGGCAGCCCTGGTAGCCCCACTAGATCATCATCATACCTTACCGGGTCTTTCCAAGGATGCCTTAAGTTACCACACTTGCAAAAGGTAAGTCAACTTGGCTGTTGGGGAACTGTCGGGGAAAGTTTAGCTTTGTCAAAAAGGTTACTCATGGCCTTTGGTCAGGGGTGGTCATTGCTCCCCCTGGTGTTCCCCCCTCTCGCGCGACACGAGCGCCCCTCCTGCCCCCTAGCGGCTTTCACACGTACTGCGCAGTCACGAGCGCGGCCACGGCATCGGTCCCGGTCTCACTTCTTCTCCAGCCCTACTGCAGTACACACGTACTCCAGTCTTTCATGTCTTTTTGGCCACGTGCTCGCTGCCTTTCACTCCACGAGTAAAGGCCGGCACGTCCATTCTACCACGAGGAACACGCATCACAAGTGAGGAGGAGAGAACAACATGGGTCCACCGAATACACGCAGTAATCCCGTCGCTGGACCATCCCAAGGACCAGACACAGAAGGTACGGTCACGGACTCGAGACAAACGGGCACGGACCATGTGGCGTCGGTCTCCGACAACGGCTCGACCGTTAAGTCCTCGAGGATGACCGCGCTCGAAAACAAGATGGATACCATGATGGAGGCCATCAACAGGATGTCCCGCCAACGATCGTCCTCCCGGGCTTCGAGGTCGAGGCCGCCGACGGAACCAACCGCCGTGGAGGCCCGGACAAGGGAATGGGCGAATGAGCAGACCGCACGGCTACCACCACCGAGGCAGCTGCGGGAACGATTCGTGCCAGAGGATTTTCTACAAAGGGAGCTCGACCGTGAGGCCCTGCGACATGACAGAACGGCTGGTAAGTTGGCCTCAGATTTGACAACTTCACGTTTAATTTCAAAGCCGTTCATGTTCGTGGACCGTGAGGGGATATATACCCTCAGTCAGAAACTCGAGGTCAGGGGTACGCTGGGCCCCCTCGAGTACATCAGTGCTTTCCTGGCTCTCATGGAGGACGAGCGTGCTACCCACGAGGCCGACCGTAAGGATATGTATCGGCACCTCCACCAGGTCTCGGTGGACGCGCAGTCATGGCCGTGGGCCGGCGTCCGCCGTTGGTCTAACTTCATTTTTGACCAGGTGGAAGCAGGACGCATTTATTGGTCGGATCATGTACGAATCCAGGACGAACGGGTTCGTCTGGCCATGACCCCTACGGGTGGGAACAGTTCAGGTAAAGGAGGAGACAAGTCCGGAGGGCACGAGCTGCCATGCCGGGCCTACAACTCGGAGAGGGGGTGTCGCCAGCGCAACGGCCACCAGGAGCGGGGAGTCAAGAGGTTACACGTGTGCTCGCTCTGCGACTCGGTCGGCAGGATGTGCACACACTCCATCCACGCCTGTAACCGCAAGCTATCGTACGGCGTGGGGTACGACAGTACTCTGCCTACACCGACACCCGCACCACGCCTGACACACCAAGCCGGACACTCGGTTCGCGCCGCCGACACCAAAGCGCTCCCACAACAGAGTTAAAAAAACGGACCGGACGCGCCCCGCGAGTGAGCGAGGCGTGTCGCTCGCCCCCCCCGCCCAGTACGTCCGCACCACAGCGGAAGGGGGGCTCAACGATCAAAGGGTGCATCAGGGGTGACGCAACACCCCACGTGTCAACAACACCTCCCGCAGGACACGTGGCGAGCACAAAGGACGCTTACGACACGCCCACTGAATCCACTCCCAGTATTATCAGTGACAGCGTGGACAGCGAGCAATTGCCTCGGCAATTGCCTCGGGGGGAAATGGACACAGCCGCTCCGCCAGACTTCTCGGCCATTAGGGAGGTCTGTGAGACTGGTGTCCCCTCCCCCAGCATCCGGACGGACCCCGGGGCGTTTGCGGACCACAGGCGGGCCCACTGGCCGGACTTCGCCGGGCCCGGGCCGCCGGGACACGCATACATCTACTCGGAGGTGCGGCAAACAGGGCTGCCCAACGCACTGGGGGCACGGATCGAGCTCCCATCCGACCTCAAAGTGCCGGCGTGGGTACGATACCTCGGGGAGGTACCGGAGAGGAGGGAGCTATGGCTTCCCTCTGGGGTACATCGGGCCCACCAGCGACACCCGTGGCATACCCAATCATCCCAGCGCCACGGGGTACCCAGAGCACATCAGAGAGTTCATTAGGAAGGAACGCGGGCACAGTAACCAACTGGGACCATTCCAGGAACCCCCGTTCTCACCCTGGTGCCACGTGTCGCCATTAATAACACGTGAAAAGCGAGCCTCCAACGACCGGCGTGTCATTACGGATATGACGTACCCGAAGGAGCAAAGTGTAAATGGGTACATCATCAAAAACTCGGTCTACGGGCAGGAGCGCGACCACTGCCTCCCGACCGTCGACAGCTTCGTCGGCCGCCTGGTGGCCTCCGGGCCTAGTAGCTATATGTCCACCATCGACATCGCCAGGGCCTATAAGAATTTCAGGTGCGACCCCCTCGACTGGCCATTGTTATGCTTTGCATGGGAGGACGGATACTTCTGTGATACGGCCATGCCGTTCGGTGCCCAGGCCTCCTCGTACCACATGCAGTGCGTGGCAGACTGCATCGTGGGTATCCTCGGCCAGAAGGGGGTCGAGGCATGTATGTACCTGGACGACCTGATCATCTTGTCCCCGAGCCGGGCCAAGGCGGCCGTCGACTTTAACATCGCCCGTGAGCTCTTCAACAAACTCGGGCTCCCGGAAGCACGAGACAAGGCACAGACCCCGGCGCCGGTCGTTACCTGGCTGGGCATTGTCATCAATGCCCCGGAGATGTCCCTCACCATCCCCGAGGACAAGCTGCTGGACGTCAGGGCGCATGTCAGGGCGGTATCAGCAAAACGGTCACTCACGAAGCGACAACTCCAGTCGGTCCTTGGCAAGATACTTCACGTGTCGAAGTATATACGGCCGGCCCGGCCGTTCGTGAGTAAATTGCTCGAGGCCCTCCGGAGGATGACTGAGATGCGGCAAGACTTGCAATGGTTCCTCCGCTTTGCTGAGGGCTGGAACGGCCAAGCCCTCATCCCTCGGGGCCCACCTACAAAGTGTCTCATTGTCGACGCGTGCCTCTTGGGCATCGGAGGTACAGACGGGAAGTACTCGTACTCCGGGCAGGTGTGCCCTGTCAACGACCCCGTCGACTGTATCGCCGAGCTCGAGGCACTTAACACCATATTCGCGATGAACACGTTCCTCACTGACCGGGATCGAGGCACGCGGGTAGAAGTCTTCTGCGATAACCTAGGCACCGTCCAGGCACTCACATCTGGCCGGGCGAGGAACTCAGTCCTTGCGGAGTGTGCCCGGCAAGCCTGGATGGTCCAGGCGAAATTGCAGATCGACTTCATCTACACACACGTACCGGGGGCACTCAACACCGTCGCGGATGCCCTCAGCCGTGCACACCTGACCTCGAGAGAATTTGACAAAGCGGCCACGTTCACCAAATTCCATTCCCTCACTGAAATTATGCCATGTACTCACGCGGCATTTATTCCAGATCCGGCGCTACGCTGTCTCCAGACGAGGGCATCTGCTCGACAATCAGAGGCACGTGCCCCCGGAACGGTCGCGAACCAGCGGAGCGCCGTCGCGACCTACCTCGCATTCTGCCGGCGGATGGGGGCGGACCCGCAGAGGCCCACGGTGAGCTTTACCACGGCGTACCTCGAATACGTCGCGGACCACGCCCCCTCCCCGGCCACGGACGCGAATCACCTCTCACACGTGCGGTCGCACCTGCGACTGACGGGAGGGGATGTCGCACCCACGGAGGACTTCCGGATCAAGCGGGCCCTCGAGGCGATGCGGCGAAACAAAAACTATCAGCCCAACGTGAAACCACCAGTGCCGTTGGCCGTGATCCGGGCCATCCTCGCGGCCCTTACGGATTCTCCAACTCACCTCGCACTACGGGCCGCCATCCTGATAATTTATTATGCGGCACTCAGACAAAGCGAAGTGGCGCCCCCAACGGCCTCAAGGTACGACGCGGCGCGACACCTATCGTGCCAGGATGTGGTGGTCGGCCGTCGGCGCGTGACCGTCCGTATCAAAGCCGCCAAAAACATGCAGCACGTGGGGGAGGAGAAAACGATCACGCTGCGCGAATCACCCGAACCGCGGTTCTGTCCGGTACGTGCCATACGTCAGATGTTGGTGGCGTCCCCTACGGCCAACCCCGAGGACCCGTTCCTCCAGCACAAACACGGAGCGACCGTCACGACCTGAATCCTGACTAAAGAGTGGAAGGACATCCTACGAGCCGTTCACCAGCCGCATACCTTTACGCTGCATGGCCTTCGCAAGGCTGCAGCAACACAGGCATACCAGGCCGGTATGCCAGAACTATCCATCCAAAGGTATGGCGGCTGGAAATCCAACGCTCATAGGACATACATAAAGAACAATGACACTGACTCAGTCAACCGTGCATTGGTCCAATCCCTACTCAACAAAAACTCTTAATTACTCCCTCCCACCCTCTCCTTATTAATGGCTCCTTGGCCTTTTTATTTACCATATACAATTTACCATGTATTGTATCACGTACAATTAACATTTATATTGTATATCATATTTTCTTATCATAATTGACCGTTACTCTATTTGTCAATTACCTTTACCTTATTACTTATCCTCATATTAATATCATATTCATATGTCGTCCAATAAGGTCGGCATAAAATTTTACCATATACTACCATATAAAATTCAATAAAATTTTATGTTCCCAAGCCCCTGCTTCTCTCCTTTTATCCAGGGTAGGGGTAATGATCCAGTATGGCAGACACGGCAACCCCCCAGGGTTAATGAGAACCGTGGTTCACCACACACCCCTACTCACCAACAGATGTGATCCCTACAGACCCCACAGCAAGTTCAGGCGAGTTGCGGCAGTTAAAGTAGACTGCGGTTATTGGCATCACATTGTGGTTCGAACTGGGTAGTATGTAAGACTTGTGAGGCGGCAGGTCTTCATTTGACTTCCAGCAGTTGAAGGGTACACACAATGCGACTTTGACAACATACTTCATTAAGATGCTTCCAATAGACACACAAGCAAGAGCGCTATTACTACTGCTGCTGAGCCACCTCCGCAACAATGTCAAGCACCAGATGCACCAGATACACAAGATACATCAGATGTGACAGATGTGCTAGCTATACTGAAGACTGCTGCTGAATATCCTCAGGCCTGCAAGATGGGCAAGTGCCAACTTTAGTGGGGATAAGAAAGAAGAAATTATCCAGTTACTGCAACAGAAATAGCTCTAGGAGGAGCTGGCACAACCATTATCGTACCCAAGCGAGTTGCACTGCCCCTTTATAAACCAATCCTGTGCAGTGCTGCCAACTGTGCTGCTGCTGGCACATATAAGATGCTATCAGTGTTTCAAGCATATTAATTTTGTTGACAATTGGGAGTTACAGGTGCAGTGTTGCTATGAGGGTGCTACTTTGAGAATGCACTCAGAGAGAGTGTGGGGAAGCCTTGCAGAGTGCACTTTCATACCTGCTGGGACACTGCCGTGGGGCTAACGGGGCATGAAAACTGGGAGATACCATATTCTACCGTAACTAGCCTTAGTTCACCTTAACACACCCTCTCTAGTGTAAGTCACTGGGTGTGCACCCGTGACACTGTTGGGACCAATGTAAGATGATGTACTTCACTGCCCCTGACCGTGGACTCATTTGCGGCCTGCCAAGCTCATACCATAAGTCATCGCACCCACCTGCTGGCATGCCGGCAAACCCACGGCGACACCATGGAGACCGACATCAACCTTAACTCACCATGATGTGCCTTAAGGTGCCAGCCTATTTTGGGCCAAGCAGAGAACATATAATGAAACTTCCACGTCAGGGTGCGGTTTGAGAGAATATGGTTGCCATGGTTGCCGGGATGATGGTGTAAACGTAGCATTATGCATGATGGCGTCAGGGAAAGTAATTACCGGTCCTTGAGTTCGTAGCAATTCACAGATTAAACACACCATACCGTGCTTAATCTAGGAAATGCCAACTGATAGCATTCCCTTGAATAGAACTAGCATGAGATACTGATATTGAATTTGACAAAGCTAATAGTGGATATGTGAGCCAACTTTGTTATGGTCACGATTGAGAGATTTCACCAGCTTCGATAACCTGACGAACGAGCTTGATGTCAACTGCCTAACTGAAAAGGAAACGGCCTAACAGTAAATCCATTAACCACGAAAGGCTCTCTTTTTCATAGCTGCCACATTAATGAGTGCTTGAAGAACCTGTCAACATCTGATGCCAGAATCGGAACAGGTTAAGACCGTTGATTAAAAAGAGACCTCCTCTCAATCTTGGATAATATTTCGACGGGTGAAAGTGTCCGTTGAAATTGGAAATATCTCTGAATACTTGCTCATTAGTATTATCATCGAAATCAACCATGGCAACGTCCAAAAAGAAACAAAATCACTGTATGTACCTCATATTATCTTTTGGTCTTGCTGACATATCTCATCGTCCATCTAACCTGCTATGTAAGCACTTTGGATGATTCCTGTATCTATATTTTTATATGACCAGAGAGGACAAATAAACTTAGACAAAAACGACATATGCAAGGGAGCTGAAACTGATGCTGGTAGAAAAATAGCATTTGAATCTACAGTGTACGGACAATACATAATTTCACAACTTATACTTCAGTGACCATTCTTCAGGTGGCACTCTCCCTAGAGTTGACTGCTGCATATTTCATAACGGGAGGATTATAAACCAGACAATGCATCAGTGCTATGATATAGCGGGGCTTGAACCTACATAATTGTGATTAAAGTGCTTGGGGGCTAGACCAGTTGGATACGGATATTTGCAATCAGAAAAATATATGTATATACATAAACATTTATATATATATTTACATACATTTATATATAGACATCACTGAATAAGAAAATATCTAATACAGGTATAGCTTATTGATGTTGATCCACTGCACTCTAGTGTTAAACTCATTAAAGGTAACGCCTCATTGGAATGAGCTGAGACCAAACACAGATACGCGTAATCCCAAACTGATACAGATCTAGCAGTCACCATGGCAGTCCAAGGTGATTCATCAATCAGGCAGCTCTGTGCATACAGCGTTTTCCTACTGGCAACACATGCGTGGGCTGGTTACGCTTACGCGTGAAATTATGGTCACAGCACCTAGGCGTCTAGGAAATGAGGAGGTGTGGGTCACTGCAAATATCAGGCTGGCGGAGGGAAGGCTGTCTCATCAGGATCAGCAGCAACTTTATTGATAAAGCAATTGACAAGATATTGGCAGACATGTCATCCAAAGTGGCCAAACGACTGGCAGTCGTAGCTGTTGCCTACGTGATCTCTACTAGATTTATTCCACACTCCCTCTTTACTTGACGTTCCATTAGTATCCATGACACTTCTAAAAAATACGGGCAATATTGTGTATACTAGAACAGGGTGTGCATTAAAAGATATTGTTCCTCGGCTACCGACTTCACGAAGATGTAAGTTGTTTATTCGCTTAAAGTATGACAAAGGATAACAATGTAAACCATTCAATGATGCCATGTCAAATATGAGATGAGCCAGTAAAGTGGGCTTAGCGGCAAATAATATATCAACTGCTCGCAGCTGCACCTGAGCAAGTAAAGTAACTTGCCTTGACTGGGACGGTAGTAACCATTAATCTACCCCTTGTATAAAATCCCATAGGCTCAACATTGAGTTTGTGTATGCAACGGTATGTCGCGTACGGATAATAATTCGCTCTTAGGAGCATACAAGATACTTGACACGTGACCAGAGAATTGACCAATCAGAGACCAGAATGAAAGCTACTATAAAAAAAGTTCCGTTTGCACTCAAAGCGCCCATTTAACTGTTTTACAGCATGATAAGGAATATCATAAATATTTAATGAAACCAGACTCCTCTCAAATGGCATTTTTATAAAAGGAATAGGTATATACTAAAGGAATATGAATTATAATCATGTAATTGGGCACAGTGATTAATGATCGCTCCCAACTCTTTTGGGTGAATGTCACGCTAATATCTAAAAATAGAACTGCCGTTGGCATGTGCATCAATGAATAACTGATAATACGCACTTTCCTTTACAGTTAGTAATATATGAACTATAACATACCCATATATCAGGAGGAGCCGCCCCTGAGATCCGCTGTTATTAGTCCCGTTTTGCGAGTGCATTTCGGTGAAATAACTCGGACACTGTATAACTTGATGGAATCTCTCATGGACACTGACAGCTTCACGCGGGCCGATCCTAAGTTTTGATGACGTAATTTCCAGTCTATTGGTAGGGTGTTTCAAGCAGAATGCCGCTGCCAGCGATCACGTAATTTGGGCAGTGCGTTCACCTCCTCCCATTCAGAGTAATGGTATTTCAGCTAGGCATGGCAGTTTACATTGAATGATCCAGAATACATGTTGCTTTGCACAGGATGACGTCTGACGAAATTTGTTTAGTTCGGGATTTGCCGTGGAGGTACTACGGTCATGACACACTTCAGTCTCCCACCAGATATCCCGCACTCTACTTCCTGTGGCCACTTGTACTAGCTAGTGCTAGCGCCGCAAATGATCTGGAAGGAGAAAGGACAGACCTAGTAATAGCCTTAAGAACAAGCGTAGCGACGTCGGAATAGACGTTCGACAGTGGAAATTGTGATTATTTTTGTCTTTTGTATGTTAATATCGAACTGATTACGCTATTCGCACACCTTATATAGTTAAACATTACTATCTAGATAACTGTAATGAAAACATCGCGAACTATATTCTCTCCTAGAGAAGACTGAACAACTGCCATGTAGGCAAATAACCTACCTCCGAAGAATTGCAGAGTGTGACTTGCTCCGACAATAACAAGTAGCATGTAGATATCTGACACGCATTTATGGTTGGTTGATTAGTTTAGAGAGTGTAGAGAGGGGTAGGATAAAATCAAAACTGGATTTGTTTTAATCTGGGGTCCCGTATGCGACGACTGGAATTTTGGATATGGATTTCACTGGGCTCCGCCTCGTGAAATCACTACGCCAAACTCCAGTCGTCTCATACGGGACTCCAGATTAAAACTCATCCAGTTTTACGATACAGTAGTAATAACAGACTTTGAAGGGCCCCTGGATACTAGAATGGTGATAGAGGCGATGTAACAATCATAAATATTCAGCGATGGCCCATACTGGTAAACACATAACGCTGGTTTTCTAGAAATGACTTGATCAAACATAACTCTTTAGAAAACTCTGCGTCGTAAAGTTCGGTTAGATTCCCTTCAATAAGACATTAAATGTTTTTCACTAATTGAAATCTAACAGGTGATTTTCTGACTATAATGTACTGGCTTTTACTAACTAGATATTTGTCCCCGACAACTGAAGGCAACTGCCAATGTCATCAGGAACATGAAATATGATTCCATTGGAAACAACTGCTCATTTCCAAGACACGAATCCTCAAACGAGGGATCAAATTGAACGCTTCGGCTGCCGAATTGAATGGAAGATATTTATATCATGCTGATAATATCATCTTTTCCGTCTAAGTGACTCGTAGATATCACCTGAAAGACAAATAAGCAAGTATTTCATGACGTTCCAGTTCCAAAGAATCGAAAAGCAACCTAGAATTATTAAACACTGGAGATCTCTAACCGCTTTTGATCGCTAGTCTACCGTCAGCCCTTCAGTCCTAGCTTCCTTACAGTGATGCCACACCCAGAAAATAGCTTTTATACATGTTATGCATGTTTCAAGAGTTTTAATTGATTCTACAGTTTTTCAAATAAATCTGGCACTTTCGATTTGGAACTCTAAGATGTCCTTTTTTTCTCAACGAACAAGTAATTTTTTTTTCTTTTGAAAATCCTTAAATACATTGAATCTATAGTAGTAAGCCAGTAATTTTTAAGGAAAAGGTTCATCCTTATATGAATAGGTAATAATATATAATGTTTTAAAGTTCGATTGTTGCATTAGGGCTAACTGAAAGAGTTGGCAGGAATGCGCAAACAGAAGACGGTCGCTAAGGACTCTGACTCATGTGATTCCGGACACGTGACCCCGGTCACGTGACCACACCACTCTACACCCCTCACCGCTCACTTCTACCTGGGACGCCAACGAGGAAGGAACCAACCACCCACCTTACAAACACTCTTTACTCTCATTACCCCATATCCCTGGATAAAACAAGATGAAAGCCTTCTCAATCCCTACTCCCTAGGGCACTCTTAATACCTCGTGACATTTCTTTTATGTTCTAAATGATATTTTATACTCTAATTACTTTTATAAAACTTATCTCGTTATTATCAGGTATAACTAAATAAATTTATATCCATTACCGTGCCTCTGTGTTAGTCATCATGCTAACTCTGTTACAATAGCAGATTCATATAGATGTAGATGTGATTGAAAGTAAGCTGCTGAGGTTAATGTTGTATAGGCTTTTTAGCGAGTGAGCTGACTGCTTGGAAAGGTGTAACCTTTTGAGAGATCGTGTCTAAGTACCAGCGACCGTGTCTACCCCACAAACTGAACCAAAACCACAACGGCATACCCGTGATTCGACAAAAACCCAGGCAGGGTAAAATTGAGGACACAAGCACTGCCTAGACTGGCCCAGGCACCAAGTCACCAACGTCTAGCAAGGTAGGAAAGAAAAGCCCTACAACACTGAAACTCAATGCATCTCTAAACACAGTGATAGAAAAGGTGAATTAGATTAAACTAAGGCTTGCAGAACAAGAATCAGTAACATCTTCTGTTATGAAACTGATAAAAAAAAGTAGGATGACCAAGGCAGAGAAATGGTATAACAAAACATTAGAACTGCTTGATAAAATTAGCTACCGCCTGGCCGCCAGTGAGAGGACCATTGGAGACCAATCAAATACACTCAATGACACCATGAATGAGGTAAACAACACCGAAAGACACTTACTTCCATAAGCTGGAGACACACCAAGCGAGAAATGGCCGCGATCCTCGGAATCGCCAACCCAAAATGTCATGTATGTGAGATATTATTTCATAATAATAGCTCCCACCAATAACTCAGCCTCTCGGAGGCAATAGTCAGGTGAAATTTGAAATAATAGCTGCTTTAGAGGCCATTTTGTGTTGGCGATTCTGGAAATCACTGCTTTTCTCGCTAAAGCCGGAGACACAGCGAGCGAGTCAAGGTGGCAATCTCTGGAATCGCCAAAACAAAATAACAGAGATAATTTTTCGTCATAATGTCTCCCACCGATAATTTAGCATATCAGAAGCAATAATCAAGGGAAATGTGAAATAATAGCTCACATACACCCCATTTTGTGTTGGCGATTCCAGAAATCGCTGCTTTTCTCGCTTTGTGTGTCTCCAGCTTTAGTATGTCTCCAGCTTTAGACTCACCTGATTAATCTGAGAAGTGCAGATAAGATCGAAGTCTTTGAAATGATAAAAGAAGGAAGCTACTGATTATATCTGTTCACAGGGAGATGAAAGATGAAGTTCCACGGGACGTTGTGAATCAGTTATTTAATGACATACAATTAAATCCAAATGAGATCCAGCCGGACAATATCTATAGACGGGGCCGCTTTGAAGCAAAGAATCCCAGGGATATTGTTGTTAAAAAATTAAAAAATAAAAACATAATTTTTTTTTATCTCAATGACACGCACGAAAGTGCCAGAGATATATATATTTTTTTATATAAATATTGTTGTTATCCTCACCACTCCAGCCCTGACTCCAGACGTTAAACCCAAGATCTATAAGAATCTCTTTCATCTGAAAGGAAATACAACATGGGAAAAAGTATCCATATATGATGAAAGGACCACAGAGGTGTACGAAACGCAAAAGGAACTCAGAGCAGTAGCTGCACTTGGAAGAACAAGGAAACTGATGGCGTCTATGAAGAAACTATCCATTCAAGTAGAGGGAAAATCGTATACGGTCAACCAGTTTGATACACTGGAAAGCAATCACCCGGGTTAATGGGTTGCCCATGGCCTATGGTCAGGGGTGGTCATTGCCCCCCCTGGTGAAACACCTCTGTACTAAGCGCACCCCTGCGCCACCTCTGTACTGTCGGCCGCACTAAACATCAAAGTGCGCGCGGTCGACACTGTACTCTGCCTCATTTCCTCTTCAGGTCTCATACCCTACACACATACTTTTTCTTCTCCCGTACTTTGGCTATTCCGCCCGTCGTACCTCCGGTCTCCATATTCCCCTGAATATCGGCGACCGTGTACAGGCATAGCAAGACAGAGTTGAAAAATTTACGGTGAACCATGTTGACCAGAAGCGGGATGGTGGCTGCATCCGCGGCAACCGAAACGGACTCGGAGGTGACCCTACGGCAGCAAGAACGTGGACTCGGTCTCCCAGCAAGGGACGAGCGCCAGCGTTCGTTCACGGGCCTCACGGGTCACTGCCCTAGAGACCAACCTTACGGGCGTACGGTCAGACGTGAATGAAGTCAAGACAGACGTTAACGGAGTCAAATCCGACGTCTCGAAGATGTCACGACAGATGGACGGCATGATGGACGCAATCATGCAGATCTCTCGGCCGGCATCGCGGAGGGGCGGCTCACGGGCGTCGTCAGCGGCCGACTGGACTCGGGACTGGGCCCAAGACCAAACCGAACGACTACTGCCTCCACCACGTGAACTGAGGGAAACGTATATGTCGGAGGATCACCTTCAACGGGAGTTCGGCCGTGAGGCCATGCGTCACGACAGGACCACGGGTAAGAACTCGTTACTATCAGATCTTAATGCCCGCAGGCCGACCGCTAAGCCTTACATGTTTTTGGACAGGGATGGAGTTTACACGCTTCACCAGAAGCTGGATTTACGGTCGGGCCTCGGGCCTCTTGAGTACATCAGTTGCTTTGTGGCCCTGTTAAGTGATGAACGCGCCTTCCTCCCCGAGGACAGGGCAGACATGTTCCGGCATCTACACCAGGTTACGGTTGATGCCCAGGCACGGCCGTGGGCCGCGGTGCGACGCTGGTCCAATTATGTATTTGACCAGGTGGAGGCCGGGAGGATCCGGTGGTCAGACCACGGCCGGATACAGGAGGAGCGCGTCCGGCTCGCGATGACCTCGACCAACACCTCTAACCCCAGTAACAACACGGACACCGGACGCGCTCGGGGATCTGAGGCCCCGTGCCGTGACTTCAATGGCGAGAGGGGGTGCCGCCACCGTAACGACCACTCAGAGGGGGGCATCCGGTGGTTGCACGTGTGCACCTTCTGTGACTCGGTCGGCAGGAAGTGCGGTCACTCGGTGCACGCCTGCAACCGTAAGCTGACGTACGGACACTGCTATGACAACACGGCGGCTCCCCCTGTACCCACACCACGGCGGGTACCACAGGCGGGGTATCAACTCCAAGCTACTACAAAGCCGGCGGCACCCCGGAGTGTGCTTCAACACCCCCAGGCGACTTCAAAAAACGGGCAGGCCGCGCCCCGCGACTAAGCGAGGCTCGAGACCAGGATGAAAGGGGGGCCGGCGGCCCGGTGTGTGATGTAATGAAGCCGGCCCCCACACGTGACGTCATGCCTCACGTGACTCCCCCGGCACGTGGCCAGGGAATTGAGGTAAACAACAACAAAGGGACGGGGAATACACTCCCGCAGGAGAGGATCGACGCTTTCCCTGGCCCACGCATGTCTTGCAGCGTGGCCGGTGTTAGTGTTACTGCGCCGGCCGCTGACGAGGAGAGTAACACTCCGGATTTCGCCGCACTTAAAGAAGTGTGCGAGACCGGAATTCATCCGGAGGGTGTCCGGACCGACCCTTACGCCTTCCGGGACCACCGCCGGGCGACATGGCCGGAGTTCACGGCCGTAGGGCCCGGCCTCCAGGCGGATATATACCGGGCCGTGAAGGAAACGGGCCTCCCCAACGCCCTCGGCGCCAGGATCCAGGTCCCCTCGGACCTACACCTACCAGCCTGGGACAAGTATCTAGGGGGCGTGGCAGGTTCAGAGGAGCTCCTGGGGTTCCTGCACTACGGCTTCCCCCTGGGATACCTCGGGCCCGAGACCGACACGAGGGGTGTGGCCAACCACCCTAGTGCTACCGGGTACCCGGAACAAGTAGAGAAGTTCCTGGAGAAGGAGGCTGCCTTCTCTAACATGATGGGACCTTTTAACGATCCGCCCTTCGCCCCGTGGTGTCACGTGTCGCCTCTCATGACACGCGAGAAGCGGGGCACCGACAGTAGGTGGATCATCACAGATATGACTTTCCCGCGGGAGCGGGCGTGAACTCGTTCGTGATTAAGAACTCTGTCTACGGGCTGGAACGAGATCACGGCCTCCCAACGGTTGATGAGTTCGTGACGAAACTCGTGAAGGGTGGTACCTCGTTGTATATGTCATCGATCGACGTGTCGCGTGCATACAAGAACTTCAGGTGTGATCCCCTCGATTGGCCCCTGCTGTGTTTCACGTGGGAGGGCGGGCACTACTGTGATACTGCCATGCCGTTCGGTGCCCGTGCCTCGTCGTACCACATGCAGTGTGTGGCCGAGGCCATCGTCGGGATCCTTGCCTCAAAAGGAGTCACGGCCGCGATGTACCTCGATGATCTGATTATCCTCTCCGAGGACCGAGGTAAGGCGGCCGTAGACTTCAACATTGCACGCGACCTCTTCGCAGATCTGGGCCTCCCCGAGGCACGCGACAAAGCTCAGTCCCCTAGTCAGGTCGTCACGTGGCTAGGAATTGAGATCGACGCCCGTAGGATGTCTCTCTCCATCCCTACGGCGAAGTTGGAGGACATTCGTGCTCACGTGTCGGCCGTCGCTAAACGCCGCACCCTCACCAAGAGACAGCTCCAATCGGTGTTGGTAAGGATACTTCACGTGGCGAGGTGCATCAGGCCGGCACATGCTTTCGTATCTAAGCTGTTGGAAGCCCTGCGAGGCATGACGGGGTTTTACATGAACATCAATTCTGAGATGCGCCAGGACCTCGATTGGTTTGTAAAATTCGCCGAGGGATGGAATGGACGAGCACTGATCCCTCGAGGCCCCCCGACGAAGCGCATCACTGTGGATGCGTGCCTCTCAGGTGTGGGAGGCACTGACGGCCGTTTCTCGTATTCCGGTCAGGTGTGCCCTGTCCTCGACCCGGTGGAGTGCATCTCAGAGCTCGAGGCTCTGAATACGATATATGCACTCCACACGTTCATCACTGAGGAGGACCGAGGATCGCGCATCGAGGTATTCTGCGATAACCTCGGGACTGTGCAGACTCTCAACAGTGGGCGTGCCCGAAACCGGGTCCTGGCGGAGTGTGCCCACCAGGCATGGATGGTGGAGGCACGCCTAGAGGTTGAGTTGGTCTTCACCCACATCCCCGGGGTACAAAACTTGATCGCGGATGCGCTGAGCAGGGCCCACCTTTCAGCGACTGATTACGATAAATCCACATCCCTCACTCGTCTTCATGAACTGTATCCGATCGTGCCATGTACTCATGCCTCGTTTGTACCGATACTCCGTCTCTTCTGCAGATCCGGCGCTTCTTTTACTCCAAGCGAAAGCGTCTGCCCGACAGTCAGAGGCGCGTGCCCCAGGCACGCTCGCCAACCAGCGATCCGCAGTGGGCACATACCTGGCGTTCTGCAGAAGGATGGAGATCGACCCGAGGGCACCGACCGTGAGCCTGATTACGGCCTACATGGAGTATGTGGCCGACCACGCCCCTTCCCCCGCAACGGTCGCGAACCACCTATCGCACATCCGTGTGCATCTGCGACTCACAGGCGGGGACGTGGGACCGACGGAGGATCACCGAGTGAGGCGGGCACTGGAGGGCATGAAGAGGAACAAGGAATACGTCCCCAACGTGAAACCACCAGTGCCCATGGACGTATTCCGGGCAGTCCTCGACGAGCTCGCGGTATCGCCTCTCCATACGGCGATAAGGGCGGGACTGCTGTTGATATATTACGGGGCCCTACGGCAGGGCGAGGTAGCGCTGCAGTCGGCACGGGCCTTCGACCCGGCATGGCACCTGACACGAGGGGATGTGGTCCTCGGCTCACGGCACGTGAGCATCACGATAAAAGCGGCAAAGAACTTACAACACGTGGGGGAACAGAAAGTAATGCGCCTGCAGGCCGCGGACGATGTCAGGATCTGCCCACGACACGCGATTTGAGAGCTCCTACGGGTGGCCCCTACGGCTTCGCTACGGGATCCATTCCTCACCTTGCCCGATGGAACTATCATTACCTCTCGAATGATGACAAGGGAATGGGATCGCCTGCTGCAGGCCACAGGCCAAACCGTGAAGACTTTCACCCTCCACAGCCTCAGGAAGCCCGCTGCCACCCAGGCATTCCAGGCAGGCATACCTGAACTCAATATCCAGAGGTATGGAGGGTGGAAATCACAGGCACATCGTGCCTACATCAAGGTCTCCGACCACAGGACTGTCAATAATTCTCTTATCCAGTCCCTTTCCTTCAGAAAGTGAACTATTCTACTTTTCCAACCCACCTCTCCCTATAACTCATTGGCTTTTTGGCTATTTTTATTATATTATTTTTACATGTTACTCATAACTATGTAATATTACATAATAACTTCATTATGTTATCATATATTGTTCATAATTGACAAACAATATACATATGTCAATTATACACTATCCTTATTGTTGATATTCACTGTATAACGTTATTAATATCAATAACAAATATATAAAATTTTATAAAATTTTATAAGCCCACTCCGGCTTTCCTCTTGTTTCATTTGGGATCTGGGGTAATGGGTTGCCCATGGCCTATGGTCAGGGGTGGTCATTGCCCCCCCCTGGTGAAACACCTCTGTACTAAGCGCACCCCTGCGCCACCTCTGTACTGTCGGCCGCACTAAACATCAAAGTGCGCGCGGTCGACACTGTACTCTGCCTCATTTCCTCTTCAGGTCTCATACCCTACACACATACTTTTTCTTCCCACCCATCCTCACCTTTCTCTTTTCTACTCCTTCTCATTCGTAGAGGCTATTTTTATTATATTATTATTACATGTTACTCATAACTATGTAATATTACATAATAACTTCATTATGTTATCATATACTGTTCATAATTGACAAACAATATACATATGTCAATTATACACTATACTTATTATTGATATTCACTGTATAACGTTATTAATATCAATAACAAATATATAAAATTTTATAAAATTTTATAAGCCCACTCCGGCTTTCCTCTTGTTTCATTTGGGATCTGGGGTAATGATTAAAGCTGCCAAAATTGATATAAATTCTGTAATATATAGAAACAGGATTCCTGTGTAGTAGGTTTCCGGATTCCGAACTCGTTTCGCCGGAGGTTTCAACCGAGGTCTTAGCCATTATCCATCCGTAACGTGCATTACTCGGCAGTGCGGAAAGTCATAGTTACCGTATATTTAGCAACGTGTTGTATTTACGTTAGTTACGCCAGTAGGTATATAGTAATACCTTAGACGTTGCTAATTGTGACTAGCTTGTGTTCTATATACGACTATTATTTAATCTGTGTGTACGTGAATTGCTCAGGGAAGTTATGTGAAGGAGTTTCTAAATATTGCTTGTCACTATTTATAATTTGTATGGCACCTGAAGAAAACCAGCAAACCGCACCACCATTACTGACAGGTCGCCACCCTTATTGGTATGTGCCTCAATTGGATATCATAATGAACAGACACATGCAAATGCTTATTGTGCCAATGAAGGAAACTGAAACAAAAAAATATGTGCCGGGAGCATCTCTACCGTGTTGGGAAGGGGCAGCGATAACAAGGAATGGGGGAATGTTCCTAACGTGAGAAGTAGAGGGTATATATACGTGAGCTGCAACCACTGTCTAATACAGCCTGCTATAATCAATGCCTGTACAGTTGGGCATGGGAAGGTCTATTTCTAGTAGCCCATTAAACCTAGGTTATGTCAAATTACTAGGTGTCTGACATGATACAATCCGTAGTAGATAGTTGACTTATGCTGACCCTCTGGGATGATGATTGTAACGGTGCCTGCTTTATGAAATGCTTGTTATCGTATGATACAACTAAACAAGTGACCCCATGGTTCACGTACATAGTTTGACTACGAATACTCGTATTACAGCCATGATCTTTCCATATCAAATGGTGGAAAAGAGACATAACTTTAAAAAAGAACCTTTACTAAAATAGTCAATCACTCCTGTTCACATTCCTATCTGTGGGTAAGTTTGCATGAATCCTACAATGATCCATAGTGCATTGAATCACAGACAATGACTGATGTTAAATTGGCCAACCAGTAGCCCGCACTGTCATGCAACAGCTGGGCTGGTCCTTCCCCACAATGATCCACCAGTTTGGTATCTCGCTCTTGCCACGGCACCTCTTTTCATGCAAAGAAGAATAGGTAATATTGTTAAACCTGTGGCACTTCTGTCACTGATTCACCCATATTAGTTATACCTACAGTAGTAGTGGGACCTAGAAGCGACATCTCTTGTAAACTACAGAAAGATTCATCGGTCACCATTCCCCCTACAGTTGCATAAATATGCATATATAACATGATTAGAATCAATTTAGAGATGATATGTGAATATTTCAAATATCAAATTTCAAAACAATATTTTTTCAAATTTAATATAGTCGACTGATAGAGAGTAAGAAATGATTATTCATAATGAATGGTCGTTCAAGGTAAATACTCAACACTTTCGAAATGGCTTTATACTAAGAGGCCGGCTTTCTTCAGATTCACAGTCAGCCGTGACCCTGGAGTGTTATTAATTGCGAGCGCTTTTTAATTGCTGGTTAATTGAGTTAAATAATTTGTTCTTCAATCTGATTTATTTTTTCTCGTTAACAGGCTCCCTCTAAAGTCTGAATCAGGAGGTGTGCCCAATGTCCCTGGTGTTAAAATTGAATATTTTACCTTACATTGTTACCCTAATAAGCAGAGAGATTCACCTTCTATGGGGCATAGAGGCACTGATAATTCATGAAGCAGTCACCAGGCAGCTGACAGTATCATGCTACCATTCGGTGGGCGGTTCCTCAACTGTGGCTCTTTGTTCTTACAAATTCGACTGACTTTCAAATTTTCATTATGACTCCTTTATCTTTCTATACTCATCCTATCAATAGATGACTTAAAGATGAGCCCACACATATTTGCTTTCATATGAGAGATTCTATACGCATAGGAAAAAGACTAGAGCTATGATAGTTCCCTTTTATCACTTACTTACTTTTGCACCTCCAGTAATGAAGAACACCTACTTTTTCACTATCAGCAGTGAAGAACACAATGAAGGCTCCCAGGGAACATTACCTATCTGCCCTATGAAGTTTCACATTTAGTATTCATATGACTTGCATGGCTCAGTCCTTACAATTTCTTCTTAGTAACAGATAACCTCAGTGTACGCGAACAGCACAGTTAGAGAAGGTAACGTCCGATACTCCACTCCTTATTCATTGGTTGATTGGTTGGTTTGATTTAACATCCAGTTAACCATTGCAGGTTCTCACCAGACCTTCTCAAGGTTCTTTTACACCACAAGGGTGATGATCGAATCTATGAAATGAATTTAGGTGGAGACCTCGCCCCTACACATTTACTGAGGTGAGAGTTCTTTTACTTCCCACACCACATTTTTTTTTTTTATTATTCAATGAAAGAAGGAATAACCGTTCGCCAAACATTGGGCGTTCTTCCACGGAGGATCCAAACAATACATGTAGACAAATCAAATTATTTACTTGTTCAATACCGATTAGTTGCTACAGACAGAGATGCTGTTCACAGTAAAGTAACTCTTGGGTACATCTCCGGGTCGATAAATTACATTCAATAAATTGATAATCACACAGTCTCATAGACAAACAATACACGACACAACACATGATACAGGTTAAATACGTGAGTAGATTACATAAACATGGTATGAGAAGGATTGGCCTTTAATATAGCAGCAAATCTACCACTGCTGGAGGTGAAGGAGAAAAGTGGCTGCAGTGGGACCTGAATCAACAAAGTCTGACAACCTTGATATTACAAGTCCAGTGCTCTTTACCACTGAGCTAACTCCCCACCCCAGTCGCTTTTGTTATGCTTGCGTGCAAGCATATCCGGTCTGCACCACGAGGAGGCAAGGCGACGAAGAGGGCGAACAGATTGTTAATTGCTGTCCACCCCAGCAGACCCCTTATTCATTGGCCTCACACTATTCACCTAAACAAAAAAGGCACTGTACGTTCTCGTGTCGCTTGAATATCAACCATACAGCATTACACATTCCTGGCCTACATAATAATATTGGTTGTAGAGTAACAGTTTTTACGCATCTTCGACCTTCATACATGGATTGATGGCCTTGTAATTTTACTGTATCCACCAGTCCCGATCTTTCTGAATGCATCCCTTACGATCAGGGACTTGATAAGTGTTTCTCATTGAAACGTCTCATTTGTCTGAACGTCATTGACACGAATTTTATTTCCAACAATTAGGAACTAAATTGCTGTCGGAGTCCTGATTGCCATCATGCACTGGTCATTAGGGAAAACTAAACGAATGCTCTCATTTAAGATGTGGTTGGTTGGTCCTATATTGGTCACATATGAAATGAGAATATGCCCATTTCTGTGTGAGCCAAATTGGTGAATTACTATGATTCAAAACCTCCATAGCGATCATTTAAAACCTCACCAGTATAGTTGGGATGAATGGAAAATTCATAACGAATGGAACATTATTCATCGGATGACGATGTAGTCATAAAATCAACGTCGTATTCTTTATCTACAGGTACCAAAATGTTAATATCGAGATACCAAAAGTAATCAGAAGCATATCATCATGTAGAATGCACTAAAATCATGTGTGCAATACCAAACCATGAGAGTAACAAGTCATCAGCCAGAAATTTAAATACTTTCTGACGTTCAATCCGTTGATGTCAGTTGGTCTTGTTTTCCTTGGCATTTGGGAGTGCGTGTTCGAAGAATCATGACGCGACCAATTTGCGAGTTAGCCTGAAATCATTGAAAAATACCAAGAGCCATTGAGATCATCCCACTCACAGGATCACAGATGCAGATGGGAGACGACAAGAGATAGGATGAGCTGTCGCACTCAGGACTGAGTAAATACATAGACGGAGGGATTTAAAGTTCAAAGCCTGTTAAGTTTTAATTCATACGAAGGGAACAATGCCAACGATATTTAGCCTACCTCTTCAGAACGTCCTAAGAATAACGTGCATGGTTGTGGCTTGACGGGAAAGTGCTAAAAGCGTTTATACTTTTTCATAAATCTACCCAGATGTGCTAGATTCTGCACTGAAGGTATTATTTCGACTTTTACAAAGGTATGGAATGAGAGTAGAACTAAGACCCTTCAGCTTCTACTTTAAGCGAAGTTTCATGATTTGGTTGTTAAATCTCACAGCAAAGATCTGGGAACGACTCCCATAGTGCAACATCGAGATACGAAGAGATTCTTCTAGATCCATATTGTATCTCCCACATTATGTGCTGATGGAGATCGGGAGGGATAGAGAAAATCGGGGGAAATCGTATGCTACTGATGCTAAAAATAATCTTCAATTCAATATTTTCTCTTTCGGTATAAGTATACCTATATAATTATGCCTTTAATATGTTACAATAACTTTGTTCAAAGAGGCGTGTAACCACAACCCCCACTATGGCACAACCTGCAGTTCTTAAGAATTCTCCTCCATAGGGATCTCACAGCTGTCTTACAGGTTGTTTTGTCCTAGCCCGAGACCGAATTCAGTCCTACGAGACTAATTATGCAGGATTTTTCTCCCTATGGGGACACCATTTGTTAAATGGGAAAGGTCTTTCGTCCTAAGATATGTCCTTGATTACCGGCATGATCCTAGGAGGATTCTTCTGCTAGGACCAAAACTTGTTAAACGCTGCCCTGGTTCTTGAGTGTATATTCTAGACTTAGTTCGAGATCTGCATAAATCCTGACCCCAAAGTAGACGTAAACAGCCACTGTGCTAGATGCATGTTCATGTATACTCTGGGGAGTACTTCATCGTGATATTCTGCACCGACATTTTACAGCCACGTTTATTGACACTTTACCAGGCCTGGAATTCAAAAGAGGTCAAAAACCTGCAACTGCCTGTGTCTAGCATCCAAACATATCAAGCACCAGGGACCTGTTTCACTAGTTTCTTGACAAAAGTGCTAGACAGACATGAGAAGTGGCACCAACATTGCAAGCAAGAATGAACAAAAGTAAGTCACTTTTCAGAACGCATGTCACATCTAATGTCGCATGTTGTGTCACAGTTGGCGAAGTACCGTTCACGACAAGCAAAACTCATGCTTACTTGTGTTGTCACGAAACTAGTGAACCCCAATCTGTCTGTATGGTGTCACAGATGCCATCTAGACATGTCACGAAACTAATGAAACAGGTCCCAGGGGGTCTTGAGGTACGACAGTGTCGAGTGACTGGTCATGGTCAGCTAGGCACGCCTCTAAGACCCTGAGACACTGGCACCCTGCTCCTTTCCCAGTGTCACAGTGAATAGCATGCAGGTACTGAAAAGGTTTTTTTATAACAGGTGGAAGTGCATATGTGACCACTTTAACCTTTAGGCAACGTATATAGGGCGTGAGAGTGCGCTCTAAAAAGGAGTTGGCAACCGTCTACATTGGTCAGTGTCGTCTCATAACCAAAGGTATGATGAGACCCTTCTTTGTATGATATAGCGTCGAGGCTGAAGCACTGACTTGTAAAATCATACGTTAAGTTCTCATTCAAACATATCAATTAATACTACTGCATCCAATCGTTATGGCCAAATTCTGGTAACATACACAGCGCGAGTCCGGCAGTTTTCAACGGTTGACTCCATCGCTGAATTGAACAACGATCGTTCAGGGCTGATCGCCCGATGAGCGCCGTTCGAACCACCGCCAGCCATGGTGAACACACCCGCACTCGCGTGAAAATAAAAGACGCCACACTCGTCACTTAATTCTGCAATTGCGGTGATTGCCGTGTCCAACAGACTGCGAGAATTGGCAACATAATGAAACAAACATGAAGTGAATGAAATACAATAAAGAACATGTGAAGGAGTGTCGGGTGGGTGTAAGGAGGTCTCTCGTGCTGTCTCTCTATAAAATAATGTAGTGTGAACAGAAGCGTGTGGTTGTAGTCTGTAAATATAGGGCCTACTAGGAGTAAAAGGTATGTTCACCATTGATGAATGAGCGTGCAGTTTAAATGAATAACAATTAAACGTTTTGGGTCACATTCAGTCTATAATAGTTGTCTGTAACCATTTCTGCAACCACCTTAGTCTAGTATCCAAACATATCTAGCACCAGTAGGTCAATGAGGTACTTCGGCATGCCTCCAAGACCCTGAGACACTAGCACCTTGCTTCTTTTCCATATATCTCAGGGAACAGCACACAGAAAGTGAAGGGTTAGTCTTTTTCCAGCACGCTAGAAGTCTATATTTGACCACTCTTACCTTTAGGCAACGTATATAGAATATACAAACACGTTCCATCTAGTATGGATATATATCTGCAAGAATTAGATACCATGAAAAAAGACACAAACAGAAAGTATAAATGATTTATTAGCGTATATTGTAGTTCCTATATCGCAGACGTGTGTCATACAAAAAAAAACTTAACCATAGGAGGCTTCGATGTCCAGAAGTAAGAAAAAAAACTGCTTAGAATGATAAAAAAAGTTATAATTAATTCAGTTTATATATACGCATTGCCTCCCTACTAATTGTAACTTGTGATAATAGTACTTGAGCGTGTGGGCGAAGATATCGCTATGGTTACGCACGATCACACATCGAAGCCATCCTATAGTATGACGCAGTTGTCTGCAACATTTCGCCATCCTGTTTAGTCAGCCAGAAGGTAATACGATAAACACGAGTGATGATTACGCTTTAACAATACACAACTAGTTATTACTATTCACATTCCAGGTGTACCGAGGAAAACAGCTGCGCCCCGACTTCTGTGTTTCATTTATAACGGAGTCAGAAAGCAAGACTGAACATCAGGAAGATGAGGTCAAAATGACACCCTACATAAAGCGGCATTACCACGTTTATGGCCTGTAATGTTGCTATATGATGGAGGAAAATGAGTGCTTAATGGTCGTACGTCTATCACACTGGCAGGTGTTTGCTTAATCTTGATAAAGGTAAATATCTCGGGAAGACAATGTATAACTCCAGATTCGAGCAGGAAGTCTGTAGAGAATTTGAAGGCATATTCATGACTGACATCACCCTATAAGAACAGAGCAGTGGCGCTAGAATTAGAATAGCTGAGAGTAACTAAAAATGAAGATATGAAGTGATAATTGACTTAATTGTTCTCAATCGGGCTAGATCCCTATTCGTTGTGGGTGAGGTTTCTGGCAGGTTCCGATATGGCTCAAGCTTTTAGTCGAGAATCAAGTCATGGAAGCTGTCATTATGGAATGGTTTATGAAGTAATTGGGATTATTTCGTCGTGCGTACGTATTCGTACTCAGGATCAGAATAACAGAATTATCAGGCTTAATATTCTAGTTGTTTAAACTATTATGCCTTGCCAGGTGTGACTGCTGTATAAAACCAGTCACCACTGGATACTATATCTGTGCTTAGTGTCTACAATCATATTCAATAACACGGAATACGATGAGATTTTTTTTTGTCCTGGAGAAGTTGCTATCCCTTTATCCTTCTCAAAACATATTTCCTTTTTATAGTCACATGTAAGGAGCTGGCACAAAATGGAGCTATTTCATGTTGCTGACGAAAGTTTGTCTTATTCCAGGTAGAGAACTAGCATAGATATACCTAGGAGGGAACCTCTAATATACTATTTTTCCTCTGCTAACGCTAAGGTATTGAGATACTGAAAGCTGATTCTCCATTATACAAAGAACCAAATCGGCATTACCCCGAGTGGCTATCTTACAAGTAGACCATAACAGAAGCATCCGTATCATTAAACCCACTTAATTGCTGTTTGCAGTTGCGCTGCGCCAATGGCTCGAGCTTGCCACCATGGGGAATTGCTGTTGCGATAGCGGTCATATACAAGAGCAGAGCAAATATAGAAAAGACCACCTATAATGAAACAGAGACAAACCTTTAATTGGTAAAGGTTTGAGCAAAGGTCTGCAAGGCTGGCGCTCATAAAGCGGACCTGGGCCCCGTTGCTCCTGTTTTTGTGGTATCGCTAGCTATAATCGGATCGCAATTTTATTTTTACGATTACTTTAACGATCCGACTGAAAAAGCGTTGCTCTCGTAATATCGGATCGTATCGCTATATTTCCGCGGTATCGCTAATTTTTACGATGTGATAGCGATACAACAATTCAGGGGCACATATTGAATGAGACAGGGGAAGATTCATTAGTTCTTTTATTAAATACAGATGGCATTACAGTTAAACCTGGCCTGACACCTTGTGTCGTGTATCGCTATTTCCTATAGGTAGAATAACAAGGGGCAGGGGTTGGTGGTGCCACCATGGATCGTTATTTGAAATATCAGATAAGGCTGTACTTAACCCACAGCGATACGATCCGCAGTGTTGTGAAGGCCCACTTAAAAAGTATCGCTAAAAGCAGTATTTTACGCGGCGATGCGCCTATGCGATTACGACGCGATCCGCAAAATTTCACGAGCAACGTTTAGGCCCTCGGATCGCTATTCTGCGATCCGCAGCTCTGTCGTAATCCTGGAGCAACGGGGCCCAGTCGCGCGAGGTCAATCTCCTCAACAAAGAGGAATTTCAGTCCAATTGCGTCAAGTCGAGTAGACTAGATCAAATAATGTCATCCATATTTCGAGTAAAAACACCCCACCCCCACCCCCCATCACCTCCAATACCCGCATGGTGGTGTATATCATGCTGATGATTTACTAAACAAACATTATAGTATATGCTGGTATGATTTCAGCTACAAGGATTCGGAATGATTTCCCTTTTTTACACATGCTTGTTCGTGTTAAAGCATATGTTCATCTTGAAGGAAGTGATTCGGGTATAAATCTCCTCAACCAAAGATCAACCTGCCAGATTTCATATTTGGTCCCCCTACAGTCATATCTGGGGTGTCATCATTTAAACTATATATAGCCTTTCCTCGTTAGCCTGGCACAACTTTACACCTACAAATATATAAACGTAATTACTATTTCGGATAACTTACGATACCAAGGAACATTCAAATATATATATATAAGTTAGGTCTATACATTTAGGTAATAGATAAGCATACGAGTGAATATAGTTTGGCGAGAATACAACCAGACCCTATGGCCATTTATTACGTTAATACAGGATGAAGAAACCCCCAGTATTACATAAATACAGAACTGGGTAACTTAAACCTAAATTTAAAAATTAAAATTAGGTCCTGCTAATACGATTGACTAAGGTAGAGTGAGGAGATCCCCAACCGTCGCACCAAAGGAACTATGACGTGTGCGACAATAGGCCACGCCCCCGAGTGGCTATACCATAGATACGTGCTATACCATAGATACGTGCTTAGCAAATGAAGGCCTAATTATATATGTATAAGTAAGTGCATTATACATTGATATAAGTTAGGTCTATACATTTAGGTAATAGATAAGCATACGAGTGAATATAGTTTGGCGAGAATACAACCAGACCAAAATACCGCCAAACTACAATTACAAGTAGTTAGGAGTAATTACCTAGAAAAGAGTTTACCAACTCCGATTCTTTCTCTGAAACAGAATTATGTAAGTATCTGTAAACCGCTGACGATTTCCAGTTACCCTTAGCTCGGATTACCTCAATAGGCATACCGATTTTTTGAAGGAAGGTCGCACCCCCATGCCTCAGGGAATGTGTCGAGAACTTTCCTGTGATACCAGTCTGGAAGGCTAAGTTCTTTAGTCTGGAATTAAAATAGCCGTAAGTCATAGGTCTAGAATTAGACATAGTAATCAGGTAACAATCTGGATTACTGTAATTGATAGATTTGAACATTTCGTTGATACATAGCAGAGAACCAGGAATCGGGTGAATGTAAATATCATATGGTTGAATCCCGAATCTTGAAATCGCATGAGTAATCCCTGTGACCATAGATTTTTTGATACCACCAAACTGCAGATAGGTAGTTCTTTGTAAACGTTGGTGATAAATACTCTGACAAATATGATATATACCAACACGCTTGATCCCTAGTACAAGGGAAAGGAGACAATTGATATTTTTCACAAAATCTTCTGTATAATCGTAACTGATTTTCCCTTGCTTTTTTAGTAGATTCCGAGATTGATTGTGAAAAGAATTTTTCCGATTTTTCTTGTAATTCCTTGGTCAAGTCTGTAAACCAGAACAACACATGTTGTAATCGGATAGAGTTCTGACGCATTTGTCATAAACGCCAGGGTAAATTAGCCTGGACAATTGGTCTGCTAATATATTATTAGCACCTTTGATATGTGTGGCCCAAATTTCAATATTGAATAAAAAACAATACCAAAAAATCTCTCGCAACCATGCCATACAGGTACGATTTTTGCTTTTACCACTATTCAGCATGAATAGAACTTGCATATTATCTGTCCAGATAATCACTTTTTTGTTACGATAATTATCGCCCCAACGTTTTAAACCTACCAACACAGGCCATAACTCTAAAACATTTATGTTTAAATCGAAAAAATCGTTATCAGGTGGTTTTTCCTGATGACCACAACCATTCAATGACGAAATTTCATTCTTCCAATTACCAAAGAGGTAATCCCGGCCTGCCCAGGCCCCAAAACCCTCAAAAGAGGAGTCTGTAACGATTGGGATATTGTGACAAGGGGTTTGTATAAGAGATTTACCATTAAAAATTGTACAAAAATGTCTCCACCATAAAAGGTCAGCCTCTAATGATTCATTGATTTTCTGCGATTTTTTATAATGTAAATCCCTGCATTTATTGAACAATCTTCTGCTGAATGTTTTCCCACCTTTAACGACTTGAGAACAAAAGACATATTTCCACCGAGTTTTTCTAGGTCTTTTTTAGCTACAGAGCCTTTTTCTAATACATTATCGATTAAATTCGCTAATTTATCGATTTTCTCTTTTGGTAGGCTTAATTCCATTTGGACTGAGTCGATTTTGATACCCAAAAATACCACACACTGACTTGGATTTGTAACTTTGTTTTTGGCGATTCTGAAACCCATATCCTCGATTGTTTTTATCACAATCTCTCTATTTTTTAGACATTCTTCGTAAGTTTTTCCTAACACGAGAAAATCGTCTAGGTAATTGACAACATGCCCCGCCCCTTTTTTTTCCGCGATTTTAACAATGAAATTCGAAATATTCGTAAATATGTTAGGTGCGCATTTCAATCCAAAGGCCAGACGGTTATCTTTATAGTATTTGTTGTCCCATTTAAAACCTAAAAATTCAGAGTCCTGTCCTCTGATATGGACCGATCTATAGGCGGACTTTATATCTATAAGACTCATGTAATCGTATTTTTCCATTACCTCGACTACATTTTCTACAGAATTGTATGAAAAGTGCTCGAATGTTTCACTCATGTGATTATTAATGGATATACCATCAGGTCTGGAACAGTCTGTTATAGGTCTGAATTTTCCCGACTCCTTGAAAATACCGCCTATGGCATGTACACATTTTGGCCTAACCTTAGTTTCCGATAGGCGGCCACATTCCAATTCATTTTTAACTACCTCGTTAAATTTTTCAAAACCCTCACCACTATTTACGGAATTGTAATTTTCACATTCATATTCGATTTCCAGATTTTCATCGACGATTTTGAAACCGTTACACAATCTCGACCATAGGAATTCTTTTTCGTCAGCCTCAACTGTATCTAGGGCGTTTTCGCCTACCAAGAAATGTGCAGAACGGCATGGTTTAAGATCAATCTCAAAATCATTTACTTTATAGACACAATTGCAACTACCGTTAATGCAATTTTCAAAAATCGTGACATCCTTACCTTCAGGATTTTTAACGATTTTAGGAGTATTCTCCCGTTTCTCCGATAGATCAACGTTAATCCAACCATCGTAGTCCCGCTTAGCGGAATCACCACCGATGACGTCATTTGCGTGCGGGGAATCCCAGCAACCAAAAGCGTCCTTAGTAACGGACACGCCCACCGTTACCCGGTTTCAATTCCCGCTCGGGAATTCGTTTCATTTAACGAATTTAGAGTCTTTGTTTGATGAAGATTTACAATCAGAACTACCGTGACCAAACAGATGACAAGTTGTACACGAATGATTATACTTGCAATTAGCGAATTTACATCCCTTGCTTTTGTTGAAGGCGAAACATGTGCTTGTTTCGCTAGATCCTTTTGATTTATTTTTACTGGTTTTACGATTTACGGCAGCTGCTTGTGTGCCGTCATAAGATAGATATCTTACGATGTTTGCTGGGTGTACCACTGAGAATATATCTAAACCTTTGCTTTTCGCTTCAACTTTAACGCTTTCGTCGTAATTAATCAAGGCCTCTGCCGTGAACATTCTGGTTTCGCTTTTTTCTGCCAAAAGGATTAAATGGTCCAGAAATCCATTAATATCATCATATTTTTCGTTATATCTTTTAACATCTTTAGATTTACCAAGTTCAATTTCTCCACACTGGCGATTTTTTCATCTTTTTTCAGGTATTTTTTAGAAGAAACTTGATCGCGAAGAATCAGTATCATCTGAAGAACTTGAATCTGTATCATGCGATTTTTGATGTCTCGATTTCCTCCTCGATCTTCAACTACTGTCACTTGATTTCTTCTCGTGAAGAATCTTCTCCATTTTTCCAATAGCTCTCATGAAGGTTTCCTCCAGGTTATCGATTCTAGTAGCCAGGGCTGCTGCATTCTCTCGATTTTCTCTTGATGGCATCCCCGATGAAGCCGGCATCCCTCTCGTCTGGTGAACACTACTTACTACTGAGTTCGACCTGTCCCCTAGCTTATTGGGGGTGAAGAGGGCCTCCCCTTCACAACTCATTTCGGTAGTATTCGATAATCCTTTCTCCACCTTAGGCGGCGATTTCTGCTTTTTCGCCTTCCGTCCCATTATCAGATATATTGAATTTCCCAGGAAATTCGTTAAAACATAAATCGTGAGCACCAAATTAAAATTAGGTCCTGCTCATACGATTGACTAAGGTTGAGTGAGGGGGATCCCCAACCGTCGCATCAAAGGAACTATGACGTGTGCGACAATAGGCCACGCCCCCGAGTGGCTATACCATAGATACGTGCTATACCATAGATACGTGCTTAGCAAATGGGGGCCTAATTATATATGTATAAGTAAGTGCATTATACATTGATATCATTTTATCACATATGCAATGGAAACACTGGGCAAAATGGCGTGTTGACGGTCGTTAATTACTTTTTATCATTCAGATCACCAAACAGAAAAAGACATATTCGCTCAGATGGGTTCAGCGGGTTTATCTCTTTGCAGTGCACTCGGGCTTTGGCAACCATCTCTGACCCGAGGGAAACCAAAGAGCCGTTTCAGACCATTGTAATATCGGGAAAGCATTGTGCATTAGCTCAGCCAACCTTTGTAAACACCATCAACGCAAGGATACATGGAACTGCATTCGTCCGGCACTAAATGGACACTAGTACGACATCTTGGCATTTATATTATCTTAGTTCTGCTTTCTTTTTACTTACTTTTCAGAAATGATATCTAATGTTATGAATTTACAGATTCACATGAATTACTAGGAAAATGAACGATAAAGGAATCATACCTTATTGTTTTTGAGAATGAATGAATGGTATTTGTTCTCAGTTTAGTGGATTTTAGTCCCATCTCCCGATCTTCATGCCTTAAATAGTTTCTCCTTACAAAATTCCAACTTTCTAGTATAATTGTGATGCCAACTCTGAACATGGATGAGTCGCCGCCCACTTTCATTAGCTCGGTCAGTCTCAGCACACCATCGGCACCAGATACCTTTTTTGTTACTAAAACGCCACTTCTTTTGAGATGTGTGTAATTATTGAGTCTCCGAATACATAGAAAATGTGGGGGTAGCGTCGTAATGAGAGTTTGAAACATATGATTCAATGATAAGGATTTTCTGTACATATGTATTCCTTGCCTGTGTAGCTTCGAGTCGATGAGTGGGCTGTAAATGGTGACACAGCCATTTGTCGCCCACGTGTGCAGGCAGACTGTGGTGATAAGTGCTGGGACGATGAAGATAAGCATACGGGGAGTTATTCATCTAAATAGTGAGAAAAAAGCTTCGGCGGTGGATGACCGAGAGGCGTCTGGCACTGACAGGACTATCGCTATAGAGCTTTGGTCTGAATAGGCAGTAAGCTCAACTGCTTAATTAGGTATAGAGCCTTTGGTTAGGGGGTTATGCCTACCCCCCACCCCTCGCCCTGATCAGTACTATCTCTCTTGTGTCAATCCTGCCATGTAGGAATACATGGAGACAGGGCTAGGGTGCCTGAATAAAATCTCGTTCTCGTTGTTTTGGGGTGTTCAGATGCATCGCATTCGGTTTATTCAGGCACTATAAATTTATAGTTTTATTTTGATATACCTGAGAATAATTCAAAAATATGTTTTATCGTAAACAATATTTTATGAATTAAACCAAGTCAAGTGGTACAGAACGATGTCTTATATTAATTCGTCACTGAAAGGTTAATGAAACCCGTACAGCTTACCAGTAAGTGTGAGGAATTCGCGCGTGGGGATACCTTATTAGGAAACGTCCTTACTGTAGGCAAAACTGTTCATGTGCGATGTAGATAATGGATAACATACGGTCTGACGCTGTAAGCGGAAGGCCGTGTATTTTCCGTTAAAGCACCCTTAGCAGTGGTTAGTATTTCATAATTGTACAGCCATAGGTATATAATAACTAGGCGCAAATGTTATTCCCATTTATGACGATAGAGCACAGTATACCTGGGATGGGAGTAAAACTGTTTTTCCAGGTCTGGGTCAAGTGGGTTTGAGTACCAAGTCTGTCCCTTCAGATTTAAGTCTGAATATAGTACAGCCAGTTAGGTCTGCCCCATCAGATTTGAAAATATGATTACCACATTTAATCATTATCTAATAGTTTCCTCTTCTAGTAGCAGAATATAGTATTTATAACTTGTTGTCATTTAATGACAGGATTGACATATAGTGAATCCTTTGTCTTCAAAAAGACTAAAAATAAAGATTTCTATTTTTAGGATCCAAATCAGTAGTACGGTAAGGCTGGATACTGGACCCCTGTTCATTTTACCAGACCTTTATTGTTGGAGCATTGATAGTGAAGGTTTAAATCATTTGCAGTAAGCTGTTTGTCAATATGGGGCCATTCAAACCTCTAGGTGACGTATATAAGCGCGTTTCCCGCGCTCAATAACTATTTGTGAAGAAATTAATCTTTTCTCAACTCAATGTGATATTGTTGATTTCCGGTAGATTGGTTTATTGGTCAGCCGTTCACGCTATGCATATATGTATATTTTGTTTGTTTTAGCTGGTCACTTGATCGGATGTACTAAATATTGCAATCTGATTGGTTTTCTTGTATGAACGAGGGTGATGTCACCTGATGGGTGATTCATGCCTTGGCGAGTCACCCATCAAGGGCCCTGTTTTTCAGTCATGATATATATATATATATACGTATGCCATATACATATGTAAAAAAGATTCACGCTGTGCACATTGCATTACCTGTCCCATAATTCACTAGGGCAGGGAACCAGCCTAGTGCTTCGCTAGCCACCAGAGCAATCGCTTGCCACACTACATTAGCTCTGGTATAGTTAAATCTGCTGCCACCACATTGACAAACTGGCTGTACGTGTTTGTAATTCTCCTGAGATACTTTGTGCCACTTGGATCTTAGCCTGGAAACCTGGCCAATGTACTTGTATATTCAGCCAGGTTGGTACTACCATTTTTATGGAGCGTTGTGGGAGGCACTGAGTTGGTTCCCTGTCTGATACAATAGGTTTCTATGGTGTTCTCATTCTCAAATAGGCAGACGTCATTTCTTTCTCATCTAATCTGCTTGGTTTTGGTATCAAACAACAGAGATGATATATCACACTTCATTGCCAATGGCGTCACATGTATGGAAGGGTTAGAAAAATGCATAAATGACTGGAAATTACTCTCTGCTTACAGACTACTTTGAGGACCTCTAGATAAAAGTAATAGTACTAAAAAGCCAGTTTTTAATGAACCATTTTAAAAAGTCATAAATCATATTGTGAAAGGCTGATATTTTGTATTGTCATTAGTTTTGAACCACTGTAGATAAGTTATGGAGATATCTCGTAAGAGGAGAGGTTTAATTAGGATAGTTCAATGTCACTCAGTAGATCCATCTACCTGTCCTCTCATCTATTTGGACAGGGAATCAGTCTACTTGGATCTTAAGAGGGTATTCATTTCGAACTCTCGAAGCCACTTTTTCATGTTCTTATTTCCGTTATTTGTGTATTTTGAATAATATTACCATATATATAATGCTAGACTTAATTATCAGTTTGTTAAACCACGAATATTTTTAGGTAGATGCCTGAGCGTGGACTTAACAATAGGGGCATGTCTACATATAGCTCAAACGGCGTATGGCAGGATTAGGTCAATGGTATGTGGATATAAGGTCGATCGAATGAAGGATGGATGGTATAGGGAACTGTAGACAGATGGATCATAACAGTCATGGGATTTGTATTCCTGCAATCTAAAGGTCATAGATATATATCTGTGAAGAAAATCTATTCTCATAACTGGGGACAAAGGGGACATCTACTAGCACCAGCATAATGCATGTTGTGTTTGCGTTTCTGTCACCTTCGTGGTTGAGTATGAAAGTGCAAGTATCAAACATTTCGGAACAACGGGAGGCTCATGCGACGAACACCGCAACTCTCTAATCTCTGACGGCCACGTGGGCGGCAGCGCTATTAACAAAATACGCGATCTCTCACAGGCTGCGAGAGATTTTCCATGTTGTCTGCTCCTACTTTGATAACGGCTTCCACACACTATCATCCCTCTGCGTTAAACAGGTAATTAATTAACTAAAGCTGTTTTAATGGCAGCTAATTAGTGGAATCTGAAGGAGGGTAGCTATGAATAGATATCACTGACAATAGATTGCTTATCCTGCAGAATAAAGCAAGTGATATGGGCCTCCATGATGTATTTTGATTTCAGGAGGCAAGAAGAATTCAAGAGCCACTTGCTTGAGAACTAAAACTGAACTATATAGTTTTCACTTACCTTACTAATTAATACAGAATATGCATAATAGCTGGGGTAGACTAATTATCAACTAAAAAACTTAAATTCAGAAATGAGAACCTTCGGTCCAAAATATGTGCCAAAGTTAAGGTCAATAGATTACACTGCCTGAAAAAAGCAGGTATTTCATATATGCACCACCGCGTAAAGGGGCGAATATATAATGTATATTCAAAACGTATATGAAGAGAATATATATACTGTGCGCAATATATATAGGCCAGTCATATTTATGCTATACACGTTTGGTGTATATATATATATATATATATATATGTTTGTAGATAAAAAATGAAAAAGGTTTGCCTGGTAGTCTAGTTGCCCAGCCGCCGGCCACTCAGCCCCCGTCTCCCTGTCCCCCCGACGCCACCCCTGCTGACCCCCTGCTGCCCGACCTCCTCAGCCCTCGTCCGTCCACCGACTCCCACCCTCGGCGATGGCCCCGGCGGTTGTTTGGCGGCTGGGCGGCTGGGCGGCTGGGCGGCTGGCAGTTGGGCTGTACCTACACTCCCTGTGTACCTGCACCAACACTGAAGCCCTCACCCATGATTCTTCTACCGAGCCCAAGCCCAAGCCCAAGCCCAAGCCCAAGCCCGACCCCAACCCTATCTATTAGAAAAACCTCAATAGATAATGGATTGGCTTTAGAAAATTGTATAATAAAAAAAGATAATATAATATCATATTTTCCATATACCAAGGACTTGGATGGTTAATGGCAAATGAAATAAAAAAAACAACAGTGCTGTCCCCTAGGTGCAGAGATCAGAGTTATTGGATAGTGGCGTAAATACAACAGAATCAGACATATATATATATATAACATATATATGACAGCAACATGGACATTCATATACGTCTGTAGATGAAGCGTATACACGATGGAAAATAGGACCAACTTATTTCCGAAAATCATAGCTATATACACATGACATATACATGTTTAAATTAGGATTTTTCACACTGTGTTACCCGATGATCAGGGTCATAGGATCGGCAAGGAAAATGTAAAAAATATTGATATTGGTGGATCGATTCAATATGGATGGAGAAAATGATAGACGGTTGTATCTGGAGTGCAGTCGCTAAGACGCACACAAAGACAAAAAAGGAGGAAGCACAGTAGACATTTGCGAAATGTCTGATCAATTGATACCAACATTAACCCTGAATTTTATAACTTTTTTCAAAACGATGAACCATTATTAGCCAAAGTCTTCAGTTACCTATACGTACTAACCACTAAGATATACATAGCAACTATTTGTTAAAATGAATGCCTTTTGTAATATCCTTCTAAATTTTCTTTTTACATCTTTACCGTATTTCAGATGAGTACACTGCATGAGAACCACCATTTTACATGTATATGTGCCCGTCGTAGTGCCAAAAACTGTTACCCTGCCAAAAATGGTTGTTATCGCCCACTCTATACGTGCATGCCTATGTGCACCATCTTAAGGTCAGATTTCAAGGACTATTGGGGGTCATGTCGTTAAATGACGATATTACGTCATGATTAGGTACAATTTATGCACTTAAAATTCTTTCCCACTCAAAGTAGCCGTAGTTGTACTTCACCCTCTTGTGATTCAACTTTGTGATTCAACTTGTGATTTGCTAAGTGCGCAAGTACAAACTAGTGCTTGAGCGCTGATGAATTGCTCACTCTCCAATCATGGACTTCCACACTGCGCATGTTCGTGCATGTGCACAAGATACTTGTGGGCGATAATTACCATTTTTGGCAGGGTAACCGTTTTTGGCACTACACCGGCGTATATAGGTATGCTTTTGCATATACAAGGCCGGCCTATTCCCGTGTGTATACGCCTTATCTATAAGCGTATATAGGCTAGCATAGTTTGTGTCATGTATACGCCCAATTCCATGCGCGACTATACAAGAATTCCGATCTCTGCCACTTGGGGACACTACTGGTAGCATACTTCATTTTCCATTAACCATCCAAGTCTGTATTATATGAAAAATACAATCTTATATTACCAATTTATTTTATAAAACCTTTATAAAAAGTGATTGAGTATAAATTGATTAATTACACATATTAAACCGGGCATTATGTTGGGTTTTTTTACAGTCTTTCTAATTTGTTTTACTATAAAACACCATTTTTATGTGTGAGCAGTCCAGGTTTACTATATAATGGCACTGTTCACTTTTAGTTGAATCCTGAAATCATTTTATCCCAGCCTTTTTTTTATCATGTACGGCCCGGCGTAAATATATCGCGCAGAGTAAATTTCCTCTTGTATACGGCAGCTGTGAAATACAGCCAAGACGCGTCCATATACAAAAGGAAACAGTCTTGTATATGCCTCATACGCTGGAGCGAAATATGGACCTATATATATGAAAACATGTTAATTTACAGCAATTCCGAGATGGCGTATATAGGAATAAACTGGTGGTTTTCGCGCAGTGGTAGAATCATTTTGCGTCCATCTTCAACCTATATTAGAACACTACAAAGAGAATATTTGACGCCCTGAATCACCAGTCACATGACTAGTGTTAAAACATCTAAAAGAGGTCCCTCAATCAGTCCACTATACTAACATTAAAAAAAGACATGACTTTTGATTAAGTTTGGGAGTAATGTTTCATGAGAGGTTTATTTCTAGATTCTACCATGGTCATATTCCCTAGGACTTGAATGTTATAAAACTAACATAGGAAACATATATTACAATGGATAAAAAATCAGACCTCATACACAATCAGAAACGAAAAACGATAAGACAGTGGTTGAACTGATGAAACGATGCAACGATTACCATAAAATCAAGATTGACAGAGTCAAAATGTTATACAGACGGATGGTGTCAAGGTGTGCGCATGGCTTTACACAGTGTGAAAAAGAGGGTGGTACTTACAAATCTGCGTGAGTCTACGTGGCATGAATTGAGAGTGGAGTGCCAAGACAATGGTCATGCTGCGTGGAAAGCAGAGTCTCAGAGGAGTGTTTTCCTGCCAATTATGTATTTGCAGGGATCTCTCAAACAGTTCTGTCCATCTCTGGTCCTATCTCGCACTCTCTCCTCTCTTTAGTCTTCAGTCTCAGATCAGAAAACTCTGTTCAATTCTCCGGAATAACCTCTTTTTATTTCATTTCACCAAGCTTTGTCTCTCACCATTGTCCAATCACCTTAGACCACATTAGCCCACCTAGGTTAGGGACGGGATCGTGTCAGAGCCCCATTGGTTGCTCCCTACATCACTGCACCCGCTGACATCACATGATCAGTTTTGTTGAGGTGTGTACTCCTGCCGACCTATCCATTATCCAGTGGCTGGCATTTATATATGTCCTATATATATATACACCATGATACACTACATATTCTACTCTTTGTACAATTCTTATATGCCTATGAAATTACAAAAGATGAACTACAATACACTCAGTTCTAGTCTCTCGGACATTTGACAAAATCTAAACGAAATCCTTGTAGCTCAACTACAATATTTCACACTAGCTATTCCATTCATACACTAGTTGACACGACATGGCATCAGGCCATTAGTGAGGGTGCACGTCAATCACTATCTAGGCACCTTGACTCGGTAGATGATGAAAAGCTGAAGGGGTGAGATCTATGGCATGATCAATCATGACCGGCTCATACAAGCATATCTATCCACTTCACCTTCAAGCTATACGTCCTCTCTTGGTGAAGGTGATACCATTTTGGAATGCTGCCTTCGAAATGACTGACGCTCTAGAATCAGAATAATTCTTTATTATATAGAACGGAACTGTGTTTAGTGAGAAAGAGTATGACTGCCTCTCGTATCTTGACATTTCATTGGAGAATCCTCAATGAGTAGATTATTACTTGATCCAGACATTGCACTCGATGGAAGTGCCAAATATCCAGGCAATGGCTATCCATCAACGCTACAGGTCGTAGGTCCATTGAGGCACTCATTCACTATTGATGTAACGTTTACCTTCAAGTTTTTTTTCTTCACTAAGTTTATATTCTTCACTAACTTTCTAATTTGGAGCTGAGGCTTTCAGGATTGATGAAAATCAACCCATATTTGTCTGGCTGGGTGCTAGTTCTCCCAATTATTATCACTCGACCAGCAGATTTAGTTAATGGGAGGTCAGATTAGAACTGAGCCTTTACATAGTAACCTTTGACCTTGTAGGCAGTGGGCAGTACAAACAGCACCCTCTGTGGTTAGGGGTTGACATTGCCTACCTGTTGTTAACCAGTCAAACATACCACATACCCCACCCATCATCTACAACTATCACTACCATACACCCCATTTCCGTCTTTCCCCCGTCTGTCATCTTGCTTCATCATCTTTCAATTTTGAATATCAGTAATTTCGTAGGGGTATTTTATATTCAAATATCATATATTCAACTGTAACTATTCAACAAATATAAAATTGTATTCACAACGACTAAAATGAAATTGTATTTCCCCAAGCTGCCACTTCACTTATTGTTTCGACAGGTTTATGGGTACTTAAGGTACAATTCATCCTTAAATGGTCAATATGACAAACTGGGTTTATCTCAGCAAGCCAGGACCTGAGATATCGGAAGGAGTGATCGATTTTTAAATCATGATCTTGAATAGATATGTTTTACGACTTAAACAACCGGACCATTGTGGCCCGTCATATAGTAGTGACACCATACGGCCAAACCGTGAAAAAAAGGACAAATTACCATATATATCTGACGTCATTCCACACCCCCAACTCTCCCAACAAAAATCACCTACACACAACTTAAACCTACACCCTCCCAACTCTCCACAACTTCTGTCTTCTCCACTTCATTCCGCCATCTTCAATCACGCAACATCATGTCCATTTTTAGGTGGACTGAAATCCAGGCATTATCCATGCAGAGCAAAAATTGTCGAAAACTCACCACAGTCAACTACAAGGACGAACCGGCATTTGTAGCTGGAGCAGTCAGTGGCTGGGTTTACGATCGAAGCACTGAAAATTCAAGTGATTCAGTCGCAGAGACAAAATGCCGACATGTACGAGGGCAGCGGTGAAGGCTAAGGTGGCCGACAAGAGGAAACGCCAACGGTTGGAGGAGGCACGATTTCATCGAGCAACACCTAGCCAAGGAAAAGATGAGCATCCAACAGTCCGATGGTAAGGTTGCTCTAGCTAACAATATAGTTGGAGACCATCTGCTCCCAAAACCGTGTATATTCATACAAAAGCAGCCATGCATCACCTTGAAATCCAAGCTAGAAGGACAGGGGTCCGTCCCCATCTCCATTAGAGTACTTCACTGCCTCTTTGGCTCTGTTCAAAGATAGCCGTGCTTACAGCCCTTGGAGACCTGCCTGACATGGTCGTACATCTCCACAATGTTGCTCAAGATGCTGGAGAAAGGCTGTAGGAGGGGGTGCGAAAGTGGTCCAACTTTGTGTGGAATCATTCACTTGGACCGACGATCAACGCATCCAGAATGCAAGAATGAACATGGCAATCGGAATAGCTGCAGTAATAGGGCAAGAATCACTCAAGCACAGGGATTACAACAATCCCGTCAGCCTAGGTAATGTGTGCCCCAAACAGCCTAGTTCACATAGAGTGCCAAGAAAAAAACAGCCCTGGGCCAGCCCTCTGGAATTATGCCTGCAAAACAGCTGAAATCTGCAAGCAGAGGACATCAATAGAAGAAGTAGGTCAGTGTGTCGCTGGGTCTGCAGGGGCGCACGGCGGGCGAGGAGTACCTGCGGTGGAGGGAACAAGCTCCAGCAATCAACAATATGGGCCCTCGGGCAAAGCGGATGACAAGATGGGCTTTAACAAGGGAGACGGCAGGGGTGCGACCGAGAGGAACCACCAGCCATGGACACCAGAGGGGAAAAAGTCGACCCCGCTTGGCGTCCAAATGTGTTAGCCTCGACTTTCACCCCAAGGGGAGGAACGATAGTTCTAGAGGCTGTAAAATATTGATCTTTTGGTCAAATATTGAAGGGTTCAACATCATATATCATTGAAGATATCTTAAGACGTTCTCAATTTCAAATTCCTATCAGAGTTGGTGTATTCTTGATTTTTGTCTGGAATCTTACCTTGACCTTTGACCTCATTGTCCTTAATGATGTATGATGGGAAGACAATTCCACTATATTGTGAGGTCCTGATATCATTTAAAAAAATAGTTGATGCAAGTTAAATTACAGGTATTTCGAGTCAATTTATAGAAACGACTATAATTTCTAATTAAACATTTGTTCAAATTTTGAGAACATTCCTTTTAGTGACCTTGAACTTGGACAAATGTTTCATTGTTGTAGAATCTTATAGTACCATGGATATAAATCTTTGTGTCAAATATCTAAGGATCAGTCAAATATACTTAAAGATATGACAAAATTTGTTTCAGTATCAGTGGCCTATATATGAACAGATACCTAGACCTTTGACCTCCCTGTGCCTTATTGGTGCATGATGGGAAGACGCACTTCAGAACATTGCTAAGGTATGGTGCCAGGTATCCAAATATATAATTCAAGTTCAAATATAGCTATATTTAAAAAAGTTATAGAAAATTAGTATAGATGGATAACCACACAAAACCAGACTCGTTCAGATTCTTTTAAAACGATTTATTGATGATAACAGATGAGTACAGGCAATCTGATGTGATGGATGATAGATGGTGATATATTAAAAACTCGACGTTTCGACAAATTAATTTGTCTTCATCAGGAGTTGTTATAGAAACTATCATAAGTATTGATAGGAAATATCGTAAGACAATACTCACATACCTGGCACCTCACAAGAGGCGACGGTCCAGTCTCAAGGGCGGGTATGTCTATCACAATAAAGGCCGGGAAAAGCATGCAGAAGTTCAATCAGAGCGAGAATGTCACCATCAACACGGCTACAGATCCAGAGATGTGCGGGCGACGGAGGCAGCAATGAGGATCGCTCCATCCTGTATCCAGACCAACCGCTCCTGATGTTCCAGGACCACGCTCCGCTCCCAGTCACGGTGGTACGAAAGGTTTGGGCTACAACGCTCAGGGGCCTGGGTATTGCAACCAAAATGTCCTCGCTTCACTCACTCCGTAAGGTGGTGGCCACGTATTCGTTTGCTGACGGCGTGCTAGCTCTCAGGATAAAGAGGTGCGGCGGCTGGCAATCTCAGACATATGAGACGTACATCCATATGAGGCAGGAGCAGGTCTTGAATGCCATCGTGAACGCGCTGCAGGCACCGTGAAAAGCCAACATGAGACTCTTGTCAAACAGTCAACAATTTCTAATCCAAATTTTCTTTTATCTCATTATTTATCTGAATTTCCCATCACATTACCCAACCCTCAATCAATCTTATTAAATTGACACCTCACTCACTCCCCTCACTTGGCTGGCTTGGGTAGAAATTATTTAATAATCTATTCAACCCTCAACAAATGTATTCTATATACTTAATACATTTTAATATTAAATTTACTTCTCACATATTGTCATAAAATATATAATTTAATAATAAGTATCTACCCAGCTACGCCTCTACTTGTCCTTCATGCTAAGTGCATGCGGTAGTGATCAAGCACCTCTACACCTGCAAACAATTTTATTTTCAATACACTACTTACTTTCCCGATGTTCGAAAATATTAAACTTCAAGATCTCAATTAATTGTCATTGTCTAGGGTTTTCCTTCAAAATTCAAATTCCGAGTAAGAGGACGGATGTCTGTTTTTTTAGCAGTGTGGCGATAAAGCAAACCCGTTTTGATATCAATGGTAGATTTCGTTACGTTCTAAGTAGCCTCTCCAAAAGTGTTTTACAGAGCTGGCACCTCAGTAATTCGCATAAGTTTCGGTGAGCGCCAACATGCAGTTTAATATGGAAATTGCATGTAATAGAACTTCAGGATATGTTGAATTTGCAATACAGTAGACACAGGGACAACAGTGGACACCATGAATAGAGGACAGTCTATTCGAGCAGCCTTGTTGTTCATTGTTTAAGGTTGCCACTGTGTATCGAGTGGCGTTTACAACGGAAGTACTTATCTCCGTGTCGATGTATCCATAGATGCTGGTCACGATATTGGTGGTGTAAGTAGAAATTCTTAGGTTCTAGCCTGATGAACATAGCGAGGAGAGCGGCTTGTGGTGGCGTGATTTAACTGTGAAGTTAAGGGCGGGAGAATGCCTCATGTGTTCCCCTGCTTGCCCATCATACTCATCTGATTCTGAACATGACCTTGGCTGTTGCTATGGGCCTTTTTCCATTGGCCGACAAACACGGTGTAGATTTTTTGTCTTCTCCTAATAGCCTATTTACATTTTGTGTCAGCAGTGCTAAGGTCCTTCGGTAGTCCCTGACTCTAAATTTCCGCACTGCCGTGTAGTAATGCACGTTACGCCTAAGGTCTTAGCGGATGGATAATGGCGGACAGAAAAAAAAAGTACATCGCTTCGTTTATAGGCATCGCGATATATGTCATAATAAGTAAATATACACTGCTGAACACAAGGATGATCTTTCGTGCCGCTTGCTAAGCGGAACACCTGTTTCGCCGGACGTTTTAACCGAGGTCGTAAGACGGAGGTTAAAACGTCCGGCGAAACAAGTTCGGAAACCGGAAACTTACTACACAGGAATCCTGTTTCTATATATTATTGAAACATTTACCAAAACATGATAACGTCTAGCCGCAATTCATAGTGTGATAGTGGCCCTATACAGTAGAAAGTTACCGTGAGCCCTGTGCCGGATAAATATGCACTGCAGCAATGCATGCAATGTATACACCAAAGTATATACACACCGATATTTATAGGTATATGATACAAGTGAAACCCCTAGGCTCGTGCTAAGCTCGTGGACAACTTCTATCCAAACAAATGTGGTGCCGACCCAAGAAGGTAAACATGTTTCACTAAAGTATCGATCATTCCTTACCATTTAGACCATAGGTAAAATTAATGCTTGCCACTTTTCAAGTGTACGCAACTACATACTTCTAAGCCCAACGATTTAGGTAAAGCTTACGGATTTAACCAAATCCTTCAGAACAGTACTCTGATATTATCTCAGACCCAGTTTACACCTACCGATTTAGACCATTGATTATTGGATTTGGCACCGCCAACCAATTAATACATGTTCCCGATAAGATAATCAGTAGGTGTAAACAGCGAAATAACCAACCCTAGCAAATTTTTCTCTTCAAAACTGCGAAATCTGACCGATTTTTAAACCATTGACGAACTCAAACTGGGTTGAATTAATCACTGATGTAATGCAGATTAAAGGACATGTTTTGAGAGAAATGAAGAAAACCATAATTTTCAGTACATATCCTATGTAAATCAAGCCAGTGTAAATTGGTCTATTTTACCTTTTAGGTTTGGGAACAACTTTTAACTGACTGATTTGGCAGTAGAATGAATGACAAGGGTCAAGGTTTAACTGATGATTGACAATATTTGAAAATCACAGTGTGGCGCCACCGTGATTATAGGATATTGCCTTTAATTCCACCCACTCCGTAGATGAATATTTCCAATTCTATGCCAGCATGTCTCAAGGCATATATATCTCAATCACTCATAGAAGAAATTTGTCACTAAATGTTTTTCCAATTCTCTAAAATTCTACAATGCCGCCTTATTTTAAATTATAGGCACTGAAGAATCGGCGAGTGGACTTACATTTGGCCATCACCATGGACTAACACGGGTGGACGACCGCTGTTCACGGGTACCAAGCCGACCAAGAAATTTACTGTTCTGTCTCCCAGGCAAATCTATTCAGAAGGTAATGACCAGTGCGCTTGAAAACATTTCTCCTTCTCCTTTAACAACCACTGCATTCTGATTAGACAACTGCTGGTACTAGGCACGTGACTGGGAATGTCTAGGAGGAACTGATTGCTAACGGGAAATAATGAAATTGACACGTCTGCCCATCGTTATCCATTACATCTCAATAGGTAAAAAGAATGCTGTAGATGTATGGAACATTTATGATTATTGATGTACCGTTTACATAGCGTGAAAACCCGTGATTTACATCTGTATACGTAATGCGTATATATATCATTTTGCGTAAATAAGTAAGTCCTTCTTGCCATTGTGTACACGCTTTATCTCTAGAAGTATACATGTGCCCATGTTGCAGTCATATAAATATATATATATATATATATATATATATATATATATATATATATATATATAAATATATATATATATATATATATATATATATATATATATATATATATATATATATCATATATATGCCTGATTCTGTTACATTTACACCACTGTTCAATAATTCTATTTTCTGCATCTAGGGGACACCAATGTCGTTTTATTCCATTTGCCATTAGTCATCAAAGTCTGTTGTGTATAAAAGATCCAATGTTATATTATTCATTTTGATATAAAATCTTTCTGAAAACTTTAATGAGTATCACTTCATTATTTACATATATTAAACCCAATAATCTTTCGTTTTTTTACCGTTTTTTTATGATTATACCTTCAAAACACCATCACTCTGTATGGATCAGCATGAGTGTGTATATAATGCATGCTGTATAAGACTTTGGTTATAGACCCAGGTCGCAGTTGGGGTTGGGATCACAGCCGCCGCCAACACCACCAACACCTCAGATGCCAGCGCCGCTTTCACACCCGCCGCTTTCACACCCGCCCGCCAACCCAGAGACAATACTCTGATAATGTGTGTAGGCAATGGACTTAAGTCATCCGTCATCTGACCACACACACTCGGGGAGGCAGTTGGGAGCCTGAGGGGAGGGGGGTGTCTACCAAGTGGTCAGTGGTCAGAAATTGAAGGGCGGGAAGACCGGGTTGCGGGAGCACTATGGTACGCATTTCTTCACTCTGAAGATTCATATATTGAAGAGTAAGAATACTGGTCACTCTGTAGGTCCTATCAATTATTTAACTGAGAGTTACAGATGACTCGATTGAAGGCAACAAGTATTTTTTTATAACATGGACAATATTATTACTGACATTAAATAGGATTCTACCTTAAACAGTGGAATTATAAAACCGTTATGTGAGTTATACATGAACCTTTGGTTATTAAATCACCTTTTTTCAGAACGTTTCTTTATTGTTGACCTAAACACATCGCACATATCGACAGTCTTCAATGACATCACTGAATGATGTTTTCTCATAATGTTCCCTCAGCGACAGTTTTCTGTTAGCTCTCATACAATGTGCTGATTGGAAGTAAGGAAGTCATTTAACCTTTCCCTGCAGCACCCAATTCCTCTGATCACCATTATACAGCAGGCATTGCCTGCATAAACCACCCTGCTACAGCAGGCACCTTTTTTGGAAAATAGCAATGTCACATGATGTGTCATGTGATTTAAGTAATTTACCTTGGTAGCTGATGATATTCTGTTATACAAAATCAAAGGTCAATATATGCTGTTTTTACTATGTCAAAATTTCTTTCAATTCAAACAATTATTTTTTTATTTATTGAATTTTGTATGTAAGTATCAATGATGCCTCTATGATGCCTGGAGGCATCATGCTGCGGTAGCCAGGGGAATGCCTGGAGGCATCATGCTGCTGTAGCCAGGGGTATGCCTGGAGGCATCATGCTGCTGTTAAAGGGTTAACCTGAATAAGGCAACCTTTAGGTAGGATGAATATCAGTCCTGAATCAAGCCTCAAACTCTACCCCCGTCACTAAACCTTATGTTCTCTCCTTTGCTAGACATCTTTCAGTTATTCAGATTCACAATCACATATACATATCTACAGTTTGTAGATCGAGGTTTCTTAGGCCAAGAAATAGGCGTGTTTCTGGTTACCCCCCCCCCCCCCCCCCACAACCTAGGTAAACATTACCCTACCTAGAAATTATTTTGCCTCTACAGAGGAAAATACACAAAAAATTGATAAGGACAAGCATACAGCGAAATATGGACTCTAAAAATTCTTTTCACAGAGAACAACTAATTTTCTCACTATTTGAGAAAAGTTATGACTCTAAGTTAGTGTTTCAGTCACATACTAAATACTTAAGTGGGTATGCTGTGCTAAATCTGAAGATTATATGCTGTTTTTTGTGACAGCAAATATGGGAGAGCCAGAAATGACCGTTTTAACTGGAGTGCTAAGAAATTGCAAGTGCCATCATGCCCCTTGTCGGTAGCCTCAGCTTATGAATACATCATTAAGACTCTTGGGTTCTTTTAGGAGTGAAATCCCAGAATCGTATGAAGTCTCTCTATTGAGGTGATGGATCATTAACTATTAATTATCTACATTATTGAGAAGCTCTGTGCATAGGATCAGAATGTGTACCAGTACAGAACTCATGTAATCAAGCAGAAAGGGTCATGTCAAATCTAAACCTTGCCTTTCAAGATGTTGCCTGAGGACCTTACAAGCTCTGAGACAGATGTTGCACTGAAAAGTTGCAACTTGATGACAGCTATCCCAAAGCTCATTCGAAGTGTACCTGAGCTCAAGGAGGAATGAACACACTCAATGTAGGCTCACCCTATGTGTCTCCACATGTTACCTCATCACTGTCATCCGTGTCACTGTCTCCTCAATGCCAGGCCAGGGAGGCTCACCCTATGTGTCTCCACAAGTTACCTCATCACTGTCATCCGTGTCACTGTCTCCTCAATGCCAGGCCAGGGAGGCTCACCCTATGTGTCTCCACAAGTTACCTCACCAGCCTCATCCTGTTCACAGTCTCCTCAATGCCAGGCCAGGGGGTTCATCCTACTTGTCTCTACACATGCTCCCCTCCATCACCCTGGCTGCTGTGCCTTCGACTGGCGGTCAGGGAGGCATGTTCTAGGTTGCTTCACACGTCACCTTGGCACCTTACACAGCCATGGCCTACTCAATGCCAGAGCCACAACGGAAACCAGCCACCCCCCTCACCAAGCACACCCCCACTGGCCATGCTACCTACCCACTCCTCAACCCCTCCCACACATCATCACACACCCAATATCCTCCACACACCCCGCAGCATACATTGGACCTGTCATTGCTCTATCTGTTTTCACCTCAGGTGGGCCTACCTCTCGGCAGCAGCCCACATGACGATGCGGCACCACCCCACCCCCCCCCCCCCCCCCCCCACTGTCCCAATCGTATTCCCCACCATGCTCGACCCTCGGCAAAAAAACCCTTCCTCTCGGAGCCCCTCGATTGTCCTGCTGGGTTGCACGCCTGGGGACTCCTCATCTTCAGACTCTATATGAACTCCAATTATTACCCAGGCTCCCCTCATTCACAAAACTTTTCTGTGTCTGCTTCCTCAGGATGAGAGCCAAGTCCCAACTGACTCTCTCACAGAGCAACCATCTACGCCAATCCCGACTGGACTCTGTCACTTTTCTATGGCCAACGTCCCAGCAGCCTCTTCATTTCACTCGCCTCAGTCTGGACTATGTCCTTTGGCTATTTTAATAGTTCGTGACAAATTAATCCATTAGCTCCTAATTACTCCAGTGAATTTCTCTCAGTAAATCTCTCCAGTAATTTTCACTCAATTAGCTATAAAAGCGGAACTGCCTTTCTTTAGCTGTTCCCGAGTTGCAGTTGTGAGCACGAGACCTTAAAACCAACTGAGTAGGGAATCTAAGAATAAACAAGATCTGTTTTATTGATGGAGGAAGTCCCGCGTACAATTTACATTTATTTAGAATGAAAAGCCATAACAGGGTCAGAGTTCACTGATTGTTTCATACATTGATGATTCTGAGCCTATTTGCCAAATAATACAGAACTTTTTATTGTTTAATCTTTCGATGATTGTGGTTTTCTTTTCTCTTAATGAGAAGTTTCATTGGCAGTAAATTTATCATAATATCCATGACTGTTTGGTTGAGTCTCCCTTCACCATCAAAACATCTTTGTAATATCGAACATTCAGCAGCCTAAATGAGGTCTGTTAATTCTTGCAATACTCGTCTCCGCGAATCAATAGGAAATCGGGACTCACGCTTGATCCTCCTTAATGTTGTCCCATGAGGTTTACAGGTCAAGGGCCATCGCCGATAACGACAGGCAGCAATGGTCCCAATTGGACAATTATGCAAAGTGTGAGGGCGGGCACAAGGAACGAAAACAGTCATTTCTGAAATTATGGAACTCTCACATATTGACTTTCTTTACTTTCGCTATGATTTTCGTATTGGACCTAAAATACAGCGACAGATTCAGGATGACAGAAAGGTAATAAAGAGATGAATAATGGCAGACAATATCAGGTCTGTACTTGTAAGGGCTCATCTCGAAATACCCGTTTCTGATTCTATCTGAGCGACAAACAAGACAAGCAATACATCAGCAAGTGATTACCAAGTTGACTCTAGGATTTCAATATGAACCATGTGAAAATTGATTATAGAGACAGGCAGATTTAACTTCCCCTCTCATGTGGTCCGATAAAGTAAACTTTATACCAAGTAGCACTACCGGGAGATCGAGTACGAAATGTAGTTCAATGCAATTAGCTGTAACCCCTACAAACGGGGAGGTGATTCAAACCAGCAGGTTAGGGACCATGTTACCATATCAATGGAATAGTAAATGTAGTGTCTTTCCTCCAAATCAAATCAGCATATTTTGAATCAAAAGCATGAAATTTTCGGCTGTAAATTCCCAAGTGCCTTGCATGGGTTTTATTTAATCATCAAAACGCATTTTCCAGGCCTGGAGAGCGTCATCGTCTTTATAACAAGTCTTGTTGGAATAAACAAAATTTAAAAAAAGTGTTTGTGGATGCAGCAAAAAAAATCCTGCAGCTGTCATTTGAGGGGATGACTTCATACATAGAGACATAGGATCGTTACGCTGCTCAGTATTACTAACGAATGTCACATTGCATCTCGAACCCACATGATACCTATACAGGAAGCAGACATTCCACTTATATACAGCTCCTGTCTGTGTTCCATTACTGTATCGAGGAGTCAGGTGTCAAATGGCTCAGGTCGTATCTCACGCGGCCTGATGTTCAAGCTGCTCCGACACGGAAGCCCTTTATCGGCCGACCTGGGGCTGAATAAGACTAATGCAGCATGACGGCTATTTACGGTTGAGACTCACCTACGTTTAGTTCATGGTCACCACCAGGAAACGTAGCTTTAAAAGTAGCAGAGAGGAGGCCATTCAGGAACTGTTCTTTAGTCTATTTACATGAGAATGAGCAACAATCTCTATCTGCAGACGAGAGGTATAGCCTATTTTTCATAATTCTCAAGAGAAAAAATTGTTTATAATTGAATACATCCAACATCTCTCACAGAAATGTATTTGCAACAGCATCCATATATAGTCAGACAGGTTTGTGGTAGGATAAATATGGGTAGGCAATTAAGATATTGCAATGCGTAGGGTTTCAGGATGACCACTGACGCTCAGCAGAAATGAGACTGACAACCTTAATTAAAGTATAACTGGACAGTTGACAAGCTTTGGGACATTTAATCAAGGAATGTAAGAGTAATTTCTGCCGCGATAGCACATTGGTTTGAATCACAACCAACGAAGATTTTCAGAGCATACGTTTATGAATAAATGCATATTTGATCGCGGGTATGCATCGACATGTGATCTTGTTCAAGTGCGCTAACAAAAATAGATAGATACTAGTTTCACGTGTGTGTGGGTTCAATGATACATATGACGTCCTCTGTTTCTAATTTCAAAGTATATAGGCGATAAGCAGGAGCCAATGGAATATAGGTTAGGGAAGGAATATAAACAGAAAATGGGATGTAAAAGAACCGGTTGAAATTAGTTCATGATTGATAAAATATAATCGTTGAATTAATGGAAGTTAAGCATAAGTGAGAAAAACTGATTTCATCAAAATTGATCATATGTACCCGGCGGAATAGATACGAAGGGAATAAATGTCGAATGGCGAAACATTTTCGCAGACTATTGCAAGGAAGATGATTATTTTTTAATCAGGAAACCCTAATAACATCCCGGAAAGGTTCTGTGTATTCATGAATAGGAAATATTTGCCACATATAGACAATGCTCAAGAGTGGTAAGCAGTGCTTGCTGGTGTCTACTCCTCACGCTTCTCACACAATCCGGTCTAACACCACCAGCTTAACCGCAGCCAGAGGGCATCGCGAGGTGCACTGCTGAGTACACACATCATGCAACAGCAGGGGCCACATTTCAAGTCAGGTACAATGATTATTGCGGCATGCCACACTTTCTGGCAGGGCTGCAATGTCAATGGCTCTCCTCAAGGGCGAAGAAGGGTGTGGCGTGGAGGGTGAAGGGGCAGGCACATGGGTGTGGACACAGCGACAACAGAAAGGGACGGGGTCTGACATGGGAGTCGTGTTATACAATCAGGACCTCCCTCGGGCACGCATATCTCTCGGCGCAGATCGCATGAGACGTCCTCCACACATTCAGCCGCCGGCGGCGGGGGCGGCTCGGGTCCGACCTCGCCAGGGTTCGAGAGCTGCTCGAGATTTGCTGGAGGCCATGGGAAATATCGTTACGTGAACGTGCTGCCACCTGGTAACTCTGGACACGCCGTTCTCTCTGATAGGGCAGGCGGTCCTATTGCTTTCATCTGAGAGGGGCTAGGAGCAGAATGTGAAATCCGAGAGGGATTTTATCTTCATAAACCTGAACGACGTTCAGCTCTGGATAGTTTACAGGTTTATCATAAACTACTTTTAGAGTAGCAGGATAAGTGGGCAAAAGCACTTTAAAATGTCAGCAGGCATTATTGTGGATGAGATGGGACTAGTGGGTCGCATTATACATTTAGTTCTGTTATATAACCAAGATATGATGTTAATTGTATTTAGTTATCAAAAGAATGCTAATTCCTGGCTGGATAGATCTCGGGTCACATCCTATGTAACCATAATAAATCACACTCCATGTACCGCGTGACTGCCTACTTCCTACACAGTGTTGGATAAAGTTGACCACATTGTCCCTGAGTCTTGTTTGTGTACAATAAAGTCTTCATGTACAAGCTTAAATTATTCAACACAGCCTGGTTCAATCTGCATGCTCTTGGGACAATAACAAAACTCAAGTGCTGGTAAAGGTAAACAAAGAAGGACGAATGCGCGGTCCCGCAGAGGAAAAACACACCGTGCCCGTGTGGCTGAATGTCAAGAGGCCAAAGACTGCTCTGCTTCTTACACGAAAAACACAGGTGACTCGCAGGTCCCAAAACTTAACACCGCATACCACCTGAAGAGGCTGTTAAGTTCAACAGAGATGTAACATATATAAGCTATGAAAAAGCACTTGTTCTGTTAAACATATTCTCTGACTACAAGGTGATGGAACCAGGTGATATCGGGTGATGGCCCACAGGAACTAAGCTCTAACTGCGGGACTACACCTGGACTGACCCCGACCCTGGAGAGCCTGTCAGTGTCAGAATGTGTCAGTGTGTGACAAACTCTGGAAGAACATGTGTGTAGGGACTAGGGGAAGCTCGTTACTAACGCAAACTCAGCGACCTCAGGTTATCGATGATATATAACCACTGGTCACGCGGAGAGAATCTCCACCATGCATCCATCCTAGAGGAATTTCCACACATCAATGATGGTACAGAGATTGGACCACGCACTAACACCCTCACAAAACATTATTAGAGCTTGCTTGCACGTGCTATATACATCATCTAGAAGTTAGAGGGGTCCATATAGACTTTCAGGGTACTGCATAGAAACTATCCCCTCACTATCTCTTTGCTATTCACTGTGATATTGAGAACGGAGCAGGGAGCCAGTCAGTTTCTTAGAGGAGTGCCCAGCTGACCATGACCAATCACTCAAGGCCAAAATACCTCATCGACCCACTGGTGCTTGATATATTTAGATCCTAGACTCAGGCAGTTGCAAGTTGGCTTGGTGCAAGTGGGTTACCAAAAACTATCCACAGGCTCAATCTAACTCAAACCTTTCAATTGTTTTTCATTTATAATTGCACGCTCATTCAACTATGATGAACATACTATTTGCTCCTAGTCTTTACAATGCCTTATCAACCACGCCTCAGACCCGCAAGTAACACGCCCGTTGGATGGAGGTGACCCTCCCACCCCCCCCCCCCCCTCCACCCAAGCAGAATATATATGCAAATGATAAGTAAATGGCCTTGTAAATTCATTAGAAAACATGCAGATATAGATACAGAGCCTACAGATACAGAGACACAGAGACACATATAGGAATACATAGAATTAGTGTTTATGGGCGGGATAAGTGATCCGTCCCAGGAAGTTATCCGGGTAAATCTCCGGAAGCCACTGTCTGCGCAGCCACCGTCACTTTTTCTCGAGACCTGACACAGACAGTCTGAGAAATTTTTTCTCTCCCAATTTCATTGACTTTTTCAACGCTATTTAGCCTATCAGTCGTCATGGGATGAAAGTTGATAGCCTGTTCGGCGTGCCAGTTGTCCCATCCGCCTAGGGGGGGGCCAATTTTGCAAATATATTGCGAATGGAGCAAAGATTTGCAAAACTAATGGGACTGCTCTGACTCCGGAAAACTGCCGGGCGGCCATTGACCGAGCTGTGGTGGATTTTGATTCTAGGACTTACCTTGCAGATGATACCAAGGATGTTGACTCAGACGTCGATCAGGGCGACAGAACGGCTACCAGTCAGGATCTCGCCCAGGATTCAAGCCACAGTTTGCTCCAGGGTCTTATTCTGGCTAGCACACGCCAGCAGCAGCAAATCGACCAGCTGATGTCCCGTCTGGATTCTCTGTCCATCACCCAACCGCCGGTGAAACCCTCGTCGGCTCCTCCGTTGGTTCAGGCTTCATCGGCATCAGCGACCGTTGTCGCTGACGGCGCTGCGCAATCTCCGAAGGCTGATGAAGTCGATAAAGACAAAATTCTGCAGTGGTTCCAGTCGATACTCCAGTCCGCTACTGCCTCTCACCCTTCAGGGAACTCTTTTGGTGGGATGCCGATTGATGCTACGACTGATGCGTCGGCGACTCTTTGAGGTCCGACGCCGACCCATTGCTGTGCTTCTAAAGGTAAGCGTTTTGTGAAGTTCGATCTCGAGCCCTTTTTCCTAATTGATACTGCCAAGGATCGCTCGATTGAAGATGTCATGAGCGCCAATCTCTGCCTACTAGAGTCTTTAGTATCGAAGGGGGAGTCGGGCGCTATGAATTATGTCAAGCACGTCCGTTTTTTGGTAGATAAATCCAAGGTGCATACCTCCGGTTCTCTGATTAAGTATGACATAGCCGTTCGGGATCGGGCAGAATCCCTTGGTCTGTCAGCTGTTTGTTATGGAGTGCACGAGTAGTATAAAGCGCCCTCTCGGCCCGGACACACTGCGCTCCTCGACCACGCAACGCAAATCGTCTTACAAGAAATCCTCCTTGGGTCGCGCCAATCGACCGTGGGGATATTGCTGGGCCTTTCATGAGGGCAAGACGTGTCCTAAAGGTTCTGCGTGCCCTAATAAACATATCTGCATGTGTGGTGGATCTCACAAGATACCTGACTGTCCGAAACAGGCCAAATAATGTGAGGCTCGGGCTCCCTCGTGTGTTGGTGGGAGCTCGGCCGTGTGGGATGGTCCTCCGCAGCAACTTCGAGCCTTTGGTTCGTCAGATTCGCCGGCTTCTTTGACCTCGCATTTCAATGATGACCCCTGTTTTGCTTCAGAAAGTTTTGTTGATCAGGTTTCTGTGAGTATTCTTGATCAGATTAGCTTGGATTTATTTATTATTGTGACCTTCAAGACGGTATCTCGGATTATTTCTCGCCAGATAAATATGTGTCTCAAGCTGACACCTCGGTACGTACTTTGTGTCCTGTTGGGGAATGTTCTGGTCATGAGATTTCAGGGGTTAAGTGTCAGCTCAACCCCTGTAATGTGTTTCGTGAAGCCTATTGTCATCGTGGTGGCTCTGATCATAACGCGGACTACATTTACAATGTCGCCTCTGACGGCGTTAAGATTGTTGACAGTGACTTCTGCAATACTTATGTTTGTGCGAACTATGGCTCGATAATTACGGACAATGCTAGGGCCCAGATGAATGACTTGGTGCTTTCTGAGTTAGATTGTGGTAAGCTGTCTATTACCACGGACTTCCCCCAATGTGTGCACTCTTTGGGTGCTGTCATTAAGCCTACGGGTAAGATTAGGCCGATCACGGACTGTAGCAGGCTGGATGGTACCTTGATTAACAATTACATGTCTGAAATTTTCATATATTAGTATGGATGATGTCACTTCTGTGTTGTGTCAGCATGATTATATGTCTGTTGTTGATATCAGGTCTGCGTACAGATCTATTAACATATCTCCTGCTGACAGACAGGTTCAGGGTCTTATCTGGGATGTCAATGGTCAGAGTACCTTCTTGACTGACAATTGCTTATGTTTTGGGGCGAAATGTGCCCCTTTTATCTTCACCCAATTCACCGAGTTTGTTGTCAGGTGTATGGCCCGTAGAGGGTTCAGCAGGGTTTTCGGATATATTGACGATTTCATCGTCCTTGGCTCTACCTTAGAGGAATGTGCGCTGGCCTCGGGGGTCCTAATTGCTCTCTTAGAGTCACTGGGGTTTCGGGTCGCTGATGAGAAAATTATTCTGCCATCGACCACGGTGATTTACCTAGGGATTGAGATTGATTCTAGTGCTATGGATCTTCACCTTCCCCCCAAGAAACTAGTGAAGATTCGGAATTGTGTCTCCGATTTTCAAAAGAAGACTTCCTGCTCTAAAAGAGATTTGCAGAAGCTAGCGGGGTTACTCTCTCACGCTAGTACAGTTGTTCACGGCGGCAGGACTTTCACTAGAAGGGTTATTAATCTCTGCAACTCTTTAGGGGATTGGGAGGCTACCTGCAAGGTGCCTTCCTGGCTTTCGGATGATTTGCGCTGGTGGGATAAATTCCTGGGGATTTTTAACGGAACTGCTAGGATTTTAAGCGACACCCCCTTCACTGATTGTGTCTGTACTGACTCATCCATGTCTGGCTTTGGTTCCACTTGGGGCCATGATTGGGTCGCCGGGGTCTGGCAGCCATCTGATGCGTGCGCGGAGGTTTTTCCTCTGGACCATTTTTCTCTAGGCCCGTCAGAATTTTCAGAGGATATGGACATTAATGTCCTCGAGCTCTGGCCCGTCCTTTGCGCTGTCTTGGAGAAATCGCAAAGTTCGCCTGAAAAGTGATAACACCCAGGTGGTGTGTATGGTCAACACTGGAAGATCCAGAAGTGTGAGAGCCATGTTTTGGCTACGTGAGCTCTTTTGGCTCAGTTTTCTTTTCAATTTTCATCTGACTTGTGAATATATTTCTACCAATGATAACATTGTTCCTGATTACCTGTCACGTTTAACTTCAAAGGTGCCTCATGTTAGTGTATTCTCACCGGCCTTGGGTTTATGTTGTTTCAGCTATTGAAGGTCTCAGGGCCAAGGTCAAGTTTTACCAGAACAATTGGATGGCCCCCAACACCGTCAAGACCCGTAAGGCTCAGTGGCGCCATTACTTGAACTTTTGTGCAACTTATGACTTTATTCCGTTGCCTACTACTGTTGACGTTGCCTGTATCTACTTGGCCTTCATGGCTGAAACCTTTGCATATTCATCCATTCCGAATTATTTGTCGGCGCTTTGGACCTTGCATAAGATTAATGGTTACAATCATATTTCGCCTACTGATTTTCACCTGATCTCGACTTTGAAAGGTATCAGGTGATGCCTGGGAGATACTCGCAAACAAGCGCCTCCCCTAACGATTTTTCATATGAATTGTATTTTTTCTTCTCTTGATTTTTCCTCACAGGAGGATTCTATATTTTGGTTGTGCCTTATACTAGGGTTCAGAGGCTTGCTCAGGAAGTCAAACCTTTTTGATCCGGATACTTGTATCTTAATAAAGGATGTGTCCTTTCATTCTTGGGGCCTCCTTGTTACAATCAGGAGGTCTAAAACTATTCAGAACCTCGAGAGAGTATTACAATTGCCATTTGCTAGGGCGCCTCTTTTGAAATTCTGTGTTTCCCACCATGTATGTACTCGTGTTTTTTCTCATAACGATATTCCAGACACTCCCCGATTGTGTTATCGGGTGGGTCTGGTAAGGAAGGTATGTACTTACCATTGGTTCTCCAAGAAATTATCCTCCGTATGTCGGCTCTTGGGTCTGCCGCCTTATACTTCTCATTCGCTTCGCCGTGGAAGCAGGTCTTCCAATATTTGACATAAAACTAAGAGGTGATTGGTCCAGTGATTGTGTGTACAAGTACTTATCAAAGACTCTTCTGGACAGAGTCTCCTCCGACTTCAAAGTCTCTCAGAACCTTTATTCTTAGTCTTTGGCGGTTTGGCGGTTCATTTACTATCATATCATGTCTACTTAACTGTGTGATAAATAAATATATATTACCGCCACTTCCTGCCTTGTGGTTCCTCGAGATTTGGGCGGGATAACTGATCCGTCCCAGGTAGTTATCCGGGTAAATCTCCGGAAGCCACTGTCTGCGCAGCCGCCGTCACTTTTTCTCGAGACCTGACCCAGACGGTTCGAGGAATTTTTTCTTTCTTCTTCACCTGTGTGGTTCATTTACTATCATATCATGTCTACTTAACTGTGTGATAAATAAGTATATATTACCGCCACTTCCTGCCTTGTGGTTCCTCGAGATTTAGTGTATTAGTTACCATATTTTCTTGTTGTGGTCATTGTTCTGCCTGTAGTGCTTGTCATGGTCAATAATCACGGCTGTGTGTAGACTGCTGAGTGTCAGATCTGACTGACTGACCCCAGCTCTCTAGGTGTAGGTTTTATAGCTCCAGTCTGACTTCTGCCGCAGGTAGCGATACCCTAACACTACTCCCATACTTTAGCATAGGAGCAGAACTCTCATAGGCGACTATTGCCTCAAGGTTGTCCAGGGTACATGTACACGTGGTAGCTCCGCTCCGTGGAGGGCGGGGCCTACTTTTTTGGATTGATTAACTGAGTTTAATTGCTTTATATAAGCTTTAATACATTGGACTCAGGTGAGACCGCCACTAACCTGGCGCCAAAAGGAAAGGGATGGATAGACAAGAGTGATTATGGACCTTAGATACGCTCTACCCCTGGGAGAGCGTCAACGATGGCATAGGGTCATGATTTCTTCCAGGGGGAATGCAGCACAAACACCTTTACAACAGTAGGGGACAAATCGGTACTAATTATGCACGCAGGAACAAGACGCCTGTTGTGGAAATAATATTGGAGATGCGCTTACCGCCACCTCAGCGTGGACTACGCACTGTTCGGCCTGTGCCATTTGGGGGAGGATGTAGATTGACAATGACATCTGGATGCCGTTTCTGCTCGGGGAGGGGAGGGCCCATCCAAGATTATCGAGGGCTCATGGCAAAGCAGTATGCGGCAACCACTCTCACCAACGTCAACGACTTCGTCACAGTCCCTAGCGAGTTGGGGGAAGATGCCAGACCGTTTTGGGGTTTCGAGTCTACATGTCAAGAACTTGGCGTAGTAATTGCTCCGGACATAGGACGTTCTAGTAAATCATTGTCAGAATCATAGATTTGGGATGAAAAAGATAACATATCCCCAAAAGGGGGAGGGGGCTATCTTGATCCTATTTAGTTCCCGAAAAAAATGTTTTGGAATGATAGGATATCTTTAGGGTTAGATTGCATGGTATTATCATCGAGATAGTATTTCATTACTCTAGGTTTCTGAAGATTTATTGATATTTAGTTTTCACCTATGCACGTCGGATTCACCTTAAAGCTGAACACTAAATATCACTTTTTCTTTTCTATATATATCTGATTTCCTCCGCATACCTAGAGTTTCTTCCAAAGCACCCTACCCCCTATCGCACCTATCTATTTTACCTACTTCTACTTTCTTTGTTGATCTTAGTGAAATAACCCTATTTCTAAAATAGTTTAAGCAACTGCACCATTCTTTAGAGAGGCCTAATCAAAGAGGTCAATTATTTTCAGCAAAAAATTGATTTAAACAGAATCCTTATGTGAAAAACACCAGAATAATCTCATTCTAGATCAAAATTATTGTCCAATCCGAAATAACTGCAATTTTAATGACCGCCTACAAAGTGCGATATGTGATCAGAGACAACTTGTGAAAAACAGGTACAAATATAACTCTCATTACTGTTGGTGACAGATAAAGCAGGCTGTATCTGATGTGGATGAATATAGACTGTTGCGGTTTTGGTGTCTGTGAGAGCACGCTGGTGGGAGAGGGATTTGTCAATAAGCGAGTCCTTGTTTACGCTCCCCATGCGCACAGAGAGTCGGAATTGAAACACAACTGCTGCAAGCACTTCCGAAACGATAGACAGAAAGACATTTTCTTCTAAAGGAACATTTGATGATATCAAATATGGAAAAAGAAGTTTAAACACAGACTTTAGCAAGACTCCCAGTGAATGCCCTTTAATTTCTCAATGTGTCTGGCTTAGATTTTCTGGCAGTTTCCGACTGCCTGTCTATGTATCAATCTTGTCTGTATCTCTCTTTTTGCCATATTGGTTTTGCATTCTGCGCTTGCAGTCTGAGTCAGGGCCGAGTTTCACTTATCACATTAGAAAGTGCCCCCAGAAAGTGCCACAAGATACATAACACTTTTATATTTAAGAGCAGCGCTCTCTTTATTTTCATAGATACTCTGTTGAAAAGTGCTTATACCGCGAATAACATTATATATATTCCATCGCTGCACATGTGGTTATCCTACGACATGACATAGAAAAACCTTATACAGCACCATGGACTTATAGTTTATTACATCTATTGTAGGAATTATTATGTATAGTGCATTGATACCTCGTACATAAAGTCAGAAGGCTAAATCACTTTTCATATCATATTCGAGAGGTTTTATTTCTGTGAGTGCTGTTGACCACACCTTTTGTACTGGAACTGGCTCTTCTTTCCCTTTTTTATATACATAGAACGTTTAAGACACATCAGAAGAGGATTCATAAATTTGTGCCATGGTGAATACGAGACAATATTTACAGGTACTTAATCGGGAAAGCTGGACTATGAGCCATGGTTGACAAAGATGCGTGCATTTCTTGCCAACGTAGAATGTATCAAATAAGCCCGAAATATGGTAATCGATAAAACGCTATATATGTAGGAATGTAATGTCACCTTTGGAGGTTTGAGGTCAGCGGTAGGTACGCACCCTTATTCAATTGGCTTCATGATATAATTGATAGCCTGTATATTGGTAATGCAGAGAATTCGTGTAATATATTCATGAATTTGGCTAATGCATTGAACCACAGTAGCGGAGTCAAAATAAAGGAGGGTTGTGTTTTGGATCGATAGCTTTAATGTATCGCTGCTGTCCTAAAATGGTCAGGATAACGCAAGGGAACTGAATGCTGACATTCAGTATTGACAGGCAGATATACAACACTGTATACAAAACATTTCGAAATCGGCCTTTCTATAAAGAGAAATATATATGGCTGTTGTGTTCAAATACCCTTTTGCATGTATCTGTTGCATTAGTCATAATAATTATTTTGATACGTATGTATTGCAACAGACGCTGAGTTAGTGTTGGTCCTCCATATATTTAGTGAATGTCACCCAGACGAGCATGATGCACGTGTCTAATGGTCCTACCCGCAAAAGCAATGGGAGTTGTCTGAGAAAGATGCTTATCACTATATTTTCTTACTTCCTCGCACTCTACCTTTAATGCATCTGCTGAGTTGACAATTTCTAAGCATAGTACTGCCGTGTATATATATATATATATATATATATATATATATATATATATATATATATAGATAGATAGATAGATAGATAGATAGATAGATAGATAGATAGATATAGATATAGATATAGATATATAGATATAGATATATAGAACCACCATTATAGATTTCATTGGAGGTTACGATACGGCAGTACCAGAAGCAACTCGAAATAGGTATCAATTTGCACTGTTCATTGATATCTTTCCAGTGATCATTAGAAATACTCGAAACAAGTTGTATAGAATATCGCACGTTAATATCATTCGTGATGGACGGTCTGGCTTCTGAGACAATCATTGAGCTGCATAGTTTTGATTTTCTCGACTACGATGTAGCTGATAGCATCCTCTAGAAAGTCAGGAGCTTTTGAATCCTCCATTGGTTTATTGAGTGAAATATCGATCTGACTCTTTGTAATGATAAATGTGCGATTCATTATGCAAGGGCAAGGGAAACCTGACTAAAATAGAGCTGCTTTTACACCAGCGGCGTGATAATCTTTTAGCAAATGGCATCGATTTCACAGGATTAAGTGACAGCTATCAGAGTTGTAACGAGGTACGGATTATAAATCACCAATTTACGAGGACTAATGTCTCCATTCTGGACCACCCTTCTACATTTAACTGTGATAAATCCATATTCAATCCTATGAAACTACAATAGCGCAATCTCTGAACCGGATGTTCCCTTGCAGCGCTTAAAGGTTTATCATGTGAATGTTTTTTTCACCATTTGTATAGAGTTACACTCACTGAAACTTTACTCTTCAGCGATGTGATGACTCTAATTATGGTCTTAGAAATCTTTCGGACCTATGGGAAAATGGAAATTTAACATTCTACCTTCTAACGATATATACACAATAGTACTAAAATGCACCGATATCCTATTTGGGTACAGAAAAGTGGTGGTGGCGCTCTCGCATGAAATATCGTTTCCAGCAGTCGTCGACCATAGATATAGATGAGAGGTTAACACCTGACGACCTTTTATCGGTGAAGTCAATATCCATTATTCGATATTTTCATTATTCAATATCTTTCTCCATAGGCTTAACATTAGGAACTCATACTCCACCATCGCACTCTAACTAATTTGACCGCTCTGTAATTCCCTCAGCTTCTCTTCGTGAATTACTACGTGGTCAAACTCAGTGGAGTATTGACCAAGTTATTTCCATATTGTGAGTTTCCTACTAAACTATCGTGGAGAAAGTGGCATACCAAAACATCGATCGGTGGTTCCAGACTGCAGATCGATCCAAATAATCGGCCAATGGAAAATGGCACCACCTACAGACTTTCTGTGTAACTCAAAAAGTCTAAGCAATCTTCGTCGGCCAATGGAAACGGGCCTATAGGGTACAGTGTCCAGATTCCTCTTGACACGAGGAATAATGCAAACGTCGTATTGATCCACAGAGATTTTAGCATGATCCTGTCAAACACATCCAAAGAGATTCCATGTTCGCATGTAAGAACCTAGCCAATGTATGCTGGGCATCGCTTAAGGGTATGAAATCAGATTAACCGTTCAACAAAGCAAGAATCGATATGACATCAGCTCCAGCAACACTGACAATAGCGCTGATTATGCCTTGCGAGACCAAGATAATGTACCATTTAATATGTTGTTATTCTCGATTTATAGAGTTATATTTGGCAATGAACTATCAGGCGCAATTGTAAAACATCTTCCCGTCGTTATATTAGCAGAATTATTGTTTTCATACTGACATCTCTTTTTAAATTTGGATTTCATGAATACCAGTCTCGAAAGGTATTCAGCAGATTATCCAGATTATGGATGATTCTTCAGAGTAAAGGAAGCTCTACCAGTTATGTGCCATAAGGTAGAACCAACACATGACTAAATAGTAGGAGTATAACACAATAGCGTAAATGATTTTGATGTTCATCTGCTTGAGCATTTTTCATCGTGGGTAAGACGATCTACATCGATCGGCATCAGGCAGTAGACTGAACCCAGAGCAAGCATCTGCCTTGCCTGTTGAATATATGGCTCAGGACTATTGAAATTTGTACGAGGGCCTAATATCATCAACCAGAAAAGTTATGAAAAAGAAGAAAAGAAAGAGGCAATTGGCAGGCCCATGCTCACATGCGCGTCGCAGTCATACGAACCTGAAGACCTGGCGGAATTTAAGAACGGGCCACTGGTCAATTATCGCCCATCCAATTCATGGGATTGTTTTCCGATATTCCCCATCTTCCGGTGAGGAATGTGCATCTTATGGGGACTGCTATCTAATTACTTTTTTTCGATTTCCAAATACAGACGTGGAGGCAGCCCTGTGTATTGTCTGGTCACTGCAGCAATCACACACGAAGATATCATTTCTTCTGATCCATGCACCTTTGATGAGGTGACTATAGCCTAATATATAGCTTGATGTAAAAACACAGCGTCCCTTCCTTTCTGTACCTTATGCAACACACAGGATGGGATATTTATATCGAACTCCATTTCATGTTATCATTTGATGTGATGCATGTTCTCTGCGTTAAATATACGAAGATGGGTTCATGTAGATGGACGGGGACTCCATTCAAAGGCTAGAGACTAAAATCAACATTGACGATTTTCCCTACCAGATTCAAGATGGCTACTATAGGACCGTCTGGGAAGATTAACACGCGACTGGTCGTTATTTGCCCCATTCATGGACTGATGGACATCGTAACTGTGATTAATGCTGATTATTCAGTTAGAACTCTGTCATGATATAACAATATATGTGATGTTTACAGCGTGGAACTAACACTAGAAACGCGTTTGGAAAACAGGTCAGGCTGGTTGTCCGTAGAAGATAGACCTAATGGGAAGATCATGTTCCTGTGTAGCTGGTCAGATCTTTCTGGTAAAGTATTTCATACGCTTCACTGACTAGTGTAAATCACAATTGCCGTGTCACAGTTCACACCTCTGCCAACAAGAGAAACAAGGCAGTTAGCATTCAATCATTTATTTGTACTAAATGTCTTTTAAAGCTTCATGAAAATATGTACACTACCCTCGTTTCGGTGGGCAGGGCCATATGGTCATTTATGTTGTATCTATAGCTTCACACTGGTTTTTACCTACCACATAAAAAACGTGTAAATTCTGTCCGATACGCTTAGAGTTTCTCCCGCACATAGAGATAGAGTGAACCAGACCTAGGGCACGAGAGTGAATACCCTCGAGAGTGAGATTCCCACCTAGTGCTAAAGTTAAACCAGCTATTTTTTTTTATTCCTTTGCTCAAATATATTTCTACCCTTAAGATTCATTTCTTTTCAGACGAAAAATGTAATTTGAAACTATAGTTTTCTGATCTCGTCACCCTCAGAGAAAGCAGTGAGACCAGTCTTTTGCTGGTGTCATACGAAATCGTTTATGAACGTAGATGACTGTGTCGTAGGAAATGATAGCCATCACGTCAGTTTAGGATGTTTCCCTAGTCCCCTACTAAGGGGAAAGGTGTTGCTATGCATTAATTTTAGGCTTCGTTTAACATTGTCGCCGCCCTTCGCGCTAGTATCATTCAAAAAGCATGTAAGTTCAAAAGCACACATAGTCATTCAGAATGAATTTATTGGAGACACCTCAATAAGTATGTGAGTATTGGCATCTCTACTCAGTTTTTACATATTAGTTTATAGCTTTGTTTCTATGAAAAAAAACCATTATTTTCTGAAAACATATCTACCATCACCAAAATTCTGAACATAATCTCATATGTTTTGACATGGATCTCCTTCTCTGTTTCTCCCTGAAGTGGAATTCACACGAGGGATTCATTTACCCCACAGGGTTCAAAATCTCAGTAGATTTTGTTCCCTTTTATGGGTATATGTCGCCAAATATTTCAGGGGGAAAACATGTCTCAGGGACATGGAATTCCTACAATTTAGACGAAGAGATTGTAAGTACAGACTTTTAGCGGGATATGTCTCAGACAAATAGCCTGTGAGGTATATGAGTCCCACCGTGTGAATCCCACTTAACAGTGCATGGTCATCCCTGCGCCCGATGCTTTAAGTGTTGTTCTTTTCATCTTTCGTTTGTACCTCTTTCTATATACATTCATTCTGTATCATATCTCGGTGATTTCATCCATATTTAGCCTCATTGTATCACTCATTTATTCTACATTGTACTCTATATATTTCTCTTCGATGCAGACATGAATTAAATAGTTGAAATCATTAAAAAAAATGTAGACTCGAAAAGGCTACAAAAGCGAAAAACGATTATCGTACATCCTACAGCTTCACCTCCAATTCTGCCTATTTCCCTCAACTCTAACATGGACTTCTCTTTGTAGATCAAAGAATAAAACGGTCGGGTCGGGTCATACCACGCACGCCCACCTTAGAACCCACGTTCAGACCCTCATCCTGACACTATACAAGGAGTTCTCGACCAAAGGCGCATTTGCCGTCGTTAGAAATTGAATCAAGGCCCCACAATGTCAGTCCGAGCCACAGTCAGTGCTGGACTTTACTCATTTATTGGATCACGCGAGTCGTATTTCTCCTACTCACCACCTGTCGCTACTCCCTGAGTGTTTCACGCAATACATCACACGATGAATGTTCGCAGGAGCACTCATCGATAGGTAGGAATTAAGTTGAAGAAATATTTGAAAGAAGAGGAAGAGGAATGAAGAGATATTAATGAAAGGAGAAGTAAAATGCTGTTCTTGCGTTGGAAGGATGGGTAAAATTTGTTTGTGTTTGTGATAGCGATAGTTCCTGACTGTATATATCGGTGATGGCCAATGGGTCAATAAACGCCATAATGACCTTTGATTTGGTTCAACAAAATATTGTCAGGTACCAAGGTAAATTACTCAAATTACATGACACATCATGTGACATTGCTATTTCCAAAAAAAGAGGTGCCTGCCGTAGCAGGGTCCTTTCTGCAGGCAATGCCTTCCATGTATTGCTGAGCAGAGGAACTGGGTGTTACTGCTTAAGGATTTTCTTTATTCATACAGAAATTGTTTATTATTGCACTTTCCCATGTCTGGAATAAGCAATTGAAAAAGGTGAAACGTTATTGACCTTTTTTAGGAATGAACCATTAAACTTTCTCGATTCATCTCGTTCTTTCAATAGGTGACTTCTCAAGTTACCTAATAATTTAAATTTACACGAACACTCCAAAACTCATAACTCATCTTATATAATCCCTTAAAGACATGAAGAACCATCTGTCTCAATTTGAATGGGATAAATATTCCTTTCCAAACAAAGTTATTTCTCCTGTCAGAGGATTTGGCGGATCATTTACCAAATGGAGTCAAATACAGTGCGAATCAATTAAGATGATATTTTTATGCTGAAAGGGTGCTTCTTTGATGTGCGGAAAGTAAAAGATATATAAATATGTTTGTGTGCATACGGATCTGTGGCGAAGGGTGCTGCAGTTGGCTGTTGTTGACAGCCTAGGTTGCCAGGGGCTGTTTAATAATTTAGGGTCATATGTGAGGACCCTTTTCTGTACGCCAACAAGACACAGGGTAGATGTGGGTCAACCTTATCCAATAATTTGATCATATAGGACAGACTTACCGAACGAGAATATCATTTGACTATGACCCTCATACAAGGTCCCCTTGTATACTGTCCTTTCGATGGTATAGGTTAATCAAGAAACCCCAGCTGAATTGTAGGGGAGGAGAATCAATGGCGCTCTGCTCGTCTGGTCATCACGAGATGAATGATCCAAGCGGAGATCTGCCCGCTTCGTGAGGATCAACTCCAGAGTGGTCAGAATTGAGCGCCTGACAGGATGAACTGCAAAACACTATGTTGAAAGTGAAGCTTCTACTGGCCCTGGTATCAAGGTACAAATACGTATTGCCGCCTATTTATATATCCAAGTAGGTTATATTTTTCAATTGAGACCAATTAGATATGAGTAATGTTGCAAGAAATCGCGCAAGGCAATTGTGAATCATGCTAGGCCTTCCGTGAGGGCAAATTATTGTGGGAGGAGTAACGGAAAAGTTGGTGACCCATGGCCGTTGGTCAGGGGTGGTCATTGCTCCCCCTGACACTCCCCCCGCGCACCCTGCGCACTCCCCCCTGGTGTCGGTCACGTGAACCCCGCGGTCACGTGGCCCACCGCGGCTCTGACCTCCACCTCATTCTGCTCCTGTACTCCACTACGTACACACGTACTTTTCTTTCTCCCACTTTTGGCCTACTCTCCACGCCGTCTTTAGATACTCCCCGAGTATCTGACCGTGCAGAGACAGTGTCTAAATACGGGTAAAGTTTGGTGAAATACAGGGCACACAGGATGGCACCACCAACTACACGCGCGCAAGCGAGCGCCTCCACGACCACGGACCAGGCCTCGGAGTCAACCGTGAGGGAGAGCGATCAGGTAGAGTCCGCGTCTCAGGCCGGTAGTCTCCGGTCGGCCTGAGACCGGACTCTCGGATATGAGTAAGAAGCACTCATTCAACTGCAGACCCAACGGTCGACGGGACGGGCATCCCCCCCTACGGTTTGTTCAGTCGCTGAGGTACGGACTCGGGACTGGGCTGAGGATCAAGCCGGCCGCGCCATGCCTCCACCCCGCCAGCTTCGAGACCGCTACGCCGGAGACCCTTACATCCAACGCGAGCTCGACCGTGAGGCCATACGACATGACAGAACGGCTGGTAAGCTACAATCCGATATACATGTTACACGATTGATTAGTAAACCATATATGTTCGTCGATAGGGAGGGGGTCTACACGTTGGCCCAGAAGTTAGAGTTGAGGGGGACCCTAGGACCCCTGGAATACCTGAGTGCGTTCATCGGTCTCCTCGGGGATGACCGTGCTGTGGACCCTGTGGACCGTGAGGACATGTTCAGACATTTACATCAGGTTTCGATAGATGCCCAGAGCCGGCCATGGGCCGGAGTGAGGAGGTGGTCGAACCACGTGTTTGACCAGATCGAGACCGGGAGATTGGCGTGGTCTGACTACTCGCGCATCCAGGAGGAGCGAGTCCGACTCGCGATGACGACCGGGACGCTCACTAGCGGCGGGGACACGGGGAAGGCCCGAGGACGGGAATTGCCATGCCGGCAATTTAATTCCGAGAAGGGGTGCCGCCACAGGAACGGCCACGACGACGGACCCGTGAGATGGCTGCACGTGTGCTCGTACTGCGACTCCGTGGGGAGGCAGTGCGGCCATTCGTTACAACCGGAAACTTGGGTACACGATGGGTTACGACAACGGCCAGGCAGCACCCACACCGGCACCTCGGCGAGCACCCCAAGGCGGACACGCACCCCAAGCCGGACATACGCCCCGGGCGGCCGACAACAAGGACACGGGGCAAAAAACGGTTACGGTGCGCCCCGCGAGTGAGCGGTGCGCACCCGCAAGCTGTCACTACACGTGCACCCCACCCCCAGCCCGGGGTCACCGGATGCAATAAACGTGACACAACACCAGCGGGCCCTGTGATCTCCACCGCCACCACTAGGATTTCCGGTGACCGGACGTGGGCGGAGGTCGTAAAAGCAGATGTGCCGGCAACCCCTGCCGACCCCCACCCCCCCGCGTGCAGGGGGGGCAGGACGTGGGGTGCACGTGACCACAACACTGAGGCCGGCCGGCCACGTGGTCGTGTGACAACCCAAAACAACAACAATGGAGGGGGCGGGGCCGCACACGTGGATGCGATTGACACGGGGTGCTTACCGGCTCGCTCCTCGTGTCCGAGTGTTAGTGTTACTGCGCCAGCTAGGGACGACCCAAGTAACACTCCGGATTTTGGGAAACTAAAGGAAGTTTGCCGGACCGGAATTCCCGCCCCCGGACTCCGCACGGACCCGGAGGCCTTCATGGAACACAGGCGGGCCGAGTGGCCCCGCTTCACCAACGCCGGCCCCCCGGCGAACGGCCATATCTACGAAGCGGTCCGGGCCTCGGGCCTGCCCAACGCCCTGTGCACAAAGATAACCCTGCCGACGGACCTCAAGCTACGGGCGTGGGAGCACTACCTGACGGCCATGGAAGGAAAGGGGGAACTCCTCGGGTTCATAAGGTACGGATTCCCTCTCGGCTACCTCGGGCCGGCCAGCGACACTCGGGACGTCCCCAACCATCCGAGCGCCACCGGATTCCCGAAGCAAGTCGGGGATTTTATCCGAAAGGAGCAGGGATTCTCGAACCTCATGGGACCGTTCACGGAGGCCCCCTTCGAGCCGTGGTGCCACGTTTCGCCGTTGATGTCCCGGGAGAAGCGCGGATCCGAGGCCCGCCGCGTCATAACGGATATGACCTTCCCCCGGGACCGTAGTGTCAACGCATACGTGATGAAGAACGCGGTCTTCGGAGAAGAACGGGAACACAGCCTCCCTACGGTCGACGGTTTCGTCGCCCGGCTCGTGGCCTCGGGGCCAGGGAGCTACATGGCGACCATCGACATCTCGCGCGCCTATAAGAACTTTAGGTGCGATCCCCTCGACTGGCCTCTGCTGTGCTTCATGTGGGACGGGGAATATTATTGTGATGCCGCCATGCCGTTCGGCGCCCGCGCGTCCTCGTATCACATGCAGTGTGTGGCCGAGGCCATCGTGGGGATACTCGCCTGAAAGGGTGTCGAGGCCGCCATGTATCTGGACGACCTCATCATACTGTCACCGTCAAGGGAGAAAGCAGCCTCGGACTTCGCCATAGCCCGAGACTTATTCGCCGAGCTCGGCCTCCCCGAGGCCCGGGAAAAGGCACAGGCACCTAGTCAGACTGTGCGCTGGCTAGGCATAGAGATCAACGCGGCAGAGATGTCCCTCACCATCCCTCAGGACAAGTTGGAGGACGTGCGGGAACACGTTGGGGCGGTCGCCAAGAAGCGGTCGCTGACGAAGCAACAGCTTCAATCCGTCCTCGGGAAAATCCTGCACGTCGCCAAATGTATCCGCCCGGCGAGGCCGTTCGTCAGCAAACTACTGGAGGCCCTACGGTCGATGGACGGGTTCTACATCAACGTCAGCTCGGACATGCTACAGGACCTCCAGTGGTTTGCCGCCGGGTGGAATGGGCACGCCCTCATCCCTCGAGGGCCGGCGACTAAGTGTATCACGGTCGACGCCTGCCTCTCGGGCGTGGGGGGCACCGACGGCCGTGCGGCCTACGCGTGCCAGGTTTGTCCCATCAATGACCCCGTGGACTGCATTTCTGAACTCGAGGCCCTGAACACCATCTATGCTCTCCACACGTTCCTCGGGGACCGTGATCGTGGGACCAGGATCGAGGTCTTCTGTGACAACATGGGGACCGTCCAGGCACTCACGTCGGGGCGGGCACGCAACCGCGTTCTCGCCGAGTGTGCCCGACAGGCCTGGATGGTTCAGGCCAAGCTGCAAGTCGACCTGGTCTACACGCACGTCCCCGGGGTCCTCAACACGGTCGCCGACGCACTCAGTAGGGCCCACCTGTCCTCGAGGGATTTTAACAATGCCGCATGCCTTATGAGATATCATGATCTGTGGTCCGTGGTGCCTTGTAATCATTCTTCATTTGTGCCTGTGCTTCGGCTGTCCTGCAGATCCGGCGCTACGCTCTCTCCAACGGAAGGCATCTGTGCGGCAGGCCGAGGCACGTGCCCCAGGCACGGTCGCGAACCAGAAGAGCGCCGTGTCCACCTACCTCGCCTTCTGCCGACGGACGAGGACCGACCCGCAGGCACCGTCCGTGAGTTTCATCACGGCCTTCCTAGAGTACCTCGCGGACCACGCCCCCTCGCCGGCGACCGTGGCCAACCAGCTGTCACACATGAGGACCCACCTACGGCTCTCCGGCGGGGACGTTACGGCTACAGAGGACGTGAGGGTCAGGAGGGCCCTCGACGCCATGAGGAGGAACAAGGCCTACACACCGAATGTCAAGCCTCCGATCCCCATGGCCGCCCTCCAGGCGATCCTCGACCAACTGTCGGACACGCCCCTCGACCTGACCCTACGGGCCGCGTTCCTCCTCCTGTATTACGCCGCACTGCGGCAGAGCGAGGTCGCCCCGCCTACGGCCAGGGCATTCGATCCGGTGCGCCACCTCTCATGTGGGGACGTGGTGCTCACGGCAGATCACGTGGCGGTCCGCATCAAGGCCGCCAAGAACCTTCAGTGCGTGGGGGAGGAAAAACATGTGAGGCTCCAATCCTCCCCGGACCCGAGGTTGTGCCCGGTGACGGCCGTGAGGAATATGCTCGCCGCGGTCCCCACGTTGATACCGACGGATCCGTTCCTGCTCAACGCTGACAGGTCGCTAATAACGACGCGGTCGCTGTCAAAGGAGTGGGAGCGGCTCAACACCACAGCAGGCCACCCCCCTAAGACCTATACTCTACACAGCCTGAGAAAGGCCGCCGCCACTCAGGCCTTCCAGGCCGGGGTTTCAGAACTCTCCATACAACGCTACGGGGGGTGGCGCTCAAATGCACACAGAAGATACATAAGAGACTCGAACGCACAAGAAGTGAACGCGTCCCTCATACAGTCCCTCAACCAGTGACTCACTCATCCCTCACAAACTTTTTCCCTCCCACCTCGCCTCACTTTTTCTGGTCTTGGCGTTTTTATACCTCATATTGTATAACCATATACTAATTGTTATACAACCATATACATAATTGACATATCATTATACCTGTCAATTACCAATATGTATCTTATACGTAATTGACCTCATTATATATCTGTCAATTACTTTATTTACCTTATTTCATATTAATATTTATCGTATTAATATTCATGTCGGTAAAGGTTTATAAAATTAAAATAAATTTTATTATTCCCAACTATCGACTCATACTTTTGTGTTCAGGGATAGGGGTAATGGGTGACCCATGACCGTGGTCAGGGGTGGTCATTGCTCCCCCTGACACTCCCCCCGCGCACCCTGCGCACTCCCCCCTGGTGTCGGTCACGTGAACCCCGCGGTCACGTGGCCCACCGCGGCTCTGACCTCCACCTCATTCTGCTCCTGTACTCCACTACGTACACACGTACTTTTCTTTCCCACCCACCCTCACCTCTTTTCTTATCTCCTACTCCGTAGGGCGTTTTTATACCTCATATTGTATAACCATATACTAATTGTTATACAACCATATACATAATTGACATATCATTATACCTGTCAATTACCAATATGTATCTTATACGTAATTGACCTCATTATATATCTGTCAATTACTTTATTTACCTTATTTCATATTAATATTTATCGTATTAATATTCATGTCGGTAAAGGTTTATAAAATTAAAATAAATTTTATTATTCCCAACTATCGACTCATACTTTTGTGTTCAGGGATAGGGGTAATGATTTAAGGAAGTAAGTGAGACACCACGGTCACTAGCGCCAGCTGAGGTATATTGTGGAATGGATACGTCGAGGTTCACAGAATAGCCACTTAGATCTGATCATAAGGGTGGAAACCAATTCACATGTCAATTTGAGATCAATACTTTTTTCTGGGCGTCCGAAAACTAGTGGATAGTGGATTCTAGCTTTGTATCCGGAGACCGATTTTCCATCGGCGTTGGGTTCTTGACGCAGGCAGATATCTCAATTGGTATTACTCCGATAAACGGTTATATCATAGGTTGCCAAATAGCATTAAAACAAACTAACAAAGTAAAACAAATATGATATCTTGGATTTCCCTTTTGTTTGTGTGTGGGGGAGGGGGATACGGATGATGAAACTTTTAAAATGATTGATCAGATCATGAACATTGAGTGTCTGCTGTGATTCTGTCCTATCAGCATTTACGTCATTAAGGCTTTGTATCTAGGGTGATAACTCATCTATTCCTGGTTATAAACATGATCATGGTAGCTCTCCCCATCCATCCTGCTTGTTTTATGAGGCTGGGCTATCGGTAGGTCAGTTGTCGCCTGCAAGCTATGATAAATGCACACCCCACATCGTACCATGTTTTGCCGATGCCCTCTATTGATCCCCACCTATCATGAGCAGCTCGGCTGCTTCTGAAGATGGCATCACCACAAACCCCACTTTATACGGGCTCTTTGCAGTACTGTGTACTGAGCGGCTCGCCAACCTGCTCCACCAACTGCTCCCCATGTTTTATGGCTGCAGGTGTCCTGCTCCATGCCTGGCTTAGGTGGAGCTCGTAGAATGGTAGCAAGGATCAAGTGGTGTTTCATCGGCGAGCCCGAGCAACTCGCCAAGCACCTCTGGTGATGACTGGGTTTTGCGGAGGTGGAGGTGGATGAGTTGTTTACAGTAAGGTGCAAACATGCATTATCCGAGGGGAAAACAACCCCATCCAAGCAATGTTGGGAAAGCCCATCTCATATTCAAGAGGAGCTGTGTAGATCAATTGCTTTCGACCAACCAAAGATTATGTTTATACCTCGGATGAAATGACTAGTTTGTATGTTAATCATGCTTGTAGCGGTGTATTCTAGCTGTGGTAGTATCGTGTTGTTATTTTCATTCATGTACCAAAAGTGATGTTTATCTGTGAAAACCGATATTTTCGGCACTGAATTTGTACTCTATATTGAAGATTCATTGTAAAATTCTATAACTAAATTCGAACTACTGCTGTAGTACGGTGCACGTTCCCATATTAATCTAAATATACTAACGACTTTTCATAAAAAGTCCATCCACTCTTGAGTGAAAAAAGTCTTATATATTTATTTTTATTGTACAAAGGCAGTTCAGTGTTCTTGTCATTAACTCCGATTCAAATTAAATAATCATTTTAAAAGAATCCTTGGTTTCTATCTGTTGGAATTGATATTCTAATTTGGTATTTTTACTTGATTTAATATTTCAGAACAAAACTTGCAAAACCAGTTTCTGTGCAAACTGGGTCATATTTTATTCAGATTATGCTGGGTTTTTGAGATGTCTTTAATGATTTCGATTTCACAAACACTCTTCCAATACAATGAGTGACTAAACAGATACATCAAGGTTTACATGATATGATACAATGGGTATGTCTCCACTACACACAAGTCTTCCAATGCTACTTCTGTATACGATTGATCAGTTAAATGTTATTTATGTAAATTAAGTAAAACAGAGTGTGATAATCCTTCCTCCCATCAACCGTACATAAGCTTGGTTAAAGGCCAGCTTACCAGATACGTAGTTATCATGCTGGAAAACAGATAGGATGTGTTAAATCACTTTCTATTTAAATTTGGGCATACGGTAAAAAGACTAGAGGCCCAAATTTGTATCGACTGTGTTTATATATCCATCAACACAAAGATCTGAAGAAATGCGTAAATGTTCATGGATTGGGTGTGTTCAATGCCCAGTGTACATCTTGGCATCACAATCGCTATACTCTCTCACAGAAAGAAACGTCCACCAAAGGTAAGCTTGAGGCAGTCTATCGTCAACCCATCCTGGTACTCTCAGAGTAGCCTGGGGCTGAACCAATTTGAGGTTAATTTCCCAGGACGCCAGTCAAAACAGCCTCAGGGGTTAGTGGTCGGACATGTTTACTTTATTGAAGCCTGGTGATGGTTAGTATTGTTGTCAGACCTAAAGGCTCTACGATAATGTCATAAGCACGGGCATGTAAACAAGGGACCCCAGCACTGTGAGGCTGTGCTCGTTAACTGAATGGTTACAATTTGTCGTTTTGATGAGTTTTCTTAAGGTGATTAATTGACCTATCCCGGTTATAAAGACCACGGATTTCCCTTGACGACTCGGGTAAGCATTGATTTACGAGTTAGGTCTCCATTCTTGATAAGGATCGAGCTCGTAAACATCCAAATGGTGGCTGCTGGTAATGAAACATGCTGTCGAATCAGACCCTTCCTCTTTTAATAGAATACCTCTCATGACCATACCGTCAAGGCAACAGAGAATCCGCGCATAGTGTTTGTTGAATTTATTAGGTTTCCGTTGCAGTGCAGCGATCACAACTTTATGGATCAATGTACTAAGCAAGTTATTAAAGCAGCCTTCAACTATCATGGCACAAGGCACCTGACTTTGGGAATTGGAGTCGTAAAATATGATTGAAAACATTCTACACTGAAGAAGATGCATCACATTTAGAAAGCTTTAAATACAATATGTGCGACTGCATTTCTATGGCTTTTGTTATGCAAAGCATTAAAACGAATGAGAAAGTGATATGTAAGAGCTATCAATGCCCCCCGTGTACAATTCACAAGAAGTATGGCAATTTGATATCACCACTCTGTCAAAGTTTGACATCGGTCTACAGAGAAGCAGATCTGGTAAGGTCGCAATAACAGTGGACTCCAAGGGATACACTTAACAAAAGAGACGTCTTCCAACGACCGGGAAGCCAGTTGGTCGTGCTGTTTGAAGTCAGACAAAGCTGTTTGTTGGGTAAATCAATATGGAGCACGACGTACCACTGTTACCGAGTCCACCTCATCCCTTCTAAACCCAGCCTGGGAAGGATTTGTGGAACAGGCCTCTCACTGCCAGATGTAGCAAAGTCCCTCCCCAAATACAAACATTGGAATGATTAAATGCATCGAAAAGAATCATTATGGTGTGAAAGGAAAACAGCTGGGACTGGCGCTTCTTCTCTTCCAGCAGTCCATTGTGTTACAGTTAACTGCATGTAATAGTAATGAATAGTATGAGATTTCTATGTGGATGTAGCACTTATATGGAGCAGTCTGACCATGGCCGTGTATAATACAAAACGAGATCGGGTTGATGTTTATGTCCACTGACTACGGTAGAAATTGAAGACCTCCTGATGAACTAAGATGCACATTGCCCATACCGCAGTGCAACCTACGATGCATCTTTTTATCATGAGGTCATCATAGTGCATTGATATGCATTGTAGACTCAATATCTCCCCGAGGCGATATAATTCATGATCGGGAACCTCTACGATATGATCCCGATGGCAAAATCAAGTATTGTATCATGCACGTCCATGGTATGCTGTTACATACCCGGAATTAATATCATCACATACCTATAGGTTAAGGTCGTGTATTTACGTATTAAGTGTGTCATACTTTATATGCACTTATATCAATATAATTATATAACTGCGGCCTATGAGACATTTTCCACTATACTATGTACCCAATGTATCAAACCAAGTGATATGGTATCTTTGTGACTATGGTAACTGCTTGACTTTGTCATGTCACCTTTTCCTCATGGCTAGCGCCAGTCACCTTTGTGTATTCAACGAATCCACATCTGTGTTTCTGTGGTACCTGGTTATTTGGTGGTGACTACCCCAGGTGGATCAGGCTGTTATCCCACCCCTGGTACAAGTTTAGCCATAGGAACAACATTAAAATTTATAAGCAACGATCACCCACGTAAAGTGTCACTGCTACCCTGTGGTCGTGGCGGACTGACGTGAGATGATGTCGGATTGTAAATTAAGCAAAACTCCACTCATTTGCATGCGCTGTAATCATCACTCGGCTTCTCCTTTATGACAATGATTGCATTTTCAAACTCATGAAGTATTGTTCATTAACACGAATCTTGATCCAGTTCTATACAAATCTGCTACCACATAAGTTTAAGTGCAAGTGAGCCCATTGACCAGACGTTGGCTGAGACTGAAAAACTCTCGGAAGTGTAAACAGAGGTGTTATCCAACAAGATGAACAATTACTATAGTGGACAATGGTGTTGGTCGTAGTGAGACTGACGGTCAATCTACAAATTGTACATCAACGGATCATGAGGGACCAGGTCGTGTGAGTTCACGTGACACATCTTCATCTGATTGGGGTGCGTCCTCTGTTGTAAGTAGCTCATCAAGGGAAAGGAAAAAGATCCTTTAGAAGTTGTTGAAAATAGGTAAGGATGTGACTGACTTTGTCAACCACATATGCAGCAATTTGATGTATATGTGGTTGACAAAATCAGTCATATCCTTACCTATTTTCAACAACTTCTAAAGGATCTTTTCCCTTTCCCTTGATGAGGCAGATCCCTTGATGATGCAGAACCTCGATTATTCACTGCAGAAGCTCTAATCAGATACGATAGGGCAATTAAAGATGGTAAAGTAAACAGGAAACAGGTCTTTCCTTAGTGTTAATCCAGCAGAGATTGCAAGGTTTTCACTACGAGGAGAGAGAATTGAGCCCGATACTAAGTCCGCAGATGGTTTCTGCTTTAACCATAACAAATCCTCCAACGACTGTACAATTTCTTGGTTCATCCATGCTTGTAGTGTATGTTCAGCTAGTGGACATGGGGCCTTAATTGTGCTAATGTTAAACCAAAACAGAATTCTAGAGCGTGGGGATGTCAGTTGGTAATGAATTTAACCTAGTTGTTAAGGTGTTTTTGACTGTGTTGAATGTATGTATGTATATAATACTACGAGGTAGTCGTATATGAAACGTAACCAGATCTACAGCCGTAGCATAGACTTTACAAGTGGCCAATGCACCCCACTTCGAAAGTTTGCTGACGTAATGCTGCAATCCTAAACATCATAGCGCCTATATATACTGTTTGTTCTAGTCCTACACATGGTTATAACATCGATACTATATCAATAGTCATTGAAATATTCTCTAAACAAAGCAGACGAAGCATTGTGGACTTTCCAAATCCACAGGCAAACCCCTGTAGGGAGAGTTTGAGTATGATGCCATAGGCATAGTAACCCTGCTACCCCTACAGCAGCCGCTGAAAGAGTAATCAATGAGCCTCACTGTGAATATAAAATGACCCTCCACACTATAGGCGCAGGATATGGTTCGCCTTGAGGATGCTTTATCCGGCCCAGTTGGCAATGGCGTTGATTACAGGTGAAGTTCTGATCAATTGACAGCATATAGTAGTATACATAGACAATAATAATCGATCGTTTTGTGGACAGGAAACTGTAAACCACGAGAGGTTGACGCGTAGTTAAACCTCGAGTTGTGTATAGAACCGCCTATCTAGAAAGCCATCGTTTGTTATATTTATTATCCATCTTCTCTAATAAAGTAAACTTATTGTTTTTCTCCCCGTATACCATGCTTTTGAGGCCGTATACCACAGTCTTTAATTTGTATCTGACAGTTATTAAACAATGGGTAGTGGTTTACTGAGCCCCCCTATATCCTCAATTGGTACTTTGTATACCGTGGATAATAGAAGAATAGAAACAATCTGTGGAAGGGACGTACGGAAATGATCACATTTCATGATGCCTTATACAGTTTTCTCATGATATTAATTCTACGAAAAACTGGCTTAGAAACCATGTAGAAGTTACTGTCTCACTCAGCCATTGTATTAACATGTGTCATATTATCATGAAACATCACGATATTTCATATGATTGTTTATATGGCATGAGTTGTCTTCGCGGAATGATATCATGAAGCGTACCTGAGTGATATCTGTAGCAGAAGATAACTAATGGCATGTAAGTAATTATATGAAATTGAGTGATGTTTAGATGTTATCCTACCCTGTCAGATGTTTTTAACTTCATATGTCACCAGTGGCATATAAATATGTCATGGCATAACCGTGGCATACAGGCACACCATGTTAAGTCTATGGAGATTTATATGAGGGAGGATAAAACGGTGTATGGCACAGGGCGAAGGGCATAATCTATTCAATAAAGTACCGGTTTTTATTATCCACCATATACAAAGACCTCATTGAAAATGTATGGGGACTCAGCAAACCAAGACTCATTATATAAAACCTGTCAGATAACTTTAATCTAACTCAGTTTGTCCATCAGGTTCTGCCTGTGAAAGGTACAATCAGAGTAGTAAACACCCATTTTTATTGTTATTTTTTTCTACGTATTTGAATAGAAATAGACTTCAACCTTTTAATTCATCTTTCGCATAGCACCATTGTTCGCAATCGTTCTCAGTTTAGGTTACCCCTTGCCTGTTCAGTTAATAATTTCATATGTTCGGGAACATGATTTAATAAATGCAATCACTTCAGTCAATAAAATCCAAAGACTTTAGTTCATCATAGAATAGCCATAGCCACAAGAGTAATTACTCAAGTCCCTGACCAGAATCCTTAGATGTGAAGAGAGCCTCAATCAAAAGGGGATTGCAAGTATATCACTGAGGATTATAGCAATAGTAGATCCCTCACTATGAGGAGAATAACCTTGGGACTTCCCGAGGTCAGGACATTTTACCTGTTGGCTGATTCTCTTCATAACATGGTCCATTTATGGAGGTTCTAATGACAGCCCTGTGTTTTTTAGGATGTCCAAATGGCCAATGCCAATGACAAAGGCAGATGTATGGTCGTAAAAGTACTAAAATAATTTTGTGATTTTACATATGCCTGGATGCATAGAGCACAATAAGTTGTAATTGAATCATTAACTAGTATCCCTACGCAGACCTGACTGAAGCTGTGTATAGATTACAACACTATAGTAAAGGCTATTTGTGGCATACTTTCCTGATCTCGATATGTTTGAAGCCTCAGAATATCACCTTAAACTGGCAACTGACTGATCCCTCTTTACTAGGAAGCCTCCTTGGCGGATCCGTGGCTGGAGTATTAGTCATTCCATACAGACAGTAAGGATCTGGCAGCGGTTCTACACGTCAGCCCTTACGTACACAACGATCCTCCTCTCCCTTCAGTCACGTCCTCGCGGTCCTTTGATAAATACCCTTCCCGGTTCCAAGTGTAAAGCCAAGCAGAGTAGAACCCATTAAAGGGTCAAGACGTGTTTTGAATTCGAACTCAGATGCCTGCCATTTGAAGCATCTATACATTCTGGTTTTTTTTGTTTTTTTATATTTTTTTATTGGATAAAGTTCGCAATTTACATTTAGCGGTCTGCCACCGTACCCATTTTACAGTATAGTTGATTTCCGTGTCGTGGAGGGACATCGAGATATCCTCACACTGACATGTGGTAACTGTGTTTTGGTAGTTAAGGAGTAGAATATAAAAATAATAATAAAATAAAACAATAGTGAACGAAAAAATAAGGTGATAGGAAATGAAGGATGAAAAAGATGAAGCACTCCGTATTATGACCGTTGGCAACATTCGTCAGCACACCCGTATTGAGGTAGCTGAGAAGAGCTTACAACTTACGCATGGATGGTGTTAGTTATGACGTATGGTATGTTCCTGATCCAAGCTAGGTCGAAAGACTATCTATCTTCTTAACTTGTGTTTAAAAATTTGTTTTGTCTCAAGGGTTCTAACTGCTTCAGGTAGGTTATTCCATAAAATTATACCGCGATAAGCCGGGCCTCTTTTTAAAAATTCTGTTCTCGGTTTAGGTAGACTCAAGACTGATTTCACAGATTGTCTAGTGATTCGCTTATCAATGAATGGGGCTTCATCGCGTTGGATGGCGTTAGTGTCAATATTAGGTTGCTGATTGGTCAAAGCCTTTACTGTATTTATCACGCCTTCAGATATTGTGACTGATTCAACTGTCGAACTTGGACAGAATTTCATCTTTATCATAACTTTTCGATAACATGATAAAAATGAAATGTCTGGGAGTTTATTATTACTGGAGACGAACTGGAACATGAAATTTTATGAACATGATTACATTTTTATGATACAATTCCTAGTTGAGGAGTTTTGCCGATTAGTTCTACGCCCTAGATTGAAATTGAGTGTTGGTGGACATTTTCAAATATCTCCCGAGTGTCTGTGTAGGCTTGTTAGTTCAGAGTTGAACCGCTTGTCTCCTCCGCGATGCTTCTTCCAATTTCCGCGAGGTGGAGGAAACAGTCCTTCTTCTATAATTACTTAAGATCTCTTAATTCGCCTCAATCATGAGGAATTCTAACCCTACGATAAGATGATGAAATCTTTTCTCCACGAAATTGTTAAGACATTGAGCTGACAATTTGTATTTTAAACAGGAAAGAACTTGAATTGTCTCAAGCATATCTCACTTCGTTGCTGGCTGTGTCAGTGGCTTTCTCTTCTACATTTCCTTGCGTGTCTAGTTGTAAGAATTACGTATTCATGGTGTAACGTCCGTCCACGTTGCTCCACAGCTTCTCATTCTCTCTCTGGTCTCCGAGGATTCAATACTTCTATCCGCGAACACACCAGGCACAGGTTTGTGTCAATTGTCCATGAAGGGAATCGCTCTCACTCCTTGTAAATATTTATACTGAAAATGGGTGTTTATATCGAAGAAGTGTCAGTGTCTGGTGGATCTTGGAATAACTTACCGTCGAAGGTGTTAGATTGAAGTATTAGCTAAAAGGAAAAGGATCAATGATCCACAGTGCAAACATAAATACTAGGAGGTTACTCCTTGCCTGTTCTTCAGCATGGCCCAGTGGCCCTACATTGATTTCATGTTTACATAAAACGAACATGAACCAGTTTTTCGCCTATGAATTTGGCATGTGTAAAACGACATATAGGAGTCTTCACAGGGATGTTTTGTTTCTCCAGCGCATCTTAAAGTATTATATTTTTGGTAATCTCTCCGGCTCTGACATCATGTGTTGTGAAAGCTTTCTTCGGTGTTGCTCACAGCATTTTACAACGAAGACTACGATAAGGATAAAGAGTTTTCATCATCGCGTGAATCCATAGATGGTGAGTCTCGTTAAAATGTCTCTCAGTGATTAATGGTTGTACTGGAACAGATATGCGTAATACTTCAGTGTCACCCTACAAAGTTACGTGACAATATATTTGAACCACTGAGAACTAATTAATAATAGACCACTGGTTTATATCCTCCTGGGCGAGATGAGATAGGTAGCATTGATGGTGGTATCAGAGCCCAACTCGACTTAGTTTCTACCGGCAAATCCGAATATTTTATATCGAAATACATGATGTAGCCTTGTGAACGAATGGTCTTAACTCTTTTCCATATTCCCCTGGTAAATCTTAAAAGTTTCATTAAAATTGTCATAAAACAAAAAGACATTTCATACCAACTGGTCAGCTGTAATGGGTTGTGGAATTTTGTCCTTCTTACATATAACAACGTATTTAAATAGCGGCATCAGGCAGGTTCCTATCAATACAAGATAGACTTTGACTCAATAGATCGTCTTTGTCGTTTACTGGTGGATCCATGTAGTTTCAGCAACTGTTGTAAACTGATGAGAGCTTGTAAAATAACCCTGTCCATCATAAGTAAGTGACACACCTATAAAGATACTTCAATACCTCGGGTTCAGTGCTAACTACTACAGACTCGACACAGAGCAGGACTTTGGAGGGTAGGGATACTTAGAAAAAACTGAACGAGAGTTAGTAGTGTTAGGTTTTATGCCACGACGGGCAGGTTTTATATTACTGTACGAGGAACAGACCTGACCGGAGTGACATAAACACTAACACTACTAACTCAAGTTTGGTTTAGTATTTATCCTACCCTGTCTCTACGCTTTTAGATTATTGAAAGATAAATAGACTCAACGACTAACCTTGGATGTATGCCGCATATCCATTTCCTACTTTTTATTGACTGAGCGACTCACGATTCCCGTACTGTAGTATTTCGGGACGAAGTTATTTACCTACACAGAGGTGGTTTGGTCTGCTTTAGGAGAGGATATAGTTTGCGATGTTCTCACTGCAGTTATTCAAAGGTTAATGTTTGATAGTGTGCGAAAAGTGGAACCAGTTTAATATTAAAGTACAGAAGACGTTTATATCTACGAATTCCACTGTCGAACACCTGTTCCGACATCACTAACCTGGTTGCTATATGGCACGGCGGCACCTCCACGCCCAAATCACGAACTCAACGAATCTTGCGTCAGATGTTATTTTACGATGAACTTCCCATAGCACTCCCATATGTTTTTTTTATTAATATATTAGAAATGACAATGTTTCAGACGATACACCGATCTGTATGGACTAATCAGATTTTTAATATGAATCATAACGTCATACATTACGCTAGCTGCGGAGAACTCAGGCCACCGCTTTAGTCCTGGCGGGAGCAAACTAGATCTATGTCCGCAGTGTGGCAATTATCTCAGTAAATGTGATCATGTTCGGGAAGAATACACATACTGGATTATACAATTCAAATTGCCGCACTGAACTGATAACAATACTGTGACTAGAAGTAGATGAACAGACTATTCTATGTGAGCCATTTGGATCGACATTGATATCAACTGTTACATCAAATGTATTTGAACTGCCAGCCCTCCCACCTGTAGGGTATAAATATCAGAGATGTTTATTGAGGATGGTTTGTATTTGAATCATTACCGAGCTATGTACCTCATTGATCATCGCTTTGTCGATTGAATCAGTTTAATTAAAGATAATTGATAAGACTTCTTCGTTTGTCCTAAGTGCCTCTATTCTTAGGTGTGTGTGGTTACAGTGCATCTGAGGCTTATTCACAGCAAGCAGCTCTATGATAATAATACAGAAAATATGGTATTTCGCTGATAATCTACGATCTTCGCATAATAATCTTAGGAGCAGTTCCCAGGTGTTATATAACATCTATTAAGGCCCCACAACCGTACATGTTCATATAAACTTTGTAATATTCTAATGAGATTTAATATGTATAAGGTTAGAACAGGTTTTATTCTCAGGCTGATTTTAAATCATAATCATGCTGGCGACCGCTACACATACACGATATGAATTTAGTGTGACATGATCTATCATGTTTACCATCACAGGTGCGCATTTAACGTCAAACACTTTCCAAATACCCAACACTTTTGACAAAATATTCTTAAAGTGGCAGCAATTTGTGGATGAGACTCTAAACTGTCTAAGTACAGCTCTTTGGCTGTGTGTAGGTTGTCTTAGTTTGACAGTTTCAACAAGATGTCAAAATGGCTGATAGTATGGTTATAGCTCTATTTCCTTTAGTGTATACTTATTCTTCATATAAAGATGGCATTTGGGCTGGGTCTTGTTTCATAAATCACTCATAATATTCTGTATCTTGTTAGCAAACATTTTGAATGGGCATTTCGAGTGCAACAGGAACTTTTTCATAGTAGTTAACCTTCTGGTCGCTGATTGGCATAAACGACACTTTATGTTACGGCCTGCCGCATGAGATTTGCCTATGTTAAGCCCGTGGCAGTCTTTTATTAGGGGTGGGATAAAAGGATGCTCTAAACAAGGCAGTGCTGGACAGCAGTTGATAACGAAGGTGAACAAAAAAACTCATAAAACTTACAGAGCGTTTTAGGTAAAAATAAGAAGGGAAACCTTCATATGACAAATGCAGAGATGGCTGAATGATTCCCCCCGCCAAAAAAATCATTCTCTATGTAGAACATTTATCGCTTCAATATTTCAGTTTTTTACACTAACATCGGGTTCACCGCACAATTATTGACAAAATTGATTAAGAACTCATGGTGAAAATTCGGATAATTAAAACCATATACATACATTTTGAAAGAAATCAACATGCGTAAGACCTGTAGTGGAATACTGTAGTTATCTCTTGGACGGAGCAAATAAGAACCATACGATAAAATTGGAACGTTTGCAAAATAGAGCAATGAGACTACTACAATGATACTATACAGGAAGACAGACTATACTGGAACTTATCTCAGAGAGATATGTGGAGGCCTGGAAAGCCTTGAGATACGTAGGAAATATCAAATAGCCAAGTTAAGGTATAAAAAATCCAGGAGCCAAGAAAATATTGAGGAAATGCCAAGGCATACGAAAATTAGACAGAAAATAAATCTGAAGTCATTTAAACACAAATGTGCAAAATATGAAAGGTCCCCAGCATGTAGGGGAAAAAGAGTCTGGGATTCACTTGATGAGGGAACGCAAAAGCAAGGAAATGTTGCATCCTTCAACCGGGTAATAAAAAAGCAATGGTCATTTTGAATAGTCGTTTATTACGTATCCATGTACTGCTGTACAACATCACTGGACTTGTTTGATGCCAGACATCAAGTATACTATAATAGACTTTGGAAAAAATGATTCCCTGGCCTTCAGTTCTGAACTCGCTTCCTCTTGGAGGTGTGGAGCTGTTCGCTGGAGGCGGAAATCTTTTTTTGGACATACCAGCAGTCGCATACTATAAGGCATACTATAATAGACTTATTATATTATTAACTTAACTATATATGTAAATATTCACTTGTTGATACTATTATTATACAATTATTTACCAACCACCTGTACTACCATTGGAAGATCTGATATGTTAATCAGAAATGGAAAGTTCAATAATAAAAGAAAAGAAAAAATTAGGCAAAAAGCTATCCTTTTGTTCCCAATCCACAGTTCTAACAAGGTACATGTCGATGTGTAGTAATTCAGACCTACCAACGGTCACGCATGAGAGTCAAACAACAGTGAGAGACATCTAGGCTAAAAGTAACAACCCATAGAGCCTCTCCCGGAGTAACCATATCAGCAGACCATTTGCCACTTCACAGCTCGTCCTCAAAGATAAACAGGCAGAATATACGGTTAGCTAGAGGTGTGAGCTGCTATCTGCCACAGGAAAGCAACGAATTTGCAAAGAAACGTCCTCGTATATAACAGAGGCCAAGAAAATTAGGAAAGCGACAGCCGTAGGGAATGAAAGCATTACTATCAACTATGAGAAATGTTTACCGATCAATAAGTGAGAGCTTTATAATGGACCTTTGTGGAGTCTTTCTCGACTTCTCTGTCTCTGTCTCTGATTCTCCTTCTCTCTCTGCCTCTCTGTCTCTCCGTCTATTTATTCGTCTATATCAATCCACAACAGGGCAGTGATTCGTTCGGAGGCCAAAGTACCTAAAAGCACCATATGAAGGCAATGATTTGCGGTAAGATTAACATTTTAAACACAACGCACCCAGGACATGTTTTCATAGCTCCAATGCAGTGAAGCGATCGAATGGAACTGTCGCTCGGATATTACGTCGTCAACTACGAGAATATTGCGATCACTTGTATACAAAACCAGTCTTTATTAGAGCGTGCTTGTACGCGCTATATAGAGACCTAGAGGTTAGAGAGGTCACATATATACACTTTCAGCATGCTGACAGAAAACTATCCCTTCACTATCTGCGTGCTATTCACTGTGATAATGGGAAAGGAGCAGGGTGCCAGTGTCTCAGGGTCTTAAAAGCATGCTGAGCTGACCATGACCAATCACTAGAGACCGAAATACCTCATTGGCCCACTGGTGCTTGACCATGATATTTTTAGATCATAGACTCAGGTGGTTGTAGAAATAACAGGTTGACTGGGTTCCATTAGGTTACAGAAAACTATCCCAATATAACCCAAACCTTTTAATTGTTATTTATGTATAATTGCACGTTCATTCATAAATGTGATGTGATGGTATTTAAGAAGTAAATGGTGATTTGATTTTATCTTGGATGGTACCTTTTTCGGAATCTCCTGTCGGAGATGCTGACATGTCTCAAATCTCCCGGTTGCCGATTCCAAGTGATCTAATTAATTTTCTGTGCCACGACAAGTTAAACATTTTCAACACTTTTGCCTTTCACTCACTAACGTAACCATCACGTAGCATCAAACAATTTGATTTAGATATTTTGTCTTTCTGCTGGTCTGCCTGTCTTTTCCATCCTCTTATTACTTAGTAGTGGACCGCTGTATCATATACATATAGTAGCTGTTAGCTTACTCTGACCAGCAATTGCACCTATCTCTAGGATTACCATCTGCAAAGTGATAACATCAGGTTCATGCATGCAGCAAATAGATTCCTGGTTAAAGTAGACCCATAGGAATAATAGCTTCCGTGTAATCATTCGTCTTGGGCTTGGCCTGAAACATATATAGTAAAACCCGGCGTAAGCGGATATTTTCTGTTTCGGGCATAGGTGTCAGCGTATGCGGGGTGCCCAGTTATGTGGTTTTGTTAAGTTTCCTCCAGTCCAATTTGCAAGTGTTATCATATATCAATATGTAGGGGATACAGAGGCCATGATAGATCTGGAATCCATTTCCCGATATCTTTTTTCGATCTGAGGTCATTAAACTTTGAATTACATTGAACATTGAATTATACCGTATTCTCCACGAATACACACCATCCGTAATCCGGAGTGTTGTCCCTACAGCAATCAGTCATAATTGATAGGCTGTCAGTCCAAGGTGACCGCTTATAGGGGTTTTATGCCTTTTCGCGCCGAAATAACAGTTTCTCTACGCGGGGTGTCTGCTTATGTAAGCATTTAATAATTTCTGTTCCAAGCAAAAGTGTGCGCTTACGTGGGTCTCCGCTTACGCGGGGTGTCCGGTGGGGATCTATTGCATAAGTGATGGTTTTCTGCTTTTCGTTGGCAGCTTCATCCTCCGAAATAGTATGACAGAATGCTCCTTATCATTAGTCTAATCACACCCCCTGGGCTTCATACCCTGCCTAATCCCTACCAGTCCAAGTTCAAAGGTAGGCAATGATAGGGATATCTTACATTAACCATGCCCTCCGAATGGCTTGCTCCAAATGACCTCCCATGGACAAGTGCCTATTTAGAGGGTAAAGGTTGCTGACGAACACATCCAATTTTGAAATGAAAAATGTTTGTAAATCTTGGTTTATGAAAGCGCAATTGACTAATGACAAGAGGTATTGTCATTAGTCAATATCTGAATCTCGCATTCACTGCTTCTGTGTTGGATGTATACATAACTTCTTAAAGGCTTGAAAATAGAAACTCATGTCATTTTTCTGAATATCGAATATGATGATTTCCAAGTGTTACAGAACACAAAACTAATTTCTAAAATTTGGGCTACCATACTTGTTTATGATGGGGAGATCAGTTATGCGGAAATATCATAGAAGAATATATAGGCATTCTAACTAGTTATTTTTCACATAGTAAAACTCATTTCAGTTTCACCAAACGTTCACGGAACATAGGAGATGTGTAGTACTCCACAATGAAATACAAAAGAGTATAGGTCACCACACTTGTTTTTCAGAGAAATGAAGAAACCCATATTTTTCAGTACATATCCTATGTAAATGAAGCCAGAGTAGATTTGATTGCTTTACCTTTATAAATTTTGATAAATTGGCCCAAGTATTAAACATACTCATTTGCTATTAGAATGAATGACAAGGATCCACTGATAATTAACAATATTCAAAAATCACCGAGTGGTGCCACCGTGAATTGTAGGATATATATGCCTTTAACCACAGTCGGCAGATAGTAAACGGGCCACTCCATAATCCCCAATGACGAGAGACGCATCCATCTGGAGAAAATCAATTACACCTGAGAGGTCTATAAGCGGCCAAATTCTAACACCGTGGCGGTTGTCGTTTCGGTACCAAGCGTGACTAGACCAGCCAACCCAAAACACACACTTTTCAAATCAATTATTTACTATATTGAATCTGGTACCCTGATTACGGCGCATATCTATATTCTGATGTCCTCAATGCTGATCAAGTACGCTTTTAATGCGCTTTTATGCCTGCATTATATGAAACATGCCTCACACACGAATCATCTGAATCATTTATTAATCAAAATTGCTTTTAGGTCATGTTTCAGATTGCCTACTCTTATTAAATGGGGTATCTTCATATTTGTCAACGTTTTTGGCTGTTGTGGTACAAATATTTTGGGAACGGATGAAATAATGGATAGCCGGAGTCAATGAGTGCAGAACATGTAACACATATTCAGTGCAGAGGTTTGATACGTGTATAAATGCCTGGAGAATTCATTATTGGATTTAATATGTCAAATCGGACATCTTCTCATTCACAAATAAATATATAATTATTCATCCTAAAGTTCAGAAATATTTCCTCTCTTACTCTATACACGTATACTATAGGATGCCCCAGAAATTTACAAAATTTACTGTATATGCCGTATTTATGATTTCTGTCCATCATCTTTAAAACACAAGCTAAGGCCACTCTTTGTAAAGCTAATGCGACATCTTTCCAGACCAGCAGCACTTCGTAACGCCCGCGAACAATTGACCATCAACTAATGTTAATAGTCCAATATTTGCTTGCGATTGACAGAGGAATTTTCCAAACAATTGAACCCCACAAAGGTACACCATACTTGTTGTACAAGTAAATACCTCTACTTGAATGTTAAAATTGTACCGTCTGTAATTGAATACTTGAATACTTGTCAGAGTATTTGAAACATTTACTACCCAGGATACATCAATGAAATAAAAGTTCTGAAAAAAAGGTATCGCCAATGCCACTTACAGGCTCCATGATACTCAAGACTGGTCAATTCCAACTAGATGTATTTATAGTACAAGTAGTAACGTACCCAGTCAAGTAAACCCGATTCGCCGCCCAACCCACCTACGTTTCCATTTCTCCTGTCAGCGTCTTGACGTAGACGTGCCGTCATGCCCCCTGGCGGCTTCAGATGGATCTGGCAGCTTCTCAAACCAGTGGTGCAGCGCTAATCCGCTCAGTGTACATTTCCCAACGGATGGCGCCACCAGCGTCACTCCCGCCCTCCCAACGTCCTCGGCGAGATGTAGAGTGGCCCTGCTTAGGTTCACTTGTCCACTGCCAGCGGCGCATGGATATATAGAGATGGGGTGACGGTGAATGGGCATGGTTGATGTTTTACGCACGGTTCGCGATCTGCTTTAATTTAAAAGTCAGTGCTCTTCATCTTATCTCCTTCCCGCTACTGCCTTCGGTCCAGCATTTTAGATGCATGATGCATATCAGAAGGGATAGGATATTGTTTTGAAAAAGACTGGATACATTCGAAAATACTTCGCTGAGTTCACTGATTAACGCGACCTATATGAGGTATAGGCCTATGGATGGAAGATTGGTTTCATCAACGAGTATGGTTTCATCATCCTATATGACATTCTTAAAAGTATCCTCTTAATGCTAACGAGCTATGTGCCGTAGAAATGAATACGACGGGCCCCTTGTCAATCTGTCAAAAGGTGCTCAACACAAATAATATTCTCTATGGACTCCAATTCTTAATTATCCAAATGCCAAAAAGTAGTAATCATCTTATTCTCACTTGGATTTGTGTTTGTGTTTCTGAATTAAATGCACCATCAGCCACTTTGCGAACAGGGAATCGCCTCATGAGAGAAAGTGGATTGTCTACTTCTTCCAGTGCTATTAGCAACTTGAACACGTGAATATCTCATGTTAGCGCTTCGGTTAGGCTTAAGCACACCTTGCCTCGGTTAAGCCCGATGTCCACCTACTCCGATTGAAATTTAGACCTACTGATATGGTTCCGATACAAAAAGTAACAATCGTAGACTTACCAGGCAGGTCCATATCCTAGAAAAAAGGTCTATAGAAGCGACTTCACCACACATCTTAATGGGTTCTCCAGTAGAAAATAACGTAATCGCGGGCAGAAGTGCATATCCTTAGGTGTTATTTTCATTTTTAGAGACCTACGGCTACTAAGAGGATGATAAATGTTTTATTTGTTCAATAATGTTCAGCCACATTGCTCTATTAGCATCTCAATTGGGACATGGTGTAAATGTGATTCACTATCTTCATCTCATACATTAACACTTATACTGCTATCTATTACCCTTTTACCTTTCTCTCTATCTAGATGTAATGAAAAAGTAACATCACATTTTTCTTAGTGATGCGGAGTACCATAAGAAGGACTAACGTTGTTAAGTTTGGTAAATCTAAAAGAAATTGGTTACCGTTCTGGATTTAAAGACGGCTTTAGAGCATTTCCTGTAAGTAGTTTTACCTCCGACTCGAGTTCCATAAAAAAAACCAAGAGATTAAGAAAGGCCATCAGGGATAAGACATTGGTTCCTTGGTTTTATCTGCAGTAAGTAGAGTAAATCTCATGACCTCTCAAGCTCCATCTGACAGAACTTAGATTAGTTAAAGTTACTGCTCCCTAACCTCAATCAGTACCTTGGACACTGAACATGTGTGATCTTATTTGAGAGGGTTCCCACATACACAAACTATTAAATCTTCCATTACACAGAAGTCCCTTGACAACACACAGAACAGCATGTTGTGTGAAAGGGTACAGAAAGATATAGACGGTCTGGAGTGGTGTGACCCTCTCCGAGGCTAGCCTTTGAGCCCTCCTCTGACTAGTGTGCAGGACACTGTATATATCTATGGTAATAGTCTAGGATAGATAGCGGCAGATGCACCAGAGATATTAAGTACAGTTATATCTGACATTTAGATAGGGCCCCCGCCCCATAGTATCCCTATTCCAGAGGAATTAAAGACAGTTTGCTGCCTTGATTATATCGTCTGGAACTTCGTTTTTTGGGGTGAATTTTCTTTTTTCTCGATATTGTGGATGTTATTGATAGAAAATGAGAGAGTAGTTGAAATGATATTAATGTGTGAGGAAAATAGTGACCTTTGGGGAGAGCGTGAAAACAAATCATCTTAAGTATGACGATACATCACACAGACTGAGAATATCATAGGAATTCATGTTGTGCGTCATTTACTGTCTTAAGATTTACCCCCTGTATCATATCTTTGCTGTGATTGAGAAATAATATTCTAGAATGCTATACATTGCTAACTAGGTCCTGCGTCGGCATTCATGTCCGATCTTGTCGAAGGTAGGCTAAGAGTAAGGGGTGTAATGATACGATTTAGGCTAACTTAAGACACAATAAAACCTGAGATAATGGGTACTTGCTCTTACATTATTCATAGATCTACCGCATCTAGTTCGAGACAACGTGGCCATTAACTTGAAAAACGGGTTCAACAATGTCAATGTGACTGTAGTTACCTTGGCCATAGTAATCAATAGACTCCGATGAAAGAAGCCGTGTCGTGGTCTACTGTTATTGTCCTACCTATCTATGATTAGAAGGTCCATGGCAGGAGGGCACGCTACGACATCGTTATGCCTGGAGAACGGCAAGTGAGAAGGCTTTCTAGGAGGCTCTCAATGGTCCCATTCCAATGCCTAATGATGAGAGTTGTGACCTCGGGTTCTTACCCTGAGACTCATTAAGCTAACTCGGTAAACTCAACTTACTTTTTAGATGTGAACGACAGTTGCTCCATACTAAAGGGAACAAATCTGAGAAAACGACCATATCGTAAAGCATTTCAGATATAGATCTCTTAAATCGACTTCCTCGTATCACGCGAGAAACACGTGAATATATACGTTGGATAGGGAGATTAAATAGACTCTCAACTTACTGCAAACACCAACCCTTCTGACTGTATCATTAATATGTCATAGCCAGGCGTGACTTCATTCTATCAAAATTATTATATCTAATCCGAAAGATGTCGTATATGACTATATAATCATATACGTGGTGGGACAGACAACGGGTCTTTTCCTTAGACATCGCATATTTTGAGTCAACAGAGTCCACAACAATTGACAAGCGCCTCTAACCTTTGGATTACTGCACTCTTTCATGAATCAGAGATGAAAATTATTATCATTATTATCATATTCATGTACCTGTGGCTGTATGAAGTACGTATACTATCTGTTCCTACCCATGGCGCATGGATACCCGTACGTCACACTGTGACGTACGTGGTATTTGATCACCTGACTAGATAAAATATCGCCATCTTTAGGTACATGATAATACAAAAACAGGCTTACTGTCTTCGCACATCACAATACTTGGTAAAATTGAAAGATAATTGTCAAATTATTCAATAATTTAAAGTCAACCGTTTTATTTCTTAGATCCCCTTTTACCAGGGCCTTTTAACTTTTTATTTCACAAACCTCTTTTACCCGTACCTGTTTTTAACATTTCACTCTCACTGCAGATCACATGTCATGTAACCACAATCACCGGGAACCAGCACCAACCTGGCACCTTTAAAACGCAGGCGAAACCGGACACGGGCCTCACTCTCTCACCGGCCACACGCCAACCTATCACGCCAGCGCTAAGTTCTCCCGCCCACCAACCCCTTCATCACCTTATCTTAAAAGAATCAAATTGTATAAGGCTAATAAGTCTCAGTGACGGGAAATAAGTCACACACTTTGTACACAAACGATTATCTCAGACACAATCTTTTAACTCGATGTGAATTAAACTTTTTATATAATCTTTTTATTCCATACACGATTATTGATCACATTCATCCCTCTGCCTACGGCATCGGGACGGGATCACTAATTTCACCGTGTATTTTGACGTACGAAGACAGTAAGCCAGTTTCCGTATAGTATGATTTATAACACAACGTTTCGGCGTATTTTTAGGGTCTTTTCCGGGTGAAAATGGTATTTGTTCCGTGTTGTATGACGACAGTCCATTATTTGTTTCTTTGATGAAGGATCATTTTCGACGAGTGACTACTTTTTGAATTAGCCAATAAGAAATGTTCTAATGTTAAGCCATATTTTGCTCCAGATCAGTCTGCTTAATACTCCGATTACTTCAGAGCATCGTCTCATATTCGCACAATTCTATAAGCTGTTCTTTAATCTCAGTACATGTAACGAGAATGTATAAAATGGTGAAATGTCATTATTTCTGGAACTGCCATGATTAATGAAGCAAAAAATACTAGTAAGGTGAGGCCACTCGGCATGTAAATCGGGAAATTTAAAGATTGCCAAAGTTTCAACTGTCTAGTGAATCTTAAATTGTCAAAAGGCTAATGTAAAGGGGGGAAACTGGGCACAGGAAATGTGTCTACATCTCGGTTGTATGATGTACATCCGTTCAGAGAGACTTATTGAACCTCTCATACATGGCCACATCTTACAACAGCGTCAACGTCAGGACATCGTCAGGGACGATGCCAGAATTCAGTCAGTGAGTTGACAACCACATTTCTTCCTACATGTATGGCCTGCGCCACTGCCTCGGCGAGTGACGCAGGACACTCAAGATTATTCTATAGTAACCTTTTTTTATAATTCCATCATCTCAAGCATTTCCAGCACATGCCATCAGCTTCACATGTGTCATAATCTTCTCCAGCCCTTCAGATAGTCTACCTGATTCTGTTCATCTGGTTCTTATAAGCATGCACCGTGTCCCGCGAATTCAAGCTCTGGGATTTAATTGCATCCTATATGAAGTGTGACAGCTACTGCTATTTTTTATGGGCAAATAAAAATGTGTCTTTGCAATTGAATTGTATACATCTGCAACAATTATTGGCAAAGCTGATATTCAGGACCCACCTGTCTCTGTTAGATCCCAATAAGTTATATGCTAGTAAATTTGAGGAAGTACTTTTCCTTAAATGTAAATCGTATCTAATAGACGGTAATCATATATAGGTAGTGACTTTGATCTAACTTTGATCACGTGCAATTCGCCTTCGGAACAACGAACCCGGACGTCCTCGTGGTCCATCACGTAATCAGCTGTTCAAAAACAAGGAATTAGCTACATCGTATTTAGGGTAGAATAATTATCTTAATCTGTTCTGCCAGAGGAATCAGGATTTCCTGGCATGGCTTAGTGAGTGAGGACGCTGCACCTGCATTGAGACTGAAAGGTTTTCCACGTACTAGGATATTGGAGAGCGTGTCTCCTAATGCTACAATCAATTAGAGCTCCCTCAAAAAATAAGTTCCTCCATTTTTGTTTATACTCGCGGGAATCACGTGCTGTACATTGGATGTGTGTATCTTTTTCATCAGAGACTTAAGTCCTGGAAATGGAGGCCTGTGGGGACTACGATCTCTAAACACAATTTGTGATTGAGGATTAACCCATATAGCAAGGATGAGGAGTAGACTTCCATGGCGTGCATGTATAGTTTCAAATGTCGGTCAGCTAAATCATCAGTTACCCTCTATTCGGATATCCCATGGGGTTATCAGGTAGGAGTGATTATATATGTTTTAGAACTATTTTTCACTCAATTATCATTTACTTTACCTACTCTGATCATTTACGTTCCCAAATCTGTATGGCTCAAGCAAATAACTGTTGATCATGTCTTAAAAATGTAAGGATAATCGAACATATAAATGTGTGACATGTATTCATTTCTAGAATTAAGGTCATCCTTTGTAATTAGACAGAAACATCATTTGAACATAATTTAGCTAGAACTGGAAAAGCTGGTAACTAGGTATTCATCTAAGCAGATCTATGAGAAGTTACTATACACAAGAGTGATCACGGAAAATGATCGACCTTGGGAACCCGGTAATGTCCTTTTAAAAAATCATATCTTGAATAAGCGAGCTCTGCAATCAATGCTAGTGTCAGCGCCTGTGACAGACAAATCTTCTTATTGCAGTATCCATGCCCCCATGGTGATCGTATTTATGGAATGCAATATTGCTCTCACGCATCACGTGCTAGCTTGTAGGCGCAGCGGTGAGGGTGGTTTTCACATTCACGGTATGCAGTACAAAATCGGGGTGAAATTCAACATGCGACAAGTTACTCTATTTTGACGCTGATATGTGGAATTCCTCATTGATTGTCTATAGAAGGAGTTTGGATTCTGAGGTTTGTTTAGGAAAAATAGTTTGCTGTAAGATATCGCAAAAATATTGAGTTAAGAACGAGACATATATGGAATTCTGGAAAAGTTATATCTTTCCATCTGTGTTCTGCTTCTATCAAAATAAATCATAGGAGAAAAATATTTGGGCAACATGTAAACTACTTGCTCTATCCCAGGTAGGATGTTCTGGTGTTCTTTAATTGAAAAGCTCCTGAACTCTAACTTGTGAGATGAGTAGGAGTAAACCTCGATTGGCAACTGAGCTGACCCTGTGTCCTACCCCTTTTCCTTTGACCCCTGTTCACCTCGCTTTCTCCTACCACTAGACCACACCTCAGCCACTGGTACTTTCAGACCAATGGTCAATATTGTAATGCACTTTATCCTTGTTTAGTTTGATATATTTATAGGATTTTCATAATAAAAGTCCTGAGCAAGTCTAGAGTAAACCTACTGGCTTTGCATGTTTTGCTGCGTATCTTGCTGAACACGGCACTTTTACCAGATACATGTATATCCATACATAAAACAAGGATTTCTGGCATCTTTATTTTATCAAGGGACTTCCCCTATCCATCTTCTACGCTTTAGATTAAAGAATGATACTCTCCTCGCCATACGCCATGATGGATAGTGTATTAGTAGAAGTCGTGGAATATAGAATAGACAGGTATGTTAACATAAGAAGTTCATAGATTTCAGACGGTCTCTGGTGGAATAACTAGTTATGATGGAAAAACGAAGAAAAAGAGAATGCGTTCAACACACTCACTCTCTCACAGGAATAAAAGTTTGCACATACAGATGTGTAAAATACTAGAATTCCAAAACCTTGGGAAGTACAGAAACTATGGAATGAAACATAGAAAATGAATTATCAATGTACCTTGTATGTTATATATACAATGGAATAAACACTTCCAGTATAAACAAAGACTAGGAGCAAATAGAATGTTCATCATTGATGAATGAGAATGCAATTATACATGAATAACAATTAAAAGGTTTGAGTTACATTCAGTCTATGGATAGCTTGCCCCACTTGCACCCAGTGAACTTGCCATTTCTGTAACTGCTTATCTTGGATCAAAATATAGTGGGTCGATGAGGTATTTCGGTCTTGAGTGATTGGTCATGGTCGGCTGTGCACACCTCTAAGACCCTGAGACACTGGCTCCCTGCTCTGTTCTCACTATCACAGTGAACAGCATGCATTTTTTTTTTTTTTTTTTTTAAATATGTTTATTGACGCAAAGACTCAATATTATACAATTGATTTTCAGCAATGTCGTCATATAAGGACGTAGGGAAATACCGAAGTATAACATAACATAACAGGTCACATCATTGCATTACCAGTCCCTATAGCATAGGCAGAAACCAGTCCATACCTTTCCATTCTTCAGGTCTTAACGACACTTACATATACAATCTATACAGTAGATTTTCTGACATAGTATAATTTTTGCTTACTCTAAAGGACACATTTACACATATACAAATACAAAAACAAACTCCGCCGACATATGAAAAATACACATCACACCATTTCAGAGCAAACCCGACACAGAATTACCATCAATCCATAATTTCACTTCACTGACATTCAAAGCTCAGACAGAAACACCGGATACATCATCAAACCATAGGAAATGAAGAGCACCGTTTAAGATCACCAAAACCACCACATCTAATGAATAATAGATTTTATCACTGTTTTAAATCTGTCTCTACTTGAAATTATCTGGATTTCCTTATCGAGGGTGTCCCATAAGAGGACACCCTGATATAAGGGAGTTTTTCGGAAGAAGTCACTCTCAGGTCTTTTTACCTTAAGTTTTATTTTCTTTAGGCTATGTGTACGCGGACCATCTTTATTTTCCAAGACACGGTTTTCAGGGTTTGACACCCACCAGTGCATATGAGCCAGTAGGTGTCTCTTTCTCCTGATATCAAGCCGATCTACATTAGCCTTTGTTAGTAACACTTCAACTGGTACCTGATCATGCAGCTTTACTCGAAAACAAACTCTCAATGCATTATTTATGATTGTCTGTAAGCCATCCAACTGCGATCTAGTTAATAGAGTAAGAACAAAGTCACAATACTCAATCTTACTAAGTATCATAGTTTTGGTGATAGAGACAGCTGTCTCACTACTTATGAAGAATCTCAAATTCCGCAACTTGTTTATCCTACCAAGCACTTCATTGCGTATTTTCTCATAAAAGAGATCAAACTTTAGTCTATTGTCTATGGTCACTCCAAGGTAGCAGAAATGACCAACGTTTTCAACCACATTTATATCTATTAAGCAATTCGGATAAACCACATTTTGTCGTTGTCTTGAGGCAAACCAGAGCGACTTACATTTTCCCGGATTTAGCTTGAGTTTATGATCCAAAAACCATTTTATTAGGTCATTGAGATCATCCTGTAGCAAACTACACATGACATTAACATCATATCCCGACACAAACAGGACCAAATCGTCGGCAAACAATAAACATCGACAATTTTTGATAACTTTCATACAGCCATTTATATAAAGGATGAACAAAATGGGGCCCATCACAGACCCCTGTGGGACCCCTTTTTCAACCCTTAAATAGCTTGATATGAGGTCATTAACCCGTGTGGCCTGTTTACGTTGAACAAAATATGAACGAAAGATCTGCACTATCTGCGGGTTATTTGTTGCTGTTGCGAGGATCTCCAGCATTAAGTCGTGCTCGACGCAATCGAATGCTTTCTGGAGATCCAAGAACATACATAGCCCAAACTTTTTTCTATCCCTAGCATCAGTAATCCAGGACAACAACCGGAAAACCGCCTGTCCCGTCGAACGCCCCGGTAAAAAACCATATTGCGACTCAGAAAAGGAACCACCCGGAATCAGTTGAGTAGTCAATTGATGATGGAGTTCATACTCCACGAGTTTCGATAGTACCGGCAAACCAGAAATAGGGCGGAGATCCTGGGCATGCACTGGATTACCCCGTTTAGGGATGGGAGTAATAACACCTCTACACCAAATTCCCGGGAAATGCCCAGCTCCAATTATAGTAAAGGGATAGTTTTCTGGAAGCATACTGAAAGTTCAATGTGACCACCCTAACCTCTCGATGATGTATTTAGTGCATGCAAGCACGCTCTAAAAAGAAGGATCGTAAGCAAAATTTCTCAATTATCTAACCCATCTCCACCCCCTTACTGCATACATACTTTACGGATGGCCCCCAGTTGTATAATTCTTGCACATTTAAAAATACATGCAGTTCCACATACACCTTGAGATAATATCGCGTGAGAATCCAATGTGCAACATATCTTTATAAGTAAGGGGTTAATCAGCCTCTGTCTTCCTTCTCATTTTATTCAGCGACAGACTAACAAGACTTACACGCCAGACCGCACAAAGCCCACGTCCATTGTATTCCAGTCTTCAAACACGGTAACATCCGCCTTCATTTACATGTTGATTCATCTGCCACGCCTGTAATCCCCGCTGAGGGTTACACCGGTGGTATCTTCTAGAAAGTGAGGTGTTTTCATGCCGTGTGTGTGGCTGGGTGCTGGGTGTAGGAAATATAGGCTGATATTTGTTGTATATAGGGATATATGTAGGCTATGTATCTAATGGCACGTACTCACCAGCGGCAGCACCCTTGGACAGTCCCCCCTTGTCATGAGATAATCGTCACGGTTGATTGGTTTCGGCGTATAACCCCTGGGGATGGTAAAACCTGGTACATCAATCTCCGGGTGGCAAATCTGTCCCTGATACAATCTGATTGCAGTCTGTGTCTGGCTGCACCCTTCACCACCTCGCCCAGCACGGGATACGGTAAGGGGGTGAAGGAGGGGCATGAATACTGGTGAATCGTACCCCGGTCGTCAAGAAGTGATGTAGACCTCCAGCAGGAGGCGTGGGCGAGAATCGACGAAAACCAAGGATGGCAGAAGCGACAAGCGACGGGTGAAGGAGCAGAACTAAGCGACCAGAGAAGAAGCCATAGGTCGAGATAGGGGACACATGATGGTGATAGGTGAGGGTCTGTTTTGGGGGAATTTTGCGAGCTAGGACAGTCATTGAATAAGAAGAACCCATAATTGGAGATTTTGGGAATGCTAATTTTGAAACGCAAGCAGGGTGATGATAATTGTGGAATTGTGGTTGGAAGTAGGACACCATGAAGGGTGAGATGAGAGAGGAACGGGAGTAGGCAAAAGGACAATGTTTATCCGAAATGACAGCTCGTAAAATTGTATACAGCTTGGTGAGCAACAAGAAGCTAGCGGCGGGCGCTCGCAGGAGCTGCTCCATGTTTGCCATAAATTTGCAGATCGCAGAATAGCCACCCGACGACCTAAGTGTTGCTTTTAATTTTTTCCGGTGCACGTTCTAACTATGATGCCACCTGTATCCTATTACAGAAATAAGGAACATTTCACATATATGTGTCCCTGAAAATGTGGTGTTGTAAAAGGTAGGTCTACACATAACATTACCACACTACACGACCTGGTATTACTGGAGAAACCTTTCCCATATTTCTTAGAAACAACAATCCCCTGGCGGTAAAATAGGAGGCGTGGTCTGGCACTGAACGTGATTTGTATGACTGGTGGCCACTGACAGTTAGGGCCAAGGGCAATATAAGATTAGGAAGAGTTTTGAGTGACAGCAAGCACGGATATACCGCCATATGGCGATTAGCGAGTGGTCATACTGCGGGCGAGGCGAGAGATAAATCCTGGGTAAGAATATTAATAGAAAAGAGTGGTGTCAGTGGCAGGTGCAGGTTGTAGGCTCGGGGGACATGGCAGGTGGATGTAGTAGGATGTAAGTAGTGGAAGGCAAGGAGCAGGAGACAAGACGTCTGCGGTGGGTGAAGCGGTAACCAATAGTTCGGGTTTCCTGTAATATCTGACCGAGAGGTTGGCTCTTGTCGCGTAATTATTAAAGAGTGAGTATGATGTGGGAGGTTTACGGCAGGCAGAATTCTGTGTCCATCTAAAAGGTAGATGGAGGCAGAGGATGTGGAGATGGATTGAGAATAGTTAGTTATAGGTATCAAGGAGGTGCTAGTTGACATAATGAAACACCGAGGTAAGTTGTCAAGATGATATCCGGCAGAGTGTAATTTAATGAACACAGTGATTCCAAAGTAGATATCCTTAGAAGATTAATTAGAAGTATACTTGAAGGCAACCTTTCCACTCATGTTGGAATGAATTGAACTCAAATAACACGTGCATTGACAGTTTAATCAATCTGATTCCCTATGACGCGAAGGCCAATAGAGGACACGCAGATTATGGAATTGGTCAACATTAACCAGACCTTATGTACTGTTTCATTGAAACCACGTTGTCAGGAAAATATCTCAATAGACTCTATCCGGCTATCTCGTAACACTAGGATTTAGAAATTAAATTGCATCGCAAGTGTCAATTGGAGTGTAAAAGAAAGTGTACACATGTGACACCATTTACCAAAGACATGGAAACATAGGCAGCAAGGTTTATGCCTCTCTGCATTGCTATGCTGGGAGGTAAAGATTCTCCTTCCATCAGTCAGACAGGTCAGGATAAGTGGAGTGACTGCCTGGCAGACGGGTGGGTGTGTCTATGAGAGCCCCTCCTGGCTTAGCTTGGAGGATTCCTATCTGCCTAATCACGCCATTCCCTGCCCTGGCGCATTGCTGCATCTCCCGGCACACTGTGCCGCAGCCACCGGAGAGATCCTACTTGAGGGGAATAAGCCTGGTGCTGCTAACTGCAGACATTACATCGCCAGCCCTGATACTGTGCTCTTCGAGCCTCTCATTCGATGTTGTAAAGGGTGATCTATACTAGAATTAGAGTAGCCAGCGCTTCCCCACTCCACACCAACACAATTATCACATCATGTATATGCTCAGTGTGAAGCGAAACTAAAATCCTCGTCTTGAAACTTCTAAATTGATGAATTATTCAATCGTTCAATAGGCATCTGAAGAATTGGGGGTTTTGGAATGAAAAAGACTTGGAACAAGAAAACCCTAACGGCTAAAGTGAAACTCATGTCTTCCTTTTTTATCGATTTCATCGTTTTCATTAATAAAGAGATTCCATCCTGATGGATACCAGTGGAATAGGCACTCCTCTCGAGTGCTCTCATTTGGGTTTTTATTGTCTCGGGGACTGAAGCCTCAGCTAGGGAAGCATGGATTGGCTTGGAAGTAACGGTGAAATTTATCCATTTATCTGACAGCTCTAGCATGTTCAGTGTAATACAACTATATTTTGTATACATCTTCTATGTATGTTCCGAACATAGATTCTGTAGGAGCGCTAACCCGTATGTACGATGCTTGTTTCTGTCTTCTTGTCAACTTTTTCCGTCTTGCAAATGATGAAAATAGATCAGTGTCCTTATTAAATAGTGTAATTTGATAGTTGTCAATGTGGATTCCTCCTCTGTTAGTGTCCAAAACTATGGACCCCTTAATTCATTATTACCTCAGGTGCCCCAGCCTTGGAAACGCATTCTATACCATTGTTACAGGAAGCTTATTTTTCGCATTCATTACGGATTCTGATTCCACCATTGGTAGGCCCGTCGTTGACAAATCTGATGCTAAGGCGATTTTCTATATCGGATAATGAGAAGGAATCAAACTTCTACATTTATACTTTCAGCCAGAATGAAGTCGAGCCATCATTAATTTGATGCCATATCATACTACTTCCAGATGTCTATTACCAACAAAGAGGCTTAGAGATGCAGTGAGCATTGTTATAATTGGCATTAAAACTATGAAAGCGCCAGAGCCTCTCTGCCATTCCAGCCATGATTAAGACTCAATGCAACTAGAAAGTTCATATATCAAAGATTTGGAGCTATCTGGTAGTGTAAACAAATTACGATGTAATTATCTGCTAGCAGAAATAGCAATATATTAGGGGGCGCTCTGGAAGACTATTTTCCTTTAACTCATCTTTATCTAAAATGATCCTTGCAAATTCGTCTGTGACCATACATAGCTGGTGGGCACACTGAGTAATAATATATGCCTTAAATTCGTTGATAACGAATAGCTAACCATATGTTTCCATGTATTTCGCGTCGGTTCCTATATCCATGCTTTATTCAAATCCACTTTATGAATTTTTTTGCGGCTTTCCATCGTTATCACTTCATAATTTTTGCAAGAGATGTAACAGGAAAATCCCAAAATGCTATCCACATAGCCTCATGTGTTTATATTATCGGCATTTGTCATCATGTTATATCTTCGTTAGAAAGCCTATAGTGGCGTTAACGAGACGGTGATGTTTTAATCAGGATACTGTCAGCTTAATTAGAGGCAGGTCCCTCTGCGTTCTCCTGATAACAGACTTGGTGTCTACTCCTTTATCCGAGAGTCAGAACATCGACTTTCATCGTCAAAGCTAGCATTAACCTGTCTGGAAAAGCAACCCCTGGGTCCACGCTCAGAGCAAACCAAGGTGGAATCAGCTAACAGCTGAGCTAGCCTTTTTACAGATGTAACGATGTGGTTACTGTGTGTTGTACTCAGCTGAAGCTCGAGGCAACAGATTTCAGTCTAAACACTGATAATTCGGCTCACCTAATTCCAGTTTATATTCTAGACTCCATGGTTCGACACATCACTTGAATTCATTCTCCTTTCCATTGCATTTTATAAGTCTGCACTTCTACTATGTAAATGATTAGCCACATGTGTTATTTCAGAGTAATCTATTTCATAACTAGCTGTGTACACTTGACTCTGTGACTTTAAAGATATTCAGAAAATGCATTCGTTGTTTACAATTTAATTGGATAGTTTGTATTATGTAGCTACGAAGGCACATTTTATCTTTGGCCTGGAGCTAGGCAAAATTATCAGAGTAATATTGTATAGAGAGAGAGCTGTTTTGGTCCATACTCCACCATTTTGTTATTGATAGTATATGACAATTTCTTCTATATTTCAGTTTTCGCATTGTACAATGCTCTTAGATTTCTTCCGTAAGCAAAGTAAATAAATAATGCCCGCGTTTTACACAATTGGCAAAACACCTGCTTTACTAATTTTGTTTTGGAAATCTTTTTAAATCTAAATAATTTCACTTGGATATCCTTTGTTATTTTGTCATTTTGAAACTTATGGTATGTTTCGTGTTGCATATTTTCCTTATTCCGGAGTACCTGTGATGTTATTTCTGTTTTTGTGTACTGCCATCACTGAACAGAAGTAACCGAGCAAAAGTTGTATTTATACTCAAGTCCGGACTGGCATGATCAGAATTTGTTCAAACATAAAATTTTAATGGTTTGCAGTATATTGGGAATAATGCCGAGGGCATACAAGCATGATTATAACTAAGCCTTACAGGTGAAAATTGGTGTGGGTGGGTGGGTCAAAAAACGTCCTGCGCATCTGTAAATGGGAAGATAGTTCATATAATAGTCGCTCTGCATAGATAACTTCAGGCATAGACAGATGAGTTCTGCCCCTGTAGAATTATTGTGGAGAATTAAAAATGTACCATATTCGACCTCGAACTCAATCTCTCTTTTGGAAAAACAGTGAATAATGCCACAATAGAAGAAGTAATATCTGCTAGTTCAAGTTTGGTAGCAGCCATGTCTGATAAGGGTCTCAAGGTTTCGAGTTATATAAAACATATCCAGTTCCTATAGGCTGTGCAACCATATTGGGGACTGAAAACTAGTTATTCTTGACTTAGTTTACAAAGTTTCTCATAACTTAGGCTCTAAACAAAATACAAATTTGCAAAAGGTAGCATATTAATCTTAGTAGAGAATTATTTTACAATCATTTTGATACCTTAACTTTTGTTGTGCTCATAGAAAAAGTCAAAATGGACTGTTTTGTTATGAAAATAGAAAAGTACCGAAAGGCCCCCTTTTTGTGATATCTGCCATATGTCAAAGCATTGTCAAAGTAGGCGAAAAATGGAGAGAAAAGGCTTGGTTGGGAAAGATGCAATATTTTGATATTGTAATTTCAAATAATGTTTTTCCTTTAGTTGTTATATATAAACAAATGCTTACTTAAACCAATTAGATATGCAGTACAAGGTAATCTATAAGATCTTTGAGGGAAACACTATTTGAATTCATATCCCGCCACAGTCCCTAATATGCCTTCCTGACCTATAGTAGACAAATCGAAATAGTATACCAGTGCAGCCATAGTAAAATATGACCAAATGTTCAGAGAGAAGGGTGAGGCAATGGGCATCGCTGCATCCGGAGATCAAGAGTACCCAGAAGGAAAAAAGAGAAACCAGAGAAAGGTCAGGGCAAGCAAAAGGGTAAAAAAGGCAGGAGAACAGGATGTTGCTGGGCCTATAACGACAAGGAGGGCTGCAATCAGTCGTGATGCAGGAATCGCCATGAGTGCCTGGATTGTGTGGGATCCCACTCGGTCCAGTTGGGAATGGCAGCTCAAGCGTGACATCTACGAGTACTTTGGAAGGAGGTCAGGCCTGTGAGGTGGTGAAAAATGGTTCCTCCTAGAGGAATAGTGATTTACTTGGGCATAGAAATTAATTCTAATAATATACAGGTAGCTTTGCCAGAGGGTAAGTTACTTAAACTCACAAGTTTGATCAGTACTTTTCTGAACAAAAAGAGGGTTTCAAAGAAGAAGGTACAGTCATTATGTGGTTCGCTAGCAGCAGCGATTAATGTAGTGAATGGTAGAAGGACATTCGTCAGGCGGATAATTAATTTTATTCGATTTCCCCGGAAGGGAAAATGGTAGCAAGGCTACTTGAGTGGTTGAGGGCTGACCTTAGATGGTGGTCTTCGTTTATAGTCACATTTAATGGTAAAATGTTGATTTTTGTCTCACACAATTTCTCCAATGTACGAGGTAGCTACAGATGCTTCAATGACTGGGTTCCGGGTGGCAGGCTACCAGGATTGGTGGGATCGTGGGACGATACAGAACGAGTCTTAAGCCAACACTTGGAAAAGTCCAAGAACAAGTTAGAGGCGGACGACTCAATGAATCTTCAAGAGCTATGGCCTGTCGTAATGTCCATGAACAGGGGGTGTCTAATATGAAAGGATCGTGTGGTAATACTTTATACTGACGATAACCAGGTGTTCTGGGCAACTTGCTACGGTAAAAGTAGGTCTGTAAAGACAATGGCTTGGATAAAGGAAATCTTCTGGATTTTGGTTATGTTTGTTATTAAGCTAGGTATGTAGGGTTTTGTCAAGGGATAATGTATTACCTGATTACCTGTCTAGATTAAGGAATGGGAATTTAAACATTTCTGAATTGTTTTGTACTTATTGTTGCAGTCCAGAGACTGGGAACGCAGTTGAGCGAGTTCAAGGGGGCGTGGATGGCTGACAATACCTTCCTAGCGAGGAAAACGCAGTGGAGTTTTTTCCTGAGATTCGCTGAGGAGGCAAGGATAATGGACCCTATTCCTAGGGACATGCACATGACATTGTTGTATATTTCTTATATGTTAGGGCGTATGTCGTACTCTTCCATCGCAAATTATTGATCAGGATTGTGGAGTCTTCATAAATGCTTGGGGTACAATCATGTAGATCCGTCTAGCTTTGAGATAAAAGCTACGCTGATAGGTGCTAAACGGATTTTGGGCGCCACAGTGAAGCAAGCTAGGCCTATTCAGTTATCTGAATTAACAAAAAATGGTGAAAATTTGGATTTTTCTAAGTCAGAGGATGTGGCCTTCTGGATGGTAATGCTACTGGGATTAAGAGGTTTGCTTAGAAAAAGTAATATCTGAAGGCCTACATCCACCAAAGTTGATGAATCCGTCCGTCAAGAAAAGTCGAAAAAAAAATTAAAAAATCGACGGAATTCAGTATCCGTCGGCAGTGGAAGCGTATTTCTCCGTCAACGTTTGCACTGTTCCGTCGGAAAAATTGTACGGATCTTTCATTCCCTCTTCCACAGAGGCCGTCGCCGTCCAAAATTGAGCAAACCGTCAACTTTTAAATCAAATAACCTGTACGGAAGTTGGTGGAAGTCATTTTGTCCGTTCAACGTCCGTCTAAATACTTTAAATTTACCACCAGAATTCCAATAAAATGTCAATTCTGACGGACGGATCCAATATCAAACCATGTTTGATATTTTTTCCCCGTCGACGGATATCTGCGCATTCACCATTCACTCCGTTGTCGCCATCTAGTGTCAAATGTCTCAACTATTACTACGTTTCCTATCCGCTAGAGGTTGTGTTTGGCAGTCATGTGGCCTGATCATGTGACCAGGTTTGTACGGCTGAATAAAATGGCGCCCAAGGTACGCGGAAAGCGCTCCAACGCTGGAAAGAAAGAGCAACCCGCATCTAAACGTGGTAAGACTGCATCAAAAACTGTTGAGTCAGTAGCGGGAACATCTGAGGATAAAAAAGAACCAGTTAAACGTGGCCGTGGGCGTCCAAGGCGTAACTCCACCCCGGATAAAGTTTGTGTGCTCGACTCTAATGTCCCGGAAACAAGTAACGCAGCCCCCCCGTAAAGCAACACTCGGCGGGCGGCGGGCGGTTCCTAGGCAGGACCCAAGCAAATCTGAAGACTGTGATGCTGACAAAAGTTCAATTGTTGATGTCCCTGACGGCGCTGACGGCACAGATGGTGGGGGAGAAAGTGAGTCAGAACTATTTGGAGTTTCCCTAAAAGACAAGAAAGCCATTTTAGCCATTATACAAAAATCTAGGGAGGATGAGGCAAATCTTAAAGTCAAAAGTCTACCAGAATCCGACCACGCTTCTGATGTAGTGAGCATAGACGATTCTGAAGATTTGGCCAGTGGCAGTGTACATGAAGATAGTCAGCTTACCATGGACGGTGCTCTTGATTATAGTAAACTACCTGTGGATGAATCCGATTCACTACCCTCGGACATTGAAGCACACGATGACGACGCTGGTACTTCGACAAAATTGAGGATGTCTCAATTGGATACTTCCATCTACGATGATCCTAACAAAAATCATGAAGATTGGTGGACGGAGGATCAGACACGGGAGGTGACCCTGTGCGAATTATGGGAAGACGAAACCTCATTGTACGACTTCAAACACAAAGGGTATCTTAATGCCGATGACAGGAATACGATAATGAAAAGATTTGCAACTATACTGCAAGTACCACGTAAGTTATGAAATTGTACTTCTGAAAATGTTTTGTAATTTCTTTGCCGGCGATCCATATTTTGCATGTCATCCTAATTAAATTTGCTCAAAAGATATTATCAACTAGTTGCACACTTTAAAATGCACATTTTGTCTGTAATACCAACCAAAAAACTTTAATGCCACAATATTTTACTTAAACTATAGAATAGTATTTAGAATATTATAAGTTGGTCCTTTAATTTGTCAAATTGTAAGGTCAAATTAGTTTAATGTTAGAATTAAAACAAATTATCACTGTAAAAAACACAAATCTCAAAATAATCATAAATCATTTATTTATTCCCTTGTTAATACAGGAATTTAATTATATTTGAATGTTTCTCTTCTTTCAGCTCACATCATCGAGACACGCATGGCCAGCCTTCGGAATCACTATCAACGTATGCACCGTTCCGTCAAAAGTGGCTCTGAACCTGAGGGAAGAACAGAACGTCAGCGAGAAATATTGAGCATGCTATCCTTCCTACGGCAGCACATTAAAACGTCATCCAGCCTGTCATCGTATACTGGGAAAAGTCCAGCTCACAAGGGATCCCTGAAAGTCAAAGAGAACTTAAAGTCAACTCCAAGATGTACTGGAAAGACAAAGGTATGTTGTTTGTAAATTAATGGTTAATACTAGCTACTGGAACATTATTTTCTTCATTACATAAAAGTCAAACATGCCATTGTTTCTATCAGCAGTTACATACTCGTACTTGGAATGTTGCCGGACGGTAAACACATTTCCGGGGAACAGAGACTAAACTACAATATAAAAGAATTTTGCGTCTGTAGTGACAATGGGCTGTAGCAAAAGGCTATGGCATTTTGTGTATCATTTCTTTTATTAGAATCTATTCAGTAAACAGTACTAGGTGTATAGTGTATAATTACAATGTAACATATTGATTGAGCCTGTAGGGAGTTAGTTGTCCGTCAATTTTATTTCAAAAATAGCCGTCGAGCCTGCGGTATGAAGCCATACTTTGTCATCAGTTGACCTTGTATGGGCACCCGTCTGCGTCTTGTAGATCAATACGTTCTCCAATAAATGAATAACAGATTATATTTAGCTAAAGTTTAAGTGAGATATCAAATTTTTAAAGCTATTGCAATCATGTAAAAGTTGGTATAAAGTCTAACAAATATATAAGTCAACACAGTCGGTCTATAGATAATTATTTTTTGGGACTTACTTAAACAAATTTTGACATTACACATTTGTTTGATTAAATGGTTTGGCACCAAATTAATACATTCAACAACGTCGCATGTATTTAACAAATTCATACTTATCCACATATTTATTATTTGATTTTTTAGGACATAACATCTGATGACGAAGCGTCGTTGGACAAGGAACTACCATGCGGCGCAGTGTTACTGGATAATACATTGTCACCGATACCAAAACCGCCCACGCCAACCCCATCCGAGGTTGGCAGTGAAATAGACTTCATAGTGAATACAAAACATTACAGTTTCAACTCACGATTGTCCGATGAGAAAGCTGTTGATGCCTCGATCAAAAGATCAGATCGACTGTCAAAAAAGACAAAAACTCAAAAAAAAACAGAAGACCCATCAAAAATTAAAAAAACCCATCGGGGCCTGGGTAGTGATGTAGGCGTCAACGTCGACACTGGTAGTTCTTCATGTCGTGATACAGCACCCCTTGCAAAACGTCAGTTGCTGAAAAAGACGTTCCAAAACAATACAAATGTCGGCCTAAAAGAAATTGAAAAAAAGTCTGGGAAAGAAGCCGTTGAAGGGATCCAGGACTCTTACGATCTGTTTGCTGTTAAAGCAAAGTTGGTGAAAACAACAGCGGCTGAACGCCGTCTCTTCCTGGATCTTCAGGCAGGAGACTCAACCTTGACAGTCGATAAACAAAAAAACAAAGACAATGTAAGTAATGTCAAAGAAATGCCGAAGCCGAGTACTACTAAGAAAACAGCCGCTGAAAGGAAAAAAGCTGCGATGGTTGACACAGCCCTAAAAGTTCAAAAGTCATATGATGTTAAACTTGACATGAGCACCTGGTTCAAGCAACAGGGTCCTTCCTACCGCTCAGCTCAAGAGGCAACTAAAAAAACGAAGGATAAAGAGAAGGAGAAGGCAGTGATGCTGTTCATGGAAGAAAAGAAAAAAAAAATGGACAAATTCCAAGAAGACATTTCTCAAATGGCAGCAAAGACGGAGGCTACAGCTGCGGCCGTGAACTCAGTTTCCCCGGAGCAGTTGTGGGCGGATTCACTCGTGCCTCAACTTCAACGTATGGAGCAGGATCGTCGTGATTTTTTTATGCATCATGTCTACGGACTTGCCTTGAAAGCTATTAGAGGAAAATGGCCGTCGGAGGATATGGACTAGGTTGTTGAGATAATCGATCATGTGTCATCATAATTATGGTGACTTTATAATTACTTTAAACCTGACTGGTGCTATGCAGATACTTGTTTTAGCTAGTAGTGTGTATTGTTCGTTTGTTTGACATGAGAGGAGTCTGGTACGACCCGTCCAAGTTTATTTAGTATACAAAAGGAACGGATAATTTTGTTAACCATGCTTGTATTCTCCTTTGAGAAAAGTTTGCAGATTTGTTAAGTTATTTTATTAGTAATAAGGTAGATGAAGTTTATTATATTTTTCTATTTTGAAAGTTTATTTTTACGGGTGTTCTCATATATTCTTTTTCATATATTTAATTTAATTTATGGTAGTACTTGTCATATAGGTATAGTTTGAATAACGGTGGAAATCTACATGTTGGTTATCATTCTCATTTAAAGGTACAAAAAAGATGTACTTCCTAGATTCTTCTATTGGAAAATGTGTAGTTCTAAGTCATGTTTTTCTTGCAGTATCGGAAAAGTTCTACCTGCATCTGCATTAATTACTCTGCGCATGGTCCATCCAGATTACTGTATTGGCCTTGGTGGATGTGCCTTTCAATCAAAAAGTGTTTGGATTTTTGTTAACGATAAATAACCTGTTGTGAAGATCTGAGGTCATCTTAATATAATTCGGTGGATATTTCTACCCAAGAAGAACACTCCTAAAAATGATTTATTAAATATAAATATATATTTCTCTTTGCTGCTATATCTCCTATTCCGAAATTAACCGCAAAACAAAATGGCCGCCGCTAACGGTCAAAGCCAGGCTATCGATATCACTCGAGAGCCTGCGCTGATTATTAAACCCACCCCCCTTGTAATTTAATCTACGATCCTCGTCCCACTAGGTTCAAAGCAAAGATATCGGCGTCACTATCAAGGCACCACTCCAACCTGTTCACCTAGCCTATCGTATCTACCCGATGGTTCAATGGACTCGCCCGCACTTGAGGAAGGTCTCCACCCGGGCCCCGGGTCCGGACCCGCCCCGGGCGCGTGGTCTTTGGACCCGCGGCCCACCTCGATGATGATTGGATAGCTTGAAAACGAGGCTTCCCTCAGGTGTAGGCCAGCCTACCTAGTAAGCCCCTCCCTCAAGGAACCGCCCCCTTCTCTCTATTTTGAATAAAATAGAGGATCCGATTGTCCTCGGCAGTCTATTGCCAGCCTATCTTCAATCCAACCACAAGTTCTCTCCGAGTTCCTCTGTGAATATCCTTACCTAAGATACGCTCGTATATTACTAATATAGACGAACTTTACAGCTGGCGACCACGACGAGACCTATTGTATATCTGATTCGAAATTCTATTCAAAAACGTTCTGCTGCAGAACTGGTGACCACCGCGCCTTTTTAGATTACTGAAAACCAACCTATTTGGTTTAGATTATTGGAATTATATTCATCTACAATTCTACAGTCTACACAGTCAACATGGCGACTGCACCGACTCCAGGTATGTTGAGGTTAACATGTTCAAACGATTTGACGGCCAGAGCAGTTTATACCCTGTCATCGATCTTTCTGAAATCCGTATTCCCTCCGACTTGTCTATCTCCGCCCGTAAACCTTGCTCTCTCCCCCACCTTGTGGCTGTATTCCGCCAGTAAGCCCGCCTATAATCTAGTCTACAGTCCACGTTCTGTGACACTCTGTTAGGTTATAGTGTTCTTTACATGTGTGACTGTATTACGTTATCTACGTATCATGGATGATCTAATTCAAACCGTTTCGGACCACGAATTCCAAAATCAGTTCTCTTGTAGAAATTATTGACTGCATGATTTACTACATTACTGTATTTACTGCCCGTGAAATGTCCCCGCCTGTGCTCGATGACTTGTGACCTCTACCCATCTTCCTTCTATCAACTCCCCAACTGAAGTGTCTACCTTGCCCAGTGGTGATTATTCCCGAATCCGAAATGTCAGCCGCTATTCACGATGAATCCGGTCCGCCTGTAAACCTGTCTCCATTCTCCACCACCTGGCTCAACGCTCAGACTTCTTTCAAAATTCTGATTCTGTAAATCATAGAACATTCTGTAATCACCGAACCCGAGTTTGTGCTTTATAACCGCTGCAGAGCCAGCACTATTTAGACTATTGAAATTCCCAAAGTAACTCTAGGTTGGTGTGATTAGCACCGCTGCTGAGATATTCAGTTAGTTCTGAAATATGATTGATTAAATACACTCTCATTAGAATTACTGAGGACCCAACAAGGTGATATGGCTATATGGTGTCCTACTGATCTGACTACTATGAATGTGACTGTGTGTACATGTTGCCGGGAGGCACCGATAATGACCCGTAGGCGACTCTGAGTGGTCCCGAGGCAGCCCCGAAGTGGTCCCGAGTCTGACCCAAGGTGCCCCGACTAGTCCCGAGCCGGCCCAGAAATGTTCCGAGTGAGTTCCGAATAGTCCCAAGCCACCCTGAAATAGTCCCAAGGCCGTTCCGAGTTGTCCCGAGTCACCCCGAAGTGGTCCCGAGTCGGTTCCGAGTTGTCCCGAACCACCCCGAAATAGTCCCGAGTCGGCCCCGAGGTGTCCCGAGTCGGCCCCGAGGTGTCCCGAGTCGGCCCCGAGGTGTCCCGAGTCACCCCGAAGTGGTCCCGAGTCGGTTCCGAGTTGTCCCGAGCCACCCCGAAATAGTCCCGAGTCGGCCCCGAGGTGTCCCGAGTCGGCCCCGAGGTGTCCCGAGTCGGCCCCGAGGTGTCCCGAGTCGGCCCCGAGGTGTCCCGAGTCGGCCCCGAGGTGTCCCGAGTCGGCCCCGAGGTGTCCCGAGTCGGCCCCGAGGTGTCCCGAGTCGGCCCCGAGGTGTCCCGAGTCGGCCCCGAGGTGTCCCGAGTCGGTCCCGAATAGTCCCGAGTCGGCCCCGAGGTGCCCCGAATTGCCCCGAGTCGGCCCCGAAGTGCCCCGAGTCGGCCCCGAGTCGGCCCCGAGGTGTCCCGAGTCGACCCCGAGGTGTCCCAAGTGTGAAATACCCTTGCCCGTGCCTGAAAATTGTTTCTTGTGTCCTCTCTTCCCTATGTGATTGACTCTGTACTCCCTTCCCATTCCCCCTATTCCCCTTCACCATGGCCCAACCGTTTCTCCCCGACGATTTCGTTGTTTGGTTCGATCAAGAAAAAGAGGCCGGTCGAGTCCCAGCCGATGCCGAGGTCGCCGCTACCCCGGCCCTCCTCAACAAATATTGGAAACAATATTTGGCCAACATGAGGAGGGACACTGCACACCAGGCTCAAATCGAGATGGGTGTGCAGATGAAGGCCGCCCAAGATGCCAAACTCGCTGAGCGCGATCGAGAGAGTCATGCCCTTCAGGTACATAATGCTAACCTCCGTACCGAGCTTGAGGCGGCTCGAGTCTTCTTGGCAGATGCCACCCCCCTTCCTCCCGATGGCACCGACGAAGCCGAGGAAGCGACCACCCAACCCCCTCCTGATGACGATCGTTCCTCCAGGCCCGAACCTGGCTCGGTAGCCCTCTTGGTGCGATTCACCAAGAGCCTGCCCAAGATCGATGGGCAGGACAAGGATAGCCTCCGCGACTGGCTAGCGAAGCTCAATCGTATCCGTGAGGTATCCGGCTGCCCCGATAAGGCCCTAGTCCAACAGGCCTTGTGTTGTGCTGATGGCCGTTTGAGCTAGTTAATCTATGACTGTTGGGTTGCGAATACCCGGACTTGGGTTGCAGTCGAACGTGAGATTACGGAGTCTCTGCTCGGTAAGGAGGAACTAGCAAACCTCCGGGCCTCCCTCGTTAAGATCCAGCAAGGGGTACATGAGTCGGCCTCCGACTTCGCCCAGCGTTATTGGTCGGTAGCCAAGCGGGCCTACCTCCCCGCAGATCTATATTTGCCTGTAATAACCGATCAACTGATTCGCGTCTTTGTAAGCAACATGAGCTACGGCCAGGTACGTTGGGAGTTGCAGCGTAAGCTCCCTAAGACCTTTAAGGCTGTTATCGCGAAGATTGATGGCCTTGCGACGGCCATGGGTCGCGAAGAGTACGCCCTCCCCAAACGACCTGAGGAGGAAGACATGGAGATTGGTGCGCTGCGCTATCAACCCGATAAGAACGCCAAAGCAAAGACCTCCGGGGCAGTAGCCGAGGTCAGGGAAGAGGTTAAAGATGTAATGAGCGACATGCGCGATATCAAGTCCGTCCTCAACGACTTAAAAAACTCCTTAAAGACGATGAAAGGGGAGAACAAAAAGAAGAACAAGACCCCCCTTTCCGTGTCCACTCCCCCTGCCCCCATTGCCCCAGCTGCCCCCTCTACCTTTGTCATCTCTAACCCCCCTGCCCAGACCTCCGGCTGCTGCTCTAACGCTGCCAGTGTCGCCGCGATGGCAGCAGCCGGATCGAGGTTACCAGTCCGCAGGACACCCCCGGGGGTAACCTGCTTCGAGTGCATGAAGGAGGGACACTATGTCTCTGACTGCGAGCTACTGAGGCAAAATCGCGAACGAGTCTATGCCCAGAAGGCTGCCGAACAGGCCTCGCAGGGGACCGAAGTTGCTGCCTTCCAGGGAAACGAGTAAGCGCATCTGATCGCCGACCTTGCATTGACCTCGAGCTACGAGGCGTGGCAATGCAGGCGTTGGTCGACTCAGGTGCGTGTTGCTCCCTTATTTCGACCCGGGCTGCTGACGCTCTCGCAGCTGCTGGTGCTGTAGGCCCGCGTAGGCGCGTTGACACCCGGTTGAAATCCCTGACGGGACACGCGATCACGGTTCTTGGATCCTTGCGAGTCCCAATCTATGGTAAGATATGTAACTTTAATGTTGTGAATGATATGGCCCATGATCTGTTATTGGGTGATGATGTCCTTGAGGTTGGAGGGGCGAAGATCGACTACGAGGCTGACCCAAAGACGGTTATATTTTGTGGTCGTACCCATGTAGCACGCCGGTCCCTCAAGGCTGAGAACTTTGTCGGTCAAATTGTGTGGGAGGCCGATTATTGGAAAAGACAGTTTCCCTCGGTCTTCCCCACCCCTGGGACCCCCCTCCCCTGCACCTCTGAGGTCTTCATGACTATTGAGACCGGGAACAACCCACCCATTAATCAGAGGCCATATCGTCTTCCCCTTGCAAAGCGTGAGGTCGTGGACCGGGAACTGGATAAGATGCTCGCCGAGGGCATTATTGAACCCAGTTCCTCCCCATGGGCCTCGCCCCTCACCCTGGTCCCTAAGAAAGATGGCACGGTACGGTTCTGCGTGGATTATCGAGCCCTTAATGCGGTGACCAGGAAGGACGCCTACCCCCTCCCAAGAATTCAGGACATTGTGGATAATTTGGGAGGTGCCAAGGTATTCTCTACCCTCGACCTGAAGAGCGGGTATTGGCAGGTGCCGATGCACCCCGAGGCAGTAGAGAAGACTGCGGTGGCCACACACCGAGGCCTCTTCCAGTTCAGGCGAATGCAGTTCGGCCTCTGCAACGCGCCTGCCACCTTTCAACGTCTTATGAATAAGGTGGTTGCCCCATTACGTAAGTTTGTGATGGTCTACCTCGACGACCTAGTGATCTTCAGTCGCACTGAGGAGGAGCACCATCAACATATCCAGGCAGTTCTGCAAGCCCTCCAGTCATATGGCCTTGTGGTCAAGGAATCCAAGTGTCACTTTGGGGTTCCAGAGGTAAAGCTTTTAGGATACGTAGTCAGTGCCCAGGGTGTTTCCTCTGATCCGGAGAAAGTGGAAGCTATACGTGACATGGCTCCCCCAGCCGACGTTAAAGCCGTACGTAGGCTCTTAGGGTCTGCGAATTATTATAGACAACTGATTCCCCATTATGCAGATATAGTTCGCCCCCTCGTGGAGCTCACGAAGAAATATGTACCCTTCAACTGGTCACCGGAATGCCACGATGCGTGGGAGGGCCTACGAGACGCCCTAGTCCACACGGTCACCCTGGCCTACCCTGACCCCCGGAAACCCTACAAGCTCTACACCGATGCTTCGGATTACTGCCTTGGTGCAATCCTCGTCCAGGAAGATGAGGAAGGGATTGAGAGGCCCGTACACTTCCTCTCTAGACAGTTTACAGAGACCCAAAACCGCTACCCTGTGATCGAAAAGGAGGCCTACGCGATTGTGTTTGCGCTCACGCGCCTGCGCCCGTACCTCTTTGGGGCAGATTTCCAAATTCTCTGCGACCACAAGCCTTTGAAGAGCCTCTTTCTGTCCGAGATGAAGAATACGAGGGTCCAGCGTTGGGCAGTGCTCCTTGCCGAGTATGCGGCGCCTATTGTGTACTTCGCAGGAGCCAAGAACGTCTGGGCGGATATGCTCTCTAGGTTGAAATCCTCAAGACCGGTCGATCTCCCCCACGAGGTTGCCGAAATTGGGATGGTCGAGGAGGATATGGCAATTCCCTTTGCGGCCTACGGTCTCTTAGAATCCCAAGTAAAAGGACTACAAATGCTCATGCCGGAGTTCCTCTACGGAGAGGAAGGGGTGGATGGTTACACGGTAAGTAATGGATTACTGTTCACCCTAGAACCTCCCTCGGGACTTCCAGCCTACCCCCGGTTGGTGGTCCCCAAAGACCTGCGACGGACCCTGATTGAGACAGCCCATCGTCAGGTCTGCCACCAAGGAATGAGGAAGACCCTGCTGCGGCTCCATGAACACTTCAAGTGGCCCGCCATGAGACGACAGGTCTACGATGTATTAGCACAATGCGCCCCCTGCGGAGTAAATCGCGGTCGTGCCGAGCATCCCAAGCCTACGCCGATGCCACTTGCGGAGAACCCTGGAGATGTGATAGGAATCAACCTCACGGGACCACTCCCCACCAGCACGGGTGGTAACCGTTTTATTCTTTCAATCATCGACCATGCCACTGGATACGTTGATTGTTATCCACTACCAGATAAAACGGCCCAGTCGGTGTACTTAGCACTATCCCGACAACACATCCCCCGCTACGGCCCACCTTCCGTGGTGATATCAGACAACGGCCTTGAGTTCAAGAACGCCACCGTGGAGGGCTATCTTCAGGAACTTGGGACCGAAGTCAGGCACACCACCCCCTACCATCCCCAGTCCAATGGAAGGATTGAGCGATTCCACCGTTCATTGAAGGATATGCTCAGGAAAGTAGTCAACGCCCGTGCAAGCGAGTGGGAGGACCACCTCGGAGATGTCCTGCTCGCCCACCGGACGACCCCCAGTGATGTCACCCAATTCTCCCCCTACTTCCTGATGTTTGGTAGGCATCCCCCTGGTCCCTTCCCCCGCCTACGCTTCCGCCACCTGGGGTCTCATGCCGAGAGGATGGCCCTAAGGGTGGACGAGCACTCCCGTGCGCTGAAGGAAGCTAATAACAATGCGGAAATCGCTCGCCAGAGGAACATCGAGCGCCTACAGAATCGTGCCAACGCAGGCCCTCTGAAGGTAGGCGATCGTGTCTTTGTGCGAGTGACGGAGCCCGGACCCCTAGATCCCCGTTGGGACCCCGGACATATCGTAGTTCGGATTCAGGGAAATGTTGTTACAGTGGTAGGTCCAAACAACAAAAGGCGAAATTTAAATCGCGATAAGCTGCGAATTGCTCATGAGCATCTCGATTGGAGCAGCTTACGCCCTCGCCTCACCCGCACCCAACGAAGAAACGCCCTCCCATCCAAACCTCTCCATCCTCCCATCTTCCTCCCCCGAGACGATCCCCCTCCCCTCCCGCCGGTAGATACATCTAGACCCCCACCACCACTACCTAGCATAGAACCCAACCCACCATCTTGCAGCGTGATCCCCCCTACCAATCCTACCTATACCTTTATGGCCTCGCGCCCGCCTCCACCACTTCCCCCTACGGTAAGCATGACTCCTGATCCTGTCCACCGCCCTACCAGAACTCTCACCAAACGCCCAGCTCCTCCTACCACTCCCCCAAAAATTGCGGCAAATCGCCTACGCCTACCCCTTCCTCCCCCAGCAAACCCTAACCGAGGACCCCTCCTCTCCACCCGCACCGCCCCCGTGAAACGCTCCCTACCTCCCCCTGTAAGTGAATTTACCAGAGTAACTCGCTCTCTCACGAGGTCAATGGAGGCAGAGGAAGCCAAACGCCTACGCTCCAGGCCTACGGAGGACGCGATCACAGCAGAGAAACGGCTCTGTATCGCTGCTGTGGCTCTTTTCCACTCCACCCCTGCCTAAGATTCCCTAATACCCCTACCCCCCTAAGATTGTGCTACGTGGATATGGTTAGATAACCCCTCACTATTCCTCTGTATAGGAACTGTGACTGGGGAAAATTATTTCTGAAATGAAGACGACCCTGATATTCTGACGGATGACGAGTAAGGAACGACGATTTAAGACGATCTTGGAAGTGCCTCCTGTTGTCCATAGGCTCGTACGGTTCGAAGACGTATGGTGTCCTAGCCCATCTGCACTACTGGAGCCTTTGCGGCCGCACTGCTTCGGTAGTCTTGCACTGGGCGCGGGGGAGGCATTGCGACTGTTTTGCCCGAATGTTGACCGACTTGTCCGAATGTTGACCGACTTGTCCGAATGTTGACCGAATTGTCCAAAGGTGGACTGAATTGCTTGTTGATTGAAGTATTAAGTGATGGTTTTGGTAATGGAATTTTGGAATTAAGACAACGTGACCAATGGGTATAATGGTCACATACTTTCTGTTTTAGACGTGCTATATAAGTTGTTTTTTTTTTACTTTGCAGGTATCTAAATAATTTATAGAAGTGAAATTGATTAAGTTTTTTTCTTTTCCCACTAAGCTTAAGATGTGGGGGGCCAACGCGCCCGGTGTTCCATTTTCTGCCCTGGCGCTGAAAGTATAAGAATATATTCTTTGGGTCCCAAAGACTAACCAACAATGTGTATTCACCTTCATCCACTCAACACTAATTCTGCTTGGGAGGTGGGCGCCTTTCAGAGAGTGGTCCTTACAATTATTGACGACTATTCCGGAGTATTTTCCCTTAAAATTTTAGCTATGCAAAATTTTGGTTGGTTGGGGAAGAGATTGTAGTTAAGTCTAGTTCTTAAACAACTTCAAACCTATTTCAGACCACTCTCTGTGTTTGCCTGCCCCCGATACTCAAAATCACCCTGATTAAGTCCCCTACACTTATAATTAATCATTAATTTCATCTATTTTTAAGAATTTTTCATGTCTTTCATTTATCTGACGAGCTCCTGCCTAACTACAATATTCTCATTTAATTATAATTTATAAGGAACCAACAATACTATAATCAAAGCCCTACGCTACTTACAGCTTAGAACTAATAACATGATTCGCTTCAAGGTGGACCTGAGACCGGATTGGGTTAGTAACATAAATATTCAAAATTTCATATTCAACGTCTAGTGCATACCAGCCTCGTGCGAGTAATTATTACGAGAGTTGTTAGAAATTGTTTTTAAATAGAAAAGAATTGATCATTAGAGTCTGAAAAGCTATGATATTAAATGATAATTACTATAGGCCAGGTATGCAATGGTCGGAGACACCAACAAAAGCCTATTAAAATAGTCTATAAACCGGGAATGAATCAGGAGGGACCCTACAGTTACTTTTTTAGGCCACAGTGGTTGTCTCACTTATCCTTGGCACTTGGGATAATTGAAATCTGATGGGAAGATTGTCGGTGACCATCTGGCAGGAAACGCTGGAGCAGGACTGATCCCCCTGTGCCCATAAGAAGCTGGGTGCTAGCCACAATCATAGTGTAGTGAATGGCAATGTCCAAACCTTAGGGAAGTGCTCAGATCCACGCTGCAAATCGAGATTATTTTAACATTATTTCATATTACCTCAAATTATTTCACGATAATTGGTAGATTATTTCTAAGCAATTTGCCACAATTACCTGTATATATTCATTGAATTATTAGAATTTAAGGCATAAAGTTACTACGTATCAGGAGCTCGTCCTAAAAAACTCACATTTTACTACCATTCATTAACTAACGGTGACGACCGGCTTTTAATGGATATTTCATGCATGTTGTTATTCTTCTATCATTCCTGCCTATACGGCATAATCTTGTAAAATTTCATATATTTTAGCCTAAAACGGCTCGTTATAACTATATTGTCACTTTTATTGTTTGCCCTAAGCGGCTTTTCACCAATTATGTACCAGCGTAACGCTGAAACGGATATGCGACCAAGGAAAGTGATAACCAACTTGGCATTCACACTGACTGTGTGTGGTCGCCTGGGTTCGAAATTTTGTAGACTTGTCCAAAATTCACAACATGCCGTGAAATTACCCAATCTGGCTCGTTATGACTTTTTATTGTAGGTATTTGAACCGTCATTGTTTGGTAGTGTGCTTAGTATTTTCTTTTTCACTTATTTTTCATACCCTCTGATGATCACGGGCCTACGCCCCCAGGATCTACGTAACCTCAGGGCCACCGATCCAGTTAGGCCCTGCACTCCGCGACGCCACGGGGCCCCCCGCTCCCTACGCTGGATATGATGTCCCCCCTACCCGATGACTACAAAATTCGACGAAATCAGGATTAATCGGCAGCGACAACAACATATTTTCACTAAACCATGGTGAAATTTCTTCAAATCTAAGATGGTGGCGGTTGCCCTGTGAGGCCAAAGACATTAGAACACTACGGGTGACCGCCCCATTACACATCAGTGAGCGTGCTGCGCCAACCTATTAAATCTTAATCTGTGCATCTATGAGGAAAAGACACTATTCCCGGATCATTCAAATAATGCCAAAGAGACAATGCTGCGGCTTATTCGCCATTTTGAAACTAAACTGACACTGTGTGTCCAGAACCCACCGCAGTCGGGTGCCACTTTTCGACGTGGCCACTGCACACCGCTCCATAGACACTCAACTTTTATTTTAATCCATATATCTTGCATCAATTTGCTTCTTACTTGTCGCCTATGATATCTACGGATATCCATTTAATTCCTACCTAAAGTACAAGATTGTGATTACGACTTACTTGTTGATTTCGGTGTAATTGTTGGTTACGATGTCTGTCTCCTTCCCCATCTTCCTGGTTCCAACAAGGGTTCCCCGCAGTGAAAGTTTTCCCGTGTTCTGATTGGTCAATAATCCAGCGAGAGTGCTGCCTGTGGCACCCTCTACGGTGAACTGACGAACTAACTTTTCCCGCTGGGATCTTGAGCAGAGGCACGCTGCTTGGGTACCGACGGTTGGGTTAGACATTAACATGGCTTCCGATCTTCTTTATTATCATTTGAGTTTTCTGTATAATTTGTAAATATACTTCAAACTAGAATGGCGGGGACGTCTGTGAAGATCTGAGGTCATCTTAATATAATTCGGTGGATATTTCTACCCAAGAAGAACACTCCTAAAAATGATTTATTAAATATAAATATATATTTCTCTTTGCTGCTATATCTCCTATTCCGAAATTAACCGCAAAACAAAATGGCCGCCGCTAACGGTCAAAGCCAGGCTATCGCTATCACTCGAGAGCCTGCGCTGATTATTAAACCCACCCCCCTTGTAATTTAATCTACGATCCTCGTCCCGCTAGGTTCAAAGCAAAGATATCGGCGTCACTATCAAGGCACCACTCCAACCTGTTCACCTAGCCTATCGTATCTACCCGATGGTTCAATGGACTCGCCCGCACTTGAGGAAGGTCTCCACCCGGGCCCCGGGTCCGGACCCGCCCCGGGCGCGTGGTCTTTGGACCCGCGGCCCACCTCGATGATGATTGGATAGCTTGAAAACGAGGCTTCCCTCAGGTGTAGGCCAGCCTACCTAGTAAGCCCCTCCCTCAAGGAACTGCCCCCTTCTCTCTATTTTGAATAAAATAGAGGATCCGATTGTCCTCGGCAGTCTATTGCCAGCCTATCTTCAATCCAACCACAAGTTCTCTCCGAGTTCCTCTGTGAATATCCTTACCTAAGATACGCTCGTATATTACTAATATAGACGAACTTTACACTGTGACTGGAGAAGTGATCAAACTGTATCAAAAAACTTTTATTTGGATGGCATAAAGGAGATATTATGCTGACAATCAGATACCACCTTCATTTAAATAGTTGCTAGCTTTAATGTCAAAGATAGCATGACTATGAGTACAAGAAATCATTCCAGAAATTACATTTTCATGTTATCCAAAGCATAATTAGAAGTCCGTACGGTGGACGGAACAGTTAGTGTTTACAGTCAGTAGTCAACTTCATACATATAGATGACATCGGCAGGAGGCAGTATGAAATTGACGACTGGCCAAGAGCGAAATCCGTACTGTCCACAGTACGGATGTCTGTTTTATATTATAGGAGTAAATATTAATAAAAAATACTCAGAAAATTACAAATTTTTGCGTCACAACAGATAGACAGTTACGTACTATTTTTTATTTGTTGGCACAGATAAATACTTGAATGTGCTATATATACTCTTGTTTTTGTTGATACTACACAATAAAGTTGTTCTTTCACAGTTAAAAGATCATCTACATGTATGTTTTATTTCTTCCGGTAAAATAACATGATTGGAGTAGAAAGATTACTTTAATCTTAACGTTCAAAAAAGAAATCATGTTGCAGGATCACATCATACTGATACTGCAGTTCCCCTTCCTTTGTCATACACCAGTCGGCAAGGTTGTTCCGCATTTGCTTCACCCGAGCACTCCTATTTCTGATCACGGTCGGATCACCGCCAGCTAGGGCAGGTTCACCCCTCCAAATTCCCCTGTGTTGCACATAGTCACGGTCTTCCCAATCCGTTGCTTCCTTTGGAATATACACTTTGCCAGCACGTTCCCGTAGGAAGTTGTGAAGCACAATGCACGCCATGACTACTTCAGCAGCATGTTCAGGTGTCATATCAATCTCTCTTCTCAGAATCCGGAAACGTGTTGCCAAAATTCCAAAGGCATTTTCGACAATCCTACGGCAACGTGATAGACGGTAGTTGAAAATCCGTTGTTTCATGGTTAACTTGGAAGAGGGATACGGTTTCATGAGGTGCTCCGTCATCTCGAACGCATCATCTGCGACAAAATAGTATGGCAGGTCACCCTTGTAGCCCGGGAATGGGACAGCTTCTGGAACCCCCAACGGATTGCTCTCATCTTTGAGATCTTGCTGCAGGGAACAGAACTTCCACAAAGTTGAATCGGATGATCGTCCCTCAGCCCCAACGTCCACGTACATGAAAGAGTAGTTGGCATCTACCATGGCGAAGAGGACTATACTGAAGAATTTCTTATAGTTGTGATACAGGGTTCCGGTTTTCTTGGGCTTTATTATGCGGATATGTTTCCCATCTAGTGCCCCGAGTACATGGGGCATGTTCCAGCGGTCGTGGAAATCTTGTGAAACTCTATCCCACTCTTCTTTCGTTTTAGGTGACTGAAAACAAGACCACAAACATTTAGCAAACATATAAAGTAATGATATTAATAATAAAGAATATTTTCATAATTAATACATAACATAAAGTAACAGATTAATTGTCCAAATAATAATATTTTACTTTTATAAACTAATAGGAAACGTTCTTTATGTGACAAAATTAGTAATTAGTGAACTATAATACCAAATTACATGATTCTTAATTAAGAGATACTATTATATACTTTAAATTTATAAGTGCATATTAACAGGACTTGTAATACCTTTAGAAATTCTTCATGTAGCACAGCGTAAAGGGCTTTGCAGGTGTCTCTCACTATAGGAAGGACGGAACTTTCACCGACGAGGTAACTTTGATGAAGAGTGGTGACACTGTCCCCTGGAAAAGTAATGCCGAAATTACAGTAAAAATTATGTAATAAATAGATAAAGATGATTTATGTGAAATAATTGGTTTATGATGGAACATTCAGAGGATTCTATTTCTTCATATTAATAATACAGGAATTTTAATTTGCTATTAGGAAAAGGCACATTAGGAATTTTGACGCTGACATATATTTTAAGGTAAATTAAGTGCACAGTCTAACTTATGTACCGGTATATATATTTTTTATTACTAATATTCAACCAACAAAATTATTATTTGATAATGAACACGTACCTCTAGTGAGATACCTGATAGTAAGGCTCAGACGCTCCTCTGGGGTTATTGCCTTCCTGTAGTTGGTGTCTTGCCTATGGATGAGGGGGGCAACACGGTCTAGTAGCTCCATGTAAACTGCTGGAGGCATCCTTGTTGTTTTTGTGAACACACTTTGACAGCCTAGCTGAAAATAATAATTACAGGAGGTCAATTATTATACATACAAGTTGATTATCTTAATAATTTCTTTAGTTTAACCAGCTTACAGTTCAAGCGTGCGTTAACATGTTTTTAAGGTTTATTATAAAATTTGGACGTACGGTCAAGTCTGAGCAGCCCGCCCTTTTCGGTGGAGGCATAAATACAAGTCGAACCATGGTTGACAGGGAGTGGGGTTGGGGGGGGGCTGTTCTAATTTAAAATATAAACTATAGTTTAATATGCTGCGATGGACTGACATGATCATTACCACAGTAGCTGAAGATGCTTGATGTATATATGATTTAAGATAAAGATTTATAAATACATACTCGCACAAAATCAGATTCGAGCTTTGCCAAGGTGTTCCGCTGTGTCACGTCTGTTCGTGGCTCGAGGAACGGGGACATCCAGAAAGCATGTTGGTGCGGACGTTTTATCCCTCCAACGATTAAGCAGTCGTCATCAGCATCTTCCAGAGCTATGCTTACTGCCAACGAAATCACTTTGAACCTGTTTACAGATACATCAGTTAGAAGCCTTTGGCGCTTAGACATGTTTGAACAACGTGTTGGAACTGCGTGTGTGCTAGAACGAAAGTAGTCAATTTGTTCATGCGTAGTACCCGATGTCACGTGACTGTCACATGGCTTTTCTAGGTCAGGTTTACTAATCCGTGACTACGGACGGGCTTCAATAAGTAGACGGACGGACGGACGGACGGATGGACGGACGGATGGTTGGTGGAAGACGGTTTTTCCGTTTGGTGGATGTAGGCCTTTAGAGGTAGAGATGTCAGTGAAGGTAAGCCATGTAGAGCCATGGGGTCTCAGGGCTATGATTTTCAGATTGAAGACCATTACATGCAATAAACGGTGTTTAGAGTTAGTTTTCACCACCGCAAAAGGTAAACTCTTTTGTTCAAGACATTTCTATGATTTATTGATGTCTATGGTTAATCTTTCCTACTCCAACTTCACAGCTGGTAGGTTACATTGTAAGAGAAAAATATGTAAGAGGATCTTACCACTGGTTCTCGTCAAAGTTGACGCAATTGGCAAGGAGCTTGGAGATAGATCCTCTGGCGTCGCATTTCCTACGTCGATCGGGAGCCTCAGCGTTAGCCGAAGCAGAAATAAGTTTTATTGATATCCGAGAGATCGGCGATTGGCAAAATCTAGCCGTTTCGTTATATTTAACAAGGTCGAGTGAATCTTGTATACAGTTGGATAGAAAAAATGTTACTCTCTTGTTCAATTAATTTTTGTTTTGGGTTTTCTTTCATTTTGGCGGTTTGGAGCCCTTGTGGGGTTGTTTATTTACTGAAAACCCACGTTTGATAAACAAGTTGTCGCCAAACTACAGTAAACTACAGTATGTTTTATTATAAATATATGATAGTGCACTGGTAAATTTTATAGGAACTGGATAAATGCGATAGACCTCTGCAACTGTAACAACTATATTTGTTTATTTTCTCTTTTTCTTTTTTCTGATGGCGGTTTTCTTTTCCAGACGCTAACGCAGGTGAAACCTCAGGTGCGGTCGATATCAAGATCAATCCCAAGGCAAATGATGTTCAGAAGTTTAGTTGCAGCATATTGATTCGTATATGTGTAACTTATTGTCAAACTGAATCCCCTTGGTTCATTGTGGAATGCTTGCCTTGTATAAACAGAATAACTTATTCCTGCTTACAGAGTTACTGTAACAGAATATATTCTAATATTTATTCATCACTACGTGGAAGGAATCATGATGATTGTGAACAAAGTATTTGTTTTAGCTGCCAGTGAATATAGTTTATTGAACTTGGTTTACACAATGTTTGACATAGAAGGTTATTCAGTGCCAGTGCCCCCCAACCTCCATACAGCGAGGTATAACGTCAAACAGCAGTATGAAAGCAGAGTTCATGAGAGCTAGTTCCGTTTCCCTGGCGACAACTATGACGCAACTTGCTCATATCAAAGCAATCAAGGAGCCATTCTTCAAATCAAACTTCAAATAAGCCCAACGATATTGCATTCAAGTTAATGTAAAAATGTAGCTTGTTTTCCGGATTTAGTTTGTTTGATACTGACTTGGTATGCATAGTATGTGTTTTGATTGTACCCAAAGGATGTCCATCAACATATGAAAGGTAATGTTGTCTCCTGAATTTGCTTTATTGATTTTGTGACAACTTGATGTTTTGAATTGGGGCCAGAGTTTTACAAGCTTCTTCCCAATCAACAAATTTTCTCTTTATTCTTGTCTAAACACTAATGATTAACTAGAGAGCGCATTATAGTGTATGGTATTTATTATACTTTGGACAATTTATACGTAGTATAACAATTGAGTATAGTAATACCAATGTGTAATACAATTGACGAGGTATTACGAGAGTATTAAATTGGTAACATGAAATTTGAAAATTGCAGATTTGACAATTGTTATATAGATACACACGTAGTGTAAGAAAATTGATACAATGTATCAAAATGACATTGGATAATTGTTGAGTTTATCAAAAAACAAGTACCAACCAGAACATTGATAAAGTCAGTTCTGTAAGTATGTGGCCAAGGTCTGCTCTGAAGACCACGTTCCGAGTTTGCAGATGTCAGATGCCGTCATACCCGATGCGGATGCATGTTGGGCGCCGCCCCTCCTGAAGGAGTGTGGAGTGTAGGCTGCTGGGTGCGGGATACGGGCTCGGTGGAGGAGGATACGCAGGATACGTGTGAATGCATCTGAAGTGAGAGGTACTCCTGGTCTGACCAGAAAAATGGGGTCCAGCGGGGCCGCAGGGGCTGCCGCTCTATAAGACTCCCATAATTCCGCAGGTGAATAACGAGGATCCGAAGCCGCGGGTGCCACGATAACCTGAGGGGAAGAAGGGGCTATCGTTTTTGACGATATAATCCGTACGTGTAGTGTGCCTTGTTGGGCGATAACGTCACCCCTGGTGATAACGTGAGAAGCCCTGGAGGAGGGAGAAGCGAACAAGTTTGAAGCCCTAAGGAGGGAATAAAACGCGAAGACTGCTGCCGTTTTGAAGAGTAGGCCTACAGTAAGCCCGTCGGCCAGGTCACAGATCCTATGAAGAATATCCAACGTGATGGGGGGGGCTCTGTTGGTAACATGTCCTGAGAGTATAGCAGACCCCCGGAGAACTGCAGAAGCCTGCGGCGATACAAACGGAGAAATATCGCCCCCATGGTCCGATATCCAAGACTTCACCCCCGATACGTAGTTCTTCACCGCACCCGGGGAAGACAGCTTGTTGGCGAGGGCTTGTATGTACAAGGAAGCCTGGAGTATCGAGGGTCGGCGAGGATCGACTCCATGTCGGCCGGCCCACTGGAGAAAAAACGTCGCTTGCGATTTAAATGTCTTCTTGAGATAAAGTTCGAAGTGAAGACTGGAGGTCACGTGACCGAGCGTGGTCTTATAAACGTCCGATAGGGGGCGCATGTGTCTATGAAAGCGCCCTCTGTATTCATTACTGTTCACAAGTTCGCTCTAATTACAAGATAAGTAAACTGTAAAAATTAAAGGTTGAGGGATGATTCCAGTATGGGTCTCCATACTTTTAAGGTAGTGGCACTTTGTTGTCTTGTCCGGTTGATGGCAATTTGATTTATTAAATCTTGTTTGGTTTGTTGTCTATACATATAGTTTCTTATATGTGTACTTCTTCTTGACTTCAAATTCTTATTGTGGTAAGTCTAACATTATAATGATAAAAAGATACAACGATTTTGATTATTTTGAAGTTTGTTCAACAAGTTTTGTGATGCACAGTCATAAAGAACACAGAAGGCCACATAGTCTGCGTATGGCAGGGTCATCGATTTATAAAGTAAAATAGCAGTTTTGACATCAAGGAATTTTCTAATTTTCGATAAGACACCAGTTTGATCGTGTTTCCTAAATGCTTAATTATATCTGGATTCGGATCTAGTTTGATACCCAGGTATTTAGAATAGTGTACCGATCAATTCCAGTATGATCAATCTTTAAAATTAGATTTCTTTAGTTGCTGTTTTGTGCCGAAAATCTTTTCTTTTCTCATGGATTCGGTGCAAACCATTCCGACTCTCTGGGCAGTCCTTCCTGTACAGCTTCTCCTGTATCTACTCCAGAGCTGTAGTTCACGGTATAATCCGTGCATAAACTGTTCTCGCAGCTATCAATCGCCATGGTGAGGTCATTTTCATATTCAAATATCATATTTTCTTTTATCAATGTGAAATGTGTGGGATTGTTAGAAAGAACATAAAATGACAACCTATAATATTATCACTTGAACTTAGCACAAAGACTGTTTGGAAGACCCCTGGTGAGAAATGGTAGTACTACTGTCTAACTTGGTCAGTTTTTAACTATTATATCGTTGTTATCTATTATATTGTGAAAGGGTGACATTAGTTCATCTATTATTGACATTTGTATTGATAAATAAATAAGTTATTAAAGGGGTTTCGTGAGGAAGAAGGCTTGATATGCAATGTCCAAGGTCGTTCAAAATATCGCGCAACCTGACCTATCACAAGCACAGGGAACCAGTACAATGAAACCCTCGTCCCCAAACAGGGAGATGATGGTTAAATTCCGGTCCGGCATAGATTCGCCTTATGTATTGTAAATATTTAAATTCTTTTAGTTTACCTACAAATGACAGGTTATTCTAATTGTCCTAACGTACTTGTATACACGTTTCATAATCTCCTCCATACAGGATTTTGACACGCTCATAGCGTCAAACTATTTTCTATCTCTCGCTTACAGAAAAGAAAGAAAAGGAATACAGTCACCAATGAAGCTTTTCCCCTTATAGTTAGTCTGCAATCAGAAACTCTGTTACCCCCAGGCTTTTACATGTTTGTAAGGGAGAAATCCCTTTCAAGGTGTTATTTCACGCATGTGATTTGATTATCTGTTCTCATGATTTTGAGACAAAGGAATGTTCGCAAGTCTGAGTACTGCAGGCAATCCAAGCAGAGTAATTTTCCGAATACAACGTTTTCAGACAAAAGACAAAAATAGAGAATATTCCACTCTGGTTGTTAAAATGTAGTGGCTGAGCGTCTTCTAAAAAATTGATAAAGTAGTATGTTGTTGACATTGAAAATCGCACCACAGACGCACTCCATATATTATCGTCAACCACCACCCAACCACCATCCTATATATACTTTTTATACTACATTTGTGATGCATTACCTGTGGTATTGTTTAAAATTTGTCTAAAATAAAGATTTCATTTACCCTGCTGTTACTTGTGTTGGCTTATAATTAGTCGTTAATTTTAAAATATTAAAATTGAAACTAGGACGGCAAAAGCCAAATAAAAGACAACATGTGCCAACTAATGACTATGATTTCTTACATGCTTTTTAGCTTAAGTGGACATAGCGATGAACACCTTCGTAACTAGATTTCGTTGAGTGTATAAATATTTTCTAATATATATACTTATGCTGAATTTAACTACGGATTTCACTCTGCTTCAAATCGTGAGATTTCCCAGTGATATACTTTAGGGACCATCAATTGACACTGCCTTCAACGCCATGGTCCTGAAGCCACATCCTTTATCGTGTATGTCTGGTCACGTGGTTGACTTGGAAGGCTCATAGCCACACGGCACATTATCTCATTATGTGGGTTACCTTATCAGCAGCTGGTTGCTGTAGACAGTGCGTGGCCTTGGCACTTGTAGTTTGTTGATTCTGAGCGGTCTGACGCACACAACCGTCCACCTTACGTCAATCAGCGCTGGCTGCTGATGTGTGTGTGTCCCTGCGGTTGCCTTCACCTCTGAAGTGTACCCTACCATTACCAACGAGCGTAAAATCTGTAGCTTGTACCGCTCTCACAAACACAATGTATTCATATTAGACTATTTTCTGAAAAATTTAATTTTATCGGGGTCGAGAGATAGATCTTCAGGGACAATTACTAGTGATACTATTTAGCGTCTTTTTCTTGTTACTTTCTAATAAAAATTGAGGTGAAGAGATAAATGTCGAATTTCCATGATTACATAGTTCACTACCAAACAAAGAGCTAAACGAGTGTTAATGTCGTTAAACAGCGGCACCGGTCATTTGGTCATTAGCTCAACCACACCTCTATTCATACTAATCCAATATTTTTGCCTTAAGGTGCTGTTTCTCGTCATTTAATGGTAGAGCGGTTTACTGCACACAGAATCGAATATAACCCAGTCTGCATAAACCCTTCAGCCGACCATCATCAGTCTGCAACAAACCATCATGTGACTGACGTTAACACGCTTTGCAGTTTCAATCACATCATACAAATGCAATTTATGCTAGAAGTACACTGCATATTGCAGAGCCCACAAAATGAGTGACATAAGTAAACTTACACTCAAACGAGTGGCGTCTAGCTTTTATCCTACCCCATTTCCACATTTTTTCAGTATCAGAAAGTAGTGGCATAAACAACACTTTATGTCACACCCGTGACATAAACAAATCCCATGTTAAGCCTATGGCGTTTTTTATTAGGGGTAGGATAAAAACACTTACATAAAAACAAAGTAAGGCAGGCCTGATAGGCTACTGCACTAGCCCAGTAATATATTCTATGCCTATGTACCCGTCAATATCTTTATATTTTCCACATGTGTTGGACATAAGTGGCCTTTATTGGCATAGAGTAATCTGCAGGATTGATAAAAAATTTTCAAATATAAATGCATCTCTGCATGCATGGACAGTGTAGAGGTTGTATGTCCATGCTGCATGCTAGAGACAACGGCCGGGAGCCGACCAATAAGCCCATGAGGTAGGCGAGAAAACCCCCAACGGGTTTACTCTTTTGAGACCCTGTTTACACCTTAAACGCCAAAAACGTTTTAATCTGAAAATGTAAGGAAATATATGAGGAGATAATACTTAAACTTGTGTGTTTACGATGTGGTGGCAACCGTTGAAACACTGCACGAAAACCACTATTTTACATATATATACGCCATCGCGATAGCGCACGTATCGGCTGTATAGTGGCTTGTTTATATTTATATACGCCTGTTATACGCGTCTGCGTTTCGGGCGTCTATGAGACAGTTTCCATATGTAGACGCGCGCGACTTGGCTGTCTTTCACGCCTGGCGTATCCAAGATAAAACATGCTCTGTGCGATATATATACGCCAGGCGTATATATGATACCAAAAAAAAATTTGACCACGGCCCACCCCGTCCTGTTGGTGTTGGTAGAGGATGCACCAACACTGACCCGCCACCCGCTACCTCCCAACCCCACCCCCTACCGCCCCCCCGACACCCCACCGCCCCCCCCGACACCCCACCACCCCACCACCCTACACTCACTCTACCCACAGTGAAGCCCTGGTACACGACCCCCGCCTCCCTGCAGTGTGTGTGGGCGGACACCCCCCGTCACTCCCACCACCCCCCGTCACCCCCCCCCCCCCGTCACCCCCCCCCCCCCGACTCCCCCCACCACCCCACGCCACCCCAAGCCAGCCTCAGTGAGAAGCCCCCCGCTGCCCGCTGCCCACCGCCCACCGCCCACCGCCCACCGCCCACCGCCCACCGCCCACCGCCCACCGCCCACCGCCCGCCGCCAGTCGCGTTTGTACAGGTTGACTCAGTGGGAAACCCTACCCTGCCCCCCACCGCCCCCCGATGCCCGCCGATGCCCGCCGATGCCCGCCGATGCCCGCCGATGCCCGCCGATGCCCGCCGATGCCCGCCGATGCCCGCCGCCCGTTCTTAGGGACTCCATCTCTATAGTGTTAACTTGTTAAAGGCTTATATATGGGAATACCCCGAAGAGTGGTGTTTTCAGGGTAAAATCTATTAAAAAAACGTTTAAGAAAACCAAAGAATGCAGGGTTTATTATGTGTAATTAATCAATTTATATTTAATCGGGTTTTATAAAGGTTTTATAAAATAAATTGGTAATATAAGATTGTATTTTTTATATAATACAGACTTGGATGATTAATGGAAGATGGAATATGCTACCAGTAGTGTCCCCAAGTTGCAAAGATCGGAACTATTGGATGGTGGTATATATACAACGGAATCAGGCGTATATATGACGTATATGAGACCGCACCATGGACATGTATATACGCCACTATGAGACGGATTACAGGTCGAACTTCTAGACGCAAAATCCTACTGCTAGACGCGTTTCGCATACATATGTAAAGCGGTTAGTTTCGTGCAGTGAAAACGACCAGACTCCCACTGGGGAGGCACCGCCTGAACTCAAACACTGGGAGAAGAGAAGGGGTTGCAAAGCCGTTCACTCTGTATACCATAACTATCTGAATCATTTGTTGTATTTTCATATCTAACATTTACATCATCTATGAACTTGTAGGTATATTCACATATTGAACTATGCATGCTTTAAACGCCACTGACTGGTCTTGCCTAGAATACGTATATGCCTTCAGAGACAGATATCAGTATATCCTATAGTGCCCAAATACTCATACAAGAAAACCACCTGTTTCTGAAGTGGTTTAGAGTTGATGACAACTGGGTTTTTTTTTCTCTATAACGGTTCCATTTATTGAATGTTTTATAGAGAAAGGCTTCTATCAGCTATAATGTGAGTGATAACTGGCATTCACTTTTATCAGTGTCATTCTGAAATCAGCAACTCATTTCTCGACCTTGTAAATATCAATTTAGATCAGCAATGATATAAATTCCGATATTGGTGCCGGGGATACAGAAAGGGAGTCATGGCGACGATCCCTGGAATCGCCAATACAAAATAGCATGTATGTGAGATGTTATTTCATAGTAATATCTCCCACTGATAAAATAGCGTCTTGGAAGCAAAATCAGGTGAAATGTAAAACAATAGCTCACATACAGGCCATTTTGTGTCGGCAATTTTGGAAATCGCTGCATTTCACATTTGTGTGCCTCTGGCTTTATAAAGTTTTAGATAGGACAATCGGAAAACTTCATAAAATCTGACTGGAATGGATTAAAACTCTCCAATCAAATTGCACCAAACTATGTAATCTAATTGCGCAAATGTGCACTAGACGTTTTTCCTGCACTGAAATTGCGCAATCCTCTAAACTGCAGTTGTGCACACTGGAAAACTTGCTGGGAACAACGAGTGAGCTGAATTTCTTGCCAATGAGTCTCATAAAGCAAGATGCTCGTAAGAAATTGGTGGTCTCTTTTCATTTGTCCATTTTAACAATAATATTCACTGAATATTTTTTGTCTGAGACAAAGACGTGAGGCGACAAAATTACTATCTTCTTGTACTTTGAAAAAATGAGTTCTGAAATTATGGCCAACAAAGAATGCTCAGGAATTCTTATGCTGATGAATAATTGATTTAAATTAAGACGGTAAATATGTAAAACCAATTATGATAAGACAAATGAAAACACCAAGATACAATCATCCATACAGAATGAGAATATTGAAGAGGTGGGTTAGAAAAATATATCTTTTTAAACTTTAAAATAGCATAATTGTCCCGTGTTTTTAATTTAAATGAGGGTGTGTTACATAATCTAATTACATCTCCGTATAGGGGATGTTTACTGGTTGGGCATCACATTTGAGTTGTCCTTTTCGCGCTTACATTATTGATAATTAAGTGATACATAGGCCGTACAGCAGACAGAGACATGAAGTTCATATGGAAACAAAAATAGTCGTCCGGTTTTCCTATTTCGCTTGATTATGAAATGGTATTCGGTTCTGTCTCGTTGAATGCAATTATTGACGTTTTAAGAACTTTTGACTGTGGAGAATAATTCATTCAATGTCCCGGTTAATTAACCTTGAAACTAACACTAAAGACCCTGTCATGTAAAATCCTCCAAATGTTGTAAAACACATGTCTAACTTATGAAGTGAGGGTCAAGTGCTATGCTGATTTTTAATCAACATATATGATATGATATCTAGAAATTACATATAATTAGATTTCACATAGCAAAACTCATTTTAAAATATCCAATTCATCGGCCAGCCACTAAGTTTACTTATAAAGCCATGTATATAGGTTCCCCGTGTAGCTAAGCTGTAATATTTTAGTTCAATATTACATTTAAAAATCCCCCAAGCAGATGAATTGGCCAGCCCTCCTGGAAGACAGCTCATACTCCTGTTGGTACACTCTATAGCCAACATGTAACTCTTGCAGGCACTATATTCTCCTCCACCAAGCATAAATTATCATTTAAATCATTACATAGTATACACTACCTATATTTTCTACCTTAACAAACCTTACAATTAATAGCCACCACCTTTTCCAATATTCTAATTGCAATTCTTGGTTGAACTGCTACAAATATGATTTGACACTTCATCAGAATCAGATATTCCATCGTAAATTTGATCCTTTCCATGCTCTCTACCTGAACATTACCAAACTCCTGTACTGCAATTGCTGTACTGTCCACCAGGTGGGGTGTCAGACCGATTGCCAACAGCCCCGGCAAGTTCAAACCATATCCCCCTATAAAGTTTGGGAATATGGCAAGCAGTCATGGTCACTGCACACAGAGCCCTCTCTGACCCCCTTGGACATCGGGAGGTGGTGATCTTTTATGGCCAGTTGAGAACAAGTCTTTTCACTAACTAAAATTGAATTGCCCTGCCTTGCCCTGTCAATGGATTGTCCTCTCGCCTGATTTTTATTATGATAAACTTGCATAGGGCAAAACCCAAGGATTCAAACTAAAATATATAGATACAGATATACGTATAAAACTCCATTTAAAAGACTAAATATGACTCTAGACTAAAAAAATAAAGATATGTCTAAAGATAAAAAAATATATAGTTAAACCAGGCCTATTATTTTACACCATGTCAGTTTCTTTCAGCTTTAACAGAGTAAATGTATGTTTCTACACATATAAGCCCTAGAAACTAAAAGTCACCTGCCTTGTTTTTGAGAGAACTGCAGAAAATCATCTTTTTGAATACATTTCCTATGTAAATCAATTAAAGGTAAATGCGCTTATCTCACCATCTTAGTTACGTCAAAGTATATAAAACAGTGTATTTCAGTGATTCTTATTTGAAAATATGTCACAAAGAACCAGTAAGAACTTATAATTGACGATATTTGAAAGCCAATGGGGAGGGCCACTGTGAATTGACGTGTTACCCTCTCAAGGAAAAACAAATGTTGAAGTCATATTTTCAAGTACATAAAACGAACACAGCTACTATAAAATTAATTTTGCGGGTAAATGCCATATTCAGAAACACAAAATGAAGATTTATGGTATCATTGTATCTAACTTCAGTGGAAGAACTGCCTAGTTGCAGAACTGGTAACAATGCAAAAATGCAAAAATTGTATTATTCAATTCCTAGACACCGAAATATAGGATCTCCCAATGCACTAGAGTGGATTATGTCAGTGGACACCGGACATTTATTAAGGACAAAGGCTAAAAAAAACGCGCAAGCCAGGTGCCCTTCTTTCTATATCAATCCGATTAATATTTGGAATGGAATCTATGTACCCACCTCACGATAAGAAGGAGGACAAATGATATAAACTACTATGGGAAAACGAGCTAATAAAAGTCAACAATGTATTAGGAATGTATATGGTATAGTTGCAATTGGAAAGAAATGCTTTATCAAGAAAGAAGAGACGTCTCACTTCATTGAGAATTTCACTCGAGGTTCACATTATAACACTTTCTAGAATAGTTTTATAAAAGATAATCAGTGTTACTAGGCCGTATGAATCAAGTGTATTATGTCTATACCTGTACTACAAAGATGACAAAATTAGAGCAAACGTTCATGAAAAGAAATATAAACCCAGATTAAGTTAACAATAGAGAAAACGTATCTTATGTCTGTCTACTCGAGCATTGGTTGCCAACCTAGGATTATTAACATATGGACTCATGAATTATTGTCACTAACACTTTAGAGTATATGTATGGCTGAATTCGCTAAACACAAATGAGATTATGATTCGAAAGAACTTGACAGAAATTGCTGCCTATTCAAAGAAAGAAATATTAGTCAATTGATAAATAGTCGTATGACTGTGCTAGGAAAGTCTTCTCAAATATTGAACGCCCCCCACCATCATTGTGCTGTTGTAAGTCTTAACTCTATCTTCATCCAAGACTTTCTATGCACTATATCTTTTGTGTACCGTTACTGTACCATTATAATCTTACCTTTTCCTACAGTTAGGGAAACGATACCTAATTTTCGTTTCTCGGACGTTTTCAACCCGAAATGGCAATGCCGAAATCCTACCAATAACTGCTTAGAAGGAATTATTTGAAATAAACCAAAACGATGAGAAATCATATAAAGTATCCAGAAATAAGCTGTGAAGAAAACCATTTGAAATTGCTTATGTCTTTAAATTGATAACATATATGTATGCCATAATGGTACCTCAGATCAGAATCGGTAACAAACTTTATGAAAGGACTTATCAAATATATGCAATATGATACGAGGACAGAATATAACATCTGTCGAGCAACACTGCCAGACACAGGTCTGACAGTGACTACAACCTGACCGCCCCGCAGAGACAATATGCCATAACCGTTGAGTCAGACCATGCACTGCACTCTATCAGCCAGTGCTAGAGCCAAGAGTCCATCCCTGCATGTATGAGCCACAGACCATTGGTAACCTGCAGTCCAGTTTCACTATAAATATTCAATAGAAAAGTATAGATATTTATTAGTTTCCAACGATACTTTTTTGTCTATGTCCCTCTTCGTTGAATATACTCCTTTATTTTAGTTTAGGTTCGAAATGTTTTTCTCCTTCATCAATATTTAGTTAAGACTATTTATCCCGAATAATGATGTTTGTAAAATTGGTTATATAAGTCCGTGAATTTGAGATTCACCCTAATGTATAAATAATGTTCTTATATACAGTGTAAAATCATTTGATGGCAAAATCTGTCACATACATAAATTGGATTGCACAAATCTGATGACACAAAAGTAGAGTCTGGAAATAACAGTTTCAATATTCGTGTATTTGTCTTCAGTGTCATTGTAAGGCTATGCCATTATTTCTAGGGACAGCTTCATATATATCAATTATGTATATTCAAATGGTACTCTCCCCACCACTAAATTATGAAAGGGAACTGTCGATCGCAATAAGAGAAAAACAAAACTCTATCACGTCCCTTCCGTTAATGAAGATAAGCTTCTCCATCCATCAGCTAGATACCATTTTAAAGCAACTATCTCAGCAACTATTCCTCTGAGTAAGGAAGTAATTTTTTTCTGGGATTTGGAAGTACTTCCTAGGAGCCTTAGGTGAATTTATCAGGTTCTAGCATGTCATCAAAATATTCCGTATATTTTACATAATAGTCTCAGTATTGGGATCAGGAAGATGTACGGAACCATAGTACAGAGGTGCTGATATATCTATAACATTGCCCCGTTTCAATATGATCATGTAGGTAAGTACCTGAATAGTAGCGTTGATATATTAAACGATTAAGTTTATTCAGTGTGTAACAAATTATTCTGAAAAATCTGTTAAAATCAGATCTTTAGACATATTTATTTTACATCTCCTATACATTAGTAATCATCTAAATAATACAGCATAAATATAGCCAGTAATTCAGGGGAATTAGTGCGTTATAAAAACTATTCCTCATTCATCTATTTCATTACTCAGACATAACTTGCTTTGGATGAATTTGAGTCTCACATTCAAGATGATAAATGAAGTTCCAATCATCTGAATCCAGGAGGTTGCACAAGTGAATAAAATGCTATTTCCAATACGATGAAACCACTTCTCTGGAACCGTGGTTACGAATACAAAATTTCTGAATGGCAATTGTTCCATGGGATAAATCCGGGTACAACTCAGACAGAGGCAATATAATCAGCCCTCTGGTTGGATTTATGATTCCGGCAGGCTGCGCCCTCCCTAACTTCATGTACGGATAACAGAAGCCAACTCGCTCACAGGTCACTGCCTCCTCGATCGGGGCCACGTAGCAAGGCAGCCTGTAAAGCCCCATTCTGTTAAACACATCGGTTTGCCATACAGAACGTCAGTAGCCCCCATTCAGAAAGCCTTAGATCTTCTAGCCAAGTGTGGAGGACTGTAGATCTATACTCTACTGCTCCCATGAGGCTTTATGCCCAGACTATATGCAATGTCTGTGTTGAAAAAACCACCCCGCACCACTCAATTGTTCACATTTTCTTTGCCATAGAGAAAATGGAGAGTGGCGCAGACATTTCCATAGTATGTTTTCACTTTTCGACAGTCTAAGAGTTCTTCTTTTTTCTTCATAGGCATTTGTCATGACCTATCTGTAATAATGTATTACAAAGGCTTAATAACATGAACTATACCTAATAAAATGCATGACTTCTGTAATATGCATATAAACAGATGCAACAAAATGAGGCAAGCATCTTTATCAACATGAGAGTCATAACATACTTACTTGTCATTAGCTTCTACTATCAAAATAGAAAAGGTTCTGAACAGCATTCGATCAACTTTTTACTTCTTATCATTGAATCCAAATAACTATGCCGATAAGACGCAGACATCCTGGATAGTGTTACAGAAACGACAAAATTGCATACCTTGTCTAGACCTTGGTTGTGGTAATTCGAAACTAAAAGAAACTAGAAACTAACAGCACCTCAGTAATCATTGATAGTGAACTAAAGCTGGTAAACAGATAAACAGCATAGTGAAAGATTGCTCCTCTAGGATCCTCAAGTTAAATAAGTTCAGGAGTTGGATAACAGATGGAGCAGCATACAAGATCTACAAGCTAATTATCCGACAAAACATCGAGCATTGTAGGTTACTGTTGGACGGTGCTGAACACACTGTTATTGATGCGCTACAAAAGCTACAGAACCGTGCACTTAAGGTTATACAATTCAGAAGAACGATTAGACAACAAACTGTAGACCTGCACGAGAAATTAGGTATCGATCTAATAGAAACGACGCGTAAGTTGCAGTTGTTAAATCATGTATAGACAATCCCTGAATAGCAGCAATGTGGTCTCTGGGAGGAAACCCACCAGAAGCATAAATAAAGTGAAATTGGTAACCCCAATGCCAAAAACTAGCCCATTTCAGAAATCACCCTGGTATCGGGGCATGAAACTCTGGGACATACCGGGTGCGAAGTACAGCGTTGTCCTACAATAAAAGAGTTTAAGGTCTGTGTGAAACGAATGTACTCCGTTTGTCACTTGAGATAAAGATATATGTATATATTATTTTGTGTAGTGTAAAATGATGGGCAGTATCCCATCATCATCATCATCTCAACCTGTTACTACGTGTACAGATATATATTGTAATGTATAACGTGATTACAACCAACGACAGTGAAAGATCTAACAGGAGTTGAACTGTCTTATGCTAATGAGAAAAAACCTACCCTACAATGCTAACCCCACCAGACCTTTCATGTAAAAGAAACTACTAGAAAGGCTCATGTCCTCTAGGTTGTTTTGGGCGTATGCAGACGCCATAGTGCTTCTGGGCTTAATCATGATCCCAGTCAATATATCATACACTCAGTAACATGACTACCCCCATTTGTTGTATACACTGAAGCTACGTGTATATATACTTATCCCCCAGGGAAATTCAGCATCAGATGGTTGCACTGGTTTAGGGCGAGACAATGAATATAAAGGCAGGCGTCGAAACCATGCGATATACTGTTACATTTTGGCCGGTTAATCAGTGTTGATGTGTACTCTTGATGATAATTGATATGCGTCTTTATATTTGCCTACAAAGCGAATACAAGAGTGGAAATTGTAATGCATTTGAAATGCATTAATTGCCCATCTCATTTTTGTCGGCCATCTTTAGAAATAGGGAGAATACTAATTAATGGAATAATGAAAGCCTCTCCAGTCTCATCCAGCGGCGCCTGACTCGGTAACAAGCTCCCATCAACCCTTTTCCGAATCTACTCTCTTTTCAGTGACATAACAATCGACCCCCCTCACTGACCTCCAGTAGCACTTCTAATACAAAGCGCGACAGAACCGCGCAGAACGTCAATGGCTCTTGCCTGTCACTGCCGCACCCTCCAGTGTGCGTAGAATGAACTATTTGTAGCCTGGTTCTCACCCGCCCTCTGGTTGGGGATGAGTGTACTAGACATCGCATTGCGCTTTTGTTGTAGGCCATAAAAGAATCTTTCCTGTTTGTTAGGCGTTCCCTTCTCAATTAGTGAACTGTGCATTGAATCAGCACTTTTTTTCCTCTAGAAAGCCTTTCACTTTTAACATGATGTGTGTAGAGGAAGAAATGTGAATGGAACGGGGTGCACTATATCTATGCTGTGATCCGTTCTATTCTTAAGCTGACAGTATTGAATGATCACGTTGGCGACCATAACAGAACTTGAAATCCTATTCACAACTTTGAAAGATCCTTGTGTATTCTTATGCCTGGTGCATACAGTATCGCGGGTTGCTCTGTTTTTGGAGGCTCAGTCTCTTGCTTAAGTGTTTTACTCCTCCGGAGCATTTAACAAAGATAAAATTATGATGGCTGACCATATACATTCGAGATAACCTTGATCTAACCAATGTATGTAGAACTGAGTTAGATATGGCTAGGAAAGAGCGCCCACTCAAGAAATTGATGACAGTTTGCTCTGTGTCCCTGTGTTCGCCATCGAGTTTGGAGCGTGTAGTAATATGAACGAGGCGATAGCTGAATGAATAATCCGAAGCGCTCCAAAAGGGATGGCGAACGGGGACACAGACCAACCACAAATATATATGTTTCTGATTTATCTTAGCCTGGGAATATGTATCTGTTAATCGCCCATTGATTATGAGTTACCGTTCTCGCAAGCCTGTTGAGTACGAGTTCCTAATGTTAAGCTTATGGACGTTTATACTAGGCTAAGATAAATGTATAAGCAGTTAGGCAATGATCATTTAAGATTATACCGGCTGTGGCCACAAGGTTGAACCAGGGTCCTATCTTTAAGGAAGATTTACCAAAGCTGCCTATCTACAGGAATTCCCTGAATTACGAAGGCCCGTATATCTGGAACTTATTATCAACAGAACTGCGTCCTATACCTGACTATAATGAAGTAAAAAACTTTCAAAGCTACAGTTAAAGGATAGTGTACCTTAAGCCTCCCAGAAATTTACTTAATCATCATCATTGTGATCTCAAATTAGGTTTGTTACACCATGATGAACAATAATGTTTACTGAACATTGGGCCTACTCATCCATGGGAAGCGTGCTCAAGCCTACTTTGATCGATTGTGCAATTTTATCGACAATCCTTGTATGTTTGTATTACCTACATTCCTACTTGTTGTTTGTTATTAGTACCTATGATGGAATTTCTTCTTTATTACCCACCAAATACGTAGTCTCCATAGGGAATGCATAGAGCACCTAGAAACAGCAACCCGCAGATTCTGGCATGTCAGAATCTCCCGCAGGAGATTCCGGAAAGAAAAGTCCCATCCATGATAAAGTCAAATCATCAATTACTTCGAAACAAGTTTCATGGATATTTATTCAATATAAATTATTTACAATTAGTCCTAGTAATCTCATTTACCATCAGATCTCATTGGCATAAAACGTTTTACATGCTAAAATCACAGGTTAATGAGGAACTATATTATTAGTGTAAGTCTACACCGAATTACTGCCAAGCTTGACAGTGCTGTGTTGTCTGGAACTAAATGGTTTACAGAAACTTTTTAATTGCAATAAATTTGTTTTCAATCTTGTAAGTGGGTAATAAATACAATAACGACTGGATTTGTGTACGAATATCCGCAATTTCCTCGTAGTTGACGACGTGATATCGTCGCTAATCGCGCGGATATTACTACGCGTCAACTACTCGGAGATTACGGCCACTCGTACACAAAACCAGTCATTATTGTGTATGTAACACAGAAATGGCCGTGCGTTGTTCACATAACCAGCAAGGGATATTGCTGAGCTTCGATCAGTATAAATAAACGGAATACTTATTTCTGTTTCATATTTCATCGACAAAACAACAACATTAGGGCAGCAGAGTCGAGCTGTTAACGATTCACTGAACCATTTGTTAAAAATGGAAGAACATTAATGTGCAGAATAGATCTAATCCAGTTCTTGTTGATTAGCTGATAGCTTGGCATGAAGATGGTAATAAACATTTCATTGTTACGCATTGTTGCAATTTGTAGATCAGCTGCTAGTTTACAATTAAGACTTCTTGTACATCGGAAAACGTAAGCAAACAAAGCTCTGATATCGTGCATATAGAGTCTATATAAATATATATTTTCCGTCTGACTTGGGTTCCAGAGGAATTCGTGGTTGATGTGGAGAGTGCCACATCATTTGTCAAATGGGTCGAGGATTTACATTTATACAGCAATGTTGTCACGTTTTGCTTGATAATATTATCTTATTTAGAAATCTGGTAAGCGGAGAAAGGTATTCCTAGTCCTTTCCAATTCCCTATATGTTCTGTGGAATAGATGCAACTAAATAAGACTGAGGTTGTTGTGACCCTTTATTCCCACGCCCCTTTCTTCTATACCCCTTTCATCCCCCACCCCCACCCCCAGCAGGGTGTCTCCCAACCCTCAACCCGACCTGGCTATATAAAGGGGCACACCCAGTCAGATGATCAACGCCCACACCGTGTGGAGAGACCCAGAGTGACCAGTCGACACACCGATAGACCTTACATCGACAAAACATCTGGTGAGTTACTTTCATCTTTGATTATTTCATTTTAGCAGATTTACAAGAACATTAGTTAATAGGAATTTCTTAATTTAAGAAAAGCTGTTCAATGAATACATTTATGAGTCTGATTGTACCAAAACCACGAAAGGTTGACACAGTATTACGAAGTTCACAGAGCCGCCTGTTTACAAAACGATCGCTTGTCGTATTCATTACCAACCTTCTCAAGTAGATCAAAACCAGGAATTGCCAGGTTTTAGTGCATATCAGTTGCCCGATGATTTGTTTTCTCTCTAGCACAAAGGGATTATTTTCCCATATTCAATTCCTATGGGGCCAAAATCAATGGCCCGCAAAAGAATTCATCCGTTTCTGTAATTACTGCTATAAGTCCCTCCTTCTTAACGAGAAAAGAGATATCAACGATTTTATGATGTTTGACTTGAATTATATTCAATGCCTTCTAATATCGCATCTACTATAGGTAATCGTACACTATATTTCGAAGCTATTGAGTCAATGTTTTTTGTAAAATATATTTTGAAATGTACTTTATTGAATGTAATCCAAATATCCAAAGGTATAGTTCGAGGATGAGGACCGATGCTCTACTTGCGGTTGGCCTGTGTCTGTTTCTGGTGATTCCCTCCGATGGCCTTAAAGGTAAGTGATAAAGATATCCCTGTGAAGTACAACTTCCGTATTTCATTTTGTTGTTGTATGTTATTAGCTAAACTAGCATGTGTACATATAATCGATTTGATTAGAAAATCTATAAGATCAGTTCTCTGCCCATGTCAGTTTATTACCTGGATTCATGGAAGAGTCAGCAAATTATTTGCATATGACCATATGGTGAGCCATCTGACAGAACCAGTAGCACAAGAATTGATCCATAATACATGTGCTGTCATCTCCATGGTACATGTAATTCATTGAAGCCTGAATCAATTAAACTACGAACCGGAAACGAACACATTTTGATCAATGTTACATTGTACTATTATTCAAATAATGATCAATAAAATACATATACAATATCTGTTAATAAGTTTTATTTCCCCAAAATTTAACTTCATTTCCATGATTTCCCTATATAGTAATGGGGTGAACTATAATGATATTTTTTTACTTTTACTTGTTATTCACTCTATTGAATTAAACTTAGAATATGCTGACTTGGCAAATCAAATCTTTTTCTGATGCGTCACGTGAATCGCAACGAGAGCTCTTAGAGAACCTCTCCTTCAATCGCCTCGATCAAAATAATAGTCCCGTATTCACTTTTCTCCCTATTCAGAAAGTACCCGGCTCCTCCTTGAGCGATACCTGGACACGCTGAATGACTCTCCACCTGTTCACCAATTAGAGCGACGGTCAGCGCCAAGTGAGTCGGCACCTTTATGTCTTCTTTTGTTTCCCTTCTCAATTATAGCGCATTTCTTCAATGCCTCAGAGAGGCCCCTCAAATACCTCTTCCCTTTCTTATGTATGTTAGTTTTGTTGAATGATGCATACTTCAGGGAATCCCACTGACACAAAGGTGGGCGCTGATAGGAACACTTCACATCCGGGATTTGGGACAGATTACAGAAAGGGTTGACTTGAGGACATTTAAGAATGCAAATGGTGTTTCTGAACCGAACTAATCCAGAACAACCTGATATAGGTGGAATATATATTATGTGTCTGTTTGATCAAAATGGTGACATTTTGTATTCACTGAACTTTCAAAACTACCCATCATTACCAAAATAAATTCATTCAATTCTACTTCAAGCTTATCACAATAACTTCTATCGATATCGAGCCTTGAAGTAATAGGAACAATAGAATGACGACACATCCTGTATGATGTTCAATAACAAGAATTACACTGTCAGCTCCTCAGAATAAAGGAGGCGTTCTCATATTCTGTACCATGATATCATGATACACTTCTAGATATCGTGATTTTTATAGTTATGTATTTACTTTGTATCTCGTTAGGTGTCTATTCACACGCTTTAATGAGATGATTATGTTGAAGCCCGCGGAAACGTTGAACAGAGCAATTTTATTCCTCATATAATGTTGGATAAATAACACGTAAAAAGTACAATGGAAATAATCTTAATCAAAATCCCGAGAAAAAGATTAGACAAGTGGATGAACATGTAACATGGTGATACTTTTTTGGTTACTTTCACACAAAAGTAGCCTACATCATGCAAATCTGCAGTGATAGATTTTCATTGAAGAATTTCGTTGATTTTTGCAAGTAGTAACTCTTGTATTAACATTGTCTGTTCCAGCCATCATGCTGGGTATTAGTTACAGTAGTAGTTTCTAGTGAAACATCAAGTCATAGTGAATGATTTGATGCCATTTGGTTATTACTTTGCTGATTACTTCACTTCTTAATGCGATGTAATGGGATTGAGTGAGTCAAGTGATCATTCTGAACACCATATACCTTTCATTTATTTCGTACATGATCTGTGTATAGAAAAAACCTTACTCCTCCTCTTTTAAGTTTATGTTGCAGTTTGTTCTGTTCTCTTGTTTTGGGTTTTCTGTGGGTTCTACCTTTTGAACAAAACGCTTCATAAACATGTACATAGGAAGTAGAGAGATTCCCCAGGATAACAGTGTTTCGATATTACATTTATTGTAATCCCGTCATTTGAGAGCTGAGTTAATAATGATGGAGAGAGATTTTTTTAAGTAGCGCGGGTGGGTGGAAACATCTATGCAGGCGTAAACAAAACGTCCAATATATTTCGTAAATCTACACCTGCGGTTCTACACGGAAATTATACATACATAAAGCCATAACTAAATATATAGGTTCGTCCTTTGTATGTCTACCTATACTACTACTACGAATTATTGTGTTTTTGTGTAAAGTAATAGCTATACAGTGTACGTGATTTCTATTTTTTTAATATATAACATTTCTACTATTTCTACCAGGGCAACGTTACGTGTGTCGTGCTAACGAGCATGACGTCATTGAAGCGACGTCAGGCGTCCTCCGGACCCCGCTACGTCGTGGTAGTTACCCGAACGATCTGGAGTGCGGCTGGAGCATCTCTGTCCCCACTGGCAAGGTATGAATGAGTACACCAACCGTATTAACCAATGCCATAACCCACTATTGAAATGTCTTCACTTTTCAATTAGACCAATCTAATGAATGATTGATTATCATGGTGTTTAATCAAATACAGGAGTTGAAAGAGAGGGTCGATTAAGATTCGGATACACTCCAAGACTGGGTGATGGATACAAGATTAACCCTCAATTTTAAGAAATCAAAGATTATGTGGTTTAATACATGGCAGCTGAAAGGAAATATACTAAAGATATCTATAGGGCCCTAGTAACTGCAACAAGTTGATTCAATAAGATGTCTCGAAGTAGTAATTGATAATAAACCAAACAAATAAGAGCATTTCAATAGAATAGTAAAATGGTAAAGGAATAAACTCAATAAACTTCGTAAACTGGGAAAATTCTAATTTATAGAGGCCAGTTAAGCTATTGTTAAACAAACGCCAATATCTTTACTAGATTATGTAGATTCTACTCATTAGAACATGACAAATAGTACGAGGAAGGCAGTACACGAACAAAGAATACGAAGAATAGCCCATAGACCCAAAGTGATATAATGAGTAACATATTTTCATCAACTTGGTTGGGATACAAAGTATAACGGTATATCCTCGCATTAACATTTTACCTTTGAGAGCAATCCCCAGAAATGGGTGCTGTTTTGTGATTACCTGTGCATCTATCCTCATACGGTCTTTCTGATACCCGTTATTGTCGCAGGTGATCGAGCTGACTTGGGTTTACTTTGAGGTAGAACGTGACCCCAGCTGTGGTTATGACTCGTTGACGCTATATGACGGCCCGGAAGTGACGTATTCACAGCACGTTGATACTTATTGCGGCTCTAATCTTCCACCGACTTTTGTAAGCACTTCAAATCATGTGACCCTGACCTTCAGTTCCGATGACTCCGAGACCATGCGCGGAGTCAAGGTTCGTTTCGCGGCAGTGGATCCAGGAAGTCAGCCGGAGGGTAAGGACCTATTTTTCGATCACAAGTCACTGTGTCCTAGGATAATAGTGTATGAATCGTGGCAGAACATTTCACCAACCATTCATCATCCATACTTTAAATACCTTTCTGAACATGAGAATTAAGAAGAAAAAGCACGCGATATATCATTACATACCTATGGCCGAAAGTCTATGGAATACTACTCGCTGCTATGGCTGCAGTTCAGGCGCACTGTTCCCGTAGTGAATGCCTCGGTTCAACAGGTACATAAAATAAGTACATAAAATGGTTGTTTTTTAATGCATGTGAAAATAAGAAATCGTAGTGATCGAGCCCGTATGGATGCCATTCTAGGCCTTATTATCCTATTGTCTCGACGTCACAGGAGGAGGGCTCATGGGCCTTGAACGGTCATCCATACTGGTTCAGGAACAATGTTTTCTCTTAATATTCTGAGGTAGTACATATTGAAACATACTAAGGGATTATTAATGACATCTCAATAATTTGCTATGGTATGGAATGACAATTTCCAGGGGATGAAGTACCTACGGTGCTGAAGTCCAGGAGGTTCATGAGGTTTTAGGAGGGCGGTAGAAGTTCCAGAAGGGAAAGGTTTTCGATGGTAAGAATTCGGGATAGGAAGAACAAGAGGACAAACGTCATAGAAACGTCGACATTTATTCTCTTCAAGGTCATCCTCCTTGGAAAGGGTTTATCTGTAACCTTCATTCTAGAAAGCACCAGCTATGCCACAGTCCAAGAGGTACCTCCACAGGATTGAATTTAGGGTTTTAAACCTAAGTCGGACTTTCAGTCGTTATATATACATAATCTCTGTATATTTAAAAAAAAGTAAAATCTAACCAAAATGCTTTTGTTGGTGTTAAAGCGACACCAGCTCCGACTCCTGCCCCAACAACTACGACCACAACAACTACGACTACGACCACAGCGGCCCCGACAACTAGGCCTTCAGGTAATATCAATTATTACTCATGGATCTAATATAGCAACTATTTCCTTTCGCCTAATGTATATGGAGACAACCCACCTTAATGAGCTAGGAATCCATCGTACCTAGACATCTTGGCGGCATTGTGTTTGCTTATATTCCCCACTTGATGAACAAAGTTTGGTACAATGACGCTGCATGATACAACTAGGAGCTAATGGTATGTTCATCATTGATGAATGAGCGTGGTATTATGAATAAATTATAACAATTAAAAGGTTTGCGTTATATTCAGTCTATGGGTCATTTTCTGTTACCCACTTGCACCCAATCAACTTGTCATTTTTACAACAGACTATCTAGGGTTCAATTATATCAAGAACCAGCGGGTCTCTAGTGGTTGATCATGGTCAGCTGGGTATACGTGTAAGACCCTGAGACACTGGCCCTTTGCTCCCTCCACAATATAGCAGTGATAGCACGCAGATCGTGAAGGGATAGTAGTGTATTTTTTCGTCAAGCTTGAAGTTCATGTGAGCACGCTAACCTATAGGCAGCGAATATGACCGTGTGGCCCACGCTCAATAAAGGACATGCCAGAACAACGTATATCAGAAATCTTAATAACTTAAATTTGCTTCAGTCAATCGTCTCTGTGAATATTGGAAAATCAAACTAGGGATAAATTGCAATGTTGTCTGTACCTGTCTAGAGGCTCCGCACCCCGTGGGAAACAGGCCGAGGTGGATGGGTGTGGGTTAACACGTCCACCAGTCCTCAAGGGGCAGCACTTAAGAGTCTTCGTAGCTCCGGTCCCAGTGTCTTATAGATCCTTAGTCCATGCTACCAGTAACTGTAATGAAGGCCTCTGGACATATCTCAAATGTATGCACATGTACATATCATAAAAGCACTCTATGTGCTATAAGACACACTTTAAGACATTTATAACAAGTTTATGAATTTAAAAAATGCCAGGGACAATATGACGACCTTCATTATCACAAAATTAGTTACTTTTTTTGTGAATCAGTGGACATTTTGTGTGTATTGTCTTCAGGTGGTTGTGGGAGCCATATCAATCTTGAAGGACAGAGTGGAACTATCGAGTTTCCTGGCAACGGATTGAGCGAATATCGGAGCAACTGCATCAGAAGCTGGAATATCCACGTGACTGGTGGCCCGGTGAGTCTGTTTTTTAATCTGATAATATGATAAATGGAAAGTAGACCTGTTTAGCCTTGTGAGATGTACGGCATTGATGATTGAAAATGGTAAAACACTCAAGTCATATAGTTATTCATGCTAATATACGATTTAATTCATTCCAAGAAGTACCTGGTGGTATTAAAGTCCGATACTGCTGGATCCTATTTGCTAAGAATTTGAGGTATTGAATTCGCAAAACCGTGCGAATAAATTTAAAAAATGGATTGAATACAGCCCATTCCCTTCCAAGCTGCTTAAACCAATACAAAGCAATCATATAGCATCGACTGGAGGAATAGGATAATATAATAACCTATTCGAAAGTGTATTGTACATATTCTCAATTCTAATAAAGTCATTAGGGGGGGGGGGGGGGAACAAACAAAGGCTTTAACGTAGCGTCTAGTAGCTTGTACAGATGACTTTTCAATTTGGTTCTATGCACACAGTGTCAGACTGATATGGTGCCTGGTATCGTGTTTAAGTGAGAATCTGTTTTGAGTCAATGCACACTGCTTCGGGGTGTTATCCTGACATAGTCTCTGACAACATGTACAGGTGAAGCTTCAATTTGAGTTCATGGGCATTGAGCCTGACTCGTCCTGTGCCTACGACTCTCTACGCATTCTGGACGGCGCCAGTTCCACGGCACCCCAACTCGCCAAATTGTGCGGAACCAGTGTGCCCGCCGACATCACCGCCACCACAGGCGACGTCTACCTTAAGGTGAGTTGTGTCTGCTGAGATTTCCATTAAAACATTATTTGGGACTTCAACGTCATATATAGCCATCCGAGATCATAGTTTGAGTGTTTAGGCTGCCTGACAGGTCTTAAATACGGACAAGTATACATATGACAGATATGTTTTTTTTCTTTCTCCGGAATATCTTTGCTTCTGTACCCTTAAGATAATAAAATGTTAAGTCAATCGGTATAAATACAGTAGAACCCCGCCTAACGGACACCCGCATAAGCGGTCACCCCGCGTAAGCGGCCACATTAGGACGCAACATTTGGAAATTTTCCCCTATAGGCCTATTAGATGTTTATTCCAACCTCGCGTAAGCGAACACACCGCGCAAGCGGACACCCAGCGAAAGCGGTCACCCGGTTATTTCGGTAGCAAAAGGCCTAAAATCCCGCATAAGCGGCCATATCTGATACGGCTGATCGTTGTGGGTACAACACTCGTGATTGTCGAGATGTATCAGTTTTCTGGTGCGTAGGCTGCTGTAGGCATGTGAATCGGCCTGTGTGTCGGAAACTACCCGGCCTATGACACAGAGTAGCCTGTGTATACAGTGATTCTCACCTACACAGGTGAGACAATAGGAGTTTGTGGAGACTGTCACACGGGCCAGGGCGGGCTTAGGGTGCGGAGGGGGGGGGGCAGTCAGAAGCGGGCTGGAGCGGGCTGGAGTGCGATGGGTGTCTGAGTAGGTGTAAATGCCCAGAGGGAATCTCAACGTATCAAGCGGAGCACAAATATCTATTTGTTTTGTGGTCGCCCTCTTATCTCCTAGATGTAATCGCTTATTATTTATCATTGCACATGTATTTGATAAAGCTTCTATACAATAATCACTGTTTGGTTATACTTATTTTATAGGATTACATGTAATGGGAAATGTATAACCAGTGCAAACCTGAAAACCCCGCGTAAGTGGACACCCCGCGTAAGCGGTCACTTTGGCTCGGAACGGAAGGTGTTCGTTTACTCGGGGTTTTATTGTACAGATGATATCACATCTAGCTGACCCTTTTCGTTGCAATATGAAGCTGAAGATTTGTGACATTTTCAGACAGTTGTTATTTTACGACTCGTTACCTTTTCTCAGAATATCCGTTGCTGTTGGTTTGGGGGCAATAAGAACACAGAGAAATGACAAGCACTGTCACCTACACACAACTTGTATGATATGATAGGCGTGACAGCCACACGCACCACTTTCTGGTTCTATATTGCCTAACTGCCACTATCACACAATCCGGTCATTGCATATGGCCGTGATAATAACTACAGACTTTAGAATACCGAAACATAGTTCATTCTAACGAGATTAGAATATATAGAAAAGTTTTATTTTCTAATGATTCCTTCTTAGTTTCACTTTATCACGGAATCTATAACTCGGTTGAAGTTACTTAGAATTACCAGTGTCTTCTGAAAAATCACCTGTTGACTGCAAATGATATTGAACGCTTATTTGTACTTTCAGTTCTCAAGCGATGATTCAGTAGAACTAAGTGGCTTCAAATTAACATACAGTGTCTGTACCACCTGTGGTGTAACGACCACCCAGGCACCAGGTAAGGAGGCCACTGAAATAAGTAAATACCATGTCATCACCACCTTTGCCACGTGAGAATATAGTGCCGATGTTCAGAACAGGTCCCAATGTTGAAACTCTCCGATTCTCACCATCCATACATTTACTACCTGCACCGTTACCGATGAGTACTTTCACCAAAGACACGGATCTTACCTGTCTCCCACGCCCTCAATCACCTGTCCAGTGTCCTACTGGTCTTTAGCCCCAGCAGGAGCAATATAATTCTTTGTGTTTTACAAATCACCAAAGTGTTAGGGCTATGGATTTCCATTTAGTCTTTGCCGTTTTAACATTATGTACATCAAGGCTACAAGAGAGAACACTAGAAATCGCGCCTGGTGCTTAGATCTACGCCTTTTCGGTTAGCACATTATAATCAGAATTTCATTGGTTCTGTGGCATGTTTTACTTGGTCCGTGTTAGTGCACGTGTGTGTTGCGTACAATGGGCAGGTGGCACACTGTAGAGAAGAGTTGTACTTGCGACGTTCGGGTGGCACTGCGGTAAGAGGACAGAGCTAATGTTAGTTCATCAAGTAGTCACCAGGTGACTGTATTATCATACCTATGACCGAATACCTATAAATTACTACCCGCTGCTAGGGGTCTAGTATAAATAATGTTTAGGCTCACTGAGTGAATTAGCTATGAATCAATGACTTAATAAGTAATAACATAGTGTTTTTCATCAGGTACATGATGATAAGACAACATTGTGACTGAGCATTAGGGATGACATTTTCATTCTTTTGTAGCATAAATGCGTTCCTCCGCCTCCAACGTCTTGACGTATCTTATAAATGTAATACGAAATACCTCGAACGCCCATCCTTATGGGCTCAGTAACCATGTTAAAGAAGGGATGTACACAACATTTCCAAAATTCTTCATCTCCCCCTCCATTATTTTACACTGCATATGTACTTTACAATGAAGGAGATTTCAGATTGGCTGTGTATGCGTATTTCTTACCATCCCATGCATGTCCATTTTCACCACTGTCTGCCTACACCTGTCTGCCCATACCTGTCTGCCCACACCTGTCTGCTCACACCCGTCTGACCATTCCTATACAATCCAAAGACTGCTTGTGAAAATAGAAAAAAAATGCAAGGTTCATTATATGTTATTAATCAGATGATATCCAATTGGGTTTTTAGAAAGGTTTTATGATAAAAATTGGTAATATAAGCTTGTGTTTACATATAATACGGACTTCGATGGCAAAAGGCTTAAGTAAACACCTAAACTCAGAATCTAGTCCTATGTTATTGATGGCCCCTGAGGTGTATGTATGGAGAGGTGTTTACAACAAAATTCTCCAATAACCAGGTCAGTACGTCAGAATCGTCTAATCTTGGAGAATTTTTATTTTTTATTTTCAGCCTTATATATGGTATCACACCAGATAAAATGGAGTATTCGTTTTTTTATGATCAAGAAATATTACCTTAATAAAATGGTACTACTATACTGTAATCGAACAAACGGATTTCTAGAACGCTTATTTGTAGACACTATTGCAGAAACTCTTCCCAAAAGTTGAAAATAAGAGTTCGGTGCAGTTGAAAAATACACATGTGTTTTGACTACACCAGTAGTTACCGCTGGACCCAGTTCGACCGTTCTGAACTGTACGTTTGAGAGTGGGATCTGCGGCTGGACTCAAGGGGCAGGTGATGACTTTGACTGGGTGAGACATCAGGGCAGCACGGCTACAGAGGACACCGGACCGGAGGTGGACCACACTACTGGAACTACTACAGGTAAGAACCAAACCTACAAGGTCGAAACGATCATAAGGGCTGGCATCCACTGTGCTCAGAATCGTCTTCCATAGGCCTCACGATGTACCTAAAAAACAACTTTATCATCATTATTTCACTTGCATCATCTCTGATCTATACTTTGTATATTATATCGTGTTGTGTTCATGTCATGTTCGAAAACGAATGAACGATTGTAACATTATGAGTGTACCGGGAGCAAAATGTAAGCCGCCCCTTTGCGAATTTTGCTCATTAGATAAAACCCAATTCTCTATACTCGTTTGTTAGCATGAAATATCTAACCACTTTCAAGGATTTCTACAGTTAGCTACTGAAAATATCCCATTACCCGAAACAGCTGATAGACATATTAACCTCACATGGGCTGGAATATGAGAAAACGTGGTTACTGAGCCCGTACGGATGGCCGTTCGAGGTCATTTGATGATGAAAATACGGCCCGACACCGCAGGTGGGAGGGCCGTATTTTTTCAGCAAATGACCAAGAACGGACACCGTACAGGCTCAGTCACTACGTTGTCTTATTACTATACACCTCCCAACCATTTAAAACGCCCTTTTATTAACTTTACAAAGACCACAAAGGCTACTGCAATTCACTACGGCCCGCTGTCACAGCGGGCGCGAACATTATTTATACTACACCCCTAGCAGTGGGCAGTATATCATACATGTTCGGCCATAGGTGTATAGTAATAAATACACTCATCCCTGTTCTACTTTCAGGTACCTACCTTTACGTAGAGTCATCCTCGCCCAGGAAAGCTGGAGACAAGGCGGACTTACAGAGCCCCGTAGTGGCGGCCTCGGCTGGCCGTTGTCTGCACTTCCACTACTTCATGTATGGTCGTGGAGTGGGCACGCTCAGAGTGCTTCTCAGGAGAGCGGGTGAGTGTCCCTGCCTCAACGCCTCATTCCAATTCCCCGAATTGTACATTAACTGTCAAATTTATATCAATTCTGGACAACTGGCATCACCTAACGTAGAGAGTAGACACCACCTCTCATACCACCACACGTGACCTCACTCCTCCACATCTACTCGGACTGCTTGGACGTCCGTTATGTTTACCTCACCCACCCACCCTTGGGTTTTTATCATCTCTTTATCCAATTTCTTATCCTCAAAGTATGTATTAATCGTATTACACCAAAGTTTCATACTGTGCTTTTACATCATATTCCTATCCATTCCACTATATAAAACAGTCTTTTCTATCTCATATGAAGTCCTTATTTAGAGGGCCACAAACTTTTAAGTCACATATACTCATGCCTTGACTGTCTACGTGATTATTTAATGAATAAATTCTTATTTTGGAGGTCAAGTCTCGATTATGTCTCGATTATGTCCCGATCATGTTCGGGCCAGGTTTGGTTGCGAAACCGTTACTGAAGCAGTATGCATGTTTCACTGCACGAACACCAGGTGGAGGTCAGATACGCCTGGTGTGAAATACAGCCAAGACGCGTCCGTATATAAGCCCTGGGCGTATATATATATATATATATATATATATATATATATATATATATATATATGAAAACATGTCAATATTCATCCAATACATGCACTTCTGCGATGGCGTACATAGGAATAAACTGGTGGTTTTCGTGCTGTGTTTTTAGCCACCATATTGGAGCTGGGATACCATGAAATACGATGCGATCACTGTATTTTCTCTATCGCTATCGTCGCTAGTATACAAAGTCCGTACTTCTCCTGCGATTGGATGCAATGAATCCTTCGCAGGTAATAAAACTTGGTTCACTGGTGTTTATGGGCTGTTTGGCCGAAAGCGTTGCGTAACCTATAGGTTCAGGTGCACTCCTGGCCTTAAGAAAAGGATCTATTGGATGATTTGCACATATATGTATACGTATCCTAGTCCTAAGTCTAATTCCTTTTAGAAACGCGAGTGACACTAACGCAGGATACCTGTAGTAGAAAATATTCTAGAAATCTCTCAATGGCTGCCATCAGAAATACTCTTCATGTACAGACATTCAAGTAATAAGTGTTCGGATCCAGATGTGATACGCGGAAGGATTCATCATTGGATTATGCACAATATGTCCTATTAATGATGCAATATGACTTGGAATACAGAGAATCTACTTGTTTTCGTAAAACCAAAGATGTTTACATATTGCACTCTGTTCGTTTGGATTAGATATAAACATATAATTATCGATTATGAGTTAGCTACCATTGTCTCGTCGGCACTAATTGGCGTGGTCTAATTGTCTAATCACGTGTTCCCATACAGGTGTGGCTGACGTGGTATTGTGGGAACGCTCAGGTGATCAAGGCCGCCGATGGAACTTAGCTAGGGTACCCGTTCTTTTCAAATCTATTTTATAAGTTCTAACTTAAAAAGCCTGTGATATTTCATGTGGACAATAGATTTCCTAGAAATCAATGCCGGATGCACTTTACAAAAATACATTGATTTTAAAGGAGAATGAAAGCCACTGGCCCTCACTATCAATGTGTTTCCAGTCGTCTTTATAGCCCAATGAAAATTATATCCGCTAATCAATTATCCATTGAGTATATCAGAGGAGATATGTGAACTGTTATTTCTAGAGACGCTATTGAGCAAATATTCTCAAGGTTTTTTGGACAGTTGTGTTGCAATTTCTTTTATTTATTGATTTTCAACGAGAACTGCGTTTACCCGAAGTGAGGAATTCAGGTTCATAATGAGGCATTTATTATTCCCTGGGAATGGCAGTACCGCTATTATTTCAGCAGGTATAGTTCCTAAGGGTTGGGGTTGGGGTTAAGGCTATGGGTCATGATTAGAAACAGGATAAGGGCCAGGGCAAGTGTCATGGGGTTTTTGTTAATGGCATATGGAGTGATATTTATGCAAGGTTTAAAGGGGTAAGGAAACATAAGAAAATATCTTTAGAAATAACTTCATACTGATATAGTAATGATGTATTGGCTGGACGCATTTGGAGCATATCAAAGTGATATTTGCATTGATGTCTTTATCATATCGCCGTATATGTATGTCGTATGCGAAATGCGGGCATTGTATAGGACCGGTAAGATCACAGAAAAATCATATTTGCGTCGCAGCCGCGTCCAACAATATTGACGTGAATATATAACGAAACGTAGGAAAACGTGACCTTTAATAGTATTTACACCAGGGTGGAAACGTGAATAAATTCCAGGTTTCATCCTGTGTATGTTGTCCAACAGGTGTCCGCAGAGAGTGATGTCGACTACAGGGTCGTCTTTGAAGGTGTAACTTCCGGCTCCATCTGGGCAGACATCGCCATCGATGATATCAGGGTTTCACACGACAGCTGCGGTAGGTGTTATTAAAATACACATAATATATTGCCTGTAGCTGGAATTCGATGAGCACTGAATCATAAGGCAACGTCATAGATGCGCATTTATCTGAAAGACGATGCTGCAAAAGGATAACTAACTACAATAAATGAACATGTCTTATCTCATTGATGACACTGATCGTGAAAGACAAAAAAAGATTTCTATAAGAAATCAGTAGTTAACTGCTTTTAAATAATTTCATTCTATTGCCCTCACGGAATTCACGAAATGCTTAATAATGAAGATAATATGATATTTCAACAGCCCCTATCAGTGAGCATTGTGGTCGTAGTCTGTACACGCGGAGGGCGAAACGCGTGGCAGGTGGTGAAGAGGCACGCCTTCACCAGTTCCCGTGGACTGTGCACATCCGCACGTACGCGGCGAATGGTGCCTACGTACGCTGTGGAGGTACGCTCATCGACCGGCGCTGGGTGCTCACGGCTGCTCACTGCCTCGAGTTCGGGTAAGTTAATGTGGACCGCACCAAGCAAAAAAACTGGCAGCGATCTCCGAAATCGCCAACGGAAATTGGCATCAATGTGAGATAGTATTTCATAGTAATATCTCCCACAGGTAATCTAGAGTCTCAAAAACAATACTCTGGTGAAATATGAAATAATAGCCCATATACACAGGTTTTGAATTGGCGATTGCGGAAATCGCTGTTCTCTCTTGGTGTCTCCCCGGCAATTACTGTGTGAGTCGAGCATTGGTAGAACTATCATCGTAGAGACAGTTCGCTAAACAAAATAAGTAGCACTAACACGAATGGATATATATGCAACCTCTTTCTGGTGAATACCACCCTTCACTTTCATGCATATCGTGTAAAAGACTAATATTTGTTCCTAACATAATCAGTTATATAATGTGAATGAAGTGTCAATAACATATTACCCCTAGAAGAGTGGAATGAGAGTAGCATTTCTATATGACGCTTGCCTATATGAAGAAAACATACAAAAGAGCCCACAATTTTGATGTGACAACGTTGGCAAAATGCATGTAGCTGTACATCTATCTCCCTGTTTATGATTGAAGGCAACAAGTACTTTCTTATAAGTTGGAAAAGGTTGTTTATGGCTAGGTAAATAGGGCAGCACCCTGAAAAGTAATGAATTATGACTATTACACAAGGTACATGTTGAAGCAGGAGCTAAACATTTCTTGTAATGAAATCTTGATGTTAATTTCGTGCAAATCATTTTATATTTCACCCTCCTTATACAGAAACGCTCGCATCACAGATCCAGCCGGCGTGAAGCTCCATTTTGGGGAGCACAATGTTGAGGTGGACGAAGCCTTGGACTACACACACACTGCCGATACCATCATCCTCCACCCTCAGAGGACTAGTGCGTATACATGCTCTCAATTACAAGTACTCTTGATTCAAATATAGAGAAAATTTGACAACAATGAGAATTAGAGATCACCTACCGAAGAAGACCACAGATGTACTACATTAAACCCAATGAATACCTTCTCGAGCTACTGTATTTTATATTGAAGTGAAGTACCTATATGGAAAGACAATGACACTCTATATTCTACTGCGTTAACCTTTGAATTTTTACTTAAGCTCTCAAGTTCTCAAAACTAACTTCGCATTAGCTGCTTCAAATCAACAGGTGCTGAACTTTTAATTAAACGCTATGACCACCGGCAGTTCCAGTAAATGAGATTTAATAATACATTTATAAGAAGAACGTATAAAACAAGAAATAACGACAGGTAAACGTCTGGAGTACTTCCGGATCGTGACAGCTGGCTTAATCACAAACCCTTTTTGATTGCGTCTGTGGTTCGGTATAAATTTTGATGAAAACTCTTCAAGCCTGTGCTGAACTGTAACTTACTTTATCATACCCCTCTGCACATTGTTCTTATACTTACTGACCCCTGCTCCCCATTTCGTAAAAATTATGTTTACCTTCAACCGTAGACTGGCTCCAGTCCCTGCATCCTATGGCTACCCTCCTCGTTCGGATACATGCTTGAATGAACTTTACTCTTATTGTGTTTAATCATTTAATGAATGTATTCATAATAAAAAAAACAACGCTAAAAGTTGTCTTTCATCTGTTACAGAATTTGGACCGGGTCCGTTTGACATCGTACTTCTGCGGCTATCAGAACCTGCTCGGCTGAGTGACGCAGTCAACGTCATTTGCCTGCCATCCGCCTCCGACAGCTTCCCAACCGGCACACCCTGCACTGCCAGCGGCTGGGGACTTACTGGGGTCGGCAATGGTATGTATCTTATCATGCTAGGTTTACATTATGTTCCAGGCATCCCCCAGCGACCCCGGCGACCCCAGCAGCCCCAATTCACTGAAACGTAGGGCAACATTGCAGATGGTACAGAACCCTAAATATGGGTTTACACTATGACCTGAGAGGCCATCGTTTGAGGACGTACTTGTAAGCGCCCTTGTTTTGACCACAGGGCTATGCGCGGCAACCCGCATTCTGTAACGTCCCTCATGTTCTTTCCACAGTTCCCTATATGGCCACCTGTGTTTAATCACGTTCACTCACTTTATGTAGCATTCGTCACGTCCCGGTAGTATTCTAATTCACACCATATACTACTGGGACTGTGGGTACATAACTTTTGACAGAGCTGCTTACTTGCCGGTCAATGCCAGTCAACACCTGATGGTCAGGTTGAGCTACGGTGATTCACGTTTTGTAACTCCGTCCCCCTACGCTCTCCTACCTTCATCCCGGTGCCTCCAAGGTGCTCCTCTACCAGGATACCGGGGACATAGTGTAAACATTGCATTAGGACTAATTGTTTACTTGTCATTTGGAAACCATGATCATGTCGTGCTTGAACCCATCAAACCACACCAGTATCCAGTATACTGAATTCTTAACCAGCCAAAGTCACGTCAAGTGCTATACGTATACATGTACGAACATTAATGAAAGGTTTCCCAAACTATCAATTCATCTTACAATTTACACTCTATAATGCAGAATTAGGAAAAGAAAAATTCCGGGACATGAAATATGTTAAAAAGTTAGATTATTGTGCTCATAGGAACCAATTCATCTTCAAGATGCTATATTCCACCGTGAATAAATAAATGAATCCTAATAAAACACCCATGGAAGAACCATCTCTTCAATTAGAAAGACTGCTGCTATTGCTCACCTTTATATGTTTTTTCCTGTTCGCCTACAGAGAATTCTGAGGTTCTGCTCCATGTGAACATGACCATTGCTGACAAGGCCAGTTGTGGGAGAATCTTCGGCGCCAGTCTCGTCGGGGATGACATCATCTGCGCCGGCCATGACACTCTGGAGAGAACCTCATGCAGAGTGAGATATTTCAGTCCTTCTTTAATCCAAATATATTGTGGTTGCCATACCTAGGATAATAGAAAAATATAATGCATTACAAATAATAAAGCACCATTATAACCATCTATCAAGCGGGAAGTAATAGAAAAGGAAAGCGGAATAAGATTTCAAATTGATGTATCAACATCGAAGTCAATGGTCAATTGAACCTATATGCATTTTCTTTCTCCATTTGTATTTTGTTTTTACAAATAGCTGATTGATTAATTCACCCATTTTGGAAGATTTTCCAGCAATTCAGTTTACCTTTATATGTAGTGCCTTAATCGTGTAGCAATTCAGTACCACTGAAGTATATATGCCCGCAAATAGAACTAGAAGTCCATTCAATAGTACCAATGATTGACATTTTGAAACTACTATTGTCGAATTAATATGTTTCAATGTAATGATTAACGTTCTATGATGACGTTCAATTGGAGCTCTCAAAGATTGCTGAGAGAATAACATGTTGTTGCGGCTAAGGTCTATATCTACACATCTATTTGGACTCAGACCCAGATCTGTTTAAGAGGGGACCCCCACCTACCACGATAGGCCACGACATGCTTCCCGATCGCTACGATTTGAAATGGGAAAATCGTGACTTATTGGGAGGTCCCCGATTGTTTCAAATTGTGGACATGGTTTGAAATCGTAGAGCATAGAAATGTCTTGGGAGGACCAAAAACATAAACTATGGTCACGAGTGGCTCACGATCCAATCGGTGATTCACTGTAGATCTCATGCATGATTTTAATATTGATATATACTATAATTTTGGAAATATTGAATAAATCCGAATAATTTTCTACAGCTACTTACAATATATTATGACATTATTTTCAAACACCAAAACAATCAATTAGAACAATATAACTGTGGTAGAATAATAATTCCGATATGAAAATATTATTTTTAGACACTTAAAGCCTGCCCCCACCTACCACGATTCTGGGCCCGATTGGCCTTACGACGGCCTTCCCGACACCATTCCGATTGTAGCGTGAGGTCTGGCAAAATCGTGGTAGGTGGGACAGGTTTCTGCGATTCACTCTACGATACCCCACGATAGGCTGCGATAGAAAACGCCAATCGTAAAGGTCCCGATAATTTCCAACATGTTGGAAATTTCGTAGACTGTCGTAGCCTATTGGAGGTGATTAAACAGGAAAATATCTCTTGTGCATGGAATAATTGGTGAAAAATTACGAAATTCTGGAATTAGGTAGGGCGCATATAGATGTATAATCGCTGTAAATATGATATTATTTGATGAAGTCTAAATGTCTGAAAATAATAGTATCATGTCGGAATTATTATTCTACCACAGTTATATTGTTCAATTTAATTGTTAGAGTGTTTGAAAATAATGTCATAATATATTGTAAGTACCAGTAGAAAATTATTCGGATTCATTCAATATTTCCAAAATTATAATATATATCAATATTAAAATCATGCATGAGATCTACAGTGAATCACCGACCGAATCGTGAGCCAATCGTGACCATGGTTTATGTTTTTGGTCCTCCAAAGACGTTTCTACGCTCTACGATTTCAAACCATGTCCACGATTTCAAACCATCGGGGACCTCCCGATAGGTCGCGATTTGGGCATTTCAAATCGTAGCTATCGGGAAGTATGTCGTGGCCTATCGTGGTAGGTGGGGGTCCCCTCTTAGATTTCATCAAATAATATCATATTTACGGCAATTATATATCCATATGCACCCTACCTAATTCCAGAATTTCGTAATTTTCCACCAATTATTCCATCCACAAGAGATATTTTCCTGTTAAATCACCTCCAATGAGGCCACGACAGTCTACGAAATTTCCAACATGTTGGAAGTTATCGGGACCTCTACGAATGGCGTTTTCTATCGTAGCCTATCGTGGGTTATCGTAGAGTGAATCGCAGAAACCTGTTCCACCTACCACGATTTAACCTTAACTCACGCTACAATCGGAATGGTGTCGGGAAGGCCGTCGTAAGGCCAATCGGGACCAGAATCGTGGTAGGTGGGGGGCAGGCTTTTACTTTCGCAATAAGTTTAATTACATGTCCAATACAGAAACGCTGGATGTTTTAGAGAAGGATTTCCATAGTTTTAATTTAAGTGAGACAGTGCATCTACCGAGGTTGTTGACAATACTTTCTGTTATTGGACCTACCTCAGCATAGCTGTTAAAAACACGTGTGCATCGGGAAGCTGTATAAGGTAAACAGAACAACGGACGGTTTCCAACAGTTATTTCCTATACGTTTCAGGGTGACTCCGGCGGACCTCTTATCACTCGCGGAGCTGGCTTCTACTCACTGATTGGCGTCGTATCTTGGGGAGCCCCTTGCGGCAAGACCGGGGGCGGTATTCCATCAGGATATGCCAGCGTCCAATACTTCCTGGACTGGATAGAAACCTCCATAGCCAACAACAACTAAATGCTAAATGATATTGACTGGAACCTATAAACAGTAGATGATAAATCTAGTTACCGGTAGAATGTTTTTATATTGCTGATCTAGAATGATTAGCAGCAGTAACCCAAACCCTACGATATATGTTATAGAAAAATCTGAAGATTTTGATTTGACTCTATGGCTAATAAAGCAATAGTTACAAGTCACATGATTTTTATCTGTTTTATTTGTTTTCTGTTATCCTTTCCCAGCATTATATAGATATTGGAGAGATTCATACCAAGCTAAATGACATATATATACTACATAATATGAGAGTATCTTATAGGAATGACAACCTCTATGGGCGTATATCGCATTCATTCCAATTGAACATTCCGAAATTTCAAACTCTATTAGATCAATTTCTCACCAACTCCATGAGATATGTAGTGGGTAGAGTTAGAAAAGCAGGTTTGTAATGACCTGAAGTTCGTCCGACCGGAGTTGCAGGTTTGAATTGCTACTTAAAATGCATAATGGAAATACTCTGCTGTAACAAAGATATTTTAGAGGCAATGTAAAACAAGTTGTAATATTGAACTCTGCAATAAAGGAAATGTTGAAAAAAAAGTAAAGACAGATATTGAAATGCTGCATGTTGTATGCCTGACCAAATTACCAACGACACGGCGAAGACGATGTAGGCATGGGTAGAGAGAGGTAGAGCGCAACAGAAAAAAGGATATATCCATCATCAATGGTTCAATTAGATATCCGGGGCTTTTGTGACGGTCATAACTGGTCATTGTCAGCTGGGCATGATTCTAAGACGAAGACCCTGTTTTCAGCACCCTACCAATGCTACAGAGCTGGCACACAGATAGCAAAGGGTTTTTCTTTTATTCAAGTAAATAGCGCACATTCACCTTATTAGGTTAGGCTTTTGCAGTAAGCTCACAGTCTATGTAACCCCCGAACCCCTCTAGCCTCTAGGCAGGGTATCTAAGAGAGAGTATCCCACGCTCAAAGATGGACACACAGAGAATGACATAGATACTGGCGATATACAGGTAGAGAAGTAGACAAGCATATGATTTAGACGGAGCAGTGTAGGTGAGACTATCTGCAAACGTGTTTTCTCTGCCTGTGAGGTAACAATTATATCATAGACCACTTGAACAATCCAGGTGCCACTCGCAAACCCAATGAGCACTGGGTTACGATCTCTGCCAGATTGGAATACGGTGACAGCGGTTTTATCATACCATGAAGTAAGGAAATGTCCACCTCTCTTGTCATTTCATATGCAAGTTTGTAAGGCTATGCCGGCATTTATGGATTTCTGCTCATCCATGAGATGACTGAGATGGTCGTGTAATAGGTGCTCAGCAAGTGTTGACTGCATGGGGAGAATGGAAATTGGCCTCCAATTTGTGGGATTCTCAAGCTTGCCACTCTTTGGTAGCAGATTGACAGTTGCACATCTCCAATCGAGCATCTCTACCTGTGTTAAATGAGGTCTGGTATAAGTGGACTAGTTGGGGGATTATCAATGTCAGGGCATCTTTTGTATGCTGGCACTTATAGTCTTAACTCCTGAAAGCTTGTTTATGTTGATGGTTTTGTCGAGTTCACTGACAGTTTCAATTGAAACCATGATTGCATCATCCAATTCCTCATAGTCATCCAACACTTCATCTGTTTGATATTTAGTGGTTACACATGGATCTATGTCTGCTGCTAGAGTCTGACCAGTTGTCGCAAAGTACAAATTGATGAATGCTGTGGACTGTTCCGGACCTATAACCCTACCTGTTTTTGAGTCCGTTATGGTGGGTGGCACGGTATTTCGACAGGGCTCCAGGATATCCTTGAGGTCACGACAAAATTTATGATGGGCCTTTCTACTCTTATCTTATTTTGCCTTAATCATGTCTCCCTTAGCTACTCTAGCACTACGATTGATGATGTAACGGATTGGCATGGCTCTCCCAAGGTGGCTTGGGTCTTTAAGAAATAATTTATATTGAATCTGACTAAGTATTTCATATATTTTTAATTTGTCTCTGCCAGTTATATCTGTAGGTTTAATCTACTATTGCACGTTTGATACCTAATTTCATAAGTTTAAATGCATAAATTAAGCTGTTTTTGATATCTTGTGGTGTTTTGAGGCATTTGTTATGTTGGATACCACAAAAAACATTTTGTAAGGTACATTTTAACAACTCTAGCAATATGTATCAAATTTGATACCAAACCTTCATTATATTCACTGCACGAAACTTACCGCTTTACATATGTATCCGAAACGCGTCTAACAGTAGGATTTTGCGTCTAGAAGTTCGACCTGTTATCCGTCTCGTAGACGCCTTATCTAGTGGCGTATATATGTGTCCATGGTGCCGTCTTATATACGTCATATATACGCCTGATTCTGTTTATTTACGCCACTATCCAATAATTCCGACCTCTGCCACTTGGGGACATCAGTGGTAGCATATTTCATTTACCATTAGTTATTAAGTCCTTGGTATATGTATCAATCCAATGTTATATTATCAATTTTGATTATTAAATTGTTCTAAAACCTCATCTATTATCTCTTCATTAAACACATATAACAAACCAAACATTTTTTGTTTTTTAAACCGTTTTTTTTTTAAAGTTTTTTAGTTTTTCAAAACACCACTCTTCTGAAGTCATACTTTGGGTACTGTATATATATAGCACAAGGTCTGGTCAGATATCAACCTACCACCCCAAGTGCTTCCACACATCTGCTGCCGATGCCGCTCTGACACCTGCCGCTTTGACACCCGCCGCTTTCACACCTATATGCTCCCGCCCGCCCAGAGACAAAACTCAGGTAATGTGTGAAGACAGAGGACCTCCATGTACCAGGGCTCGTGTACCAGGGCTTCACTGTGGATAAAGTGAGTGTAGGGTGGTGGGTAGGTGGGGTGTCGGGGGGGCGGGAGGGGGTGGGGTTGGGAGGTGGCGGGTGGTGGGTCAGTGCTGGTGCAACCTCTACCAACACCCACAGGACGGGGCGGGCCGCGGGTCGCAATATATATATATTTTGGTATCATATATACGCCTGGCGTATATATATATCACACAGAGCATGTTTTATCTTAAATACGCCAGGCGTGAAAGACAGCCAAGGCGCGCGCGTCTACATATGGAAACTGTCTCGTTGACGCCCGAAACGCAGAGGCGTATAATAGGTGTATACAAGTATAAACAAGCCACGATACAGCCGATACGTGCGTTATCGCAATGGCGTATATATATGTAAAATAGTGGTTTTCGTGCAGTGATTCTGATACCCCTACGATATCCCAGGGGGTGTCACCCATCAAAAGGATAGGATGAAATCTTAACTCCAATCGAGTTAATTGTCTTATGCTACAGAAATCACTCAGCATCGCTTAGTAAAATTATTTGACACAAGACAACTTATCCCCTATGAATAATTACGTGAAATCATGTGCAATTTCTTGATAGTATCTGCAAAGTACGTTGGATGTGCTTAATTCGGACGCCGTTATACGGCAACAGATACCAATAGAACAGGTACAAGCTCTCTGGGAGAGAGTAGGGCGGACAGGTGGTGAAATGGGGCGGCGTGATTTATTGGTAAACACGAGTAAATGGCGGAGGAGAAGAAGAAGAGTTAGAGATCCAACAGGTGAAGTAAGAATCGTGTTAGCGATCATTGCAAAATCAATACCTGTGCCATATCCCCCCAAAATATAATAAACTGAAAACGCTGAGGCTGATCTTTCACCTCCACTACATATGCCCTCTGCTTCCAGAAAAAACCACTCATTCTTTGATGAATGGTATAAGTACTGAATTACAGGGAAACGTATGTTGCGCGGGTAGAATGATGCTACAACCATACTTACCGGCTGGATGTGGAAGAAGCAATGGCAGGGAGTCGCTCACCTGCGCCCCCCCCCCCCCCCCCCCCCTCAGCTCCCATCCACCCACCCACGTATCCGGGCCTCTCTCCGCCGCCGCCTACTGTGTGCTCTGTCACATGCACACAGCACACAGGTGGCAGCGCTTCTAGGACATCCCAGAGTTGCTCCCTGAGCCAGTGGTGAGTTAGTCATACGCCGCAGTCGGAGCCTTAAAGCACGCTGTAGATGCCCCGCCCTACAGGCCGCCGTCCGTCGCGATCTAGTCATTTAGCGGGGGATGGCAGGAGAGGTGAACAACACGGCAAGATGGTTAGGTAAGTTACACGTCTCGGTCCTTTAAATGTAGATCCTCCGGAGATGATTTCTCATTCTGCGGTGATAAATGACCGTTAGTTAATGGAATCGTTCAGCGATGTATGGTTCCAACGGTTCTTACCAAAGTACTAATTTTGTCAATGTAGCTTAGATTAAATCAAAGCGTTTTTTGTCAATAATGGTCGCATGGAAATCATTTTAACAAATCACATATCCTCTTAAAGTGTATGCCTTAAAGGGCGTAACCGGATACAGAATAACAGGACAAAACCAAAACAGTAGTTGGTGTCGAACCGTTGCCGGACTATGATGGAGCGTGGGTCAGAATTGAGACTGCACTCAATTAAGCAACGTAATGCTACGTTTTTGGTGTATACTTTACATGCTAACGAGAAACCATTTTGTACTAGACACACAAAATACCATATACTGTGGCAGAAATATTTTACCGCAAGGAAAGAAAAAGATTATCTATATGTCATATTACCTGTATTTTGAGTTATGAACCAACAAAGCTTATCATTGCTGAAAATTTGGTCAAAGGATTCCCTCATACTTTTCACAAGACAATCTCTACCACCATGCAGCTCCAAAGAGTAAGCGTTCCACTGACATATTAAGCGCTGGGTCTTTTTGCTACCCTTTGTTTACATTTGCATAAGGTTCTGTTGACGAAGCCAGCTAGGTCTTAGAATAGCTGAGCCAGATAAGCCACTAAAAGGTGCTCGTTCAATATTGGCGCAATATTTCCTTATCTGGTTGTAGATAAACCTCCTATAAAGCAAAGCGCGTTCTGAATTCATTTAGTAGTCTTTCATAGAGGCATGTCCTGCAAAAAGGCATATCAAATTGTTGCCATATGTCGTTTAGTTGTTGGTAGATAACAAAAGCAATATGACCTTAAACGTTTCTCATCATCACGTAGACGAACCACAGCGCTTCTATTTCCATTTGTATTGATATTATTAGGTTATCATTCGCCCGTAAGAACTCCAGGGCGGTCTGTCATCATTAGTAGTAATCATAACTTAAATTTGTTCGTTTTGAAAGCTATATCAGGGTACAGCGTGATATCCCTTTTGTTTCATTTGTTGACTATCACATTGAAACCTCTTGAAACACTTTTGAATTGCGCAAAAAAAACCATAACAATAAAAAGACAGCATGTACACACGTAAAGTCAGAATTAAATGGGACTAAACAGAGTAGGTGACACACAATATGAAGAATGATGATACAGGTGTGAAATTCATTAGTGCTGTCAATTAGTCGTACCATGTCCAGGCAGAGATGTTCCTCGGATAGTACGTGTGAATCTGATGTGTTGCTAGGGCTCGGCGTCCATTAGGCTTCCGATACCCTACGATAGACCTTACGATGCGTGCATCTGGATGCATTTCGAGTGTATCGACTACGGATTAAAACTGATTTTCCAACCCGAAATCAAGTTTGTGTCCAGAAATACATCATAAGGCCCATCGTAGTGCATCTGGAGCTGAATGAACGCCGGACCTAGTTTCCGTAGCTCGTTCAGTGAGTCGCACCTAATTGTGCAAAGGGATCCTGCAGGGGCCTGTTGAATACTTTTGGCTCATACATCAAGACCCTTTTCTGTACGCCAATGAGACTCAGGGATGATATGAGTTTACTTCATTCAAAACTAATGGACAACCTGAAAGAGCCTTATCATTATTAGACTATAATTAAAAACGCCTACTATAGGCGAACTGTACGTCTTCTTACGCTGAATAAAAAGAAAAAATAAATAACCTCAGTACAAGGATTATGGTTTGATTTTTCAACAGACCCCAGCTTGGTTGACCAATTAGTGCCGGCCATTATTAAAATCCTGGATATAACATGTAAACGAATCTGTTAATGTTCTGGGAGATCTATTTTGGCAAATTCTTTCTCACATGTGATGTGGGAAGGATCAGACGACACAATCGTATCTGTCTTATCTATACACTTCGTAAACCTTTGCCTGAAAGATATTATTATGCCCTGAACGTTTTAAAGCCAGGTAGAAAGGTGCAAAACCCTTGCACAAAATGTAAATGTCTACACGGTGCTTTATGTAAATGCGGTCTGTTGTCAGATGTTTTGGTTATTTAATTCTTTCTCCGTCGACCAACAAGGTGTCTTTTGATTTGCTCTTAAGTATTACATGTAAAAAAAGACCGGCGTGTCTTGTGTGTTGAGGCTCTGTTCTTACACAAGGCGGAGGTGTACGAGTGCGTCGTCGCCCGTTAAGTAGACGTCAGTACAGGTGAAGCTTTCAAGGTCGACGACTAGTCAGATAGAACAGTCGGCGGTTCACCTGATTGAGCTGCTCCTTACCTGCTGGTGCTCTGCTGTAACTTGCTTTAGGCTCCTGTCTACTGGGGTCGACCCTAAATCTAACAGAGCTATGGCTTCTGCAGTGATGTATGCTAGATTGGGAGTTCTCTTAGAAGACGAGACTGGCCAGCGTGGAATACCCACAGATGGCTTTGAGTCTTCCTCTACGTCCGTCATCGATTATCAAATAAGATATGGTTGGTTCGTACTACCAAGCAGCCAATGTGTGATCTGACAGTAGATCCGCCCACCCATTCATATGAACATATACACGCCTATACATATATGCATTTCTACATTTGTAAATGCATGTACATTTATACATTCGTAGTTCCTTTCGTCCTTACATAGTTACACAAATACATAGAAATACGTGGACACAAATTCCAACATACAATCAAACATCAAACATCAAACATCTTCATATTCATGTACATATATATGAGTCATATAGTTATGCATACATGCAGACGAAAATGTGTACATGTATGCTTGTTTGGATACAATTACTGCTGGATTTGTGGAACGATGTCCGTAGAAATCAAAGGTTGACTTGTAGTAATATCGTAATAGCGTGTAGCATAGCAAGTGTTTTACGTTGCCAAATGCGATTTGTGCATGCCATCCAAGGACTATTGACTATTAAAGTGCGTATTGTATTTATTACTCACATTTACACCAACGATAACCGCAAACTAGAATTATTTATGATGTAATTGATATTTCTCATAATATGGCACATACACAGGGCAATGTGGTTATTGTATGTCGGGTTTATGCAATAGACATAAAAAGAAGGGGACTAATACTACATATTGAGGGTTTACACTACCATATAACATATCTAATTTTGTGTATATCATGAATGTGTTTCCAGTATACCATAGCCGTGGTTTATTCTATTCATAAACTATAGGTAGTGGTTTACTGCGGCCCATATATTTCAAATATATTTGGGCTAATGGTGGGCAGTACATGTATCAGGTTCTACATTGACCTTCAACACAGGTTACTTCATATAGAAATAGTATTCATGTCTCTGTTACCAGTTGGCGATGTCTGCCCTAATAGACCACCTGCGGCACCAAAGCGAGCGTGCCAAGTAGCTCACCATCCTGTATGACAGCTATGATTATAACCTATAGATCTGATCAACCGTTATGCCCATCAACATATTCTGTCTTAACGATGCCTACAAGCATTGTTCTGTGGAACTTGGAGACACCCAGAGGCAAGATAATTAGCATCATTGCCATTTAGAAGTGAAATATTAATCGTAAATCTTATAGCAATAGTATGTGTGTCTGTCTGTCTGTCTGTCTGTCTGTCTGTCTGTCTGTCTGTCTGTCTGTCTGTCTCTCTCTCTCTGTCTCTCTCCCTCTATCTATCTATCTATCTATCTATCTCTTTCTCGCTCTCTTTCTCCTTCTGTAGGATAGGTGGGCAGTATGAAATAAAGTCCGATGTTTTCTGGACGGCTACTTAACACTTACTAAGGTTGGTGCTGCTAGGACCGCATCGTTCTTGAGTTTATCATCATACTCATTGACTCAACACAGTGATGAATATCCTCAGGGATAATAGGGATATCCACCTGGCTAATTCCATGCATTAACAACAGTCTGATGAGTACTAAGTAAAGACATAGTTATGACACCAATACGCTGATACCTATTTGAGGTGTCCGTTCTGTAGGACAGAATCCGTTCTCGTTCTGAACGGATTCTGTTCGTTGTAAGCTCACAGCACGCAATTTGAATATTGGTACAAAGCTACACGGCGTTTCACGCAATATGCGCGTTACTAATGAACCCCCAGCAGCAGTCAGTACGGTGAGTGTCTTCATGCATAGGTATTGAATAATATTGGATACCAGAAGTAAGAATACTCGTCAAAATGAAAGTAAATCATTCAAAATCACAAGACCAAAAATTGAAAAATTCAAAACAATTCCAATTTCCAATTCAGAATTGGAAAAAACGGAAGAAATATGAACTTATAATTGAGACTGAGTGATCTGGTATACAGGCTCTGCTGCACTTTGTGATACAAATATGTCACAATAGTTAATTTACGATATATACAAATACATATCAGATGTTGTATTATGGCGAAGCAGTGTAATTTTAAACAAGAAACCCAGTTAGTATAATACCTACAAATCACTGTAAGCAACTTTGATGGAAAGGACAGAGGGTTCACTCCCCTACAAAAACTACAATTTGCCAGTATCTGTACAAGGTGTGTTCACCAGAACAAAATCGAATTAATGAAATATTGTATCTTATCAACTGTTTGTGCTCAATAGCTTTGCTAATGACAAAATATACCATCTGTTAAAAATTAGTATACAGGTATTACTGTAAGGGTAACTCATACCGGCGTTGTAGCTGAAAGCCTTCACAGCTTAAATAAAGAAATAAAAAAGGTTGAGAAGCATTTTCTTTCTGCTCTTGTTTAATGATTTTACAAGAACCTGTAGATAAAAGGTTCCAAGCCGCACATTGGCATGACCACATTTAGTCTCAACCTGTATAGACAGCGCATTTTACCTAGATGTCACCTAAGGTGGACATTTAGTTCCACTCTTATGGTGGAAAGGAAATATCATGGGGGAAAGGTAACATATGTTACAAAATGAAAAAAGAGTATTATCATTTCCATGGACAGCAGTTACAGCTAAAACACTTAAGCCTAGCACCCTCCAATGCCGATTCAGCCGCCAAAAGACCTTACGATTGACTTCCCAGTTGGAATATAAATTTCATCGGGAGAGCAGACAAAACTCGTAGCAGTGTACCTCACTTCTACGATTGACTCTATGATAGACACCGATACGCCACGATTGATACCCGACACGCCACGATTAAAAACACCAATCCAATCGTAGGCTTCCCGATAAAATCCAACATGATGGATTTTCCGTAGCTTGTCATATTGAATCAGTGTTTAACGGGAACATTCTTTCCTATGTGGAAGCTATGCACTCCCATCCCCGTTCCTATCACACGTAAGTGACCAATGCATTTTCACTCACATGCTAGCGTTACCTTATTAATTTCTAGTGTTAGATTACTCTAGCTTCATTAAAGAAACTGGTAATGTATCTCGTACAATTAGACTTCACTGAGTGTTACACCAAATACTTTGTGTTGAATTTGAGAATACTTGGCGTCCACACAGTAAAAACGTCACTTTACTGAAGTCGTTTTGGCTCTAAATACGGCCAGCGTCGGCCAAGGCATAAACAGATCAATATTTTGTCTCTTTTCGACTGTTGAAAAGAGACAAAATTATGCCAGGTACTGGCCAGGCAGTAATGAGGACAGATAGTTCTTCTTGGGCCTGAAGAATGTCCTCCACAAATACATGAAGATAGTAGACAAGACTGGTGACATGGTTACCAGCACAGGCATAAGTATTGTGGATGAAGATGTGGTGCATTTCGCTGCAGCACAAATCCCATCACAGACCCCCTTCCTATGACCAGCCTCAAAGCACAACCAAGTTGCCCTACAGTTGAAAAGCTGCTCCTGTTTGGCAATGACACTCAAACATGCACTTTTCTGGTACTGTCACATTGGGCCATCAGTCAGATAGTGAACACAAGAAACATTAGGAAGTTCTTAAGAAATGACTTTGTTAATTACCTTCAAGAGAAGAATTCAGCTGTAGAGTCATGCTTCTACTAGTCAGAGATGATAGGAAAAGACTTGTATGAAAGGATACCTCCTTCTTCCCTGAATTGAAGAACCTTAGGATGGTCGAATACTGGCCCCTACGCAAAGTATACAGACAGCGGTTAGTTGGCGTAGCTAACAAATCACTTTTCCGCAAAGTCCATCTGCACAGAACACGCCACTCGATTGGCCTTGTGCTGGGCATAGACTCTCCTAACATTTCCCTCCATCATAGAAAAGTCACTTTATCGCCAAAATGAGCTGGTTGGACTGCCGGGGACACATGGTATACGTAGCATAATTATATAGAACTGCATCGAGAATTGTATAAATACACAATACGCCACGAGTTTCGATGTGCCCCAATCGTCATCAAGGTAAAGCCGAGTGATGATTATGGCACATCCAAACGAGTGGAATATTGTGTATTTTACGATTCGAGTGTGGTTCTGGATTTATCTCACCCCTTTCTATGGCATTGGACAGCATCAGAATATCAGAATAATTAGAATATACTTAGCAAATCAATATGACGTCATCTCACATTCACTACTCCATGGCTGTGGCGTAGTATTGTCACTTTATGGGGGTGATTGTTGAGTATTTTTTCCTAATGTTATTTCTATGGCTCAACTTATACCAGGAGTGAGATAATGTACACATATGTAGTAACTGTTGATACTGATAGGGCACAGTTTTTTTAGGTTTGTGGTCTGTTCTTCTTATACCTTTAGACTATACAGTGGGGGTCTGTTATTCATGGAAAGAAAAAGTGACTTAGTACAATTACCATTTTGGCGTTTTCCTTGGTACCGGTCAAAAGGAGGTTGCAAGAATAAGAGTCTAAATATTAACAAAGAAAATATTCTGTACTTGACGATTATTGCGACGGCAGAGTACCTTTCACCTACACTCCTGGATGAATTATATTCATATTTTTGTATTGCTATCATAAGCAAACCTCTTAAGCATAGTAGCTATCATTCATCGATTACAGAGTCTCCATTTTAAACCTACGGAGATTGCGTAATTCACCAGGCGGAGATTACTGGCTCTTGTAACTTCGACCTACAGAGGGCGGAGATTATGAAAACAAAAGTCCCTTGCGTACAAAATAGTGCGTGAGAAGATCGGCGGTCATTTTTTCGTTTCTTTTATGATTCAAATTTGTAATAGTGAATAATAGATATCATATACACTGGTTTCAGATAAAACCTTTCAGATCTACGTAATATCCTTGCATTCGCTCGGACATTATTCCGCGTCTAGTCCTCGGATATTACGGCCGCTTGCATCTGAGACCAGTCGATAACGTGCATGTATATTAAGCGTCATTCAGAAAAATCTGTAAGGTCAGTAACCTCTTTCGACGTGTCTGTGTATGTGTGGTATATACATGAATACATTATCAACATATTCGCGGAAGCTATAAACATATTCGACTACAAAATTTAGTCAGATTCTATTGCATCTGTACTCTATCTAACAACCTGTTGGGAGCTGACGGTGGGCCGCAAACCAGGTGTGTCCTTGTCTACCTGTAGGCAACCTTAGTATGTGTAGCGCGAGGAGGAGGGTGGGGGATACTGGCTGACAGGTGGCATGCACAGCAACCCGTGCCATGGCGAGCCCACCTGTAGTGCTCAGCTCATCACTGCCACCATGCTCCTTGCCCAGGTCATTGAACTTAAGTGTTTTGCGTACACTTTTGGGCCACGGTATATTCATATTTTCATAAAAAGATCTATTCAAATATGTTTTAGTTTATCTATTTCGAAAGCAACCCCTACTGTTGTAGTAGATTTTTTCACCCAAATCTCCAAGTAGCTGTCGTAACTACCATGACAAATGACTTAATGGTATAATGGTAAAATTAATAACAGTCTATATAGGTAATTAACTAAAATAAAACTTTAGTAGATTAATGAAAAGATGAACGCAAAGATGTACATGTACTAATAAGAATAGGGAAGGTACACAAACTTAAAGATATCAAGCCAGGTTTGTTTTTTGTTGGGGTTTTTCACAGTAAGCAATACAAAGTCATTCTGTCGGCGGGCAGGTTTTGTGTGTCCTCTTATACCACAGTAAATACACGGAAGTTGCTAACAACAAATATCCTGTGAGAATACGAATGGTGATAACGATATAAAAATGGGATGGAATGAAGGCAAAAATACTTATACATAATTCCTCCTCACGCTGTCATAGTCCGCAGTCTACACTTTAATTTAACATGACTTTTGTATTTGGTAATTTTGTCAACGTCGTGTACCTCCTTAGGAAGGTCGTTTCACATCAGCATGCCCTCGTATAGAGAGTTTCTCTTGTATAGAAACTCGTGCGGGATCTCTTTAAATTGAAGATGGATGTGCTGTCATACAAAGAAATGTTAGATCATGGATATTTAATTATTGTTTAACTGAGCACCCACTGCCTCCGACACACTCCAATATGGCTACGATTTTGCTACAACATACATATCAAATCGTAACCGTGTCGGAAAGGCTGTGTCGCAGTGTTTCGGAAGGGGTTTTGCCGAAATAAAAAGGTGACCACAGTAACGACTAATGCCACGACATAAGATGTACGAAAATGCAAATCTCAGAGAAACAATTAACAGTATTTGTTAAAAATTCTTACTTAAAAAAGGAAATAATTGACCAGATCTAAAAATGAAATAACTTCAATATGCAAGGCCTGTAGATCTGTTCCTTTATATGTACAAAATACCATAGGAAATATACAAGATCTACTATATGTATATGAATTAATCAACCACTGATATATTCGCTAATTTATTTTATTTAAAGCGTGCTTGCACACAATACATACATCATCTAGAGTTTAGAGGGGTCCATATAGACTTTCAGGGTACTGCATAGATACTATTCACTGTGATATTAAGAACAGGGACCTGTTTCACTAGTTTCGTGACATGTCTAGATGGTGTGTCTGGTTTCATAAGAACTAGACATTAGACTTCGTGTTGTCCGTTCTTGCTTGCACTGTTGGTGCCGCTTTTCATGTCTGTCCAACACTTTTGTCACAAAACTAGTGAAACAGGTCCATCATGTGTCTAATTCTAATGTCTGTCTTATCCTAAGGGCAGCTACTTGTGTTGTCACGAAACTAGACAACCCCAATGTCTGAATGGTGTCACAGACATGCCACGAAACTAGTGAAACAGGGAGCTGTTTCAAAACCATAGACTTAACCCATGTTTTGAAACAGCTCCCTGGTCCCTGAGCAGAGGGCCAGTGTCACAGACTCTTAGAGGCGTGCCCAGCTGACCGTGACCAATCGCTCAAGACCAAAATACCTCAAGACCCACTAGTGCTTGATGTGTTTGGATCCTAGATAGCCATTTGGAGAAATGGCAAGTTGACTGGGTGCAAGTGGGTTACAGAAAACTATCCATAGGCTAAATCTAACTTATACCTTTTAATTGTCATTCATTTATAATTGCACGCTCATTCATCTATGATCAACATACTATTTGCTCTTAGTCATGAATAGGTTACACAAAGAAGGGAATGTCTGTAGTAGCCCACTACGATAAAAATGTGTCAAATGTGCAAAATCGTACACAGATCGGGAAGATCTGTATTGTAGACAAACATATAGACTATCCCCATCGGCGTGCATCGTACTTGATTTTTAGTTACAAAAAAAATGATCACGGTCCCGATGCACCTCACGATCTTAAAGCATAACTCTGATCTAAAACTGTAGATTTCAGACAATTAGACTTTTCAAATGAAACCATATTTTACAGTGACGATTTGTTTATATAAATTGTACATGATATCTGAATTTCATAATTTTCTATTGAGTATTTCTGCTGTCAGAGAGATTTTCATCTATGGCTATGCTGCACACCAATTTGTTTCCGACATTTAAGCCGGGTTCCCACGGAGCTCCCAACACTCTTCGATAGCCTTCCTACAAGCTATAGCCAGCTGCAAAGAAGTAAGACATCTATGGTTCGCCAGGTATTTGGCCGAGGCCATTCGCAAGGTTCTCATCAACCCCACCGCACGGAGACCCCGGTCATCTGCTCCAGCCGCGGTGGCGTCTTTGTGAGCAGCTCCGCCTCGGCCTCATACCGAGGCCATACAGACGGGATGGACCAAGGATCCTCATACGCCGACGTCGCGAGAGAACGCCGACCAATGTGCGCCTCGAATACGTGGCCATTGCGGACCACGCCTTCCTGACCACCTCCAGGCCCGCTTTGGGAACGCCTCTCTTTGAAATTTGATAAGTGTGCTTCTCCCGCTTTCATCATCGATGACGTCAGCCCACCCCCACCCCCCTCTTCAAAGAAGCAGAACCACCTGTACATGTAACATAATGTACTATGTCTAACATGAGGTGCTCTCCACTTCTTTGGTACAACGGAACATAGGAGATTGAGGTGTATCAGATGAATAGAAAGCATTTGGTGAAATGAGTGGTGTGTATTAACCTAGAAATTTAATGATATAATGGCGTTATACTGTGGTGCGTAATACGTGAGTAGAGTAGATAAGAATGCAAATTGAAAAGTGGACACAGAGGGATTCCGGACCCAAATATGGAACATAATAGGGGATCCATAATGATTGGAGGAGAGGGTCAGCCAATGGTACGGGCTGAGGGGTGTAACCAAGGAAATGAGGATGAGAAGTGGAAGGATAAAGTTATTATTACATACCTATAGGCGAACGTCAGTCATATACGACCCTCTCACGGGGGTGTAGTATATCGCGACTACGGCCCACTATGGTGCGCTTTGTCTCACTGTAAAATTCTAACGTGTATGTAACTAACTCGCCGCACCGCGCTAGGCGTGCGTATTCGACGTCATCGCAACCAAAAACAACATGGCAAACATCGTCGAATCGCGACTTTAAACTCGCGATACACGGCCCCCGCAACAATTACAAGTTCCTAATGACCAATCGTCGAAGTAACTAACGTACGGCTCTCACCTGACACCGTTTAAATTGCTTAAATATGCAAAATCCATCGATAATAACAACACGCCGTTTGACTTGGAGCGCAATGGGCGACGCACAGACAAGTTTACGCTGATTCCCGGGCGATACTCCTACCCTTCTCCAATCGCATTCTCTGTGAACTGCACGCTTACCGAATAACAACCAAACATCCGTTCGGCGAGTGACCGTATTATCGCGCATGCGCAACGCGCACATCCTGCGCAACTTCCGGTTCGTAGCAGACAGTGTCAACATGAAGCGATTGTCACTCGACAGCACGATAAAGGCGTCTTTCTGATCGAATAAAGGTATGTAATAATAAGAAAACGCCCTGACTGTGGCCAGAACTGCGGCGTCGGGGTGAACGTCGGCGATAGGTGACCTCGAACTAAGACATAGTTCGGCCACAGTTAGGGTGTTTTCTCCTAGTACGTTCTAAGCAGCCGAGTGTGCGTGTTGTCTGTGAGTAGCTATAAGATTCTGGTGCCTTCTACATCCCGCAGGCCAGATGACTAATGCCAGACTTGATACACTGAGTTCCATGGGGAATTATCTGTGTGGAGCGAGGAAATATATAGGGAGGCACGGAGTAGACGCCTCCCCTTTGTTCTCAGAGCAGGTGAAGGCGGTTCAGCATGGCACAAAGAGACTTTCATCGCCTTCGCACCTTCCCCTGTCAGTGGCATCAGAATATGGAGGGGGGTGCCGGGGGTGGAAAAGTGTCAAAGTCTGACTTTTTAGTATGTATCAATGGCTTGGCGTTGGCTTTCCAACAAAGAAAAATGTCATAGTCTGACATTTTAAATGTGCAATGATGGCTAAGACCTGACTTTTCACCATGGAAAAATGTCAAAGTCTGACTTATTGGCATGTAATGAAGGCTACGACCTGACTTTTCTTAGAATTTTGAAGATTTATGGTAAATCCAGTGGAATAGGCAGATGTCAAAGTCTGACTTCGTACCAAGAAAAAAGTCAGCAATTTTCGTTCGATACCTCGGTATTTGGTTTTTACGCATTCTTACTCGTTACGAGGAGTTTGTAGTATCATCATAGCACATGCGCGAAAATACGTTAATTACCTCTCCACTCTCCTCTCCTCTCAGGTCTCTAGTAATTGGTAAGCGTGCGAATAACAGAAGATACGATTGGAGAGCCCATGCGCCACCTACATCGCGTACGAATATAAATAGGGCCCGGGTAGAATAGGGAGGTATTGTGGGATATACTACCATAGGTATATGATAATATGCCATCGGTATCCGGACTTCCTCTCACACCCTTCCCCATTTTTATCTGTATGCGGGAAGCCCTGGAAGCGTCCTGCTTATTGGAAACATAAAATGACGCCTCACAGCGTCAGGAAGGAGGGGGCCGTGAGCGATGTGCTGGATGCGCGGGTAACCCCAGTGGAAGTCCAAAGGGAAGGCTTTTGGGGATCGTCTTCTGCCATGACGGCATATTTCCAGCACAGAAAGGGTTATGACTTTATGAGATAATTTTTTATGGGAATTACTACTTGTGTTTTCAATGCAAAGAATCAATGTGGCTGCCTTCTATTGAAATAAAGTCACCCCATCACTTGTCTTTGCTACAAAGATTTTTTTATACCAAAAAGATAAGAGGAATTAACAAGTGCAATAAGATATGGGATTCAAAGTAATAGCATTAGTCTCCTTTCTCTGGGATTCATCATGTCAATCCTCTCTAATAAGTGTGTTAATGAGTATACTGTTTTGATATGCCTCCCTGGGATATTCACATACATCTAGAACTATTTTCTCAAAGCTCCTCTACGTTTTACAGTTGTTCCTTCCAGTAGAAACGAATAATGGTCTGACATTGGTTATAGACAAGTTCTTACAACAATCTTGAAGGTTGTTTCCTCACTGAACAACATTTCAACTTCCCGGAAGATTTTTCATTTATTATGTGTCTTCCTTATACTCAGAACTTTTACTAAGAACTGCGCTTACGCTCCGGTATAATAACTTAACGATCCACAAAGTTCGGACTACTCCCTACAGATTGACTGATACAGGTGACAAATATCAACAGTGTGCTTAGTCCACCTACATGATTCAAAGGTCAGGAGGCAGTGAGATGCCCGGTCACTCTGCGTGCATGGTCTCTGGTGATCAATGTTCCGTGGCATTGGAAATCGAATAAAGGAAACTCTCCTCATGTTCATAAGTGTGCCCTTTGCAAACACATTATGTACATGTTCTTGCAGTGGATTTCCATACATTTTCAGCACACACGTAAATGATATGTTCGGATCAATTATTCATTTGCATATCGATCGTACGACCGCACCCACATGACCGCCGTCTCAGATCACGATGAAGATATCTAACAATGTGCAATGAAAACAAATTCTAGGAATTTATATAATCTGCAGTGGGGGCCGTTGAATAATCTAGGATCTTACATAAAGACACTTGTCCGTACCTTTGTACAAGGGTTATCATTTGATAATATTTAAGTTTGTTTGCTATGACAGTATCAGACATCCATAAGGTCGTCAATAAGTGTTGAATAAAGTTTACCCACATCATCTCTGGCTGTCTATAGCATACAGAAAAAGGGTCTTTATGTAGGACCTTAGATTATTCAACGGCGCTGCTATATCGATTATATATTTGAGTATGAAATATACATTTTAACAAGAAAATTGCAAAGTTCATAGAAATAGCCAAATCGAAGCTATGAACTGTTCATAGTAGTCCATAATAGGCAAAGCGTAGCTATGAATTGTTCATTTTGCAGTAGGGAGCCATAGATCGAGTCAATGACCACGTTCCAGTCCTACATACCTCCTGGTGCCTCATAGGGCGTACCTGATGAGACGACTGTTTGATTTATGTAAACCTGCATAGATTAAGACGTATACTATTTTTTTTACAGAGATATGAAAAAAGTACGAGATCGAGAATCGAGCGTTTACAAGTAAAGCACCTATATTCTCATAAACATAAAAGGGTTTTATGAGAATATATGCACAATTTATACTTTAGATTCATCATTATAGTATATGTCCTCCATCTTTACTCTTTCATTATTTGGCAAAGAGAGTAAATCATTCATTCATATAAGACCATGGAACGGTCAGCGGAGCCATCTATATGAACAAAAGTTATTGATGCGATTTTTTCTGAGAATTATTGCTTCTCTGTATTTGAGTATCCATTTGGAAAATGTTAGTCTACGTAATGCTGTATCTTTTCGCATATATGGAGTGAACATTCAATCAGTGCCAAGTGAATTCCATGGAAATGTATGTGTTTTTCAAAGTACTGTCTGAATTGTTGATTTTGTACTTTTTATTATTGAAATCTAACTTGACTGTTGTATCAGAATAACCCATCTGTATTAATTAAGAGATACAATAAATTCATCTAAAGAAAAGTAGAGATTTTCAACGTTATATGCAATAATGACTGGCATTTACATACACGCACAGATGTTATAGTGTGATGAATGATTAAGATTCCCCCTTTACTGTACTTCTAACTATTACATTTCTCCTGATAGACTCACGTCTTAGATACTCGAGAAGAACTGTCGAGTATAGTATCGAACTGCTAAATTCTGTCCGTAAACACAGAGAGGAGAAGAGTATTGATTTCATTTGGGAACCCCTCACATCAACATCGTAGAAACCCGAGTGGAAAGCTGATACAACATACAAATGTACGGACAGATGGTCCGTTACAGATTTCCTTGTATTCAGTATTACGCATTGGTGTGCGATTTCTGTGCGTTATATCAATTGAGACCGTTTCTATTTTCATACACATTGGTTCGGGTAATTTTATATTCCGCATATCACCCTAAAGCATCAATATTTATTATCCAAATGTACTATATGGTCAACTGAATGAAAGGTAGCTTGTCAACCAAGATCCATAAAGCCCGATCGAAGCTATCAGTGAAGTCTACTGAGTCATGGTTACTGAAGCAGCATTTCCTCAATGTCTTAATACTTGAACGAAGAGAGCCGCCTAATGGGTGAAGTTACAAGGCTTTGTGTAGCCTTTCAGGAAAGAAACGATGGAGCTGGTGCCTTCTAAGTAAATCCTGTTTCATCTCGGAAATGAAAAGGGTTCAGAGGGCTTTCCTCAAAAGCCTGCTACCTAGTAGTCATCCTGGACTTGGCTGAGGGCAAGCCGGATACCTGTTCAGTACACACACAAATATATATATATATATATATATATATATATATATATATATATATATATATATATATATAATATATGCACGTGTGTGTGTAGGTGTGTGTGTGTAGGTGTATCTGTTGCCTGGCAACGACAGGTGTTATCTTAATGGAAAGCTAGTCTTTATTTCAATTTATCTTGTGCCAATATTGGGCCTGCGGTATGGCAAATGGATTTTATGAAAGATGAAATATAGAAGCCTTTTTTGAATCCCCTTGTAAGAACACGAAATCTTGATTGATTGACAATTGTAGACTGGTTGATAAAACTTGTCCAAATGCTGCCTTAATCATACCTGCCAACCTGTTCTGGAGATTGGTTATCATTTTTTGGCAGTTGCTTGCACAACCATCTAATTGAGAGCTATGAAATATCCTTAAGTATTTCAATTGTGTGTGTGTGCATGTACGTGTGTGTGTGTGGAGGTTTGTGTGAAGGTGTGTGCACTGCACGAAAACCCCCAGTTATTTCATATATACGCCACCGCATTAATGCATGTATCTGTTGTACATTGACATGAGTTTATATATATACGTCCACATTTCACGCCAGCGTATGTGGCGTATACAATACAGTTTTTGTTTGTAAACGGAAGCGTAATGTCTGTTGGACAATTTGGCTTGAAAATTAAAACCCATGTCATTTTCCTGAAAATTGAATATGATGACCTCTAAGTGTTGTAATACAGATATCTAACTTAAGAAATGGGGGTTACCATGCTAGTTGTTTTATTTAGAGATTAATATCATGATCATTATATAATGGAATATAAAGAAATTCTAAGAAGTTGCTTCTCACATAGTAAAACCCATGTAATTTTTCTCAAAATTTCACAGAATATGGTAGATGTATGGTACTATGCATTAAAGTTTTAAAAACCGTAGGTCACCGTCCTTGCTTTTGAATAAATTGAAGAAAACACATTACCTATGCAAATCAAAAAATGTCAATTGGTCTATTCTACCTTTTGAAATTGCATAAATTTGACTAAACATCAAATTTACTTAATTAGAATGAATCAGAAAGAACCGGTTTAGACTGATAATTGAAAATATTGAAAAATCACCAGGTTTGCGCCTGCGTGAATTGTAGGATGTGCCTTTAACTCATCCATCTCAATAATGACTATTAAGTTGCTGTGAATGATCTGCTACTAAGCAGACCTCCATCGCTAATCATGAGGTACGGCAGCTATAGCCTTCAGCATCACACCACTAGTAAAATTTGCGCATGATGACCGCCATAGAAGCTCTAGTCAGGTTCTTTCTGCCCAGGCAAACACCATACCAGTGATCCCGCTCACCGAGTAGCTCTTCATTGAGTAGTTCATTAGTAAGCACGCCTAAATCATGTCGCCGTTACCGTACAAGGTGAGATGAGGATGTGCAGCCCTGTTACCAATCAACAGACCTTGGATGAACCACAGACTAATCAGGGGGCGAGGTCAGAGAGTGGTCATTCTGCATGCAAGGTGGAAATACACCAAGAAAAACTAGTTTAGTCGTCCCTGATGTCAACCGTATAATATCATGGAAACTTTTGAAGTATAATACCGGAAGAATCATCAAATGTGTACTCCAATTTGTAGTCTGCCAACATGAATAACACTGTATAGCATAGAGATTAACTGCAAATTACTCCTGATTGTGCTTCAATCTACCCTCGACTAATCCCTGCTGGTAATTTGTAATGTTATATAATAAGGTTTTATTAGAATGTTTCCAGCCGAAGCAAATACATATTTACCCAGTCGATTCCTGTGAAAGATACCAATAGACCCAAGTATACATATGAGCCCACACACACACAAATATCTCCACACAGAGAAAAAGGATCCCCCTGGTAATTAACTGGTACAGTTGAATGTTTACCTCGGTAATAAGTATTTCTAGCAAACTGTGCTCAGGAGTGGGGGTGGGGGTGGGGGGATGGGACATTGCACTACCTGGCTGTACGTTACCTATAAAGCGCTATGGCGTTGCAATGTATACATTCACTGTTAATAATAACTTATATTCCCTGTGATTTTACTTGTATTCCACGTAAGATACTGGTTTGATCCGTAGGCCTGGAGTCAGCCTAGACTATGAACTATTTAGCTGTTTTGCAGGTACCAATCCGAGGCTGCCATATGGTCTGTCTCCACCTACGGACCTTTGGCCTCCGGTAAATTTGTTGGCCACCAAGGCCGTACTTTTTATCATTTTGGTCAAAGGTCGGCATGTGGAAACAGAAAAGAATTTGGCGCCGAAGAATTCAACATGGGTGGATTTTGTTGTTGAGGAATGTGTTCAGAGTTAGTATGGAAATTTGTCGGCAGGTGGAAATATGCCTATAAAAATAAGAAAGACCGAGAGTCACTAGCTGTCCATAACAAGTAGGAAAACCTGTAGTCACAGAGCTCAATGTTAACAATATGTGTAGTCTTTTCCGTTCATCCCAAAAGAATCAAGTTATGTATCAGATTGTATATGGACAGTAAACGCCGGGCATTGTGTGAAATATTGAAGAAGCAGGAGTACAAGTGTATCTAAGTTTTAAGAATTATATTGCACCACAATAATTCAGGAAATATGTTTTCTTTCAGGCCGCATCAACATACCCAAGATATCGATATCAACCAGCCATAACTCGAACACATCGTAAATGATCACCTCATCGCTAACGGGTCCACCACAGCTAGCCTTGCTCGATCTAAGCTTGGAGACCACGCTACCTAACCTCGCCAAGGCCAACGACTCCCTGGTGACGTCACAATGGCGGACGTCCACTGCTGCGACGTTGGTGCTGACGGCGGGCGGTGGCGCGACGTCGAGCCCGGAGCCGTCGTCCGACGGGCGGCTTCAGAGCCTGGCAGGGGTGGTGGTGGGTACAGTGACTCTCTGCGTCATGTGGACGGCTGCCCTGGTGGGCAATACCTTGGTGTGTCTCGTGATCTACCGCAGCCGGCGCCTCCAGTCGACCACCAACTACTTCGTGGTGTCGCTAGTGGCAACAGATCTGATGTACGCCTTGGTTGTCATGCCCTTCCTGCTGGCCGACCTTCTGGCCCGGGGGTGGCTGGGCGGCAATGCGCTGTGTAAACTTGTCCGTTACGTTCAGCTCATTGTGCCTGTCTCCATGATAGCCGTCCTCATCTCTATCTGCGTTGACCGATTTTACACAATAATCTACCCTCTCAGTTTCAAGGTGAGCCGAGGTGGTGCCAAGAGGATGATCCTACTCAGTTGGCTGCTGGCCATTGCTCTGGCGTCCCCAGGACTTTACATTTACGACTTGCAGGATGCCCCTGCTACCGGTTCCACTGTAAATGACGGTAGTGGAACCGGCTCTGGGCGGGTGTACTGTAACATGTTCCTGCAGACCCAATGGGAAAGCCTCTACGTCCTGTTCCTGGCTATCGTCACGTACCTCTTACCCATCCTGGGCATGTCCATCGGTTACTCCAGGATTATAAGGTTCATTTGGAGGTCCGGGGTTGGCGGGCGGACGTTCCAGCGGACTGCCAACCCTGTACCGAGGAGCAAGGTCAAGATGATCAAGCTCATCATCGTAGTGAATCTTGTGATCATTTTCTTGATGGCGCCATGGTTCATCAGCCAATTGTATTACGGCATGAGACGGCCAGGGTCAGAAAACACCGAGCGTACGGTCTACATCGCAGTAGTATGGGTATTCTTCTCCAATACGGTAGCCAAGCCTATAATTTACCTATGTTATAACTCAAACTTCAGACGAGGGTGCAAGGAGGTACTCTGCATGTCCTCTATGAAGTGCTATCGTAGTAACGCCTACACAATCACGGCAACGTCGAAGTTTGGAAAGCGAAACCACATCGGGGTGACGGAGGTGCCAATCTATGGCCGTGAAAATCGAAGAATCGAATCGCCAACCAAAACGTTTGATCGTACCATGATGGTGGATAAAATAGCTTGGCCTATTACAAGTCAGGCCCCTTCCACTTATTTGTAGTGGAGCATATTCCATATTCAGTTAATATATCACGTACATTCGTATCAGTACTGCATCTAGGCAATGCACATCAAGACTTACCAATGTCAAAGACTCTTTTTTCGGGACCTTCAGTTACTTTGGCATTTCTTATGAAGATTTATTTCATCAAGTAACTTGCTATAAGCTCAGACCACCGTGTGGAAGAGTTCTTGTCCAATGTTGTGATTTGATATGAGAAAACGACGCAATTGCTAATATCCACATCATATTATATTATCGATATATAGGCATTACCTTTTCATCTACCCATATTACTCTGTTATGTTTACTTTATTGCATACAACCACTTTTTGTATGAACTAAGAGCTAGATAATGAGAGTGAATGGTGCGTCTTCGAAATGGCATGAATGTCTGTTTCCGTTTTAATTAACAATTGTTTTATATTTTCTCCTAAATAGCGTAGTTGTAGAGTAGTATTTTTGGCAGGCTCATATTGCGGAATCCTAATTGATGGAAGCCAGACGGCACTTCCGGGCACCCCCCGTTCACGTTTCAATTAGTCTGTAATATCCTTCTTGCCCTGTCTCAGCTAATTCCCATCGAAGTTCAGCACTCTATGAATGGTCCACTGGAACTTTATAAGATTGGAACATGTCTATGAGTAATACATAATTAGCGGAGGTACCTCGTAGTCGAAAAATAAAAACATCATTTTCTGAGGAGAAAATCTTTTAGATCTTAAATGTGGATATATGGTCAATGATTTAAACTATCACTGATATACCTACTGTCGACCAACATTTGTGACTGCTCTAAACTAGCGAGTGAAACATTTTGGGGAGCTGCAATGTTTGGATTAAAACTGAGGAAAATTGTGAAGATTAAGAAGTAGAAGCTGAATCTTTGGTCATAAGTGAAGTGTCTTTTACACGTAGGGCTAGTGAAACTTACGAAAAATTCTGTTATCGAAAATGTATCAAATACCTTCACATACCATACTTTCCGCTGGATGATATTAGAAAATGAATGTTCGTTTTTCTGTCATATTTGTTACAAATATTCTGCATTCCATCAATAACCTGTGACTAGAATACGTCGGACAAAGGATAAACTGATGAATGATAAAGCCTGACTTGGATTAGTTTAAACTGGAATCTAGATGACGCAATATATCCAAAATAATTTTCTAGGTTGTGATATAGTACAACGACCAAAGATATCGATCGTCATATGGGTAGGCCTAGGTGTTTATTGTAACGAACCGGCGTTTCGACTACCACATAGACGTTATCGATATAATCTTTAAATGCTTAGAGTATTTCAGATTTATTTTAATGTACTTAACGGTGACATCAGGCATTTCAGATGATGAAAATACCACGAAATATATACGTTATGAATGAATAAAACTAGTTGAATTAATAAAAATCATTACCACATTTCTTTTAGATTTTTTTATAGTAGCTTTGATTAATATCTATAGGTTTGAGTTACATCTAAATGTCAAAGACTGTAACCAGAGAAAACAAATCTCTGGTGAGCTAATTCAGTATATAATAGCAAAGTAAATAATAGCAAGAAATGAATAACCAATGTTATGTTATGATATAGTGTATATAGTTTTGGTGTTTGTCAATTTATTCATTAAATAATGTAATGCCTATTAAGGATTTGATATGGTATACTCTTTCTGTCAGCTATTGATAAGTAGATTATGGTCATTTAGACATTGTTATTAACTCAAACAGACTACATGTTAACATGGTAACAACACCTGAATCAAAGCATGGATTTAAACACTAGTTCTATATATTTACTTGGATATCTGCATAAATCATTTGCCTATGTAATAGGAAGCAGAAGACAAAAGTTAAAGGGAAGATGTCTAGGAAAATATATGAAGTGACACAGGGTTCCGAAACAGTGGCCTGTTGAATAATCCAGGATATATCGTAGGGCTGAACAAGAAGATCTAACTCAAGATGAAGGAGGTCTGGGACGATCCACACCAAGGAGGTGTTTTTAAAACTAAGAACGATACTACCAGGGGCCAGTTTAATAATCCAGGTGTCTGTTACATAGATTTTGAAATGAGATCCTTGGTGGACAGTAAAATCCCTCTTGGAAATTGTCCTAAGAGCGTCGCAGATGTCTCTTCAGGATAAATCTCTCGAACCTAAGCTTGAGTCCCCATAGACTTAGGAGAATTTCTACGACATATCCTTGATTATTCAACGGGCTACTGGTTTATTCAACCGCACCCTGGTGGACAGTACAATCCCTCTTGGAAATTATCCTTAGTGCATCGCAGATGTCTCTTAAGGATAAGTCCCTCGAACCTAAGCTAGAGGCCCCATAGATTGTGGACAATTTCTACGATATATCGTGGGCCCTGTTTTTCAGTCACGACATAATCGGCCAATGATACGCTAAGATATCTCCTCGAGTGGAAGACAGTTTGGAAGACAAAAAATGGCCGGCGTCCTATAGACAGTGTCTCAGCGCGGCATTTTCGATCGGGGCTAAAAATGTCCTTGTCTAAGACAAGTATAGAATTGTCTTAGGTTCTATCACAGAACAAGGGAACCGTTTTGGTAATATCGGTGAATCAGAAAAGCCAATCTTCTTCATATTTGTACTGATTATAGGTTATATATTCCCTGAACTCATGTTAAATTTCGTGGCTTAATTTTTACGTAAAGTGGGTGAAAATTGATAACCCTTTTGCCAGCTATCTTCCTATTCTGTGCTATAGTCTAACTGACTGCGGTTCACACTGTCCTATGGGAAACTTTTGTGGAGTGGCGCAGTGTATCGCCGCTGTTGACACTGGAACTCTGGTGCACTGGCCACCAGAGCAGACTTTTGCTATGAACAAATTCAAACGCGAATATCGGCCGATCGGGGTGGCCGGTCTTCTTCATATTTGGTAATATTATAGGTTTTATTTATCCCTTACTTGTGTTAATGTTTCATGGCTTAATTTTTATGGGAAGTGAATTTCTGAATTCCGTACGACATGTCCATAATTGTCTTGGGTCTAAGACACTTTCCAAGACACTTTCAACCACGTGACCCTAAGATTATCGTGACTATAGCACACCTCAGACCACCCTAAGTGTCTTAGACCTAAGATCTTTAGCAGATCAGCTAAGATATCACATCTATAGGACACTGACACCTGTAAGATGTCGCTCAGAATGGTTGTCGTGACTGAAAAACAATGCCCTGGATTATTCACTGGGCCACATCTCCTTGCCCCTAGAACGATCGGAGGACAAGTTCTACGATATATCCTGGATTATTCAACGGGCAACAGGTCTACTATTATTTATCATTTTCACAAGAGGGTGGAAGTAAGGGTCTGACACTACTGGTCAATGGAGGTATCAATATGAAGGAAACCTATACTGAGAGATGTGACTGATAGTTACGTTATCGTACCGTGGCTAGGCAAGGGGAAACCCAAAATGTCAGATACCAATATTTCACATTTCCAGTTTCCGGAATGTTTTCAGTGACACCTCTACAAAACCTATTATTTTTCAGGCCTTACATTCTTTGTAGAATGTTTAATTTCTGACTTTACATGAACATCTCTGGGCCTCTTTTCCTGCTTTAAATTGCATTCTCCGCACTTTGTTATATCCTGTATTGGGTGTGCCATCCAAATGTTCAAGTTAGAAAATCACAAAAATACTCTTTCTATGTATAGAAATACTTCTCGTATTGCCCATGTTAACATGTAATTCAATGCTCCACATCACGGATTTAGCATGAATGTGATATAGAAGTCTTATCATTCTATTTTTATGATACCTATTTCGACATCTTGCAAATTGACTTCGTATATCCTTTTCCCAAGCTTGTACTAAAATCTTGAAATAAAACCTGTGTACCAATGATAAAAAGGTGCATATTGACGTTCTGTTGCACCTTGACAAAGATTCGTTCTAGGAAATTGTCAGGAATGCTTTCGCTGCGGCTGTAAGGAAATATTCACCTGCGACTTGTGTCTGTCAGAGAATGACACACTACATATCTCTATTTCTTATTTGACTACATCATATGATGTAATAATATACAAAGATTATTGATCACAATAATGTTTATATATTTCTATATGAATTATTGATTATTATGTATAATGAGGTATAACCATAATGGCTATTAATCACAAATCAACATTACATCTTTCTGTAATTATGTAAGATTAATAATGCATATGAATATTTATAAATTGTTCCTTCATATTTTGCATACAGCATTGAAAAATTCATTGTTAATCATTTGAAGAGAACTGAGACTCCCTGTCGCGGAGAATGAAAGACTGGCGGATCCAACCAGAACTAATCATCCTCCACGGGCGCACAAAAGATATTTGAACCCGCCCGAAAGATTTTATTTTCAAAATTGATATATGATATACAAGATTGAATTTTCATTTAACACGGAATTGGATGATTAATGAAATAAAAACAACAGTGGTGTCCCGTGGGTGCAGGGATCTGAAAAATCGGAAAGTGACATAAACTTTCATAAACATAACTCAAACTGGCCTAGCCCCGAGATTAGAATATACGTCCTGTGCTCATTAAGGCCATAAAGCTACCCTGGTTGTTAAACCACTGTGAGCCTCTTTACACAATCTTTCCCCTTGTGTATGTAGTCCTATGGTTAGCCAGCTTCAACCAATTTAGACAATCCAGTTGTCAAGAAAGCATCAGTCCCTGTATAAAAGGGTCCTGAGACCATGCAATGTCCCTCAGTACAGCCTGCACTCCATAGTGTACATATACACCAATATCAGCTGCAACCAAACATCCCAACCTGAACTTACTCACCTCTCTACCAACTACCTAGAATGAATGTCTATAAGGTACCCTGTATTATATCATTCATCAACTTAACATTAGAAACCCATACTCCACAGCCGTGACGGTAGTGTACCCAATACTGAATGATTATTTGTATGAACTATTGTATTCATTAATAATGTTCCTCATAATGTTTATGGAGTGAGATAAAATGAGAAACCTAATCGATGAAAATAACTTGGTCCGCACTCTTCCTCGTTTGACCTCTGCGTAATTCACATGACATGACAAGGTCATCTGCGTATGTATACAATACGCAGATGACCTTGTCATGTATTCTTCTTCTCTAAACGATGCCTTAGCCTCTTCAAGGCTACAAGGAGGAATCAACCAGGTAGCTAAATGGTGCGACGAAAACGGCATGACGTTAAATGTGAAAAAGGCTATGACTTGCTGGTACGGAACAAAGCCTAGGCTGAAAAGGCTAGAAGACCTCTCTATGAACTGCAGAGGAGCAATCCTACCTCACTGTACAGCATATCGATACCTAGGCGTTCAAATAGACTCTGCCCTGAACTTTCAGGAACACATGAGATCAATAAGAAAGAGTGTAAACGCAAGATTGTTCAAATTGGCTAAATTAAGGAACATGCTAACAAACAAGGCAGCCCGACTCGTCTATTTGAACACCATCCGCCCTGTGATGGAATATGCTTGCTTTCTTTTCGATGGTGCTAATGACAGTGACATAAGTAAATTGCAACGCCTGCAAAACAAAGGTTTACGAATTGTATTAAAGGAACATATGCGTGACCTTGACACTACGCAGTTACATAACGTGTCAAGAATAGAGAAACTCAAACCACGGAGAGACCGACAGTTGCTTAGTCTTGTTTTTAAGAGATCGAAAAATGAGGAGAATCTAAACCTATCTGTGCGAGAAACACGTAGCGATAAAAAGATTAGATTCAAAACCTTTTGATTCCGAAACAACGGCTATAAGAAAAGCCCCAGCTATAGAGGCGAATTGCTCTGGGATAAACTATGCTGTGAAACACAGTTGGCTGCTAACAAGGCCAGTTTTAAAAAACTAGTGGAGGAGGAACAACATAACATGAACTGATGAACTGCCTATATGTGCGTGAGTGATGTGTGTGTACGTGCATATATGTGTACACATATATGTATGTACATATTTATATGTGAGAGCACGTATGCGTATATGTATATATTGACTACTCAAAATTCACTCAGCTTTGCTTCATGAATTACTCTGCAGTCAAACTTGGTGGGGTACAGAACAAGTTACTTTCATCTCGTGAGTTTCCTTCTGATTACGTCATCTGTTCCTCCTTCAAACCAGAAGTTATACACTCCATAGCTACAACATATCGGAGATTGAAACTTAGATACCAGCTAAAACATTCAGAAGACATTATTCTCGCAAGCAGATGGTGGGTTCCGGTGTTCGACGCTGGTTATAGTGTTCGGCTGGTTGTCTGACACAGATCCCACAAATTCCATAAAATCTAAAAGGTAAGGTATCGGCTAGCACCCTGGCAGTTGATATATTTATTAGAGTAAACCCGGTTCGTTGTGATGTATCTGATGGCATCTGATACATCTCACAAAAAGAACTGTGATGTTTATTATTCTTCTTATCTGATTTAAAAAAAAGAAAAATAGGGCCAGGGGTACTTACAAGAGTGACACATCTTCGAAGTCCTATCCTTTATGAAAAGCAGTGCTTGAAATAATGGCAGTTTGGTTCCCAACGGTAAATACATGTTGTAGGCCCCATGTCATATACAATGGCCCTGATGATAAGAATCGCGATGCAGATGATCGGGATCCATGCCTAGTGGAATGTAATCCCCTACGGACAAGCATTTGTCAAAAACCTGAAAATGTAGCTGTATGTGCCACCTGGAATACTTCTAGCAGTTCCAATGGTTCAAGCTTATCAGTCACAACAACGCCGAACAGAAGTAGGAGTGGTGTTGTGGAGGGCGCTGCCGGGAGCGTTGTTTTGTATTGGTGGCGCAAACTACTAGATGGCGCCACTGCATATCTGCGAGCTACTCAATTCTTTGTGCCATTCTCAAAACATATACATAAGCCTCTTGGCAACTGACAGTTGGTCTTTTATTGCAGGGTTTATTTTTGAATGTGAACAATATCTTTTCCACTAATAAGAAGGGGAGTACAGGTATGAATTAAATGACCTGCTGACCTGCTCGAAAGATGCGACTTGAGGATGCAGATGGGAAGTTGCTATAGGGAATCAGATCTATACGGCCAGCGTCGTGGATTGATGGATGCAAGAAGTCTTCGTCGTACACATCAGACTACTCAATGAAACTTTGTCTGGCTTTACTCACCTGATCTATAAATGGAAACAAATATGGATTTAGGGAATCCACTACAGTGTTAACTTCCAAGGGCTGTCAACTCTCTGAATCTATTCTATAACTATCAATTTATCTCAAGCAGAGAAAACCCTTTCCATAGAAAGAAGAAGTTTTTGGTCGAGTCATTGAATACCTGTATTCACATACAGGAATTATCCGTATATTTGTTTTTTTATTAATAGTATTATTCCTTAAAGATTAACTAGCTTTCCCCAATTGAACTTAATACTTCACAAATAGTCTCTTTTCCTTGTAATTCCGTACTAAGAATGCATACTTACGTCAGTTTGCAACATTTGTGCATCCCCGTATCCCTGGTTTGTGCAACTATGGGAGGTTTTCATTTATATTATCACTCCTCGTGCTACTGCTTTCTAACACTCACCATAAAACTGGAGGTTCACATAATTGGAATAGCATAGACTCAGTAAGAGGAAGGACAAAACGCAGGCTTACAAAATATACTTTATTCCAGGTTTTATACCTCCCCCTTTACATCCAGGTTAAATCAGGGTACCCTCCAGAAAGAATGACCTTCTACATATGGTCACACCTTTCGGGAAGAAACAAAACTTCCACAACATTAACTACACAACAATCGCCTTACAGATATATATCCTGGCATTTTCATATGTATCATATTGCACAATAGTATAAATGGACATCGTAATCATGAACGTGGATACATGTCTTGAATCTACAAGGTTTTGCACACATCATTATTATGATATAGTCTTGATTTTGTACACAGTGCAGAGTTGAATTATAAGGCTTTTTCCAACAGTCTACGCTGGGGGTGTTGCCCTATTGTTAATTTGATTACGACTGAAGCCCAAGAGGATAAGTATTACGATAGACTAGTCAAAGTAACATATCTTAATCTAAGAGGGACCTTTCTGGTACTATTGCAATGATAGTATATTATCTTCCGTGGGTCTAGGTTGAATTGCTAAACGATAGCTGTACACAGTACATTCATGCGTACATGTTAATACAATATCTACACAAACCATCAATTGTAACAATCTGCCTTAAATAATGTTACTGGCATAATCACTAAGGGCATAGGTGTGAAGCTCATTGGTATGCAAGTTGTATAATTTAATGCACATTGTAACCTGCAATTACGTAATACTGTCTCCCGTTTTATACATGGTCAATACTAATGCAGTACTTTCTATACTTTAGACCTAGATCTGGCCTACAGGAGGAGCTCGAGTCTAATGCAGGGCGAAAAAGAACAGCAAACTGCATACCATGTATCTGGCTACAATGCCCTTTAGTTCCTCGCTCCTCAAGGAAAGATACCTAACCTACTTTTCTGTACAATCAGCACAACCAGGCTTGAGCCATTTCTTTTCATAGAAATAATAGGTTGGAGTATGAAATCACAGTGTGGGTACGACATGGCGTTTGCTGCCATTTTGAACCAGAGCATGGGGAATACTCAGAATTCTATCATTCAAACGTCTTTTTTTTCTCAGTCGGTCAGCGTTGGTTTCGTTCTTGGACTAGTCGTCATGTAATTATACTTCGCAGGGGAACCGGTCCGTAGTGTGAGAACTTGGAAGGTGTCAGATGAGTCCCATTTATAAACTTGTTCATATATTCCCGTATTGATTCTTAATAATATATATCTATAATACACTCTTTAGCGATTATCCTTGGTCGTTTTGGTACTGTCCAGCCTGATATCTATAGTGATCTGTCGGTACATTATTCTCTGTCACAGGCTGAGATCCGAAACGTATCAAGATCGAAACCACATCAAATACGTTTTATGCGATATTTGACATTGGCTGTACTAAATAGTTTGCATTTATCTGCGATGGTGTTGCCAAGATGCCTGATTCATATTCTCTCTGTATTCTGTTGCCTCACGTTAGAATGTCAAGTAGGAGATGTTGTTCTGAAGAGTATTACCACCTGAACAGGAATCCCATGACCCGGCGACCGATGCACGTACCGTTCAAACCTCATGAAGAATATGTTTTTTTGTAACTTTCGAACATTCTTATTTAACGGCATCATTGTGGAACAACGAAATCAACAATAACAAGTCACAAGAGTTCAGATGTGCCAGCCTACTGCTGACTCCCAGATGGGACCCATAGACAGCCCCATGAGGAGCTAAGTGGCTAGTGGTGGTATTAAGGCATTAGATGGATGCTTCTTTCGTTTTGGGTATTTTACAGACACCCCTTTACCCCTACCCATGCGCGGTCAGGAAATCTGCAGGATATCTTTGTTTTTGCAAACATGCATCAACAGCCCGCCCTAAATGTACTCAATGAACTCACAACGTATCACAGAAAGGCCGGCAGGTGGCAGCACTGCCGGCTTTGGATTGCCACTGGGGGTCGCCTGTGCGGCCCCCGTGTGTGACGTCATCAGAGAGGGTGATAACGGTAACGGAATTGAGTCGACAAATATCTCCTCTTCTTCTTCGTCCTCGCTGCTACCAACATCCTCCCGACTACTCATTAATAAAGGCTCCTTCCCTGCTTCCTCCTCCTGCTCCTCCTCCTCGGAATCCTCTCCAGGGTTCTCCTCTTTTATGAAGTCCTCCTCCTCTATGGGGTCGACTCTAGTTTTGACCTTCACTTCGAGGTCGTTCTCTGGGTACCTGTTAGTGGGGACCTTCACCTTGGAATGCGCGTTGGTTCCAGCCATGGCTCGTGCAGCCCTCATAGCCTCCAGATCTGTGACCAGTAAGGGGGAAACAAGCAAGGCGTGTTGTATTTAATCACACCAGAACATGGACAATATGTTAATGATGATTTACCAACACGTAAATCAAATTGATACATACTGGGAACCACTTGCAACTTTATGTTGGCTTAGACGGAGACGAATGTCGTACCCATGAACTTATATTAGGACAGCTTGCAAACATTTAACCACCCCAAAGAGTGACAAAGTGGTAGATATTTAAGATCTGCTTTACTGCATTTCCACAGCCGAGGCTGAATACACACGTAAAGGGGAGGACAGTCAAAAGGTCGCACTCCTCAAGCTAATTGAATTTGATCATGTGTTTATGAAAGAATACCAACTATCATTAGGTACATGAGAGAGTCAGGCCCATTGTAGGTTAGGTGTCATTCAAGATAGCATCTTGATGAAATAATAGGATCATCTTTCTGAATTGTCACTCGAAGGAATCAATGATGAGGTTGCCTATAGGTCTATATACCTAAGATTATCAGGTGGCTTATACTTGTATTTTTTCTGAACTACTTCTACTATAACATGGAATCGTACTTACAGTTAATCTATAGTAATCTGGGTACCTTGTACCAGTTCTAACAACTAAAGCAAGACACATTTGCCTATGCAAAGCTATCAAATTCAAAGCATGTATTATGTTTCCTTGTAAATACCAAAAGATTCACAAATATGGTATTCATGCAGTTTCCAATGACAGTACTCACTATTGGCGAACTTTGTTGAAGTTGCTTTTCCCTTTGTATTCAGCTTAGAATAAGATCTGGAACTATAGTGCAAACTGCACACCTTACCGTCACCGTTGGTTATGTGCACAAGAACCAAAGCAGAGGACGGGTTGCTATGACGATGAAGACGTGACGTTATGTGTTAGTATACTAGGAGAGATGTTAGTTATCATAGAGAGGTTGGACATACCACTAGGCTAACAATGAAGTAGTAGCATCGGTTTCGTCGTCATGCTCTGAAACAGTCAACAACACCTTGTCAATGTGTAAATAGGGAGAGACACCGTGCTGTGAGGGTCCTGACGTGACGTCACACTGATGGGGAGGGGGAAAGAAGGGATTCCCTCCCAAATAAAGGAATTTTCTCACTTCAAGAGTTTACCAGTTGGAAAACTCTAAGAATGGGAACTCCTTCATATTGGGTGGACACCAATCAGGGGCAGCCCAAGCAGTCAATTGTCCAATTAGGAAACACAAGGTTTCATTTTCCCAATTAAGGGGTTCCTTATTAGAGGAATTTCACTCAGGAATACTCCTCGTTAGTGATTAATCGAGACCCACCCCTGCCTCCTATATGCTGCCCCGAAGGGGTACGGGTGAGGGTAAGAATAGGTATAGGAGGTACTACTGTAGGCCACAGATATTCTACAGCCGTGGAAAGTTAAGGGATCTAAATTAGAGGTTGTAACGACAGTTTACTCGTATACGAGTGTGCACCAGTAGGGATCTACTTAACAGACATTGTGATGAAAATGAGGTAAGTCTGGGATAGAATATAAGACATCAATGAAGATGATGCCAAAAAATGTCAATTTTTGTTGCCAAGTGAAATGAAATGTTAGGGAATTTTGCCCTTCGATCCAGTCCACAGAGCCTACATACTTCAAGAAGTTCAATTCTAAGCAGGTAGCTTAGCTATATTGTGTGAGCATTGTATGAGGACATTGAGTCTTTTGAAATTGTCAAAGAATTGATCTTGTCCAGCATTTCTTTCAATTGAGTATTTCAAAAGTGTGATTTTGGAAACAAGAGAGTAAAATTTTATCAAAATGTTTCAAATATCCTTTCCTCTGATGTATCTTATTTATGTTGGGAATGGGTAGTTGGGGTGGTGTGCAGAAGATTGATTTGTATTTTTATAGCAAACATCTGGACCCTTGTAAAGAAATTCAGTTAGAAATGGTTTAAAGATAGGAAAGTTAGGCTGATGACTGTATTGAGAAAGCATGCAATATATATTGAGGTATTTATTTAACCTTAATATTAGTACAGCAGTTATTAGAGAAAAGAGAAAATTGTCTTAAAAGTAATCATATTAGTGGACAAAAAGCTTCAAGAATGTTATAATGGACATTTCTCCACGAATTATAACATGTGTTGGATGTTGAAAAGACTATGTTATTGATTAACAGATTAGATATTTATTTTATAAACATCAATTACGCAAGTCACAATCAAGATTATGGAAAGTCTTCAATGATTTTCTTTTCTGCTAAAATATATCTGACATGACACATTGATGAATCTGATTGGTGCCATGGAGATTCAAATAAGCGAGACAATTGACAGCAGATTGTTGTTCTCTTGATAAAAGTGGCTGAGTCTTTCCGGTAAGTTTGCTTTGACTTGCGTCGGGTTAGGATAATCAAGGTAGATAGGCACACAAGGGCACAACGATCATCCCCATGCAATGTAAGTGTTGAGTAGGACAACCATGCACATCTGTTAGTAAATATATATATGGATATTATAACATGCAAAATATGTTAACACAAGTAGGAAAATCTATGGGTAGGATCACAATTGCTGGAAATTTTGAGCGCATTAGATTTATATACAGCCTTAACTTACTTTTTAAGTCAAAATGTCAAAATGTAATTGATATTTCTGCAGATTATTTCACTGCTTATGTAAATAATATATTTCTCATTAAGCATGCATCCTACCCGTAAATTTCCCAAAATGTTAGTAAGACATATTCCACAGTTAGTAGTTATTTCCTTTGGGTAATTATACAAAAATATCACAAGGCATGCATCTCTCAAAGTCTAAAATTCTTTTCTTAAAACGTAATTATCAAGAAAGTTATATTCTATCACTTGCACATGAAAAGAAATCCTATATAACTTTAAACAAAGACAAACATATTTGAATATTTACTTGAAATAAATATATATCTGTTATCTACAAAATAAATGAAGGATCAAAATTTATACATGAATATGATTATTTTAGTATAATGTGACTACTGCCTGTCTGCTGGACAAACACTTTGTTAGTCACAAGGAAAGTGTTAGTAAACAGACCAAGGTCAGAGAGAAAGCCAAGGTCAAGGCCGGGTAATAGTTCCGGACCTGGAAGGGAGGTGGCGCTGCGGACGCTGGCTGTTTCAGGATCGGAATCGGAGAGAATAGCCGTCTCTTTGAGGTAGAGGTCGTCACGGATGAGAAACTTGAGTCCCTGGTAGGACGGGGTCCTCGGGGGATCGGTACTAGGCCTGCAGTGCGAGAGCAGAAGAGTTGATGCTAGGCAGAGGCTACTGATGTTCACATTCATAGATTCTCTATGGGCGACCATCAGAATCTATGGTGAACCATATCATATACAATGAAGAGACGTTACCTGTGATTATCCTTCGGAACAAAATAAACCCAATAACCCGTTAATGAAATATGTCGTTGCATGACCTTCGGAGTGATTAGTTTTCCTTGTTCGTATGCTTTTATATGATTTCAGTTGAGGAAACACTTTCTTATTCCATATAGACAACTGAGATACAAATGGGATAGTCATGCAAATATATGTAAGAGGGACTTTCAAACATCTTATATTGGTTTGAGAATAGAACATCTTCAGTTGCATTTAGCGCGTATACTCCAGACGTTGAACGTCTCATTTAGTGTGAAAAATGAATCTTTATTGACGTTCAAATCTCAAGTGACATATAAATCATAACGCTAGAAAACTATAAACTTCACTTTTCATCCTGTAATGTAAAAGGTTGGAGTTGATAGATGCATAACAGTAAGAGGATGTATTTAGAGGGCGAGATTTTGGTTGTAGACTGACCTAGCTGCCCGCGCCTCCTCGTAGGACGGCGGGGGGACGAAGGGGTCGTGTTCAGCCGGCGTGTCGTCCTCCTCCAGTTCAGCATGCTCATCCAGACTGCCGGAGAAGGAGCGCAGTGCTGGCAGCTTCCCGTACCGCCTAGAAATGTGGTCAATTTTAATGTTCCTAGCAGGTTACTTCTTTGGTGTATATCACATACTGCCAAGTGTTATATAATATCACTCTAACGTCCCAACATGTAAAAAGCATAGATTTTATTTCATTCAAGTAAGATGATTTAGTACAATCACTCGATTGAACATTCTTCCCGAATGGTATTATCGACCTGCATTGAGCATCGGTAAAGTACGTACATTTCTGAAATTTTGGACCACTTCCTCTCAAACATGTACGCAATAGAACAAAGAAGGGGCATACGGTAAACATTCCAAATTTCTTTACCAACCCAAACCCCACTCAGTGTGTACATACTTAATGGATGGTCCCTCACTGTGCTTCTTTAACATGTAATAGTCACGTAATTTACACCATCAAAGTGACACATCTACATTCAAAGAACACCCAAATACTTAGTGGAATATATTCACTTTCTTGGGACGTCCTCTCATACCACATTCTTTCAATAAAACTATTAAAAGAGCTCGTATCCAGCCATACCAACACAGTATGCTGAGATTGATAAAATACCAAAACTGTAGTAGAGGTAGGTATCTGTAGTATTTCCCGACATAGGTATATTGCATAACATACCATCACTCTAATGTCTCAACTTTTGATAAACACCTTATTGTGATAAATACCATCAATGGATATATTCAAAATATGATAAGCGCCATTAACATTTAGCCCATACATATGATAAACAGTGAGTGGTGACATATACTATCATTTTATTGGCTGAATATCCATTCATACATCAATAAGGGACAAGCGTCTTAAAAGGCTTAAGTTCTTTCTCAAAGCATAGTCGGGTATATTAGAAATTAATCTTTTTCATTATATCGTAATCATTCACCATGTTTCAGCTGAGCTAGAGGTGAGTAAACCTCCTATGACAGTTAACTCACCCTATGTCTGTCAGCTCTATCGTCTCAGTGGCATTGGTGTCGACACTGTCCTGCCTGTTGATGAAGATCTTACCGTCACGGTCCACTGGCCATAGGTTTGTGACTGAAGACATGGACAACATGGACTGGTCATCATCCGAGCACAGCGTCCCTGCACAGGTACAATCAGCTACAGTAAATACAAGGGGAAAGGGAGTAAAAATATGACAGCCCAGCCAATTACTCCTCAGGAGATCTCGATCTCGCTCAATTTCATGAGCGTTGCTGAAAACTATAAAGTGATCAACCATATTATAGTCTCTATTTTTTAATGTCTACAATTCATCCTTTGATGGCCGGCGGACAATGCCACAGAACCGCTCACCAAAATACTAGACCCTTCTACATACCACCCTGGGAATATGAACCTGATACCGGCTGCATCCTCGACGATATTTTGTCATAAATCAGAGCAAAAATCAGAGGGTCTAGAAATGTTTGTAAAAATTCACTGAGCGCTAAAGGCACCAAGAGAAAAATCCTTTTGGAAGAGATAGAGATATCAGCATGTATACGCATTGCTTTGATTTTGTTTAAGTTTGCCTTTTTGGTAATCGGCAGTATTATGTAATGTGAATTTGGTAGTAGCTAGAAAGGTCAAACATGTCCATCGTACTGAGATCTGATTTTCAGCATGGCGCATGTATTACATTATTGCTTTGAAATTGAACAATTGGGAACATTTGCTGATAAGATAATAGCTTTTATGCTATTGATACCATAACGATTTCCATTTCCATTGGCTACTTATAATCCGTTCTCTAATTTTTGTTGATATTCGATAATCAACATAAGGGATGCTCTCGGGCGATAATAAATATTATTGATGCTGCCTCCGTTGACCCTCTGAGGACGGGTCTCTTCTGCAAAATGTTGGTGCCACTAATAATGGTATTGTCCGAACCTAAGAATAAGGCTGCAATTAGACTGGGACAGGTATCGCCTGATTTGGAGTAACCTTGAACTTACGATGGTTATCCGGTCATTTGCAGCAGAGTGGGGGACCAGTCAACTTTGCAAATCAAACATCCCTCACTTATTTACTTTGATTTGAAATGAATGACAATACAAAATTGAGAAGTGACAATCGTTAAAAAGATAAAAGATAACTTAGGAAAATATTTCTATAAAAACTGACAAATTTCACCGCGCCACCTAGCGAATGACCAGAAAGCCAGCGCAAAAAAAACAACTAGTATTGATCAGGTACCAGCTCAATGCAACCCCACAATACACTAAAAGAAATAGTCCATGATTCACAAATCTACAGATATATGCAGTTAGACTTGGCGTCCACCTACTACGATAGCAGTTTAGGACCTCCCAATGCCCTATAATGCCTATATATAATTTGTTGTAGATAATCGGTAATATCTCGTCTCACACAAACGTCTAGGCTAGAAACATAGACATACATCGTAATCGATTTTTAGGTATATCGTAAAGCCTACTGTAGACAAGTTGGAGTAAAGTGGACTCCGGGCTCAACAGAATAAGGTGTAAACACACGGAGGTGGCGTTACCTGTGGACATGCGGCAGGGTGACATGTGGCGGTCGGCGTTGGAGGCGGCCCGCAGCGCGCCCACGGCCCGGTGTGCCGGGGACCGACTCACACCGTCCATCAGCCCGTCTTCTCCCAGCTGTAGGAGCAGCTCAGAAATTTTGTGATTTTTCTGTAAACAGAAGATTTTTTTCGTTACTAATAAAACGTATGGTCACCCACAGTAATTTTAAGGTTTGTGCAGATGTTGTGAATTGTGGACATATTGTAACCCTAACACAGTTATATTTAGTTCAGCGAGTTTCTTTTCTAACTACGAATTCTAACTGTTGCTAGTTAATTAGGATGAGGGGTGAATTTGTCTAATGTATTTTCCCATATTAAGACATTCCTTTTCTAAATCGATGATACAGTAAAGAATCTTAATTTATTTAACATTTCATTTAAGCGTTGCTCTAATTAAGAAACATGAGTCATTATATGACATTGCAAAGTGTATACTAGACTGTATGAACAGTCAACTAATCATGTACGAACTTTTGCTCTCTATATCTGTCATCTCTCAATTGATTGTGGTTGTTGGGTCTTCCTCGCAATGCTATTGTTCACATGAACTTGCTTTAAGTCATGGGCACACCACACGCATAGAGCAGTCTCCATTAGCTGTCTATTAATCATGAATACATTGTGAGCTATCTACATTAGTTACAGATTCCCGAGACTAACTCATAACGTATTATGTTGAGTACATGTACATTATGAGTCACATAAGGCAGAATTATTAAAAGATACTGATTTTCCTTCTGTAAAAATATCACAATTGAACTGATTCTATCAGAGATGTAGGAGGAGCAAGGTAAATGCTGGAATAAATCCACGGAAGACATGTAGAGAATGCATTACTTATTCTGCTGTAAAGCATACTTCGCTGTGCCCAGATGTTTCCTGCTAAAAACATTCAGCATATGACCTTCTCTTCAAAGCAGACTTATCCCATAAATACAACACTGCAGCAGTCTTTGGTACATTTATCTCCTGCCTTTAAAAGGTAGACCTTGATAGCACTACCTCGTATGTATTTATAATGAAATACGCTTAAAGATAACTACGCCATTAGCCATGGGAGATCCGGCTTCCGCCAAGAGGTCAGGGCCCGTTAGTTAGCTTTGAATGGAAACAATGGCCATAGAATAAAAGGGTTTACAAAAAGTGTTCTGTAGTGCTGTATGGGAAAAACATTAACAGATGATCTGGCTGTGTAACAGCGTCACATATATAAATTCCGTTTTTAATCTTGAGATACTTTAAGAGCCATATATACGGGACATCAGCTGAGCCAGAGACATTTTGTTTTTATGTTATACTCCAAGGTCATCTATCAGCGATACTGTTTCATTATAATCATAACGTAAATTGAAACAGAAGCTATAATTCATATTGTATCATTTGCATGCCTTAGCTGGTGATTGCACTAGACTACTGAAAACGTGACGATTGTAAATCGTCAATAGAAAGGTCGTAAGATGATGCTTTTCGAGAAAACATTGTCACCAAGAATCGCCAACCCAAGACGTGTTTCAAGCAGTCATCCGCATTATCATGAAGTGGTGCTATATTGCGTAACGTGGCGATCTGGACAATTTCTAGTCATCAACCACACAAATCGTCAAGTGGTGCCAAATTAAAGAATCGTCAACCAAAACTTCTAGTGTATACTTTGTCTCAGATTTACAGCCACCCCATCGACAATCAATACAAAAGGTATTGTATATGGAAAATAACTTGTGACAGTTCTGAAAGGTCTATTGAGGGAGACATTCAAGATATTCAAGGTGGACTGCTTGTAAACACTTTCTGAATGGCTGGATTAACACATATTTAGAATACCATCCAGCCTTAAGTATAAAATGTCAATTGACGATTTCTTGTATATTGTATATAGTATTATGTACCTATGTCTGTACTATGCGGTGAACTGTATGTGCCTACTGATATATATATATTTCTTTTTCCATTTCTGTAACACCTTGTACTAAATGTTACCTTTTTATTTCTAAAAATATCCAAAACAAGACCGAAATTGAAACATGGCCCTGGAGCCTACTGAAAACAGGGTGACCTTCCACCCTAGTAGCTTACTCCAGAATAAAATCAACTCAAAAAAAAAAAGAAGGTAAAACTAGAAGTCTTTCTAGCTGATGAGTGTATACTGTTATCTTAGCATTCATTCTGCTATGAGACCCGTGGTGGTGGGTGGTTGGGCCGTTTGAGGCTCTCTCCAGCATGTGTCCGGTAACATGTATCCTGGTTTATCGCAAATACTGAATACGCCATTGGGGACAGATATATCAAATAACACCTAGCGTTAGGGCATACAGTCATCAGTAATGATGGAAAGATAGGATGGCGATTGGTCGTGCGTGTGTGGTAAGGGCGTCAGGAGGCCGTTCATACAAAGTTGTGCTGGGAGGAAGTGGCTTCTTCCCTTGCTGCAGCCGGAGTGTTTTAACCATCACGCGGATTTGCTTTCCCTTCTACAGGATTGTGTCGTGATATGGTAATCAGCTCAGCACGTGTTGGGCCACTGGCGGCATACGAGTGCCCGTTACGGTGTCATATAGGTGTCCTTTATGTGGGCAAATAAGTGTACTTTACGGTAGCTTGTAAGTGTCCTTTATGTAGGCATTCAAGTGTCTTTTACTTTTCTTTTGGCTGGTGTCAGATAGTATCCCTCAGAATGCTATTATGTATCGCTCAGTTTTTTCAACAATGCCAGATAGACCCCGACTTCATGAGACGGAATTGTAACGTCCCCTTAATAATGATGCAGTTACACATGTTCATCAAATCGGATTACGAAATTAACAAAATACAAAAGAGCAATGATCGCATTTAAAAAAGGAGAAAGAAATGCAGTTTGCTTCATTTGTATCCTTCTTGGATCCAAGCTATATCACTTGCGAGGCTAAGTTTAGAGGAGAAAGACATTATTTATTACCTGATAAAGTCGCATTAAGGACGTCTACTCACCACATAGTACGTTTATTTGATGCTCGAACATCATATATATTATAGCAGCTTCGAATAGCAGACAGAAGAAATGGAGGATGGGAGCAGTAATGGCGGCTGGGGGCGTTGGGAGATACAGAAGGGGTCTAGGGGAGGCTGGGCTGGGAAGTCAGCGGGTGGGGCTCTGCAGCGTTCATGGCTACTCATTGGGCAAGGGGATGCACTCCTCTGTATGTCCATGCAGAAAGCACTACATCAAGACCAAGCAAAGGCTTTCTGACAACCCTCACTGAGGCGGCGTTGATGACACAGCGGCCTAATGACGGCAGTTGGGTTAAGTAAGCATCAAGAAACCTTAGATGTTAGTAATTGTCAACATCCACTACTCGTGGTGTACTTGTAGCCACAGCAACTTCATACCCGTGCTAGGACTTACCGATTAATCTCATAAAAATTGTTACTGTAATTAATATGCCCATCAATTATCAATATACTGGTGCTATGAATACTACATATTTCACTATCTAAATCACATAATTTTATTTGTATTCACTAGCATCCACAGAAACCACAGCTTTAAACACCTCTTATCATGTGATAAGCTGCATCTTATCCATCCTGTCTTCAATAATAACAGCTTAACTTCTAACCAACCTATTTGACTGTAACTTAAAAACAGACCAGACCAGTTATCTTCCCAGTTACGCTGTACAAAGGTTCTTTTTATCACCACCTCTGTTCATGATTTATAGCAGTTGTCATGTGCATCAGGACAGCGAACTTATGACCAATACGGCCACATCGTTTCCATTATATTATCGCAATCCTCTAGTATGTGCTATAAAACAAGTGATGTGATCTCTTATACCCCAAATGGAGATATATGGTCTTGTTAAGATAGGGCAACACACGCGGTCACCCCCTTCTAGACCCAAAGGGAAAGCAGTATCTTTGATAAGGTTATGCAATGATAAGTGAAGGCAAGACAGGATATACTTTGGGGATTCGAGATAAAAGGCGGTAAATTAACGAGACCACTGAAGTAGCGCGCTACACATGGACGCCATTCGTACGCGTGCCAGGCAGGCAGAGGAGGAGAAGGACGTACATCTCTAACAGATAAAGAATGGGTGAGGGGTGAACCCAGTACATCTGTCTGAGAGAATTGGAAAACGGATGATGGACATGTAGAAAGGAGGGATCAGGATGACATTATACAGGATTCCTCAAGGAAGGAGTGTGGAATAGAATACAGTCTGACATCGGTTGAATAAAGAAACTGTGAGTTGGAGAGAAGACTATTCTATTACTAATAAGTAAGTCGTGCAGCACATGTTGAGTTTACACAAAACATAAAATGGTAGATATGATATAGTGCTATCGGTAACATGTTACTTGCATAATACATCTAAGCAATTATATTAGTCGGTATTATAACTGGATAAAAGGCGCTAAGGTGTAAGTCCATGTATCTACCCTGTGGGAGTAACAAGAGTTATATGCAGGAACTTTTACTTAGGTAGGTTGGGAGCGAGGTGGTAAGCGTGCTGGCTTTGTGGGCATGGGCTGGCGAGTACCTGGTCCCACGCGGCTGCTGCGTCTGGTCACATGGTCTTACGTAATTATGTCTGGTGACCTCCCTTGCATGCCCCCTGACGTTTGTAATTTAAGCTTATATATCTCCAATATATATTGGAGAGTGTGGCGAGAATACAAAGTATAGGTTGAAGATGAAATTGTGGATGAACATGAGACGTGTATCGAACAGACGATCTGGTGGGAAGAGAATAAAAGGACGGTATGGCTAAAAGAGGAAGAGTAGGCAAGAGAATGATAAAGGCAGGTTAGTAAGAAGAGCAGGTGCTGGAGAATTGGAAAAGTCTGGAAAGATGAATAGGGATTGTGCTGTCATGGCCGCTCGAGCTTCCTCTCGATTCCTGTCGCCCACAGTCCACCGCCGTCACACCCGCCGCCCCAGCGGCTGTCCCCACCAGCCGTCCCATTTAGTACTGCCATGCAGAGCACCCTTTATTCATTTAAACAGATTTCCTAATTGTATCCTCCACCAGGAAAAAATGCGAAAGCAAATTGACTGTCACGCTAAACATGTGTAGATGATGGATAGCAATATCCTTTTCATAACACAGCCAACTCCCGCAGTCCGTAGGCCCCTAAGAGCCGGGAAAACACAATAAAGCAAACTTAAGCATTTTTTAAACAGCAATTACTCCCAACAAATGAGGCTTTCTTCTCCCATCCCTATTGCCATCGCTTTGTCGTAGAAATAAAATTTCTAAAATGTAATTCTACTTTTTCTTTTGTCATATTGACGAGAACAGATCTGTTATCGTTTGGCCGCCGGCCACTGCAGCACAAAAATGTCGGCTGCCCAGATAGGCATTATGGGATGTAGAGAATAAAACAATAGACCGACCCACATTAGACAACGTGATTACAAATGGCGTCGGCGCCATTCGCAATGCATGCTGGTCTTACAGAGTGGTCGCCAGAGGGCAGTGGTGTCGGACCGAGTGAACTGTATCAATAGTTCATGTCTGTTCTAGCTTTGGCGGGAAATGGGCCGAACTGAGTATTCTCTGTGGCTCTGCGCCGTCTGCGTCCGTCCTAATAAGAAATGGTCGCTATTAGTTTCTGCTGTCAACTTGTATCTTACGGCAAAAGCAGTTTTACTGCACCCCGGGTGGGTTCTGCCTCGGCCTCTTGTCGTGCCGCTCTCTTTTAGAATATTACACAAAGGGGAGTGTATAATGATGTGACCCCAGGGTGTCTCATTCTCTTTGTGGATGTTTCAATGATAGGTGAAATAAAACATTTATATGTATGACTTTAATATTTCGGCTGATGACGGCTATTTCTGGAGTTGCAATTATAATGTGTGGTAGTGATAAAAGTCTGAAATTGCAGGTTTTACCAAATTAGTACATTGAACAATCTGGGCATAGATCCTAACCTACATGTTAGTAGCGAATCCACTCCCAATGAAATCCTAAAACAGAGTATTCTAATAATTGATATCAGGGAAATTACTATCTATTTACTGCCAACCATCCAAGTCTACAGTATCCCTACTAAAGATACTTTTTATGACATGTTGAATATAGACACTAGCTGCCATACAGTGTCTATCAAAAAGGGTAATGTAATATATCTCTCGGTCTTACATCTGAAACAATCCGAAATTATAGACAGGAAAGGATTGCTACGCGAGGAACAAAAAGAGGAAGAGAGAACCTTTGGAAATCTTACCAATCGAAATGGACTGCGAGGAGTATACGAGCTATACACAAAACAGCTGTTTTCCTGTGATAGAAAGCAGGCTATAGACGAAATATAAAAACGTGATGTCTGCTATTGGTTAGTCGGTGTTGGGGCTACCCAATAAGATGAGTTGAGGAGGAGGACAAGGTTTTCCTCCAAGCGCCATGTGTTCGACTTCAGGGGAGAGTTTGAGTAAACAATATCTCAACTGATTAATTCGCCCTCGGTTGTAAACCGTTTGACGCTTTATAAAATATTGAAACTAATTGGGGCGCTCTCCCAGCCTTATTTACGATTGCAGCCTTCCAGCAGCTGCAGGTAATTCTGTGAGTTTCACAAAAGGAAATTAAATTCTTTTTCTTGCTTCGAATCTCATCATTTAACCGCGTTCGTCGTCGCCCAGAGGAATTCTCCATCACCCATCTCCAGATGAATCTTGCGTGATTTCCCTTTAAACGCGCCACTGTCGGCGACAAAAACCCCATGATAAATTAGCTGGAAATAACTGAGTTTTATTTTTGTGTTTTTGGTCCGCACCGAAGTGACCATGAAATCAAAGAGTCAGCAGTCAGTGATGCGTTGGGCGGGTTTTGCTGGAATGGCAGTCGGGGAGCAGGATCTGGTCTTTGTTTTTGAGCAACTCATATCTGCCTGACTCCGCTGGGCCGGGACCAGATGGATTGTTTCCACTACGACACGGGGCAGAGATCGCGATGTGGCTGGATGGGAGCATCAACACACGAGGCTAGATGAAGGTGGCACAGGGCCGACCTACCCAGACGGATGGTATGTGACTAGTTACAGTCGACAGTGCTTCGGAGGCCATGATCAACCCGTTAAGGCTGACACTGGGCAGTGTGGTTGGGTCAACAGGAAGCAGCAATACACCAAGGAATGCAGACAATATGGGGCACTGCTGGTCGAACTGATATGGCCAGAAATGGACAGCGCTTCAGACCTAACAGGGTCTCGATAATCCATAAACAATATATTACTGTACTAATATACTCCAGAACTAGCTTGTGTATTAATCATCTGTATGCAGAAATGGTCGAAACATTGCACTCCAGTAAAGCTATCTTTAAGCACGATATATGTTTGAAGAATAATTTCATTAACATTTGTATTATAAATCGAGGCAATGTTACAGTTGGATTCTATTATTGTGAGATATAATGTGTAACAGAAAGAGCTGATTAAACATGTTTCTTTTAGAAAATAACCTTTTTAAAGGGTACTGGAATGAGTACATGTGGGGCAGCGTAATTTCGTGATACTGATTAATTGCAAGAGGATGAGGCAGAATTTCCCTTAAGGATGTGAGCAATTGGCGACAGGGCTGCACAGACCGATATAACCAGTAAGGGACAGCGCTTTGGGGAGCGTTATGAGTACATATCAGGCAGTAAAAGGCAGACATACGTTGTAGGTTGGATATTCCACTGCAGTAGAGGACAGTTGTGGCATGAATGCAAAGGGGGCAGTAAAATTCAATGACGCCGCAGCTTCGTAATAGCACCGACATTAACTGGGGTGGAAGTGAAAGTACTGCACCGAACGATGTGGTCAGTTGAGGGAGTAACACTATCCAATACATTCAGAGGGCTCTAGCCGATAGAGGAACCAAGTCCGGGTCCGGTAGTGGCCGGTCTGGAAGAGCCTGAGGACCATTTCCATTAGCCGACGAAAACAACGTAGCATCTTTGAATTCTCCTAAAAGTCTGTCCGTGGTGCCACATACTTTACGTCAATGTAAATATATCGGTGAGGGTGCAGTGTATTCCTTGTTTCCGATGCATTTGACAGGTACATACCGACTGAAGTCGCGAGGTGGTCGCTTGATAATATATTCTATGCACAACTAATCGGTGAGTACAGCTTTGCATGACTGTTTCCATTTACCGACCCAGCGTCTGTGGTTCCCGACTGCAGATTGGTGGTGAATCGTTGGCCAATAAAAACGAGCTTATAGCGTGATTTGACCTTTTAAGCGGTACTTTTTCAAGTAAAGTTTGGCCGATTTTCCGTCACCGATCTACTGTCAGGAACCACAGACGGACTTTTGGCACTGCTGACACAAAATCGGTCAAAGGAAACGACCCAGCTCGTGAAATGACCCACGACTTTTTCTGCTTAGATTATGCAATGTGGCACCACCCACCACTGAGTGAAATCTTGGTCACTGAGTGAAATCTACTACCCTTCGAGATCGACGCAGTCAGTGGCACCACCGACAGACTTTGTGCAAAACAAAAAATCTACATAAAGTTTGTCAGCCAATTGAAACGGGCCTTTAGGTGGCAGTATTGTAGGATGGCTCTTGTATGTACATTTCTCAAAGGGTTGTGGCTTTCCCATAGGAAAAGACTAGGAGGTATTCAGTAAATGGGCCAATAAGGGGTCCACGTTTATTTTTCATAAAGAGGGTGTATACTACATGGGGCAGCACTACAAGTCGTACATCGAGAGTAATTTGAGACCTAGGACTAGGTATCATCGTTTTGAATATTGCCAATTCCATGACAATTAAGGGTGGAATTAGAGCTGCATCACCGCACAGAATCAACTGCTAAACTGCTTCTGAAATCCTGCCTGTTAACTGCTGACGGGAAGCATAAAAACTAACTTCTTTTGTAACAAGCAATACAAATGAAGTGAGGCACAAAATCCAATTTGGATGGCCTGGGAAATTGTGTAAAAATGTCATTAAATGCCTGAGTGTGGTTGAGAAGTATTGCGACGTTTAAGCTGGTCCAGGTTGCGTTTTGGTTCGCTCATATAACAAAGTCCTTTTTGTATTTGTAATGTCTGGCCTGATTCTTTGCACTATTCCGTAATTTAAGCATCTGCAGAATTACAATAAAACCCTGACAGCTTATATTAGATATATAGATAAATTCAGTTATTGAATAGTGAAAACAATAGGACACTGACGCCTCAAAACGGTTAATATTGACGATTGTCGTTACTGAAACCCAGGCTGCCTATAGCCTGCATATATCTATCTCAGCAGCCTAGTAACAACTATATCCAGGTGTGTATGTGATACTCCAGAGAAGTCCCCACATACCCCATAGTGAGCAGTCCTTTTCTTTTTGTAGTAGTCTCTATCGAGTTCTGAATATTGTCTCAAAATGCAGTGAAACGGAAGTATATATCTAGAGAGATATCCTTAAGGTCAATACCTCTAAATGTTTTATAACCACACTGAAGACGTACATTACTTATCTTTAACACCTGAAATAAAGTAGTTCTGTAGAACTCATGTTCATACTGAATTTTTTTCGGTGAAGAATCAAAGTTTTCATTAAAATAAGCAGCAATAATTTCATCATTAAATTACTCATTATTGTTTGAACAAGTATGTGCTAGTAATTAACTGTTCTTCCTTTAACATTTTGCTGAAATGTTATCATGACATCTCATTGTAATTGAATCTTCTTGATGTCAATAAATGCTGCTATTTTAAAAATAGATCAAATTAGGATAGGACAGGCAAAGCTGGTATTACGCAACAACGCGAAACCCATGTGCACGGAAGATTTGAGATTTAAAAGGTTTTAATGATTGATAACCCTGGCAATCTCTAGGAATTATACCTCCACTGCAAAATAAGCAACGATTACCATACATCTCACCGAAGGATACAGCCGACAACGCATATACAACCAAGTGAACATTAGCAAAGTAGAGTAACAACTGGAGAAGCCACTCAGGGAAGCCACCTGTTAAGCGGTCTCGAGGATCCACAATTAGTACATGTGACGCCACTTTGGGAAATTCCTGGATAGAGACATAGCGAACACTCCAGGGAGCTGCTCCAGGCTCTCAATTACGGCGCTGAACGATTGGAGAAGGTACCTGGAGATGCCAATAAAGAAGCCATTTTCGGGAGCCGTTTAGGAAGCCATATAGGGAAGCCACATACCAGCTCAAGATCTTTCTTGTACTTGTAGTTCTCCTCCGCTAAGTGACGTAGTTTGGAGTGCATGGAGGCCATCATTGACTCGCGTTTAGCGCTCTTCTTTAGTGTGGCTCGCATCCTTTTGTCGTCGCCCTTAGGACACCGCCGCAATTCTACACACTGAAAGCAATACAGGATTTTTGATTAGTACTATTTTCACTTTAATCTAATTGGTCTTGCCTTTCACTTGTTATAATGGTAGAAATCATTTCGGGCCTGACAATTTATGAAAGCAATTCACACCGGGTGTTATTTTCTTGACCTTTACTTCTATGCAAGCCAGGCTGGTTGTATTTTCTCTCTTCTATAATTTCTCTACGACTTTTGCACTTCTATTTCTATGCAAACTGAGATAAGCTTTCAGTCGTCATGGAAAATTCGGTCGTTCTTCAGAGGTCGAACTTTAAAAGTAGAAATTAATATTTGAGACATAATTATAAGTGCCAGTTCTCTAGATATAACAGGTGAAATGTAGCGTTCTTTCTTTTATTACACAGAAATGCAAGACCTGCTGTAAATCGCGGATCTTGCAACTTGCATCATATTGTTCATACAAATTAGGTTTCGGTTTTCTGACCTAATACAAGGAAAAGTGGTATAATGAATCAGGTCCTCTTCTATGTGCTTTCTTCTGGTCATGTCCCCATGTTAGGCTAAATATGTTTTATGATGATTATCAAGGTATCGACTTTCTGTAGGTTAATACGGCCGAACAATAAATCCGATCTTGATAAAAACCAAAACCATCACGTCATTGGAACAAGGATGTCATAGGACAAAGGACCATTTGTTAAGGTTTTTCAACGGTATTTATCTCTCTGAGTCCCAGTTTCATACACTATTTTAATGAACGCTATCAGATTTTATCTATCGGATTTCCTTCATATGATATATCTCCTATGGAAACGATTTCTGAATAAAAAAATCTAGATTACAGTTCTATTATCATGAGGCTAAAAAGGTAGGTATTCCTTGATTCAGAAATCCTGTTTCTTCATAAAAGATTGTATTAGAGATATCTAGTTATTCAACAGGATATTCAAGGAAAGCGTAATTCTTAGCATACCTGCCCTTGGGACATTTCCCACACAATATTCATGAGAAGGTAACTGCAACTGAGAGTCAGGGGCGACTCTAAAGCAGCTTTACAGTCGTGTTTAGTGACAAGTAACGAAGGCACTTTTCCATGTCACAGGAAAGTACCGGTAAAACAACCATTTGAGTGTCTGGGTCTCACAAGGTGGAATAGTGTACAGGTATTCTACACGGTCCGTAATCCCGCTGCTCTGGGTGCACCCCTCTCATAAGATCTCACACTCTCTAAGTGGTATTCTGTGCAAGGTTCTCACTATGCTCTATGTGGGAAGAATTCTTAACGAACTAGGCTTAGAGCCTTGAGAATCCACTGGTATAATCTCAATTATGCCACCTAGCGGGAATACTGTGTACTTGGTGCCCTAGTGGCTATATCTGGACTGGAATACAGAATACCGCTTAGAGAGTGTGAGATCTTATGAGAGGGGTGCTGAGTGATACTCAAATACCTTCTAAAACGACATAGGTCCTATACCACCAACCGCACATAATACCTTCTACCCCATACCTCTTACAACATTCAACATATACCACACTTATTTCATCTTTTAATAAACACCATCCCACATATGCCACTTCTCACACCCATCACCCAACAAACACAATACCATCTACGCAATCAACATGCACATATCTCCTACACCACTTAGCATATATACCATAGCACATAGGGTTTGGAGACATGGTGAATGTTACTGAATGGAATCTGTTCCGAGTTGTTTTGCCCAGAAATATTCATAGTTTGAATAATCTCACACACCACTAATAAACCAGCATATACCAAACCACAACCCGGTCGCCTCGCTCTGAATCTCGCACAATATAGGGAGTTAATTTCTAGATTATTCGCGGTTCATACGATTCAAGGAAGAGGACAATTTTGGGAAAAGTAGGCGATGTAGTGTCCTTTTAGTGCACCGTCAATCTGCAGCTGATAGAATCGTTAACTTCTCGGAATTGTGAAACCATATTCTGTCCGTGTTTGTGCGCAAAATAATCCTTGAAATCTGGGTGTTTTTAATTTCTAGAATTATCATGTACCCCCAGTGTTTTATGCTAGAAGGACCTCCTAACACCACTCCACCGCACCAGCGTGCCATACAACACTAAGCACCGACAAACCGCGCCTCTTTACTCCACACAGCACGCCTGACCACCCCCGGGCACCCATCCAACTCTGCGGGCACTGAGTCTGTCATCGTTGCTCATGCCCCGCTCCCTAATTCCCGGTTTTCCGGCGGATCGGTCAGAGTGTATGACAGGGCTGTTAGTGGTTCGTTCCGCAGATGATGTGGAAATGCTTGTTTTGTGGTTGTTAGTGGCCTGTTTCTGTTTCCCCTGCGGTCACAAATTATAGCTGTCTTCACAAACACGTGACAGGCAGTGACCGGTGAGTGCACTGAAGAGACGCATTCTCTCTCCGTTAAACGCTCTGCAAAGCGATTGATTTCGCTGACTATTACTAGAGCCGAACTGAGAAGTGGCTTCAGTCTAAATGGCTTACATCTCGAATTACCCACCAAAAGGATGTACCAGAAGAACTGTTTGCAAAGTGAGTATATTTCGCGTAAGCCTGTACTGATAAGAGGCTTGGAATACGTTCGCATGAGCAGATTAATACGTATATTCCCATTACGACGGAGATAATATACTTCGTTGTCTGTCTCAACAGACTGGGTAAACCCACATTTAATTGACCGGCAGCAGGACTAATAATGGGTCCCATTAGGGAAACGGCCCAATCTGAACTCGCAGGTTAATAAGGAACCTGAGGGCTGCCCTCAAGAAACCCTAATATCAGGTTCATAGCCAAAATGCCAACTAGCGACGACCACAACCCTCTCAGGGGCTATATAGGACCTCATTACTCGTCATCTGACCCCTACTTCCCACCTCCCATACCAATACTAATGACCAACTCTTTCCTCCTGTAAGGGTTTCTATCCTTATTAGTATTGGCACGTTCAGTGTCTCACAATTTCCTGTTGTAGCTACCAACCTACACTTTACTCCATCTACATAGCCATGTTCTCCTTTCTTCAGTCAATATATCAACTGCTAATGACGTGTATATATATATATATGATTGAAATATGCTTTATATAAAAACTATATAATCAATGGTACTCAATAGATTATATATATAGCAACGATCCTGTCTCCCTGATAACACTGCATAGTGACAGACTGAGTCATGATAAAGTGCATATAGAAGCCGGTATGTAAACGGAATCCCCGACATTCACAGCTGTTTATGTTTTTTAACGTACCCAGAGGTCCGGGATGGATCAACGGCAACCAGCATAACGATCGGTGCTGGTTCCGGCAGGCACTGAGGGTCTGGACGGAATATGAATTGGTTGAACCTTCTGGTATCGGGATGTACGGAAAAGGTCATATATACGCACCAGGCACTACTGCTCAAAGTAAATGCAGTTATAGTCATAAGGCCCGTTTCCATTGGCCGACGAAAACAGTGTAGATTTCAATAGTTCTCCTAATAGCCTATTCCCATTGGCCATTACCGATATATAGTCAGGAATCAGCTTTAGAACTGCTGACGCAAAATGGAAATGGGCTATTAGGAGAACCCAACGTTTTCGTCGGCCAATGAAAACGGGCCTGTAGACGGGGAGTCCCTCATGCAGTTTCAATGAACACGCGGAGAAGGATATCCGCTTGGGTATTGATAAGGCCCGGCGTCCATCTACTACGATAGAAATTCAAGATCTACTACGATGCATAATGTCAAAAATCATAGACGATCGGGAACCTCTTTATGTTAAACAAACGTCTATAAACTAGGAACATTCGTCATAATCGGGTTTAGGTACATCATATATATATCGTAGATGATTTAGAGCTCAGTGGATGCCAGGCTTTACGCCTCGTAGGTACGGATGAAGAAGCCACGATGTAGTTATCTAGATGTAGTTGTGCTGCTGGCTGTCGCACCGATAATCGCAGCGAATCGATACTTAATGGCACAAATTGACCTCATAATAGCATAATTATGGAAATGTCCCCCCTTGAAAGAAACATCATTCTGACCAAAAAAGCATGAAACTGAATTTTAGCAAGGGATGATACTACCTCCATAAAAAAAGTCTGCTTATAGTCCAATTTGTTGTGTTTTAAAAAGAAAATGAAGGTATGGTTATGAGACTTACTCCCGCTTACTTAACTACAAACGGAAACCTGACCTTTAATATTCATTAATGCTCCATGGCTTCATTTAAATTTAGGGATTGGATATCACAAGATATAACATAAATGTCGTAGCAACTGAAGTACAACTATTCTTTTATCTGGAGTGACCTTTGGACCTACCTCAGTCATGAAGTCCAACAATACATAATGCGTTATTATTGCTTTCCATCAAGTGACTGCAGGCCTTACAATGACTACAAAGACCAGCGGGAGCTACTTCAAAGCGATTGCCTCGAAGGCCTCCCTCAGACAAAGAGGTATTTGGCAAATTATCAGCAATGACAGTTGCTACTTTGGGCACAAAGGCTAGTATAATTGCTGATTGTAGGTGAATTACTTATAGTTATCTACAATTACGTAAGGTCCTACCTTGGGCACGGAAAATGACACACGCTAATTCAAGACGAGATATCCTTTGCCCTTTATGTGCAAGTTCGCTATTTGGTCATTGAAGCCAACTAATGGCAGGTTACTCATAGTTTTGCAATCACTTCGATCCTTACCTTGGGTACAGATTCAAGATGAAGCTGATTACAAATAACCAATTTTCTCTCTGTCTTTAACATTAGGCTCAACTTTAGGACTCATCTTGGTCACAAAGAGTGACATGAAGCTGACTAGAGACAAAACACATGGAAGTTCTTACCTTGGGCACAAAGACTAACATGAGGGTGATGGTAGTGCAGAAGATGACGAAGATGCCGGTGATGAGGTAAGCGGCGTCCTGGCGGTCCTGGATGATGAAGGAGATGGGGACGCCGGACACACACATGATGACCACGTTGTACACAGACATGCCAACGTACTTTGAGTCGTTAAGGGCTGGGATGCTCACTGACCGCGTCTCCCACGCCAGGAAACACCCGAATATCTGATATACAATATACAATTCTCATGCATGTATACGTTATCTATATACAATTATATATATAAATAAATAAATATATATATATATATATATATATATATATATATATATATATATATATATATATATATATATATGCTTTCATATCTATGTATTTTACGATTTACTATAGTTCTTGGGGATTTCGACCTCCAGTTATCTACATTTACTGAATAATCAATGTATATATATTACCATTTACAAATCGTAGCTTAGAATATCTGCATTGGCAGAAGGCCATAATGCCAGGCCATTTAATGAGCAAAGTGGGATGCTCTAAGATCTTTATTTCTATATTTGCCTTTGGTTTTTACACGTATCTTTGGTTGTTTCAAATGTCAAATTTATTCCTTTTTACAGGAAATGCTGGGAAAAAGATAACTGCCAGAACCTTTGATAACATTGGATTTGTTCGAACCAATCCAAAGTTCAAAGTGACATTGATCATCCGATCTTTCTTTGATCATTATTGGAGTTGATTTTTGGCATTATACTCACCAACAAAAGTCCCTTGTATGCGTAAATAACCCCGAGCCAGATGTTCATGTAGTCTGAGATACAAAATTCTATAACGGGGATAATCTCCATATCGCCACCATCAGGATCCGTCTGTACAGAGATTGACATTTAAATGTTGATTTAACTGACTCATTTAAATTATTCAAAGGAAACGTTATAGAAACTTATTACCTGGAGAGAAACTATAGTTTTAATAATAATCAAGTAACAGTATCTTGCGATGTTTCTGTCATAAAAACAATACAAAATATTTATTGCAAGACAACGGCAGATTTATTATGACAAGTGATTTGAATTTCAAGGGATTTTGTTAAACCCTTTCCTGGCAGGGAAATATCATGTCGCATTCCAATAGATACGACCGGAGAATGCCATATGCCATGCCCACGGGCATATAGCAGGACAATGCTGTAATTCTTTTGTTCCTACGAAATTCTTCGAAATATTATCGCAGAATTATATGAATGAATAATAGATCATAGATACTCCTGAGGTATAATCTCTTTACTCCACACTTTACTTCACCAGTAAGATAGCATACCCCGGATGTACCAATGGGCAGAAAACCTGACTCTCCATCCGCCATATCGGCTCTTCAACTTTCATTTCCGCGCCCACCACCCTTATACATCATACTCTCATCCACAGGGTACTTTACCAATACCTATCAACATTGTACAAATTATCTTATCACGAACGTTTATCCCGTGTTCTTATCAATGTATATCAATCTACTTACCTTACCTTATACTCGACAATGTCATAACTATTTTATCCCAAACTGTAATAAAACATTTTAACAATCAACACTCGCCTGTTCTTAAATGACACAACCTATTTGCCTGAGTGTTGCCAGCAATTTTGAAAAACATCACAAAGTTCATACATGTAAAGATTTAGAAAATACTGGTAGTACCAGCTTAGTACACTTTTTAAGAAAATAGACACCTGCCATACAGAAGTCAGTTGGTTACGATGCAGCCGCACAGTGATGATGTGCAGCTGTTAAAGTTCTTCGATTGCTGCTGAGGATCGGTTGTTTGGAGAGTTAAAGTTACTTGCCACTTATATCTAACCTATATATATTAGTCTCCATCAGAATAGTTTAAGTCCTGTGAAACTAAAAATATATACGTTGGCTTCTAGATGGCTAATACAAGAATCTGGCATGTCCTTCCGCTTTCTAGGAAACCTGTTTTCACTGTCTATATGCAAAACGTTTCATCAATGACACATTAAAACGTTTGTTTAGTGAGACTCTATGTAGACGAGATCACAGCAAACTGACAGCGACACAAAATACCACGACAGTGATTTGTTAGACCTGACGCCAATCCGGGGTGGTGTCACATCCGGCCTCATCAGCCGACGTTCTACGGTAGTTTAAAAACAAGGCTCAGGAGTCCAGAATGTGATGGTAGTTCCTACACAACCAGAATGGCTTCGTAACGACCCGGTCTATTTGTTCTCGTCACCTTTATCGCCCCCTTGCGGTTCGTCCGGTTCTTCTCCCTATGAATACTCAATTGCAGCAGGGTCGATGAACTGTTTGAGGTGTGACCACTGGGTAGGGCGGCTGGACTAGTACAGCTTCTCTTTCCTACAACATCTCACCCATCTCTCTGCAGCATCACCCAAACCTACCACTCCCCTTAGCCTGTACTCTTCTAAACCTCACCTGCAACCCTCTCAATTCACACTCTCCGGCCTGTGTCTGTCTGCCTTCCTGTCCCGAACCGACATAAGACCTTTTAACACTGTGTAGATTTTCTGTGTTCTTCTTATAGCCTATTTCCATTTGGCGTCAGCAGTGCTAAGGTCCGTCGGTGGTTCCTGACTGTCTATCGGTGATGGGCAATGGAAATAGGCAAATAGGAGAACACAGAAAATCTACACAATGTTTGTCGGCCAGTGGAAACGCCCCTTTACCCCCACTATTTGCCCATCTGTCCGTCCTATTATCTACCCCCTTCTCCCTGCTATTTTACTCTCTCCCTCTCATATGGACTGCCCTATCCAGGCCCATCTCCAAATCCAGCCTGCTTTCAGGCTTTCTAACTTCCCTTTCTATATATGTTTCCCATTATCCATAGCTTATCGGTCCCTCCCCATGCTTCCCCTAAAACCACTCGTCACTATCTTTCCTTTGCTACACCTACAAGTCTGTAAACCTCCAATATCATCAGAGTATACTCAAAATAGGTGGAAGCGTAGAATCGAATATATTATAATATAGAGTAATTGTGTGATCATATTCGAATGTACTTAGACTGAATTTAGGGTGTATCTCGGTACCAAAGCCCTAACTGAACTCTGAATGACACGGCGAGGCTGCGATTAATATCGTTTAATCTACTGCTATAAAGGTAACATTTGATTAATCTCTGCATGGTTATGTGACTGGGCCATATTATCAGACGTTATTAGAGTAGAGCCTAGTGTACTCTGCATTAGGAATATTATATACCTCTCATCTAATGCCATGCAGAGTCATGCAAAGACATACTCAGCCTAATCGCCATCTTATTACATAAATGCAACCGTGTTATTACCTTAAGTTGATCCAAATTAATTGCTTGTCGAATATGGGTCTCTATACATAGTGTATATCAAAATGGGACGGTCACCATCAAAGTGGGAACCTAATTACGAAAGGGTAAGCAGGGAAATCCTCTGAGGGAACGTATTGAAAACTTCCGAGAAAAAAATTAGTCTGCTGAACATCAGTAAACAGACAGATCAAACAAACTTTTAGTTAAAGACAGAGACATCATGAACCCGGTAAAACGTACGCAGCATGGAGATGGTAGATTGACATCTGAGGTAGACAAGTAAAACAACTTTGGCGATGAGTCGATGAATTTAATCCCTCACAAAAAGAAACTTCTGCCAGAGAATTTGGAGAGAGATTCATAACGTCCCCTGTGTCCTTTCGATACTCATCACAGCAGTGACTCTCTGTAGCTTTAACAGATCTAAATGTAGATAGCCACATCAACAGTAGTTGGGTTTCTAATGCCAATTCTAATGCCAATTCTGTTTGAAATTTTAAATATGTGCCAAATTATTTCCCTTAGTCTTTTATATATACTGTGTATTAGCCTCTTTATATCCGACTCTCTTGAGCAGACCAAATAACATAACGTAAGTGCATGATTAAAAGGTTCTAACTGTTGAATCAGATGTGTGCCCGTTGTGGGGTATATCATTATTCCATGGATACAGGTAGATTCCTGTAGTATTCTGAGGGGAGGAATTTGCTCCCAGAGACCAGAAGTATGCATAAAAAGTCAGTCAACTATGGGGGAGATATCGACCCCGATACCTACTCCAACATATCCAGAATATATTAGACCCCATTTACTGAAATCAGGGAGAGATTAGAATCTCTTTGGCAGACGTTTAGGCAGTAGACCTCCTGAAAATGGGACAATAGCTTATATGACAGCCCGCACACACATGACATAATCATTACATATTTTTGAGCAAATGGAATAATGTAATAAGCTAGTTCAAAAATACAAAATGAGAGACTACAGCTCTCCAAATTGGAGACTTACTTACCTCTGAAGGGAGCTCTTTAGTTTCTCTGCGGACAGGGTCCATCCCATGCCATGTCCCCAGTAGGATTATATCAACACAAAGCAGAAATGCAACGAGCATAAACAGCCGGTAGTCTTTGATAACCTGTAAGTACACCAAATACAGACCTGTCCATAACATAAATTCCAACAAATGTGCTCCACCGATCAGACCTAGGTACGTTTGCATTTGGGTAGTTGACCTGTAGTTTTAGGCAGGTTTAGTTTTGGGTTCGGTCGCCTTATAAGCCCGTTTTCATTGCCCAACAGAAACGGCAGAGATTTTTTTAGTTCCCCAAAAATACTATCTGTCGTGCCACTGACTGTGCGTCGGTATCAATTTGTTGCCGAGGGTGTAGCGTATGCACTTTTTCTACTGTATTTTCAACGTACTCACAGATTTTCTGTGAGAATGTCCGTCAATGGTGGCCTTGATACATTATCTAATGAGCATTTTCTGCAGTTCTCGTTTCCATTCACCGATCCCGCGTCACTGTACCCAAAAAGTCCATCAGTGTTTCCCGACTGCAAATCGGTGCAGAATAATCTGCCAATGGAAATTGGCTTTATGCGGCATTTCCTCCTGCCATCGAATTGGGCTCAGCTTATCTTGGCAGTGTACCAAAGTCGGCGGGAGGGGGTTCTTGACGATTCATATTCCCCTAATAATCGGCGGCCCTAAATCACAGACACCGTTTCCATCTGATAATTGAATTTCCTATATTTGCATTGAGAATAACTGAGAAAATATTGATACTGCTACATCGGTCCTAGCCTGCAGAATAACCCTCCCTACACTGCAGCCAAGTGTATACCCCAATATATACACTCGTGGGCTTCATATATGCACAGAGGGTTACTGTAAGAATCGTGGCCAGTTTTGCAGTGAAAAGGTGGAGGTCGATGACTGAGCCAAAATAGGAATTGTCAGCCTGCCACTGATCATATGTACCCGGTTTATCAGTCATCAGGTGGTGCCAAATTGCGTAAAGCGGGGGTAAAAAAAGTCGTCAACCTGAATTTTGTGTCCCCATTTCCACCTGATAATTATATGCCCTGTAAACAGTGTTAAATGGTCGGCGGTTGGTACCGAAAGCCCTAATCAGTGGCCAGAATCGTCGGGTGGAAAGGCCAAAGTCGAATCGCTCTCGTATATTGTAATTCTGACATTTTCATCATCGTCCCTATTGGTAAATTTCTATTTTGTACATTTCGTTTATATTTCCCGGGTGTGTTGTTTCTTTTCAGGTACTCGATGTTAAGTTAATTGTTGAAATAGTTCACACTATCATATCAATATCAATCTTTATCCAAGATGTATTTAAATCATGAGCAGATAGAACAATGAGGAATAGGTTTGAGATCGTTTTGCAGTCTTAGTATTTGTCAGATCTATTTTAGGTCTCAGTGTATCTGACAATGGTGCATACAAATGTACACTGGATTCAAACAAATTCCTGGTAAAGATCTGAAAAAGAAAACGCACAACGGCGGAACTCCTGAGAGTTTTATTCACTTGATATAGTGTAGCACATTCAGGCAACCGTATACAAGGAACCTTTGCTAACAAGCGGAGTGCTGGCCTTCAGATGAACACGATCTATGATGGAATCAGATGTTCCATCTTTTATATGTAGAAAAAAACATATTGATACATGGCCTCTCTACCTATTTCCAGCACTTTCAAGACAAATGGTGCGGGAGTCGTTGTCGGGGGGAATAATCAATATCAGTACAAGAGCTCGGTTGTAGCCGCAGAATAGATACATTCAGCCTGGGAGGAGCAAAGACTCTCTACTTTTGTCGTATGCTAAGAACGGCCTGGCTTTTTCAACATGCAGAAATCAGTGAAGAGGACTGGTTGAACTCTGCCTCTGAGTTTGAAATCATATCACTTTTCGTATGTAGTTCGTTTTAACTGATATACTACATGTGTGTTATGTCGAACAATCTAAACCTAAGTCCAATGCACATATACCGATTGAGGACTGAACGATTAGTTACCAAATCGTAAAGCTGTTATTGAGTTATTCTCAGGCAAAATGCGCTTCTGGGCGACAAAGACACGGCTATCATAGCGGGATACCAGAGAGGGGGTGGTGGGAGTTAGTCCTAAGCAAATCAGTCTACACTTACTGACAGAGATACGATGTTCTAACCCGCCGACTGCGTAACGATTCTAGTCGCTGGTCAACTAGGGGGCACTAATCGGTGAGGGACCACATCTGACCACATATCTGAGTGTGGCACCCCCATTTCTCCTCATCCAATGACTAATTCATGCTAATTAGGGGCTGATATTGATACGCACCAGGGAGGGAGGGTTTCTTTTCCAATGTTCCATTGTCTTTGAATGGATTTATCAACATGTTGCTGATAGGCCTTTGGCAAGCGATTTAGCTACATCAAAAACCACAGCCTTGTTCAATATCCTCGTGTCCTATTGTTTCATAGCGCTTCGGCGTTAAAGTCTATAGCTATTCCTAGATTCCTCTGAATCCCCTTTATAACAATCAAATTTCAGAAAAACGCAAGAATTAGATCTATAACACCAGAATAATTGTTCTATGAATACAAGTCCAATTTTGAAAACCAGCAATCCTGCTCAATCTTGATTCTAAACTTATGGGATTGAGGTGACATTTTGGGACATGGCTTTGCGTGATAACATGAGATAGTACTGAAATCGTGGGTTTGTATGTGGCAAACCTCTGACCATTGTGTCGGCAGCTAGCAAATGGTCGATATAATAGCCTCTGTTAACCACTTCCTCCATTAGACATGTGTTTACCACGTAACAATAGGTCTGCTGATAGTTAACTCACACGCACGAAAACGATCTGTTCCGAGTAGCTCAGAGCTTTTGGGAACATCGAACCCCTATGGGCCTTTCCAAAGTGTTGAAGGGTAGGAGGTATCATAAGTGAAGGAAAATATTGCTTATTTTGGTATTTTAGTCTGATAAATCGCAATCTTGCAGAACAAAAACTAAATATGTAAACTCTTTTATTGAGGACTAAAACATGTTCCAAGCGAAAGAGGAGAAACACATTCACTTGGTCTTCCAATTAGTGAATGACATATCCTATTTCATATATATACCGGTCTTATAAGAAGCGTATCATTTTTCAATAACCTTTTCGGTTTATAAAAATATTAAAATTTCTTTGTTCTTAAGCCGATACAACTCATAGATCATATTACACTTGGAACCTAATCATGGCTTTACCTTTCTATTCAGTTTGATGTTGGTGAAGATGGCGTGCACTCGCCATGTTTTGCTAAACATGGCGCCGAATGAGAGGGTGAAAGCCACGGAGAGAATCCACGACCGGGCCTTAAATAAAGAGAATAATGCTTGATAATTTAATGGCGATAGGACGAGATATATGGGAAACTCAGGAGCATATCTAATGGCGAGACTATGTTACTTGGGGTGAATAGGTAATAACAAAAATAAGGAAAACCAAGCTATTATCTAGGAAAAACCGCATCCGAGATATGGTTGTTACTTTGTCGGTAATGAATACGTATACTTATCCCCAAATGAGTTCAAGTCGGATCATACCTCGGAGTTTAAGTTGGATTATACCTCTGACTAATGATTGCTTCTTGAATGTATGTATTAATGTATGCCGGTCAAATGGACCCATAAAAATGTATTATGTCCTACAGTATGATTGAGGTTCTCCTTTTTACGATGGGCTTAAAAGGTGTCTTAAATCTTTCGAAATTAACCCTCATTGACCTTATTCATGAAGCAAACCATATTTCCTGGAGTATATGAACCCATTGTCAAGTAACTTGTCTATTTCAGTTTACAGAGTGACACCTGCATGTAACAAAGTGAAAAAGAAAGTATTCAACAGGTAGCATTGGATAAGCCAGCTAAAGATAGTGTATTTAACTGATTAAACAGCCCCAGATATTACTTATGTAGACATCCTTTTCGGCTCTGGATATAGGTCACAGCAGAGGGGTTTTCAATGGGACAGAGAGAGAGAGACAGTGAAAGACACAGAGTGGCAAAAGTAACAAAAAAAAGTGATAGAGGTTCTGTGCTACAGAATCGCGTCTATCATTGTTTCAAGCCTATAGCATGGAATGGATGAAGGGAACTCTAAGAATATGGCTGTATGCTACTTCCACGTAATATAAGGCTCATAATATTCTATTTATTAGTTCATATTCAGAAAGGAAAATGAAACTCTACGGTAAATTGCTAAGATAATGCTAAGTAGGAATAAGTTTAGGGTTTCAGCATTCATATTTCAACAAATCTAACTGCAGAAGTATATTTCTCATTTTACTTCCATTCAAAGATGAATTAGGTAATAACTAAATAGAAATAATATAGACTATGGTAGGAATAAGATGTATTCATAGAGCTATACTCACAGTGCAAAGGAGCGGGAAGTATTCAGGGGAGACAAGTCCACCATCTGTTCCCATCAAAAAGACGGCCACGTAGGCGAACACGCAGCCCACAATGATGACGTTGTTCATGTTGGGACTGGACATCTTTATGTATCTGACAAAACCAAATCAACACACGCCTCAGCATTAACAACATACCTCATCTTTGTGACACGCAAAGGGAATATGAAGACAATACTCAGACTCATATTTCACATTCAGCCACCTCGATCACCATTTCATTAACACGGGACATGTACTCTATACATGGGTGTCAGCTTCTTCGGTGATATTAGCTATACATCATTCTGCGAAGGGTTTCGGTATAATCCATCCAATTCGTATTTCATTATAGATATGGGACAGGAAAGCACGTTCCGCGCCGATAAAGGGGTGCACCTACACCACGCTAAATGCAAGGATTGGCTTTTTCGAAAAGGAATTGTGCGTTCTGTCATTGAAATTGTCGTCCAGGAGCGATCAAATAAATGTAGAAAAGCATACATGTATTTTTGATCATTTCATGGATAGGGGTCTCTTTACAATAGAAGCTCTCTCAATTTGATGGCGAGATGAAATCGGCATGATACGATTGCAGTCATTATTTGCCTATTTCCAATTCAAGTTGGGAAACCTGTAGCACATGATACACAAAATGGCGGAGATAATCTGGATATCTTATCCAGGGGGTTCTACTGATCACATCCGGTTAGAGTAAAGAGAATCGAATTGAATCTAACAATGAATGTGCCGGACCTTGGATCACAATGGGATTACTGTCTGATACAGTTGATGCGCTTCTCGTGTGTAACACATAGGTCTTTAGCATTGCTCAACGGATAGTATGACATTACTGCGATAAAGGTTCCCCGGAAGATATTGCTTTAATAATCATATTTGTTAAAGGCATACCTGCAAAACGCCTGCTGGTAAATGTGAGTCTAATTGTTCTCCCGTTCTCACTTTTTTTTTTTAATCTTTTATTTATACTGGAGATACCTCTAGGGTGAGACTACCCTGTTTTCAGTGGGCTCCAGTGGCCATTTTGTCGTTATGTCTCATGTCGTTTTAGTGCAACAATAGCGTAGTAAACAAAAGAAAGAAGGAAAATCACATTAGATATCACCAACACAGTGACATTATTATTATGAAAAATAGTAGATAAGATTACTAACAGTAGGAATGATATTTACAATGATAAGGTAGTACTCTTTACTCTTCATATACATGTCGGAGTCGGACAGCAAGGGTGCAACCCACTTCAAACCCTCATGATGTCAGATTGTACCAAAATGTAGACCTAAATAGAATCATCTTGTCGATCTTGAGGGGTGCCTTGACGAGTTGATTGCCCTCAGTCTATATGGATATTCTCATGCCAGGGACATATCGTGGCTTAATTGAATGAGCAAGATGAAGATGACAGGTGAGCAGGTAAACACAGCATCCCAATAGTTCGCTATGCAAAACTCAGCTTTTCGGAAGTACAATACTGTATTCTCAAATTGGTATTACACACAAGGACTGGTAGAAATAACACATTGAGAGCAATATAAGAATAAATATCATATTGCTCGCTATTTCAAATATGCATCTCGTAGAAACAATGCAAACTGGTGATTATCCAATTTTGAAAGAGACGTAAAGCATTCCTCATACTCTGTGGTAGCAAACGTTATGAAAACCTATTTTCTGTCAGCCATTATTTTGGCAAATACATCAACACCAGCGATTAGGAGGTTAGCCCGATTAAGGCCAGGCGTCCACAGAGCTCCAAATAGTATATTATAGGCCTTACGACGTACGTAAAAATTGATTATGATGTCCGCTGATGTTCCTAGTCTAGATGTATGTGTAAGATAAAGATGTTCCTGATGGTTTATGATTATACGTTGTAGTGCATTGAGAGGGCTAAAATTGCTATCATAGTAGGTGGACTCCGGGCCTAAAAGAATAAGCCCATTGGGTCCAGAGATGTATGATGTTGTCAGGGATTTCCCAGGGAATAGAAGCACCTGTGGGTAGGTGTGGTTAGACGTTTGCATTGTGCTTAGTTGTTTAATTGACAAGAGATGGGGTAATCAGAATATCTAGATTTGGGCTTGCCAGTTGAACACTTCAATTCCCGACCGAATCGCATTCCATTGAGGGAGGCCCATTGATGGCATAATTGCTTTGTATGTGATATGTGAAATCATTTGACGACCAGGGTTTTTGCCGTTAATTGTAGCACAAAGGACTTGCTTTGCTAATAGCCCGGGTACCGTCTAGATGCCGATTGAAACCGTTATACTGAACTCTCGCCGGGCATAATGCGCGGATTCTTTGCCATTCAAGGTTTATTAATCCATAATTGACGATAATAACAGGGGCTGCGCCTCTAATCACATCATGGCCATGGATTGCCAGTCGAGAGATATGCCCTGTTCATACCCCAATACGCGCCGCTCCCCGATGGATCTACTTAGGCCACTGATATCGAAGTGATTATTAGAGCCAACCAAGGGAGCTTCTCGTTTTTCCTCTGATTACTTTTAATTATAGGACGATGATGCAAAACGTTTCTGTGGTGATTGTTGGGAATGTGTAGGGGGATCTGTAATTTACCTAGGTTGAACACAGCCTTTTTTCTGTTCAACGACTTGGGGGACCTATATAACTCGAGACGGGCATAGGGACTAACCGCCGTCTCTGTTGGTAAGCTTGATTGCATCATTAAGTTTAAAGAAATGTCTATCAATTTTGATAATGTATTACTGGAATCTATAATAAAATATATCGAATACTTACATTTTGGGGTACTTTCAAAGTGAACGTTGCTATCCTGAGTATGATATGTACAGATAAACGAATCGTATGCAGTCTTACGTGTTTCTGTCAAGAGGCTACCCTCAAGACTTGAATTTCGACTCTATCCGATTACGTTATATTTTGGCAGAATCATGAGTTCGCCATTTATCTCACCCCTGGTATTTTTTCTCCATAGACTTAACATGGGGAACTCGTATCCAACGCCCTTGGGATATCTAGGCTAAATACCCCATGGGGCATTATGTCACAAATGTTAGCTGTTAGCTCATTTGAATCACCATGTAATTCACGTGGATTCGCCTTGTGAAATACTGACCTGTGAAATTTACACGACTCATGTACCTCATAGGGTATTTGACTGAAATATTTCCGGCTGGGATTCTCTATTGAAACACAATCTCCTCATCACAATGATAAGGTTCCAACATCCTGAGACGAATAATTTTCCATTTGGAATTGTCTGCGACGATTACCCATAACAAGATACGGAATTTCAAGAGATATTGATTTTAAAAAGGTTTATAATGTACAGTATAGGGGTACTTTGGTGACACAAATGTACCCACTGCTGAGTCGTCAATTAATCGGAACAATAGGAAGCTAACAGGGAGCCAGCAAGCAGGATCATATGTTTTTCACACCCCTCACCTCAAGGGTACTTGGGTGAGTGTTGACTGTGACTATGTCTGAGTCTATGTACCAGGTGTGTCCTTCCATGTAATTCCAATTGTCCATTTTTAGAGCGTGCTTGCACACGCTAAATACATCATCTAGAGGTTAGAGGGGTCCATATAGACTTTCAGGGTACTGCATACAAACTATCCCTTCACTATCTGTGTGCTATTCACTGTGATATTGAGAACAGAGCAGGGTGCCAGTGTCTCAGTGTCTTAGAGGCGTGCCCAGCTGACCATGACCAATCACTCAAGACCAAAATACCTCAAGACCCACTGGTGCTTGATGTGTTTGGATCCTAGAAAGGCAGTTGCAGAAATGGCAAGCTGACCGGGTGAAAGTGGGTTACAGAAAACTATCCATAGACTGAGTTTAACTCAAACCTGTTAATTGTTATTCATATATAATTGCACGCACATTCATCATTGATGAACATAATATTTGCTCCTAGTTCTTTTAGACCGGCAAAAGCCCAAATTGGCACCTTGCCACCTGACAAGCAGTCAGGTGTGAAGCACACCTGTCTCAGGTACATTAGTCTCTATGTGTGAATCCCGCTTATAATCTATTTGACAATTCCATTGTCATGTTGCCTGAATGTAGTTTCAGTTCCTGTTTCGGTAAATCTCGTCCCTGGATTGGAGCAGACACTAGTAAATCCAAGTGGCACGAAAGATCGGCGGCGAGAATGTTAGCTACCCCTTCTTTACATGTATGATGTTGTTATGTCATTAAACTTTACTATAACATTTGAATCAGTTACTGGGGTTTACCACCTGAAGAATTGTGCATTTTGACTAATTTGTGGTGTGTGAGTGTGGGTGAAGGCATGGCTCTTCAGAGGCTGAACCAGTGGAGAATTTCGATTATTTGTCAGCCTTCAAGTACGGATAAATGGAGGATAATATTCACCTGCGATAAACCAATCAGAGTCACATGCATTTATAAATCAGCAGGTAATCCCTACAGACATAGACAGTAATCATCCTGAAAGCTAGGACTGTGTAATGCTGATTGGGACCAATCGACATGTGTCAATCAACCTAGAGGCATGCTGCACAAGTTATTCATAATTTTGACCAAATATATGTGACCTGCAGTGTAACCAGGCTGCTCCAGGCAGAAATTGAATTCCGTGGTTATTCTTCCCTCCGCCATCATCAATTCCATACATCAAATGTATTTAAATGATTTTAGCATAGGACTCTCTCTATCTATTTATCTATCTATCTATCTATCTATCTCTCTTTGTGATATCTCTTAGTTGCTATTTCTATAATAAGAGACACCAAGACTGGTGTAACGAGAGATCCAGTTGACGATCAAAACAAAGCATTGGTGAATCACAAATAACGATAGCTTCTTCAATGCCTTCTAGACAGTACTGCCACAGAAAGGCTGTTCATCAGGGATTGACAAGTAAGACTCGATTTGTCCGGCGTTTATCCACTACCCTACTACTGATCCCGCCCCTCTCTAGTCAACCCTGCCTCCTCAGCACTACCTACCCTCCCCCTTCCCAAGTCGGCCGATGTATTGATTGCAGAAAGTAGCTGTTTCCTAGCCCGGACTCTCAGAACACAGTCATTATGCGACAAAAATGTTCGTCCAAGGACCTGCTATAGTGAAGGGACAGTGGCGAAAGGGTATCAAGGGGTGGGCTAACTCTGTTCGATGGTGTGAGGGGAGCTGAGAACGGTTGCTAGGGATGTGTTTGTGGCTACTGCTGAAGGTTAATAGTGATCTAGTATAGAGTGCGTGGCGTTGGAATGCAATAATTTGCAAGGGGCGGGTTAGATTTAGGGTGTGTGAGAAGCCAGATTCTGGGAGAATTGCTTTCTGAATAGAGGCATCGATCTGAATCTGATTTACAAGACGTACTAGTCTCATACACCTCAGGTCACTCGGACTATATCTATTCTACTCCACGCCATTCAGGACATAAATACTGTATCCTGCTATTCGTCTGGGGGCCATCGAATAAACTACGAACGACAAAAAAGTATCTTAGAATTGTCTTTGGGGCCATAGTGCTGTATGAAATAATGTGTTGTAATCATAATTTATTTTGACAATATAGAAACTATATCACTCCATCCATCATTAACCTCTGTATATATATTTAACCAAATGTTTGACTAAAGCATTTACCAAGGGTTGAAGACATGAAGAAATATGGCTCGTCCTCTAACGTCTACTACAGTCAGTGCGTTTCGAAAACCTCTGGGCAATTGCATAGCGATTGAGTTTGCTTACTGAATTGCTCATCATGTTCAAAAACCGTCGGCGAATGAGGAAACCCTTCCCACCTAAAGCCCGGTAACCCGCAGTTTACACTAGACGATTATAGGCGGCGATTCTTGAATTTAGCATCAACTGACAACCTTCAGCTGTCAATGGCTAGAAATCGGTACATATCAAGAGTGCAAACGCTAGAGGAAATTCTCAGGTTGATGACTATTGTGACAAATATTATGTAATTGAGCACCACCTGACGTCTATAGGCTAGACGATCTACAAATGTAGACAAATGCAGATAGGTATCGCAGTGCCCCCTGTTTCTACAAATTAAACACTGGTGCTGACATCTGGTTTCATGGAAATATAGCAGTTTCCCATAAACACAAATAGATAAGCACTTACCTTCTTCAGATGCCCTTCCCATAGAAATTAACATGGTGACATGGTATTTTTTAGCATTTCTCATTTATACATGTATACAAGTATCAACTATCATAATCCAGAATTATTCGAAGATAGCAATAGAACATCAGTGTCATTTAGCAACAAAGTTAAAATCGTGTAGTTTCCCATAGACACCAATAATTAAGCACTTACGTTGGCCCTCAAATTGAAATTAGCACGGTGACATGCCAATATTTTTGCATTTTCTATTTGCTGATATATAGAACTTATATTATCCAGATTTATATGCAAAAATCAATTGAACTACCAGCATTGGTCTTTAATTCGTCTAGTGTAAACGCCGGGTAAAACTGACTGACTAAGTCTGATTGTCAGACCTTGCTCCCTCCCACCGTCAATCGCTTGGTTTGTCTTAGCTTCTGCAGCCAAGAACACAACAACCGGGAAACGGCAGTTATCTCCAGAATCACTATCAAAAATTGCATGTATGTGAGATATTGTTTCAAGGAATATCTCCCAACGATAATTTATCGTCTCAGAACCAATGATCAGGTGAAATATGATATAATATTTATGTTTTTGTTGGCAATTCCGGAAATTGCTACATTTCTCGCATGGTATGTCCCTAGCTTAATGGTTTTTTTTATTGTTGTATATTTTCAAATATTTATTTGTTATGCTTGAAAGAGCGATTGTACCAATCGAAGGCGAAATAAAACCTCATAAAAGTTTTCGCTTGGTATGTCCCTGGATTCATGTTTTCAACCATGTTTAAGGAATTCAGTGGCATTTTAATTTTTGCATGTCCAGGTCTTAGAGCACCAGGAGTAAAACCAGACAAGACTGAACGACTAGGCACGCATACAGACTCGTATAGCCTTCTGCAGAATTTGGATCTCCAGGTCGTTCCATTTGACATAACTCTGCCTTACTAATTCGTCTTCATGCCTGACTTATACAGATGTCCTAACCCATTCCTTGCTTACAAATATAATTAGATCTATCTTTTAGCTACAAACTTACTCATTCTGGCTTATGTCACATTGTGATTGTACGTGAAATCTCAGGTGGAAGATTAATACATCCTTCTAGCGCACCAAAGGTTAGGTTTCAACCAATATCAGTATCCGTCAACACAGATGTGCCTGCCAGAAGCTATTACATATATCAAAGCCCATCTTTACTTAAGAACTACCATTGCCGTTGGATTTTGGTCTGTGATTAATGACATTCGACCAGGTCCAAGTTCTCAGCATCGTTTTATGCAGAACACTGAATAACTATTATTTCACTCAGGATTGAGGGTTTCCATGAATTACATAGCTTGCAGTCAAGTAATTCATTGTAGGTAATCATAATTATAAAGCATTTTGTAGTATCGTTAATTGGGTGTGGATAAGGTATTTGGAACGCAGGGAAAGCAGCATTAGGAAGGCTTAAGGCAGAGAGGTCCAGTAGGGGGTGGGTGGACACTTGGAATGCTTTGCAGCACCTCTCAGGAAACAGCAAAGACGCTTGTCAGCACCAGAGTGTGGAAGGCGGCGCCCAATGGACAAAGCATGTCAGGAGGTTGTTAAGTAGAGCAGGTCTTCCGAACAGCGAGCTACTCGCCATATTTAGGCCAGAAGCAGGTCATCGCCCCATCTTAATCACACCGGCCCTATCCACTGACTAGCTTAGTCAGACATCCAGACAGGACACACTGACATTTACCTCACAGAACAACAGACACAAAGCAGTTACACTATTACCAAACAAAGAAGGGAAGATCTCATTTACTTGTGCCCTACAGCAGTAGGATAAACGCAATTATTTAGCTGTGACAAACATGGATCCAAGAAATATTGCTAGCTTGATTTTTGGAAATTTGATAAATTTATTACATATTACTTCTATAATTAACAAAAAGGTACAAAAAGGGAAAATGAAAATGTTGATAAAAGGTTGTGGGCAGATAGGTGTAGATATGCTGCAATGGTGGATCGGAATGGTTCATGAGTTCTCATGCTCATATGTGCCCACGACAGGTGGTATTGCGCTCTCATTCCTGCCAATACTCGCGATTTCTTTTTCTCTTTCTCTATTATCCTACGCACATAATCTGTCATTATTCAGTGACTGCAAATCACCTCTAGTTTGTTCCCATAGAAGTTTTTCACCACAATCATGCATACAAAGACGCCATACACTTATATCAGTTAGCCAAAGCACCCACATGCGAACAATTCCAGGTTGATAAATCAGGAGGTCAGTTCCTAAAACCAATGCTGGGAGGATTCTGTACTCAGGTTTGTTGTAGGGAGTCTACTCTACTGTAATTATCTAATTTGAACAACAAAACACATTAGAAATTACTCTGTACAGATATATTGATATATGCATAGTTCTATCTGATTACTTATTTATAAAGTATGATTTAGAGACCTGTTAAGATTACTGATTATCTCTGAACGTTCTCCAACCTTACTTTAGGAAGCGGTCCCAAGTAAATACAACTGAATTACTCAGAGCACGCAAACACCAGCCCACTTGTTTCCACCACCACAGGGCTACTTCTATAGTCACCAATCCGCCCATATCAGACAGTAATCAATCCCTATCATTATCATCATCATTATTATCGTTATCAGCATTATCTCTATCACCACAGTCCCATTCGACGCTCATAGGTAGAGGCTGAGGATGACGAGTAGGGGTATTATTCCGAGCTATAAACCAGCAGACAAAGTCAGCTTGGCACGAACCAACATCCCGGCGACCAATCTACACACTGCACTGCTGGCCAAGCCACAATGCAGCGCGACAAATGAGTTTGAGCTGGGATCTGGACACGGTCTTCCCAGTCCAGGTAATAAGCTAATCTAGATTAGGCGGCCTGTATCAGACCCTGTACATAACTCCTGCCAACAGGAATTCACAAAGGAACAAGTAGAGCATTTGTGTATCGGTTTCGACGGGTGGCTTTATCATCCAGTGTAACTGACTAGGTGATATGCATGTCCTATATACCGGAAGGGTTTGCTGCTTAGTCTCTTAAATACGATTATATTTTCAGTATTTTTTTTTTTTTAGTTCCATAAAAATATCAAACGTATACTGGTTTCAGTATTGTGGATTCGATTTCATCTTCCGTTATAGCTTTTGGTTGATACTGTAAGTGGATTCATACATCAAATTATTATGTGAATATAGGTGATACCAAGATTGCAATTTAAGCTGTTCAGACGTCAAAATCGAGTAGTTTATCTAGAAATTGATTATACTGCAAAAGAGAACTATTTTCTTCTGGCAGATTCCACTCCTCTTTGATATTAGTTCATAATATTGTTTATCACCGCGTGGCTCTACTTTTATATATTATTGTTTTAACATCATCCACATCTTATGTAATTTTGAATATTGTATATCTTTGTGAATTGTATGATGTATTAGGGTGAATTGTGACCAGAATTTTCGTTTCCTTGCCAACAGAGGTCCAATAGAAACATGGATCTGTCTTAGGTCTGTCCTACAGTAATACATAGTCCTGCTCATATTATTCTTATCCAAAGATTTCGATCAACCTTCCATACATTATACTTTGAGGACAATTTAAAAAGAAAGGCAGCAGTCAAAGGAAACCTTACCAATAAAGATGACTTTAGGAACGGATACGGATAAAGAACCTAAAACAACAAAGGATACCTCGATTTCGTTATAGGATTTAATACACTGCTTCGAACCACAACAAAAAAACATCAGCCATTTCTGTAAAGCCTTTCACGTTCAGGTGTAACGTATAGCAATGAGCTCCATAAATTGTCCTGCTCCTTTCACTCTAGTTACATAACAGATGTTTCAATCATAGACTGTTGAATTTTGATAACCAGTTGATTTAGAAGCAATCTGAAAAAAACACTTGGGTTCAGTGAAGAATAGAAGACCTGAGGAGAAAAAGTGACGCCTCCCCAAATTAAACAGTCGTCTCACCTGTGCTTTCTAAATTTGATGTTGATGGCGAGAAATGAGAGGGCGACGATGATTCCTAGACTGGATATTATGCAGAAAATGACGTACATTGTGAGGTTAACGCGCTGTAGGTGGCGCTCTTGTCGTGTCCGGTCTCTTGGTGGGCCTTTGCCTTTAAATAGGAATTATGATATACATGGTTCACAAACAATATAGTAGGCACAATACAAAGGCTTGAAAATTCTTAATTGAGTTTTCGATTAAAGGAGATATTAATGCAGAGGTTTCTATCAACAGGTCTCTTCTATAATTGTTAATATTACAGCCCACTTTATATTCAGAGGAATATTGCTCGATAGTACATAATTTAAAGTTGTTGCCTTTTGCTCTCATTAGTGTCTTATATGTATCAAATTTTCTGCACAGCTGACTATCAAAAACATGGTGCTCGAGTTACACCAACATGTTCACACGTGTAGACTGAATGAAATAAAACAACCATAAGCATATAGGAGATGTGGGATGATAAAAATCAAAGATAATGTTTTCAAAAGATTTAAACCGTTTTGTTTATTAATTGTATATATCCATTATACCTAGGCACAACCATCAATGATTGTGCAAAGATTGGTCTCTGAGTTTAGATCAATACCATCGCATTGAATAATGGTTGGAGACCATGTTTCAGGCATGAAAGACTCGATACCATCGCATATGGCTCCATCTTACACGTTTGCCTCTTCTGCTACAGTATCTAAGGTACACCACCCTAGAAGCACTAGGAAAGCGGCTACAATCTCAGTGCTAATTGAGAAAGTCAGACCCCGGGCCCACGTTGGGATCAGCCAGAAGAGCCGCAATGTAAGCACCACAAGAGTAGCCCTGTTAGTGGTAAGATTATAGCCCAGCCAAGTCCCTGCTTTCTCTTCCTTTTATAAACTTTTATCTTTGGAGCGTGGCCACTGGGAGTGGCGGAGGGAGAGAGGGGGCGGTGCGAGAGTGTCACGTGACCGTTGCCATGCCTACCGTGCCATCGGATGTCGGTGCCCTTGGAGAGGTCCAGACTGTTGGTAAAGGCGTTGTACTCCCCGACCTTTACCAGACTTGTGCCTGTAAGATAAGTTGGCATAGACATGTCACACGTCTATTGGAGACGATTTGCAATAGACAAGTAATCAACCCACATCAAGCAAGATACTATAAAAACATATTCATTGAGACAATCAACATTTTAAGCCAATGTCAATATGGCTGTATGATGGGGATATTGATTTTTCGAAATATCGTAACTTCGTAACCTACATCATACAATAAGATGAAATATTCAACAATAATGAGTGTGTCATAGGTGTCATCTGACGCTATTTTCCACATCAGTTGTTATAAAATTGTGCACTGTATCCATTTACAATAAAGGGTGCATTATAATATAAAAAGGTCATTTAAGTTAAATATTTCTTTTGAATCTCTAGATCTATTGATCAACTGTAATTGCCTATAGGGGACAAGTTGGAATAGTTGGAATAGGCATGTTACTAATGCATGGAAGTAAAAATACCATCATTCATAATTAATAGATCGTATTATATCTGTCGAGAGGCCAACAAAGTGTTAATAAGCGCAAGGTTCTGGATGCATGATAAATATCAATATCTTCAATATTCAGATCGAAAACAAATATTTGGGATATCATTCCTGCAATGAAAAAACTTCATCTAATACCTGTCTGCTGCAGGCTTTCACTATCTTTGTCAGAACAGCATCAAGGTCAGTCCACTTAGGCCAGGTTTCCATTAAAGGACTTCACCTTTGGGTGTGTCTGAGTACCTTGCAGAATGGAGGGCACTCCACAAGGTAAAGGTGGTTTAGGACAAGTTGCTTGACTGCTAATTAGTTCCGACATATAAGCAATGATACACACTATGTTACTATCCATACGCGGACAGTACCTTGGAACAACCTTCTAAATTGTGGTGAGATTAATAATGCTCTAAATGGGAAAATAGGGTTTTTGCTCCCCATACTTCTTTGGGAGGAATAATCATACCACATGGCAGTTATGGATACAACACTATTCTAACCTCGCTATCGCGTTCACACCAGTGATAAGTAAGGCATAGTTCCTTATTGTTTGATAGATTATCATATTCTATTTATGAGGTTCCATTCGATATTGCAGTCCAGTACGAATTATTTTCTCATCTAGACCATTATCAAAGAAAACATGGCTAGATCTCAACGTCTGCACGGTAGTTGCAGCAACCGCTATGTGGGTGACAGTTGGAACTGTCATCCCCTTTTGTAGTTGTGTACCATATGACCTCTCTCTGCCAATCAGAAATCAGATGTCGTTTGCAGACAACATTTGTTTATGTTGTTAGGGCATAGGTATCATTGACAACAGTGTCTACAGATGTGTTTTGGGGCCCAGAAATAATTTTGAGACCGGGGTGGGGGCCAAATTGTACAGCGGTTTCATCTATGAGAATCATCAGGCTGCATTCTACTGAAAACGACCGTAACGACGATCATTTCTAAACGCAGTAACCAACTGGGTATGAGTTGGTTTTTGTCAACAACCTGTCTTGGTGCTCTGATTTCCGTTTTCTAATTGTCTATAAATGTGAATAAACACAAATGTGGAGGTAAAACACTGAGAATTGTAACAGATTGATAACCTGCACCTGCGAGGAGTCGAGTGCAACAACTACAAGAATGAATTCGGTCCCTAAGTCGGCAACATTTCGAGTAACATACACATTTTTAAACGTGGAGCTTGCCCTATATGGTGTTGCCGACAGGGTCCCGGTGAGTCAAATTAATGTTTGAGCGGGTCACTGACATCCAGGCCCAAGGGGGCATTAGTATGAAGTCATTGGATCCAGTTAAACGCAAGTAAGTTTCGGAGGTGAGGCCATTATCATTATCAAAACATTATCAAATATAAACAAGACAAACACAAACAAGGTTCGTCTAAAACTAGACCTGTGGTTGTGAGCACTTCAGTAAGCCCTAGTTAGATCTGACCTGCTCCAAGAAAGATTGAGAAGAAAGGACTGCAACCTTTAGAAATACTGTGCTGGGAAAAACATATCCTGCTAGTGCCTACAACCCCATCCCTACGGCATTGGGCATTGCAGAACAAGACCAAGTAGTATGAACCAGCACTGAGGCGGATTGAGTGGATATCAGTGGCCCTGACTCTAATCCCTATGGTCCTCTCCTGGGGTCTCTCCTTGATGCATTGTGCCGTCTGTTCTAAGCCCATAATCCATGGGCATTCGTACGCCTTCCTATTGAGGAGACTTTAATTAACTGAATTGATCTGGTGTAGGAGGGCCATGTCCCTTGTGTACTTGACATATCCCAATCCTCTGGGATTTCTTGAGAGAAAAATCAGAATTATGATATTCCAGTCTTCCTGTATAAGGGCAAGCGAACCACTAAGTGCTTACGCATTGGCTTCTGCTATCACATCCACCAAACTGCCAACTACCATAGCGATTCACACCAAGCAATACCAGTGTACTTACAAAATAAGATTCGAGAAATAAGACTGATGACAAGTCTACTATCCTACAAAAGAACATAGCTGTTAGTTACTAAATTTGATTCACCATAGGATGATCTTAACCAATGGTTGTTCGATAAAAACGTAATTCATCTTGATACGTGTGGTAATATGATGTTAAACTACCTACCAACCAAACAATAGCATATATAAGGCAGTATGATATTGATCCTAAAGAAGCTGTAATTCATTAACAACCTACCAACCAAACAATAGCATATAATGGCAGTATGTTATTGATCCTCAAGAATCTGTAATTCATTGTAAATGTGCCCCTGAATTACGCGCTTATCACGACACGTTACCATAACCTAATAACCCTTCATTGATGAATATTGTCTTTATTGAAAAAAATAACCAAATTGATATATGAACATATTATCCTTTTCCAGATTTCTCATTCTACCACCCTCGATCTTTAAAACAATCCTTCCTAGCTGGATCTTCCAGCGTCAGGAAATTGCATATCCTTCGCTTTTGGTGACAAACTGCTAAAACTATATGGAATTCATTACGCACTAAACAACAGGAAGCTGAAGACTATTCTCCGCCACACCCTTAGCCGGACACACTTTTCCAACAGCGGCTGCCATCTCTGCCGCCGGAAGTGGAAGGTCCACTGGTACCTGCAAGTCTACCTTGACCTGTGCGGGACCGCTGGTCCACCGGCGGATGATGCATTGTGGGTGGATGCCACCTGTCGGTGATTTCCGGTGGTCTCCAGTATGTCACGTGACTCGCTATGACAGAGTGGGACGCCTGAGGACTATTTTGCTGCGAGGCGGGATTTCCCACTGTGGTTGGTGATGGAACCCGTGCGGACTTCCCGCACTGTGTTAGACGGGTCGAAGATAAATACGCGCCGACTCCCTTAAAAGGGAGGCAAATAGGACCGGATCTACTTTATATTACAAGGTCACAGGAACGGCAACTCTGTGTGAAAGTATTGTGGGAGGACATGTATATATACGAACTGTCGGGGCGTTTCCTGTGCTATCTGGACGCCCGCGTAAAAGGCCCTTTGATCAGAAGATATCTTCTTTTACAGTGGTCCCTACAATGTTAGGTATGTTTTTCCCTGCGAATCGATGATTGATCTTTGCCTCCAGGCGTCGCCAAGGTTAAAAGCTGTAAATGGTTCCGATGCATTTGGACAACGAGACGGATTGCTTTGTTACCTCTGCAAAGGCGTTGTACTCCATTAAGAATGAGACCTGAGCTCTCTGTCATCATTTTATTAACATCACTCACCTCAAGGCTAAAAATAAACATGCCACACAGCGGCAGAGAAACGGAACTCGATCAAATGAAATAACTTAGCCAAAACTAAGTTCCCATAAACATCACTGCGCAATGTAATGTCAATCAAGCGAGATAACATCGATCTTACCCATTAGCAAATCATATGTAACTAACAATGTGCTAGAACTGAATATATATCATCCTCTACACAAAAAACGTATTTATTTCGAAAGCGATTCGATGATAAACAAGTTAGTCGTGCTGAACGCGACAGGGCACAATGTCTTTATTCCAGTCAGTCGCCTTGTGTCGCATCCTCTATGTTTGCTTTAATGCCGAAACATACCAAGCGAGGGGAAATATCGCCGAATTCTACTAGCTTATTTTCCTCGTTTGTATCTTTTTTTTAAACGGTCAGCGAGTGAGGTAACCCCCTCCCATCTCCAGAAATCGCTCCCGTCACTCACTTGAGCACTGTATTTTCACATTCACAATGAGTTGTATAGTCTTTCATATAACTTACCCTGGAATTGTTTGAGGACGATCTCCCCAACTCTGTCGCCATTGCTGAACGCCACTTTGCCCTGAGAAAACGAAAGTACATGTGTAGTGTATTGTGCACGGTTATGTGACAACTCCCTACACTGACTGAGGGGATAGAGTGTAAATAATGATTAGCATTGAATATACAGCATCAACTGGTATTCCATGAACAACTGAATAAGTTTCCATAATGCTGCATGGCCATAGATATCCATTTTATATATGTCCATATATGTATATACTTCAAAGTATCCTTTATATTTTCAACTTGATAAAGCAAGCATAAAATTATTGTACTGTATACTTCGACAAAATATTACGTTAACCGAATACAGCAGAGAAGTCTATGAAAGCACCTCGCTATAGACTTTTCAGACATACAGAATAGTTTTTGCCGGATGTCTGGATGGCTGACTCTGGCGGAAATGGACGTTTCGTGTCTTCTACTGACAGACTCTATTCTATACGTACCACTATAACTCGCTGAGTAGAGAAAGAATCCTATTGATTATGCAATTATCTAAGAAACCTATCTTCCCCTTCCTATTGATCACAGACGTATCTGAGCATCTCTCTCCCAACGCCCCATCTAAAGAAAATCACTAAAAAGTCGTCTGCTTACCGTGACACCCTGGAAGTTAGTTTCGTTGAGCGCCGCGTGGAGGCGCTCGCCCCGGAAGTCGGTCAGAGAGTACGTACCGCCATTGGCGGTGACGATTTGGTCGATGGCGCGCGCGATGACCCAAACTCCGTCGTAGGCGTAGCCGTGGAACTTGGAGTATTTGCCTTCACTCTGAGCTGTGTATAACTCGCTGTACGCCTCCGCTGTCTGCCATGCCAGAAAAAAATATCCGTCAGCTGATATCATATCGCGCTAGATATCTCAGCCGTTAATAACTGTCTCACAGAAAGAGGACGTGGAACATTCAAGAGTCTCTGTTGTGTATTGAACAGATGTTTCATATGGTCATAAACAATCGTTATCAGTCGCTTGAAACAGAATTCTTTATGAGAGTCAAATAGTTTTAGAGGTGTTGTCTAAAGGAATATGTTTAGTTTGTTATACATCCCATCCATAACTTCAACCTTATGGTAAGACCCATTTCTGTTCCTCGAATGTAATAGATTTGAGTTATTCCTTCATTCTAGTCCAATTTCGGTGTTTATACATGTAATTAATCTTAGACCGTCATTGAATGACATTAATAACTGCAAAAACATATACAACAGAAAAGGTTGATTTATATTGGCAACGAATCAACGATCTGGAAAGTGCGAGGCAAGGAACAATAAAGCACTGGATAATCCGTATAGGCAATATATTTTAGAGAGAATATTTGTGTTACCTAGGTCACTTCAAATCAGTCAATGAAGCGAACCCAGCATGTCTGTCACTATACATAAAATATACATCAGTTCCCTTTGTGCTTGCTCAGCATCGCGATTCATTTCCCCTAATAAAACATCTCATCCTACAACCAAATACCCATCCAACTTTTATGAACCAGTAAAACGTCTCCCTTTGCCATCGCAACGCCACAGACAAAGTCCCATACCCTACTGATGAGCGGGTCTCGTTCTCTGCACACACTTTGCCAAACCTCGTTTTACCCGGACTTAGTACACCATTAATACCACACGTTATGCTTTATTTTAGCCTATTACTGAGGGACAGGTCAGGTTTATTTGTTGGGTCAATGGTGTTTCACGTCGTAGCAACTGCCAGGGTTATATCTGGCTAGATCGTATACCTGTGGGATAACGACTCGGGAGGACGCCGTAGTTCTAAGCAGTAGGTTTCGAACCAGAGACCTCGAGTAGGCTTCTCATTGCGCAATGCGGCGTTTCTAGGTACCCACGGATCATGACCACCGATCATGGCAGTTAGCCTAGCTGACCAATTACGTGACACTTTTGGTGCGATAATCGCCAGGTGAGAAAAAAATGTACGATGATTTTTTAGTCCGATATTACATAACATAGCATCACCGACCGACTCTTTGTAACACCCGCGAAATGTTTGGGATCTATCTTTGGCGGAATGAACTGAAGTGTCAAAAATCGGTTGACGACTACCTCAGTATGCATCAGAAAACTGCATTTTTGCTGACCGCCACCAATCATGTGCACCGATAATTCATAGTCAAACCAAATAGACCCACCGATCTACTTTTGTACAGGCTGCATATAATCGTTGGCTTTTTCGTCGGCAAGAGGAAACACCACATTACAATATACCCTACCGTTGATAGGAAAGACCATCAGACCTGCCATAAAGATGATATAATTAGGTTAAACTGTATTTCTATTGGGTTGAAGTGAGGTGCCAGTTTGATCATCTATATTATTTTAAAATCCCTATAGCTGCTCATCCACATGTAGATGATAGTAGTCACACATCCGTACAAATGAAGCAACTTAAGCACTTGTTTCAGAATGATAAAAAAGGGCAAATACTGAAATATTCTTACCTAAGGATCAGTAATATATCGAAGTTATTATAAAGCCCCAACGCACCATCTACATCAATGTATCAATCACCTGGTCTAAGCATGGATTGCATTAATACATCAACCAACCTAAAAGGGTTATACATCAAACTCAGATGATTGCTGGCCTACAGCAGGGTCTGCCCACACGCAGTGTCATAATAACGTCGGCCACTAGCCCGTTTACGGCACAAAGGTCCGCTATGTTATTTATACGTCACCGTCTGGGCGCCACCTAACGGCGTGGTCTAGAACTATCACGTGACAGAACGTCAAATGTCATCTCGCGAGAGATTCATCATGGCGGACGTCAACGCTGGAGAGGGAGGGTGATTTGGAGGGGATAAGGGGAAAGGGAAGGCAGCAGGGTCAGGGCCAGCAGTGAAGGGTCTAGGTTGGAGGTTGAAGTCAACACCTACTCTGACTCTTCGGTTTCCGACTTCTGCACCTTCACATATGCTCCCATTTGTGAATTTATTTCATATTTCAATATAGATGTGATTTAAGTGGCCGATGTAATAGACTGAAACTGATATCATAACATGGAACATGGCCAGCATGACAGAGAGAATATTGACTGGCGCAATAGGTCAATTGTAAACTAATTAACAGATATAATTAATTTTAGTTCGAATAAATATATAACCAGCTGAAACACTGAATGACCGGCGATTTTATTAGCAGACTGTTTGATGAAGTCACCGGACTATTGACTCACCTGACCAACCAGAAGACTGGTGATCTGACTGACTGCTAGGATGAATGATTGGCTAACTGTTACATTGACTGACTGATTGGTGATCTGACTGACTGGTAAAATGGTTGATTGGCTAACTGGTAGACTGACTGACTGATTGGTAATCTGACTATCTGATAGAATGGTTGATTGGCCAACTGGTAGACTGACGGACTGATAGATTGGTGATCTGACTGACTGGTAGAATGGTTGATCGGCTAACTGGTAGACTGACTGATAGATTGGTGATCTGACTGACTGGTAGAATGGTTGATCGGCTAACTGGTAGATTGACTGATAGATTGGTGATCTGACTGACTGGTAGAATGGTTGATTGGCCAACTGGTAGACTGACTGATAGGTGATCTGACTGACTGGCGGCAAACAACAAACTCCTTCCCGCCCAAATGGCTCTACTTCCGGGGGCCGTAAATCGGCGGGCGTTCGGCAGTTCGTCTTCCGTACGACGGCTTTACGTCTTTTCTACGACACGTTTACGTCCTGTCTGAGACACTTTTACGTCTTGTTACGGCGCATTTACGCCTCACCTGCAGAGGAGCGTGAATTGCGGGTCGACAGGGGGCGCGCTTGTAGTCAGGGTCTATTGCCCGTGTTATCGAACAGCAGTAAAGACATCGGTAGAGCCCTATAAAGAGGTCCCCATGATGGGTGATACGTGCCTCTAGGTGAGGTACTAGGCACACAAGCATGGCACTTTTATTGGTGTCTATATATAAAGACATGCTCCTCTAAATCCAGGATATCACATCGATATGAAGCTTTAGGTATGTTGTTAGGCAGATAAACAGTTCTTTAAGTGTTGTCTATACACACTCTTATGAACCCTACATAGTTCCATACAATATCTCGGGGCTGTCCTCTGTGAATTCCTGCATGTTGACCTGAGCTGACATTTAGCCTTCACGTACTGTATAGATATTTCATCTATCATACCGTGAAATTTGAAATAGATTAAAAGTATCTGTCAAAATCATGTTCTCTTAGGACCAATATCATTTTATAAATATAATCACTCCAAGAACATGGGTCATACCCTCAAGAGGACAGAGAAGGGCGTTACTTTGATAATGAAATATGAGATATGCTTAAATATATCACACAGTCGCACTATACAGAGATATTCCTTGTGTCGTGATCTTTAAAGGCACATTTCCTTTTGTCGGTGTTCGTTCATGTCGATTTCCTTTTTACCTATTTATAGGCCTTTATGCGTAACCTTTTACACGGTTTTCCTAAAGGACATGAACATTGCCATGTTCGCCTTAATGTCTAATATACATCTGTAGCTGCTGCAAGCATAAATCTGTAGGTCCGACATTCTGGCACCCGTGCAAACAGACTGTTAAACATATATGCATTAGTGCTTGTGAACACATCGACCCATCAACTGAACACCCATTAGTCAGTACACTCTTTATCTTAATGCACCTTAAAACAAAGCTGATGATTTGGAGACCCCCGCGGAGAGACTTGGAAAGGGTCCGGCTTTTAGTTGAGAGCTCGTTTTCTGGCCATTCTTCCCCCAGTAACGGCCTTTATAAAAGACTTTACGTAGAGACGCCATCCCCACAACACTAGCTTTATTGGCTTACACAGTGAAGCCCAGAGAAGGTAAATTACCTGTATCCCACTGCCGGCTGGGGTGGCCGTGAGCAGGGTATGAGGAGTGAGTGCGGCCGTAGTTGGAATAATAATCTAATACGAGAACCTTCGGCAGGGGAAAGGGTCTAACTATCCAATCAGCAGGCATGTAGGCACCCCGCAGCACCGGGCCTGGTCTCTGTGGATGTGATATGTGGTGTACAGAAAGATGTTATCGTGGTTGGAAGGCTCCCCAAAGGGTAGAAGAAGCAATCATGGTACCGGAGCCTTCTCCACTGTACCCTTTACTACCCTTCACTTTCCCCTCCTCATTCTACACCGGTTCTCTGTCAGTGATGTTGTTCTACTTTCTCGTTTCCTTATTCTACTTCTCTCTCTTCTCCATTTTCTACCTACTTATAAATATAAGTTTGTTTCTTGCCCCCTCATCCCCTCATTGCCCATTTCCCTACTGCTACTTTCCTATCCCATAGCATCCCTCCATCCCATTTCATCCTGTATCTCACCCCGATATTTTTCTTCATAGGCTTCACATTAGGAACTCGCACTCCACGGCCGTGAAATTCGTGTACCGAATACTCAATGGCTGATTGGATGATTCAGTTGATCAAGGTATAATGTTATACAGGGTGAGATAAAATCAGAAACCCACTCGATGAAAAAAACTTGGTCCGCACTCCACCTCGTTTGACCGCAGAGTAATTCACTCAGCTTCGCTCCGTGGATTACTCTGCAGTCAGACTCGATGGAGTATGGACCAAGCTCCTTTCATCTCGTGGGTTTTCTTCTAAATACCTTTCTTCCTCATCATAGGATCTCCCCATGTTCTCCAGACACGACCGAACGTCATAGCGTTGGTTTTGATTTCATGATCTTATTCTATTTGATACACAATGATATGTTTCTTATTTCGTACATTGACCTGCATTCTGTATGACCGGTATCAACTTTGTGACCATCTGCGGGCTCAGACTCACTGAATCCTTTATGGCTGATCTGCGGAAGTAACCGACTTCAGAAGCCTCTATCATACCTCTCAGATTATTAAGATCTTCTGTTCTGTTTCAAACCTTCCCCGCTGACAATATATTGCACTGACCCTCTTCTTCAACCTCTGACCCTTAACCTTGACCTAACCGCCCTTTTACTAATCTTCACTTAGCTTTCTCCATTTCGTCCTATCCTTGACTTGCCTCTATTCGTTTGCTCTTCTGTCCCTATTGCATGTAATAGACAACGCGTAATCCCAGACGTTTCGTGGAAGATCGTTGTTTCTAACCCATAATACCTTAGTTTGCTCTGAGAAAAACAGTGAACGTCTACGAAACGCCACCCGCTGCTAGAGGTAAAGTATAAATGATGTTAGGACTGACTGTGACGTAGTGAATGACCCATGACTCGATGACTTGGTAAATGAAAAATTTGCCTTTTTATCTTGTTTTTAAGGTGTATATGATAATAAGAAAATGTAATGAGTAACCTGGTATAGCTATTCCGTTCTTGGCCTATTATTACAGCCCTCGTGCCGTAGTTATAGGACAAGAAACCTCGAACGGCAATCGCTACGGGCTAACCTACTACGTTTTTTAGTACATGCCAGACCAGCAGAATGATTAGGGCATTACACCATACCAGAAAGCAAGTTTAGGGCGTTACAGACCAAACCAGCAGATTGATGAGGGCATTATGCACCACACAAGTCAGGATGGTAAGGGCATTTCACACCAGATCAGGCAGGATACATGCTGCTAGTATTACACACAAGATTTAAGAAGATGTCAATACCATTACACATGTAGAGTACACCTGATAAGATGAGGGCATCACACATAATACCAGACAGTCTGAGAGCATTGCTCAACAGACTGGACGGGGAGGTAGGCACATTACTCACCAGACCGGACAGTGTTGGCAGACCAGATGTGCTCAGTGGGAGGACATCTGTGCTGAAGTAGTGCTCGATCGCCCGGCGCAGCTGTGTGGGAGTACACCGGATCGACGAATCGTTCGACTGCCACCAGGTGGCAGTGTAGTCACCCAGAAGGATCCACACGTGTTTGGGACCGACCATCTTCTGCTCGATGGCCTGAGGGGAGGAGGGAGACACACAGTTAAATAGAGGTCAAATATAGATATCCAAACATATATTATAGGTCAATGTCTCTCTATCAGAAAAATATCAAGACAGGATGCACTATGAGAGAACATATAATTGAAAAATGTCGTATAATGATACAATGCTGGCATCTACCATTGTTCAATAAATTTATTTATAATGGCTTGCATTCACATGATACTTTCTACCAATAAAAAATATATGCTGCGTGTGCAATTTTCATGTTGGACAATGACAAAGTCAGATATAATTTAGATCGTTGCTTCTAATTACTAGTTATTATTGGGAAACAGGAGTAGGAATAGCGGTTGGATGGAACCGACCTGGAGATGGGAAACAATGAGAAAAAGGATCTAATTGATACAAAGAAAGACAACGTTCAAAACTAGAACCAAATAATTTTATCGAAAGTGTGTCCGAATACGGTGTCCTATTCAATAGCAATCACAGAGCCCAACCTTTTGAGGGACCCTGAAAAAAAGGAAAAAACCTTATTCATCTTACTGTTTTAGATGGTATAAGTTCCGGGAAAATTTAAGAACGTATGATAAATCCATGTGTAAAATAGATCTGTGAGGAGAAGGTTAATGGGAGACGATTTTGAGGTGTTGAAGTCAAGGATCGCTGGGTTCTTGGTGAGGACAGGGGATTAAGCGGCGAGATATATCAATGTGGACGGTCAAGGTGCAGCGGGAGGGAGTGAATGATACTGTGGTTTGCTCCCAGGGGGTAGCAATGTAGCCGGCCATTTGAGCTAAACGACCGAGTTCATTAGGAGGGGGTCGGGTAAAATGGAGGAATAAATAAAGGAACAATGCTCCATGAGAGGTGGAAGTCGGTCTTTCACGTCATCACGCCGTTGGAAAGGGCCTGCGATAAGAATGCTGAATGGCGAGTCTATAAGTATATCTGTCTTAAAGGCGAAACAAGACCAGAATAATAAGCAGAAATACGTATATATATATGACCACCTGAGCCATTATAAGCCATTTATGAATGGCCTCAGGTTCCCCGTCAAGGCAAAGCTTTAGTTTTCCTATTATTAAGTAATACCACTCGATTCTCAGTCTGAACTGTATGGAGTTCTCGGGCTATTTCATCTTAGAATATCCATTGTTGGTTAAATAGCTTCCGAGTAGACTACATTTTGTAATAAAGTCAATGTCCATTGACCGGTGAACGTTTCTATGTGAGAAATATATGAGAACGTAGTTCTTTGTCTCAAATCTTTCGCTGAGAGTTTATTTCAAACCCGAATTTTGGGCCAAAAGGTCATGTTACAAGTTTTTATAGCATTACCATCAATGATCTCTATTTCGTGAGAAGAGTCAGAGAATAATAATGAGTTCCGAATGAGTTCCGAAAATCGATTGAAATTTAAGACCTACTCTTTCCATGATAGCATTTTATTCAGGATGGCATTGATAGAATGTGAACTTTTCATTTTTAGTCTTAATACCCTCTTGGTAATTCAGGAGGCGCATCTGTGAATAGACAGTGGCTCAAATGTTAATTAGTAGACACGAAAGGCGGCGTCTGAACACCCTTTGTGATTAGTTAGAGGATACGGCTGGAAATAGTAGACGTAGCTTAACTTGAGCCGACAGGGAGAAGAAGCCAGCCCCAACATCAGACCTGCCACCTCTACCACTACCAGCCCCACCACCTGCCATCACCACTACCGGGCCCACTACCCACCACCTACAACCACAGCCATCAACATACACTACCCTTACCACCACCAGCCCCACCACCTGCCATCACCACTATCGGACCCACTACCCACCAGCTACAACCACATCCGTCAACACACACTACCCCTACCACCACCAGCCCCACCACCTGCCATCACCACCATCGGGCCCAGTACCAACCACTTACTACCACAGCCATCAACACACAGTTCCCTTACCACTAACAGCCCCACCACCTGCCATCACCACTATCGGACCCACTACCCACCACCTACAACCACAGCCATCAACACACACTACCCTTACCACCACCAGCCCCACCACCTGCCATCACCACTACTGGACCCACTACCCACCACCTACAACCACAGCCATCAACACACACTACCCTTACCACCACCAGCCCCACCACCTGCCATCACCACTATTGGACCCACTACCCACCACCTACAACCACAGCCATCAACACACACTACCTTTACCACCACCAGCCCCACCACCTGCCATCACCACCATTGGGCCCAGTACCAACCACTTACTACCACAGCCATCAACACACAGTTCCCTTACCACTAACAGCCCCACCACCTGCCATCACCACTATCGGACCCACTACCCACCACCTACAACCACAGCCATCAACACACACTACCCTTACCACCACCAGCCCCACCACCTGCCATCACCACTATCGGACCCACTACCCACCACCTACAACCACAGCCATCAACACACACTACCCCTACCACCACCAGCCCCACCACCTGCCATCACCACCATTGGGCCCAGTACCAACCACTTACTACCACAGCCATCAACACACAGTTCCCTTACCACTAACAGCCCCACCACCTGCCATCACCACTATCGGACCCACTACCCACCACCTACAACCACAGCCATCAACACACACTACCCTTACCACCACCAGCCCCACCACCTGCCATCACCACTATCGGACCCACTACCCACCACCTACAACCACAGCCATCAACACACACTACCCCTACCACCACCAGCCCCACCACCTGCCATCACCACTACTGGACCCACTACACACCACTTACTACCACAGCCATCAGCACACACACTACCCTGTAGCTGGAGACACACCAAGCGAGAAATGCAGCGGTTTCCAGAATCGCCAACACAGAATAGGTTGTATGAGAGATATTATTTCATAGGAATATCTCCTACAGATAATCTAGCATCTCAAAAGCAATGACCAAATGAAATACGAAATAATAGCTCACATCAAAATCCAATAGGGGGGAGTGTGGACCTTTGGGGGGTAGGCAGAACTAACTGCAAATACTGTTTTGATGTGTCTGTCAAATTGTCTTGTTATGTTTTGTCCTGTATGAAAATTAAAAAAAAAATTAAAAAATGGGGAGAAGAAATAATATTCCATGGGTGAGATGTGACACATGTATTTCGAAGATCTGTAGAAACAGGGTAGATTAATTTACCAGTGCATGACAACCCTATATCATTTAGAAATGTATCTGTTTCTTTATGGCTGCTAAAATACTTGTGTGTATATATCCTGTACAAGTTGAAAATAAAATATTCTCCACAATAAAAAAAAAAATAGCTCACATCAACGCCATTTTGTGTTGGCGACTTTGGAAATCGCTGCGTTTCTCGCTCAGTATGTCTCCGCCTTCGCCACCACAACAACCACAAGTACAACAGTAAATCTCCACAGGGGTAGGGCATGTGCCAATCACGAAGTAATCCATCGTGTAATCCAGCACAGAGTCAACGCAAAATCCACACTCTGCCTCGTATCTAAATCCCAGGAAAATGACATGAAATACTCACCGCACAGAAGACCTTTCTTGCCATCACCTCGTCAAAGTTTCCAATTATGATGCGGATATCCTTTTGCTGAAACAGGAGCAGAGGCATGAAATAACAGCGGCAATATGGACCGAGCCATGGCGAGTTTTTATCACAAGTTCCATTGCTATCGGAGAACCCTGTAATCGGGGGGTAATATAAGATGTAAAAACCCCAGGCGATATACTTCTATACACTGAGGTTTCTTATCAATCACATCGCTTTGCTTTTTGAACGCCTTTTATTCTTTTACAAACACAAACTTTTTTCGGAGAGCGGCAGCCGGTGCGGAAGTTTTGTTTAGTAGTAATTAGACTCTTCAAAACCACATCTTCGGCTTTGAGAAAAAGCGCAGTGCAGGTTTTGGTGACTTTGTGAAGAAGTGTCGGGTTGGCGCCAACTCGTCTAGGGGAGGATCTGTAGGCAGGCCGTACTCTGCCTACCCAGTTGATGGGTGGCGCAAGAATGAGTTACACAAAAACCCCAGTCTGATTAAAGAGCCGCTCTTGGAGAGGGATAGGGAGCGGTGTGATGAACAGACCGTGAGCGGGTCAGGATGCAGATCGGAAATTATGTCAATGAGTCAGTCGAGGAGTAATTATTGCATTTGTAAAAGAATCAAGGGAATGACTACTTGCACGTCTATGAGACGGCTGGAAAAGAAGTTAAAACCTGATCAAATAGATTGGATGTTTCATTGTGAATTGTGATTCATTGCATGAGATTTTAGATTTACTAACAACTTCACCATGATGAAAGCGCAAGCAAAGATTGTATATGCATGCGTTTCCGGCGCATACCCGCGCATACATGCACGTTGGTGCCAGTTGACGGCGGTGTAATGGCTGTAATCCTAGCCGGGTATAAATACACACATATGGTCCCGTATATATATACGTCCACAGACGCACACGCAAACACACCACCTAGGTGTGGCGTATATAGTAGTAAACTGTATCAAACATTACTCATAAAAGATAAAAAGGATTACCCACAGTCCCCTGTGCACACAACCGCCTCCTCCACCATCGCCATCGTAATGATCGTTACCATCACCGCCACCGCAACTGCCACCCCTGTTAGAGGGTGCGTCCACCAACCACGACAGGGCTGCGACACGCGCCGAAAAGAAATTTCCAATCGGTGCCTTGTCGCAGCCTTGTCGTGAGGAGAGGAGCTCTGCGACAGCGTTGTCGGGGTGTGTCGAGAAGAGCAAGCTCCACCTAAATTTTCTGTTGTAGACCTCTGCGACAACCTTCCGACATGCCACGACACGCCACGACAAGGCTCTAAAATCGAACATGTTCGATTTTGTCGTAGCCTTGTCGGAAGGCCCCCGACAACCTCCCGACAAGCTTTGTGTCGCAGCCTGTCGGGGCCTTGTCGTAGCCTCTTGTCGGGAACTAGGGTCCACCAACCACGACAAGGCTACGACACGCCTTCCAATCGTAGAGCTGTCATGGACCTTGTCGGAAAGCCGTTGTCGCAGCCTTGTCGTGGTTGGTGGACGCACCCTCTTAAGATCGCCCCATCGCCACCCCTCGTCGGTAAATATGAACACAAATATGAGTATTTTGTTGGCGCCCGAGGATACATGTGCAAGTAACTGGAACTTAAGCAAACGTGTTCCCTCGTCCAGTGATGGGTAGCAGATCATGTTACGCATAAAGCGGGGCCAAGACCCGAAGGAGCGTCTTAGTGGATGGATGATAAAGGATGACTGGGTAAACGAGTGATCTGCATGTCAAATAGTGCGTTCTTAGTTGTATGTACACATATACCTATTTGTAGAGTTTGTTTGTAGTATAATACACGAATGGTGCTGACAAAGCCTTCTTGAATACACATTGATGTATAACGTCATTTTAAATTGGCCGATTATTCACCACCGATCTCCAGTGGGGGCCCACCGATCAATTTTTTGGGTATACCGACGCCAGATGGGTGAATGTCAAGAAATGTTCACCGATTAATGGTGCATAGATTAAACAATAAGGCCACCACCGACCGACTTGGTCAATGACCGACAGAATCAAAACGCTTTGATTCCATTGGTGAGACTCATTCTGCATGATCATTATGAAATCGGTATGGACCTGAAACATGCAGTCGAAACTAGATATACACTTCACCCTCAGTGATAAATTGATACCGAAAATTGCCTTTACAGACATTTGAGCAGGGAGTGATATCTACAGTGAGTCTAGCGTACAGGCAGTAGTGTCCATAGTGTTTTATGCGTAGCTCAGTGCGCCCATTATGAAGTGAACAGTTAGAGATGTCTAACGTCAATAGTGTGTGTACTGACTGTATAGTGTAGAGAGACTGAGATATGTGATAACAATGAAAATAGAATAGAGGTTGTGTATACAGTAAATACTATCAATAAAGGCTGATTTGCACATCGTTTAGAGTAATTGGTTTTTATAGTACGTGGTCTGTGCATTGAGCGCATTAGATGTACGCTGAATACCACTCATTGCGTACCCAATGAGTAGCAGAGCCTCAACCACTCATCGGTCACATGGTCAGTAAGCAGCGGAGGCAGTCGCCTGTCACATCTAATCTTTTCGCTGATTACCGGCGCCCTCTTATCTAAGCACACAGAACGTACGTGGGGAACCAGCCATTGACTTCCGCCATTGATTGGTAATAAAGCACTTTGATAATCTGGTTTCTGGCGACCGTCTCTGCCCGGCTCTCGGCCTCGCCCGCCACCATCCGGGCGCCGCCACTCACCATGCCGGTCAGATAAAGGACTATTTACACTCCTAGTAAACAGACCTCCACAATTCAAACATTTAGAAATGTGCCAAATTACCCATTAAGGATTAGAGATTCTAATGGCGGGATACATATGGAGACAGCGTGCAGGCTTTGGTCTCTTTATGAAATACGCCTCACCGTCTAAGGCACTGCTAGTGGAAATGACCCTTACGCCGGACAGATACTCAAACCCTTTGCTTGCCGGGCAGAATAACGACTTCTGCTCGGCTGACGCTGCGCTCTACCAGCACTAATCAAATGGAAAACAACGATTTCAATCGGGTCTAGAAAACGTATTTTCCTTGCTGGCATCGTCAGGGGGTCGTTGTAGTGCCCTCTACTTACCCACCGATCCAACTACTGCCCCAAGCCTGTCTAGGAACCCTCCCTCCTTGTTTAGCAGCCCTATCTAATCTTAGGCGTTTTATTTCCTTGTAACCTCATAAACTTCCTATATAACCACTGTACCTTCTATCATTTCACAACCCAATAGTATTTTTTATCACTAGGTCTTCTTCCCTCTTTAATTGTATCCCAATGATAGAATTCATTGTTTCCCTGGATCTCCTTGCACTGTTCATCCTTCATACTCTTCTAAGGGCCCTTTTTCTAAGGCCTGGCGTCCACCTACCACTGTATCATAGACAGACATCTAGACTAGACACATCGGAGTGCATCGTAATTATGATTCTGGCACAGTTTGATGGTCTGAACATGATACTGTATTCAATATTTTCAAAATCATAATATATTTTTATATTGAAATTCTGCCTGAGATTTACCTTGATGCACTGATTGAATCGTTAACTGCGTTGCTACCATGGTCACCTTTTTTGTGCTGCCGTAGCTGTTCCGTTGCACTACGATACAAATCGAAAGGCTACGATTTCAACTTTCGGGGACCTCCCGATACACCATAATTTTGCCATTTCATTGTAGTGTATCCAGAGGTCTATCGTAGTGGATTGGCAGCAGTCGGTGCCGGGTTTTACAGTACTGCAGAAATGTTATTTCATCCCATGTTTGGCCTTCTAATTCACCTATTCGACTGAGCTGATAATGATATTTTCGAAATTGATCCTCCCCGTTTAGCTACCATTTCACTATTATGTTTTCATTCATATGCAACATATCCTTCATATTCTCTCCTTATTCTTCTTGGGTCATCATGAAACCTAACCTAACCAGCACTTCACCTCCACTTGAAAAATGATGTTATTTGGCTACAAGGCTTAATTTGAACTTTTCGACAAATAAAAACCCTCTAATCTATATTCCAGGCAGGTATATTTAGAGGCCCGGCGTCTACTGAGCACCCGATGCATTACGATAGGGCCGAAGATGCATCTCCCGACACATAATCGATATCGTGTTGGAAAGTCTACTTTAATCCGTAGCCGATACACCCGAGGATGCATCGCGATGCACGCATCGTAAAGTCTATTGTAGGGTAAAGGGAGGTTTGAGGACGCCGGGCCGTACCCTTCAGAAACTCCTTGTCGCATTTATAGCCTGACACAGATCCCTGATTTAGGTTACTACTCACTATACTACTTCTCGGCAAACTGGCTACAAATGTGTCAGACATAAAGCCGGGGACTCACCAAGCAAAAAATGCAGCGATTTCTGTAATCGCCAACAAATGGCGTGAATGTGAACTATTATCTTATATTTCACCTGAGTATTTCTTCTGATGCACTAGATTATCGGAGGGAGATATTACTATGAAATGATATCACACACACTTGCCATTTTCTATTGACGATTACAGGGACGCCGCCTTGACTCGTTTGGCGTGCCCTCGGCATCAGGTTTAAGTACTACTGCCGATAACGAATTTATTCACTGAAATCCTACTTCATTTCCAGTAGTAACGTTATCCGAATCAGTTGGGGGCACACACATTAAAGTACCCCTATCATGTCTTCAATTAGATTTTGGCCAACACATTTGATAAATTTGTCCTTTTGCTTCATAAGTGTCACTGAAACCAAACAGTTCTTTGATCAAGTTGTCATTCTTAGTCGATGTTTCCATCTGATCTATGAAACGAGAACAGTTTATACATCACAGTAATTCTTTTGTCAATATGTGCTTATCAACAAATCAAAAAGTATGAGTACTTATATCTATTGATACGATTCTCCGTACTACATACGAACAGTCGTTTGGTGTAAGATATACACAGGTGACATATGCACGAATATCATAAATAGTTTCAGGTGATTAAACCTATTTCTATAAATCATTTTCAAGGTGTTTCAGACAACAAATATTATTTCAGATACACTATTCATCAATTTCAATTCTGCAGCGCACGACATATGTCGTGAGATATTTACAAATACAATGTATTATTAACTATGACCTATAGTTTGTGTGCACACCGCATTGCATAGCATATCCTATATCGTAGCGTTATATATTGCATTACCTAATGTTTTTATCTCACCTCTTTCACAGACATTAAAACTGCATGACAGTATCAGAATAATTCAAATTATTTCTGCAAATCTAGTTATGAAAGTATAAATCTCCATGTTGATGTCATATCTACTTTCTCAAATCATGGCCGCTGATTGGCCAGGAGCTTATGACATCATCTCACTTCACTGTGCCATGACAATGGCATAGTATTTTCACTTTACATGGGTTATCATTACATATAATGTTTTAATGTTATTCCTATGGCTAAACTTGTACCAAAGGTAAGATAACATTCAGTACACAGCACACCACTCATTACGCGATATACTATTTTCAACCTCAGGCACGCCATACTGATGTGAAATTGTTAATTGTCACACGCTGCCGCACAAGACGTTAACGGGAAACTCCAGCCATTGAACTGACAAGTCGAACAGGAAAGAAAAATCCAACAAGCCTAAAACAGTCCCTTAATTAGGCGTGGCGCCGCCTAACGGAGCGCGACACCCATCATAACTAAGGCGGGAGCAACCTCGACGACCGACTTTTTAAAGATAATGAAGCGATAGATAAATTAATCCGACATCCATTGTAAATCCAATCCCCTTTCCTCGCCTTTACAAAGTCCTGACTCATCCGTATTCTCATTGCAACGCTTGTAGTCCGGGGAGAGGAGCGTTGGTGGAAGAACAATGCCTGCTGGGGGTGAGTGAAGAGGGATAGTCTAGATGGCAAGGGGGTAGGCAGGATGAGTATCCAAGGAATCGAGTATAGGAGGGGGCTGCGTGGAGGTTGAGAAATGTAGAAGTCTCGAGTATAGGATGTAGTAGATGGGCTGGGGGGTAGTAAGAAGGCAAGGTGGCACCTGTGACAAATAGAGATCAGGATGGCGTTATATGGAAGGCTATTGGGATGGCAAGAATGTTAGGGAAGAAAGGTGGAGAGGAGAATGCGGAAGATGACAAGAGACTGAAGGACTGTGAAGGGGACGACGTGAGAGGGTTAAGTGATTTTTGATAATCAGTAACGGACAAGTTTCAATAGTCGCTTACACAAGTACATTGTAAAAAATTGTAGAACTCTTATCTAATTTGTAGAGGCAAGTTTCACCCATATGCGAGGTAAGCAGATATCATATGAGACAGGTGACGCCGCTCCTCGCCGTTACTCAATGACTCACAGACGTGAACAAAGAGTTCCAACCCACCATTTAAATGACAGTGTTACTCTTAAGTTGTATCAATATGTATGCGGTATGTTTATTATTTATACAAGACTAATAGATATTTTTGATATGTGCCAAACCATATATTACTTGTCTCAGAAATTTGAGGCATGTGATGGGGGTAAAGGCGAAGTCAGAGGGCGTATATTACACACAGATCAAGGGTATGAGCAGCGAGATGACAAAAGTGGTGGGAAGGACCCAGGATGAGGGTCCGGGAGGATGGATCACTTAGAGGAGACAAAGACGGCTACATGTATAGATGTCATGTATCATTCACCTGCTGCTTAAGCTGCTGTACGCACTAATCATCCAATGCGATTGTCTGGGGAATATTCATGTCTGTCGCCCTACAACAATGTATCTGCGCAATTAATACAGCTACAGAGAGCTGTCTACAGGACCAGGCCTCCTCAATATCAATTCACTATATCCCTGTTGAGTCTGAACTTCCTCCAGGGCCATCTACGACTAAATTCAATACAAATGTATGCATCCATAGATTGTTTCTTACAGTCCGACATTCCATGAATAAAACCAGTTGTATAAGTAGTTGTTGATTATTCGGCTTATATCGCAGTGTGAATAATATTTGCTTTGGTGAATATCTACCTCGGAATTCAAGGAAGGCACTTGAAATACTAATGTTGCAAACGCTACACATTGCAGAGGCTTGAAGTCCGGGGGATCTTTCCCAGGAACTTATTCCCACATGTATAAGTTAAAGATGAAAAACATCGATATGAGAGGTATATATACGTCCGTACGCTAACAGCGTTGGCAATGTCTATGATATTACATCCAGGTACAAATATTTTCAGTAAAACCCCGCTTAAGGTGAACACCCTCTGTTCCGAGAGCAAAGTGTCCCCTATTAGAAGCGGGGTGCTCCCTTAAGCGGGGGTTTCAGTCTGCCGATGGTTAGGCTATATAGTATATAATACCTTTATACAGGTGAAACCATGGCTTACAGACACTGTTTCAACAACACAAACACCCCACAGACGCCTATCTGATGCCTACAGGAGTTTACGCAGGCTGTTGTCTGGTGTCTGGTTGTCTAGACATCAGTCTACCCACCTCACACACATACCATTAACAAACAATGATGGTAACCTGGAGTGTTGCCCCACAGATTTGATAAAGTATCCCTTCAAAGTGTCTCCTTAAGCGGGGTTAAGAAGCATTCTGTACCAAATTAACTGTCCCTTAAGCAAGGTGTCCCCTTCAGCGAGGTGTCCCCTTAAAGGTTAAAGTTAAAGTATACATTGTACTCTTAATAGAGGGAAGAACTTCCGTTCCGAGCAAATGTTTCACTTAACCAAGGTTTTCCCTTATGCGGGGTGTCCCAGAACCGGGGTTTTACTGTACACCGAAACGTATCTAGACTAAGTATTGTATAGCTTTCTTGGTCATTTCCTAGATTATGTCCCACCAAAACCTATAAAATCAACGAATGAATCTTCAGCCTACCGAATGTAAGGAAGTAGGGTATGGTCGTAACTTGTGTTGTTGGGCTTGGTTTGAGTTGACAGTACTCTTTCCTGAATCTACGAAAAGGAATCCAGAAAAAATCTAACCTGTCAAACCTGGCAGTGAGCATTAAAATAATCATGCCCCGTCAAATGATTATGATCGGTGTTGACAGATCTTTGGAACTGTCACACGGCTAGTCATCTTGCAAGGTTGAAAAAAGGATTAAGAGAAGTCCTTCTTGCCAAATCTGACAGAGTGAATTGCCGGTACTCTGGATACCGTGGATGTCTTGAGAGAGGTTTCCTAGTGTTTTGGAGAAGAACAGTTGTACGAGGTACTATTTTAGGAGAATGCTTAGAATGTACGACTAGTTGGAGATTTCAATTGTTTATCATCCACCTAAACGGAGTCTCTATACTATACATTTGAAGCCCACAAATCGCTTCTGAGTAGAATACGGAAAACCATATCCTATAATCAGTAGGATACAGAAAAAAGAGTTTAGTATACAAAGAGGTGCGTGAGAATTAAAGGCGGTGATATTGTGTTTCCTTTGAAAACTTATATTTGGAATGATAGAAAATGTATACAATACTTTGTCCTCACATTCGCTGATTATTACCACGCGTTAGCTATGTGGAGAATACGACCATACAGAACAAAATCATGGTTATATTGTGTATTCATTCAAGTTCTAATAAGCTGGACTAGAAAAATATGTTGGATTAAATGAAACCCCCTTCTCTACCTACATTTCTTTTTAGTAATGGAAGGGGAATTTTTAGAACGAAACTATCTGACAATAATTTTTCTAATATTAGGATGGAGCAAATGTGTCATTGTAGGATTTGTACTGGCCAGAAAACTAGTTCATAATGGACGATTCCCCTCTACATCCTCACAAATATGTAGAGATTAAAAAGGCAGAGGAGCGAAACGAATAGACACGATGGACAGGGTGAGACTTAAAGACAGACAGAGACAGTACAAGGACAAAATGAAATAAAGAGTCGGAGGTTGAACGAGAGTGAAAAAAGTCACAAAATCAAGAAAATTGAAATACGCGATACAGGGGCACAGCACAAGAAAGATAAAAAGATAGAGAGAAGCGTAAAATGAAGACGATGAGGACGCCATAGAGAGAAGATTGAGGGCATCTCTGCGACCTGCCTTGTGTACATCCGCGTCTGTCTACGTCGCAATGTGCGTTTAGTTTTCTATCCTGTCAGTTAGGGACTTTTCTTCTATAGGAAGAAATCTACACTCAAGTGATCATGACTTCTTCCATGATATATTCACGTAAGAACAATACGTAAGACCGGCCCAACAAGTATACATTATCAGAGGTAAGTCTATTATCCGGTATGGTTTTATGTCCGCTCTTTGAAACATATCTTTGCAGTACAGGTTGGGACGACATAATACCTATTCTCTATCCAATTTAACGTCTTCCTCGTGGCATGCATTATTGGAACACGTCCAAAGGTCAGCAACACATTTCTATTAGCTCTCCTATGCCTACATAGATATCATACATGCACGCCTGGATATGTTTAAGTTATGGGTAGCACAAGGCAAAAAATCCTTCTGCAGCTCACTGTGTAATGGGAATGTTATAGAATGCCTGAATATGTATTCACGTTAGATCAGTGTTCATATATATGCATCTATTTCCGCAGTTGTGTATAGATGAAATATAACCATTTTTCATGCAGTGAGAGACATATGAATGTGGACATTGAAAACAATAATAAGCTTTAAAACCAAGTTCTAAAGAGGTGATAAAGCAAGAAAAAGACCCTGAACATGCCTCCAAGCATTTTAATTTTGAGGTTATATTTTCATGTTTTGCTCAGGATGTATCGAATACAATATGATAAGTCTAATTAATTGTGGAGTAGACCACTGAAAGCAAGGAAACCAATTTTGATACTTGCTAATTGTACACTACATTCCTATATACCTATGGCCGTACTCGGTAAGGCTTGGAAAAATTACTGCCCGCGGCCAAGGCCTTGGGAAGTAATTTTTCCGAGCCTTACCTCGTAAGTTTGACTTTCTCTCACCGAAACGTAGTTTCCCTCTATTCCGTTGTCGCATGCTTATATCTTCAGGCTTCTAGCAGGTTGCTTCAAAATCATGCCCTGGTCTTGTATATGATGCAACTGCTCGGGTGCAAGACTGATAGAGTGCCCGTAAAACAACCACATTGAATTCCTTATTCAGTCAACTAGTGCGAAGTCTTTGATCGTACACGTTGTATTTCGGAACTATATACATAGACGTATAACACGAAGCTATGATGCTGATTATAATGAGTAATTATAATTCATCACATGATTAACCTAGGTTGCATGTGCGTCTTTGGGCCGAAACCGTAGGTGACCTATTTAATCTTGTCTATCTGAGTGGGATCTCCACGACCTAGTTTAAACAACTAGATGGCTGTCTTTAGAAAATAAGGCCAGACCGTGACAGTCAGATGGATACATTTTTCATGTGACCTACGTATGGAACACGTTGGTGTATTCTTCCTTTCTAACTCATACAATGGTTATATTAAGCCCTAAGTTGCTCCGCTGCCCCTCTCTGGTTCCCCCTCTCGTCTCTACAATTTACCCCAAGCCACACACTCATGTTCAAAATCAATAACAACGTGTCAGATTCTGACACAATTCACTTGTGCCTATATCAATGCGTTGCAGTAATGCCGGTGATTAATTCGTCAATATAACGACTGGAAAGCCTATAACCGTTGTATTTTTCATATTTGCAGTAATGTTCCAAATACACATGTAGTTTTAAAACTCGCCAAAGCTCACTGCTATATATGAATTTATATGAGCAAAGAATATTTCATCTTTTGTAGAATACAATTTTAGATTTCCATCTGCCTTGAGTATCTCAGTAATTGATTTTCAAATGATGTAAAGAATGAACAATGGAAATATCTACTATGCTGTTCCCTAATCTATTGGCCTCTGTTTCATCTCACAAATAATTTCACAAAGGCTGTATTTTTTTTAATATAAATTTGCGTCAGTCTGTATGAGATAAGGCCAGTAATCCATCATCTATAACATTCCTTATTGCAACATTTACAGAGACAAATATCTCTCTGCGTTTTCTAAAAGACAACTATTTCCTACCTTGAGATTGGTGAGTGCCGGTTTGGGGTCGCTAGAGAAACTCTCCATCTCTCGGTCGATGCCCGCCTTGTCTAGCAAATCCACCAGTTTGTTGTGTGCCTGCAAGAAAAAGACGCCTCTGTACAATGATTGATTGAGTCATTGTTTTACCAGAATAAATAGTTTACATTCCACAATATGAAGGATATGCTTATATCCCTCATATTGCTGTTTTCCTACATCATATATTATACAATACTTTAGTACCAGCTAGTCCATGTCCCAAGTGCAATATCACAAATGTATAGCATTTCGACACTAAACGTATCAAGAATAGAAGAAAATATCATGAATTAATTACTAGTTTTCCACTACATGGGGGAATTCTAACTTCTCTTCAGATGACAGCACATTTAATCGAGGGTACAAAATTAATTTAGTTTTACATTTTAAACACATCTGCATTGATATTCCAGATCCCTATACTACAATCCCATATCTCACAAATACATACTGCTTTATGGAATCACAGCCTAATCTAATACAGCGTTTGACTTACTAGTTACTGGGCCTGGTTTTTCCCCTACACCCTCGTTCAATGATTTTAGGTCTACCTATCCATATCACTTAGGTCCAACCCTGCAAAACCCTAATTCATACTACCCACGCGTTTTTTTTTGTTTTTTTTCTATTACCAAACCCTGGATGGAGGTCGCCATGATGGATCTATCCTAATAACTTGAACACCGGCCCGCCTGCCCACATCCGTCCAGGCGCCGCGGCCTAGCGTGGGCACCACAACCACTCTTAGCAGTCCATTCTCATCGCTGATTGGCTGATCGCGTGCGTCTCGCACATGCGCAGTCCTTCTCTGTTTTCCGATGTAACTGGCCTATTTGGTGTGCACCCTGCAGTGGACATGTTCAGGGTGCAGAGCCCCCCTCCCCTCTCTAACCCCACCCCTCACAGCCCACCACACCTCTAAGGAAGGTGTGAAAGAGCCTAAGATCGATCTGTGGTCTGCGTGATTGGACTTCCAGAGGCGGTTCAGCATACAGCGGTTCGGCATAGCGTGTCTGTGATTTAACTGAACTGCAACGCTCGTCCATATCACAGAGCGCCCGCTACAGGGCGATACCTCTTGTCCTGTCTGTCACTGCAGATCGTTTAGAACCACCGTGCCAATGGTTACTGCTTTATGTGTCACAACATGTCATGTGTGCATGTATTCGAATCTGCAAAAGCCGGTTTGTGTCGATTTAGCGCTATCATTGCATTAGATCTCTGAGTACACAATACAGGAACTCAAATAAAATTGAATGTGCCTGGGTATTCTTTGGCTTCTTACTCTATCATATTTCCGAAAAAATTGTCATGTCATTAGTGCACGGTCAAAGATCTTCCAAAAACCTTTTGCACAGTACATAACCGTTTCACACTAGGAGATCTTTGTATATTTAGTTCATATTCATTTTGAAAGTAACATTTCAGTATTTCCTGAAAATTCGAGTCTGCAGTTGACCGTCAAACCTATGAATGATTCAATCCGCGGGGAATAGAGTGATGGCCCACATGTGAGCTTTGTTTGATTTGTGGGAACGAGATGATTGGCTTCTCTTGCGGAGAGTCCATCTAATTCAGATAGATGGGGAAAAGATGACAGGCAGTTTGCCCAAATTGACCATCTTCAGAAAAGCTTAATTCAAAAGTAAATGATTTTTAACTGCGTAAAAGAAAAGAAAATGGCAGTCATTTGGCAAAGACATGAACTCATTGAGATTGATCGTCCCATTTAGGACCAGGAATCTCATCCTGTCCAGATTCGCGAAGCAGAGGTTCGCAAGTAACTTCCTACGCCACCATGATTCATGATTTCTTAGTCAACTGAAATCACTTGGTTACTCGAGTTGAATTCTAATCTTAATCTTAAAGAAAATCAGTCATTACTTCTAATGCCAGCCAATAATACTCTCCTAATACTGTAGCGAGACGGTTAAGATAGAATCGACAGATTAACAGTAATCATCCCCCAGATTGGCCTGGTCAAAAGGTAGATTGCTTTAATCATCTCATCATTATGACTATAATATCCGTGACAACAAAATAAGTCTTGCACTCATCGAGCGTATTCAACTATTCAACCATTCTTTACCCTTCTAATTTGCAAAAGTGTGCAATGGCAATAAGAAGAGGAATGTAGATGTCCTGGCTGATATTAGGACTGTCTGAAAGTGTAAAGACTAGCGCAAGGGCTGATGATAAAGAGCCTGAGCACTAGGGTTATTCATTTTCAATGTCCATGATGAATGAAAGTGTATTTTACAAGGATCTTTTAACTAAAAGCAAATTTAATCTCTTCACATATTGACGTTAAGACTCGATGTTTCGCTGGACGTCTAACTTAACTACAAGTGCAGTAGCTCATTAGTTTTGTTTAAGGTAGAACTTTTAAAGGAAGTGTGTTGTCTAGATTTAAAGATCAACACGCGACTAGTTTCATGCATCCACTACATGAGCAACCAATTCGTGGAATATAATCCAGACCCTAAGTTGGGCCCTCTAAAAACTGTGGCCGCCCCCCCCCCCCATAATTATCGAATGCTCCCTACATGGTCATTTCTTCAAACTTTCACAGAATACAGCATATGTATAGAATTGTATATTTGGATTTTTAAAATCATAGGTTACTGTCCTTGTTTTTGAGAGAATTGTAAAAAACCTATATTTTCCAGTACATTTCATATGTAAATCAGTCAAATGTAAATTGGTTTAATATTGGGTTAGGTCAATCTCGATAGTATGTTATAAAGTAATCAGTCGGTATTAGACAAGTCATAGGAACTGGTTTGAACTGATAATTTTCAGTATTTGAAAATCACCAAGTGGCGCCACTGTGAATTGTGGGGTATGCATTTAACAAAAGTCTATTTAGTCCAAATACTCAGAAATGCCACATGGATCTACCCAACCTAAAGCTGTTCATCTATTTTATACTTTAACAGACACGATGACACATCCTTATAGCATGCAATGTCACAAAGGCCATTTGCTGATGTGGCGACGTCAATAGATAATTTGAAAAAGTGGTTCCAGGGAAATTCAACGGCTAGGGAGGAATCCAGTCACTTTCTCAGATTGATACTTGACATGATGAGAAAAAGACCAAATTGAAAAGGTATATGGTGTGTCCACAGGAGGATGCGCGTGTGGTTTAAAATGTAACTGGAGTCGGTATAACTACATGCAGTGTATCTTCTTGCACAAGGAGTGGCCTGCAAGGATGTATTACGGTGTTTTGTGGTGCAGTGCAGTATTTCAGAGTGTGTTTAACTCTTTGAACCTTGAAAAAGACTATGTAATAGTCGAAACGTCGGTTCTATAATAAATGCCTACTCGTTAAAACGGTATCCGTGGTAGTTGTACTATTTTTCCACATCTTTTTTTTTTACCAAGACGTGTTTATTTCACAAAATTGAAAATTGAAATTAGTGATCGTACAACAGACGATCTTCCACACTAATACCTGAAAAGACATTACATTAGACAATACATTCAACGCCACAGAACATATATGTTATATTGAACTTGTTTTCCGTTAGCACAGCAAATTTTGTTTTTATTCGAACAATTCATTTTGATTGATCATGAACTCTTTCACATTCATTTTGAAATTATACCCATTGCTTTTTAATTGTAATTCTCGTGGTAAAATATCCCATAATTTTATTCCCTGGAAAAGAGCTGGTTTATGCATCCACTAGGCTTAGATCTATTAGATAAAAATATTTAACACTGCAGAACAACAGGTATATAGACTGTAAGTGTGAGTAATTGGTGGCAATGGTGTCAGATAGGAGATGCCATTAGGCTATGGGGACTGAATATATAATTAACAAATTAATTGTTTATAATTTCTTTCTAGAGTAACAAGCAAATTATATGCGACTAAAATAATACGAGAAATAACATTTAAAAAGACTCAATATGGGCATACAGAAATAGAAAGGTTGAATGAGTGGCAGGTTTTTGCCCTGCAATAGTCACTAGAAGCGGCATGCCCTACTTTCTTTACTTCCGCCGTGCCTCACCATGGGGCATGGCGCCTTATTGAATCGGGGGAATATTCGGAGTGCTATGTAAATAGACTCGGGTTTCACAAGCTCGACGTTGTGGAGAGCCTAAACGGCAAAGTGAAGAGAGCCTACATGTGAAAATGGTGTCTAATGTCTTTTGTTTGCCCACAGAATGAGGTATTGACGGTTTGAGATGCACAGGTCCGTCTAATAATAGAGGGGAAAGTGGGAGGGAGTGAGTTGGGGAGAAGGTTGGTGGGTAGTGGGTGGAGGTGAGCTTTGTGTGAAGTTGCTTGAGTGGAAAGGCTGCTGGAAATGAAGGAGATGAATTGGGGAACATTGGTTTATTGTTTGAGCAGACCAATATCTCGATTAAACCCTTTACTACGTATTAAAGAAAACATGTCTTCCCCTATGATAATCATTCAATTATGCAAGGTGGATAATCTAGACATGATATTATCTACGTTAGGTTATATTCACTTTGAATGTTTCAATCCGGGTAACAGCTTTTATGTCATACTATGCATACCTTAACACAACAATTCACAACTTCAATGTTTGAATTACATATTTCCTATAGAAAAGTGTCTATTAGCATAACAAGAAGCTTTTCGAATTCTTCATTAATACAAATCTCCTCAATCCAAATAATTTCACAGTTTGTTTTGACATTGCAGGGAACATCCTAAATATTAGAATACCCCATCTCATGACCAGTTACTTGTATTACTACTACCACCACCCCATGCTGGAGTGCTCCTGTATATGGTACTCACGTAGGCAAACCTGGAGCCCTTGGAGGCGTCCTGGAAGAGGGTACCGACTCGCGTCCAGTTAAAGTGGTTCATGATCTGTATGCGCGCCGGGTTGAAGTCACTGTCACTGGGCACGGTGCGGAAGAAATGGGGGTAGGTCTGTCGGTCTGACAGGATGGGGTTCGTGTCAGCGTACGACAGCTGTCAATAAACCAATGTAGACACTGTCAATATGATGCAAAGAACTGAGGAATCTTGTTAAACAGTATGGACTAAACACCGCAACAAGCCCGGACACTGTCACAGACGTATTGGACAAATAGATAGGTTTAATTGAATAATGTAGGAACGGTTAACAGGGTCGGACCGGTCTCGGAGGATACAGTGAATGGCATTACTGTAGGGGATACTATAAACAACTGACTTCATGGGAATTTTTATTTTCATTACAATTGCTTATATTTATTCGATTGTTATGCCCTATTTTGTCTGGTCTCTGTCTGGAGGGCCTCGGTGCAATAGTTTAGGGTATGTGTGCATTAGCACCAAATCGCATGATGTCGGCTATATTAAACCCGAAATTTGAATTAATGTTCTTAACTTTGATGAAATAAAGCCTGCTGACTTTTAGCCTCCTATAAAGTTGTTGTTCACCAGCAACGGATAATTCTTGTCAGAACATGCTAAATTGAAACAGTATATGAATGAGTCGGCGTTCAATCTATGCTACGATTTTTATCAGCACTACCCGACGAAGTTGTCGCCGGTCACTTCAACAGAGTTCGATTTAGTCGGAAATTGTGCATTCAGCAAGACGATCAAAGGTCGGTAGGCAAGTGAAAACGATAATAAAAATCGCCGATCTTTGGCTCGGACTTCAGTTGTTCGACCCCTCTCCCCCAAGTTGTATACAAGAACAAATGTATTGAATAACATTTGAGAACGACATTTAGATAACAATGTGTGATGTAATATTGACCTTACCTGCCATACCCGCCACCAGATGGAGGACTCTGCGATGGGGGCAGTCACATGACTACAGGCACCACCGAAGAGCATGACCTTGGGTGGGTCACTGTGCATCATGTCGAAGAAGAGCTTTGTCCCAACTGCCATGTCGCACTGCAAAACATCAAATAGGTAAGGCCATCAGGCTAAGGGAACTATGATATAAGTTGAGTGTCTATTTCATTTTAACATGATAATAATGGAACTATGCATTTTTTTTCATTCTTTTTCATTCAAAGGTTTTGGACTTTCATAGCTTTTTTATAGCTTTCGAACATTGCTATGATTCTATGATGTTCGGTACACTTCATTATGATCACCGAAAGTGTTGCCATTGTTTTCCCTCAAGGCTCTATCGCCTCCTCCTGATGAAAAGGTTCTTTTAAGCATTCACCATCCGTGAACTGCGAATATTAATATCTGTTTTTCCTCCAAGAGAGAATATTACTCCGACAGCCAGAGGCCGAAAACTTTTGGGTTTCTCAATTCCGCCTAATGAGCCCAACAGATGTGTGATTAGGCCTGTCGCTGTGTGGCGCTGTGCAGATGAAAGCCTAGTGTTCTCAGACAAACCAGCTCAGATAATGATGAGGTTAATACGCCCACCTCCCACCAGGTGATGCCACCCGTCCCCAACAGCCCATCCGTTTTATCCAGCATCCCATCTACAAAGTCTAACTCAAATCATGATGAAATTGCTGAAATACTTAAATTAATTTCCTTATGTTTTTTGCTATGGTCATGCGGTTTCCAATTCGCCTCTAAGCAAAAGAACGCTCTCTCCGACAGAGTGATTATGTTTCAGGGCAACTAATTCCGGGGCTCTTTCACAGTGTGAAATGACGAGTTTTTTTCTTGGTTCATTATTCCGGAAAGTCTCAGATTTCCTTCTGAAATGGTGGTAATGGTCTGCTGGAAGGACATTCTGACATTTTTATATTAACAATAACTACCTTGTTCTAACATGACAAACACCTGTCAAAAATTATCCTTAATTAGAATTGAATATAAATCACCTGGAAATCCGTTCAAAGTAGGAATAGCTAGTTACGAGATAGTGTATTGCACTTGTTGGAAATCTTAGAATTAAGCTGATTAAACTTCATCCTTTATCGTTATATTTGTGGAAATAAGCCAATACAGTTCATTATGTTTTCCTCGGTTTTTGTCTATCTGCATATTTTAAATATAGGAATAGATACAATATCCTATATTCAGAGACAATGTGGTGCTTGCGATAAACGTGACCCGACAAGAGCTCGATAATGGTTATAGATGTGCTAAGTGAAATCAACTGGCAAGTTTTCGTCTTTTGGCACAAGTAATTACAAGGTACATCGAGCACTAAGGCTATATAACACAAAAACTTCGAAATAAGCCATCGGATGTAGAAATGACTTTGGCCCAGGAAAATGAGATTAGGGTCAACTGGTTGAAAAATAATTAGGAATATAGCATTTTCCTAAATCCAATTTGATGTTGATTGATATAGAAATTGCCCTTGGGTAATGAGCCAAGGTCTTAGATCAGTCTGTGGATAAATGCCCTCGAACCAAACATGACCTCCCCATACCATATTTCCATTATTCGTATAGATACAGTGACCAAGAGATCAAGAGGATGGAGGAACGAGAACAACCATCGGCCATGTTCGGAATTCCACATCTTTCAATTTCACATTTTGATATGGTCGGAGTAATGATAGTGATATGGGGAGTATTCCCTTCTGACCACTTTCCTAATACCACGATATATCACTCGTTCCGTTTAAGTTTCCAGAATATCGGACAATGTTGTATCCCAGCAACTCTAACCCATGTATCAGAAAGCTAGAGCCGCCCTTGCAATACCAACCAATGCTTTTGATCGCTCATGTAACTGAATGCTCATGCATCATCCATCGATGGGTTACCCTTGGCCTGTGATCAGGGGTGGTCATTGCACCTCCTTGGGTCATACATATACATTACACCAGCCTGCATGCGTACCCGAACCTGCACCGCTAGTCACGCTTTACCGGGTCCCGCGCAGGCTTAAACGCACTTTGAGAGTGTGGGATCTTATGAGAGGGCTGACCTAAGAGGGTGCATGGTCTGAATATAGTTATGTTCTTTACAGAGTGATTACACAGTGAGCACAGGATTAAGAGATGACAGCAAGCAAGGCAACGTACATATAGTCGTCGGGATCACGCTAATGTCGTTTATGATACCGTGTATATTCAGCTTAATAAAATATGATCGATATTGCTACGGCTGGTCTTCATGACGTGTTATCTAATACACATGATTTGGCATGATCTAACAGGAACTTTACTAACCCTGTACTCATTACATAATTGTCCTCGCACAAGGTTTACTTGTAAAGAACGTAATAACATTTGACATGTTCCGCTGAACAGTCTGGGAAAATTGACCAATCAGGTTGGTCGTTATAAAAGCTGGCCAATTGTTGGTGCAGTCTCAAACCGAGGCACGCAAACCACAACCAATCATCGCACCGGGTAGTAAAACATGGCCGAATCGCTAGACACTCTAATAAAATCGGTGTATAAGCGGATCAAAACATTAAATCATCGAGGTCCCCAGTCAGAATAAAAGCAAGGGCATCCCAAGGTCGCAGTGGGTTGTTGGACCCAGATCTGTCAGTCATTGCTTCTCTACTTCGCCTCATTTTCCTCACATGGTAGGATCTATCTTAGGATCGTTGCAGGAAAGATTATCAAGTGCGGCTTTGATACTGGCATCTGACTTTCGATTGGGGAATACAGAATCGGGTCGAGAGATATAAAAACGAATGTATTGCAACTTCCGTTATTAGAGAGATACGGAATGACAAAGACAACCATCAATGCTAATTAACACTTGTATCTCCCCATTTAGATTGTCAGCAACAATAAATGTTGTCATTAATCTTGGGGTTTCATTTCGTCATTATTGTTTATTGTGTTACGAGAGAGTTTGAGGAATGGAAAACACGTGAACTTTTCTTGTTTCCGAGGAGAATGTCAATCTAAATATAGTGCGACCATCCATTTCACTACGTACTAACCACTGCTATATCACTTTACTGGAGTATCAATAAAACCCCACCAGATGTATGAGTATTCTTAGCCATAAACTACGCTGTGAGATTTGATAGTGACCTATACACTTACATGTATATGATAATATATTTGTATAAATAGTACCTGCTATCATTCATGGTGTGGGAATCTTAATACATTGAGGTCAGGTGTTGGGTATGTGCCAGGAGGCATGCCTTGTGTTATTATGGCAGGAAATAGGAGTTGGGTTAATATGCATGGCATCATGACTGGGTAATGATGGGTGGCTATGAGGACTTAATATATGCAGTGCTCGGCTGGTGATGTGAAAGAGGTAGGGAAATGAAGACAGTTGTGCCAGGTCATCGACAGTAATGGTGTGTTTGTGTTAGGCCGGCTTTTCGTCTTGTCAGGTGCACGTGATGGATGACCGGTGCCAGAGACACGTCCAACGCCGGCCTGCGTAATGCGCCTGGCGCCATGCCGTCTGCGCATTTCCCAAAACATAACATGTATTATTCCTATTTAAACCGATCACAGCCAAGGAATGTATGTACGTGGGCCACACCAGGTTTTTAATTTTAATTTGGCCACATCGTGTACTTGATTTTGCCACCCACAGTTTTTTCTTCAGCTACGCGGTACCTTTAATAAGTCCTCAGCTCCAACCACAAAGACGACCTTTGTCGCTACTGCAAAGAGTACACTTCAAAGAAAATGCTTACAGAAAGAAAGGGAACATGGTGATAGAGCTACATATATCCGTCCAACTTAGGGCGCATATGGTCTTATAAAAAGGATGTCGCTTCTATAGCAGAGACCTCTATTGCATCTCTGTAGATATTCATGATACCTGATATTTTTCACTTAAATAAACCCTATTGTTTATGTTGCCACCTTGGAGATTCTACTTACTCTGTTGATTAAGTCAATACCAACACATGTTAATTGCTATCTCTGTTTACAAACTGTACAACATTTTTAGCATTGTACTATCGAGCTTAACTATCCTTTCTTCTACAATATTTATTCCTAAAACTCTGATATCTAAACTCAGGTTACCCCGCAATATACGCTGTCAGACAGGATTCCAGGTATTACAAGGTAAGCATCGGGGAAGTAAAGCAATCGATTTGAGTAGGAAACGTAGAGAGGCAGACGACAAAAGGAGAGGTAGATGAGGGAGGTGACAGCCCTCTAACGCCTCCATTTGGCGCGCCGCCTGATGGCGGGCCTTGTACCCAACCAGCACTAATGATCACGTTATCCTCGTCCAGCCTGACACCCCTGACCGTCCACCAGCATCTCACTCTCAATTTTGATCAGGCTATATATCCGACATCTGGGGGATCCACCATTGGCTTCTCTGGCCATTTGCGGACTCAGGGACGGGTAGGCAAGAGGGCAGAGATGTGAGGGAGTTACGGGGGACCGTGTAGCTCTCAGGTGTGTGGAAGTGGAAATACCGCTTTAGAAAACGCGCTAGATAGGATGTGGCGTGGTGTCGAAGTAACAGCTAGGGTAATATCGCATCCAGACCGGAATTCTCTTGATTGAGGTGATTGAGGTGAAGTATATCGACTACTGGCAGGTTTTGAATAAGGTTAACATTTTTGCGGGAGAAGGATCTTGATAAGAGGAGATAAGGGCATGCTCTCTAGGATAGGATATAAAGAAGTGCTACAGTATATTTGTTATAAGGGACTAAAGAAAAATACCCAATATTTCTATGATGTATTTGTGATCTGGATCATAATTGCTTTATATCACTAGCATGGGAGTGTTGGGACAGGGGATGACAAAGCCACTTCCTTTCAGAAGAATTTACAGAAATTCTCGAGACTTTCGGATAATAGTAACACACGTAGTCAAAGGGAGAATTCGAGAAGAAAGTCGCAGATTCTGATTTCTTCTCCCTGCCAAAACGGTACTTAAAATCTCCAATACAAATCAATTACAGAATGAATTAACGATATTCGCATTGCATTTTCATCGACAGACAAAAGGATGGTTAAAATTCTAAAAACATTCAATAAACAAAAGAGAGATTTAAACGGGGGGATCCCACCTCAGGAGCAACGCTCCAGTGTGGGTTGGAGCTGAGGGAGCTGGGAATGACATGGGGGATGGGGGGAGGGAGGAGTTGGGGGATGAAGCCTGAGGCGACTAATTAAATCATTGCTTATTGCTGTCAGAACACGCCCCTTTGTCGAGGTGCTCTGGCGTCGGGTCCCGCGCGGGAATTCACGGCCGGGGTCTGAATGGGTCACGTGGCCTCGGAGAAATGGATCTGGTTACAAGGAAGCGGCGAGGGTCCGGCTTGGTTGTGAGGGCAGTGATCGGGGAATATAGAGGCGGATAGGAGTGGGGAAAGACATGGAAAGATGTGAGAACCAAGAGGTTGAAAGTAAGGAAATGGAAAAAGGAGGAGATGAATTGGGAAGGACATGCGAAGGGGAAATTACAAAGAGCCCCCTGTGTCAGAGTATAGAAAAGGGAGGAAAGCAAGAGCATGGTGGAAGCGAGTAGTCCTAGAAGCGGAGATGATAATGAAAGGCAGGGAAATGGAAGGGGAGTCGAGAAAGAATTTTAAAAGGGAGGGAATTCATGTGACTTAAGATATATATACATTGTGAAAGGGAAAGCCGAAATTTAAGGGTCACAAAGAGAGTACGAGTTGGCATTCGGTGGGATGACAGCATTACATGGATATGCACCATTAAAGAGGTTAAGTGGAATAACCAAAGGAAACCAATGACATAATGATGAGATCATCGAGTTATTATTAAAGAATGGTAGTAAGGGCTAGTGGTAGCAGTCAAACGGAGAGCTAGTATGAGAAGGCAAGTGGGGATATATTAAATGTAGCAGAAGGGACAGAAGGTAGTTATGAATGCAAGATTGCATACACTGGATAGGCTATAGGGTATGATTGTTTTCATATTATGTCTCAGTTACTCATGAGGAATTACTGGCCTATGCTTGAGAAAACGAATCTCAAATTGTAATCAATGATCGTCAGAGTAGCTTTGCGGAGAAGAGGGTAGGGGGATTAAGGTTGGATTTTGATAGGTAGAAAGTGAAGAAGTTGTTTCTGTAGTGCACGGATCAATGTGGACCACATTACATGAGAATGAAACTTAATGTATTAATACGTTTGCCTGATTTATGCCTCGGGGGCTGATGGAGTAGAACAAAAGTTTCCAAGCAAGAAATGTATGGTAATTTATGTTTTTTTATTTATGGTTCGCCACATAGCCTTCTGAGCAAGCCTAGGAGATTTGTCGCTGGAAGCTTGAAATAGGAGCTTGTATGATGAATCCTTGATGTCATCAGTGTGATGGGCGTCGGGGGGCTTTACCTCATTTGGTCACTCATCCCACGCCTACAGGCATTCACCTTGCGGCCGGGTATTCCACTCAGCACGCCTGCTCAAGGCCATGATGGATCTCCCTCAATCTGTGACGTACCTCTCCTTCCCCCTCTCTCTCTCCCTCTCTCTTTCTCTCTCTCTCTCTCCCTGTCTCTACGTCTCTTTGCTGATTGAACACGGCCGGGGTGCCTGACGACAGGTACAGATTAGCGGAGTGGTCACGACGCATGCGTGGCAGGCTGGGGACGCTGGTTCCCGTCGAGAGTTCTCGTGTTATCGGAAAGGCAAGAAATCGAACAAAGCAGACGGCATTTTAGGCACCACCTTTGACAGGACATCGACACCGGCCAATCGGTCCTCAGAGATGTTGGCGCCCTATAAGCGGCCTGTCTGACAGGGACGAGTCATCCGTGGCGACCAGGGTGCAATACTCCAGAGACGTGATACGTGACTGACAAAACTGTGACGCAGGAGTAAGGCGACGGGCCAGACTCCTGTTGAATGATAGCATATCAGGCACATAATAGGGATAATGTAGACAAAGGTCAGTCCAAATATAAGACAATCGTTTGTTTGTTTAGACATAATCTAGACTGATGCCAACGAGGATACAGGCAGACTCCAAAACTATATTATAGACATTATTGCGATAAAAAGAATACGTGCGCTGCAACAGTCAAGCAAATGTCGTAATTTCTCTTACATAATACCATTGTTATCGAAAGTACATACCTCTTAACTTGACAATCAATACATTTCCAGAATATATGTATCCTAAATGACTGGAGTGTGTGAATGGAAGACAGGGACTAATGTACTTTAAGGTAGTCAGGTTATGCACACGTCTAATGTAGTTCTTTCAAGTGGAAGAACTACTCTGTAGAATTTGGAATTTGCTATAATAAAAAAAATAAATAAGAAAATGCCAAGCAATATATGATAATGCTTAGCAGAACGAAACACATACAAGGTAGACAGTTGACAGGTACTATGCTGACTCCAAGAGGCACTATGTACAAGCTGAGTGGACATTGATGAAGCACTAGACGTATTTAAAGCTAGTCAGACATTGCACCTGGGCCGATGCTGTGTCAGGTAGAAGGAGTACTGGTGCTCGAGTTAATAAGGACATACATGCTGCCGTCTAGTAGAATCTAAGGCATAGCGGTAATTTGCAAATACCAGGCAAGTGTTGGGCAGAAACTGGATGTGTGGTATGGAGACTTCGCAGTAAATGGAACCACAAGAGGGGCAGAACACCAGGAGGCCGTTGGGCAGATACTAGTGAGAAAGCTGAGGGCACTTTGTATTCCGCTCGCTTCTCGCCACTCCGTCCGGATTTTCATAGATCAATACCCACCCCTGAGGGGTGATGATTTGCTTACCCGGCACACAGCCCGGAGGCGGTCAGCGCCAGCCACTGTGTAATAAACATGACGACCTCATCGCCAACAATAGCGACAGCTGCGAGCCCCAAGGCGAGGTAGGCCAATAAGCAGTCCTATACATCGCCCATAACCACAGCTATCAAATGATATTTACCACGTGTGTGCGGTGTATGGGCTGGACATGAAACGTGCGGATGTTATCAAGTACCAGCTCCGAATTCGGCAATAGAGTCCGGCGGGTGGTACCTGAATACAAGCCGCACCAACAAGTCTACAGCTAAGTGCTTTTACATGACTGGTGTCATACTTTATACCAGTGGGAACCGAGGAAATACATCACAAGAGACTGGAGCAGATTCCACGCCAATTCACCAGTTTCAACACCCGAGCCTGGAGGGTCAGCCACCTTTCCCTCTGCCGCTACCGCCGTCAACCTCTACCAGCTTTCCCTATACCCATTCTGTTCCAGTGGCCCTCCAAGGGCTTCCCTCGAGTGCTAATAAACTGCCCTATTCCCCCGGCCCACTGTGCATCCGGACCTTCCACAATAAAATGTTACTCAGACTTTCTTTCATTTAGTTAAAAATTACCTGTCTCACCCGTCCCCTGCTCACCAAGTATTTCCATAGAATTTCCATCAACCATTCACACCTTATGGGATCCTTTTGCCTGTGATCTTCACTGAGAAAAGGTATCATGGTCTCATTACGACTTCATTTCTGATTCCTCCCGTTAGTTCCAACACTACATTGAGACAAATTCTGGACGTTTCATACTGCCTGCCCTTCCCATAACCGTCAACCTCAGATTGGTATCTGGTAGCTCAGAACTTGGCAAGATGACTTGAGAAGCAGGTACACGTGACTCAGTGACACCACGACCCTATTTAATGCCTGCCATGCCATCAAGTCGCCACCCCAGGTAGCTCTAGTGACGTGACTGGTTGACCGAGAACTGGTTATTTCGCGGGACCTCGAAGCAAAGCGACATTAACCAGCTATCGACCGTCTGGCAAAGGAAGCCATATAACGACATACGTCAAACCAGACGTCATACACATTTCATATGACACGCCAGGTCTTTCTGTCTACGTCACAATTACTACTTCTCACGTCATGATTTATGAAGTAACTATAGGTCTACCAGGCTGAACCTAGCATCGAAATGTGAAACTTCTTGACTACATGTATTTTTTTACACGTCTGTAGTTAGTAACAGCCAAAAGAAATATTTCTCCTCGCATGTAATCTTATGTGTAAGTTAATGGGAAATGGTTATAAACAAGGACGATAACATGAATTGTATTACAGAACTCTTTAGTCTGAGGTATGTCTAACGTCAACATATGCATTGGAGAACATGGATGTCACCACCTCACAATGTAGAAAGTTCAATATGATTGGTGACTTCTGAGTAGATAGTCTTGCTGCAATTATCATCTTTAGCCATTAGCTCTGATTGTTCCTGAATACCAGCTAGCGTTCTATCAACGTTGACAATACGCGCCAGTCCATAACATACTCGTTCAATTATCACCCACCTTTTCCTTTTTACTAAGGCCAATTGGTGGTGCCTGTGCTGCTGGTTTTCATGACGCAGTAACTTGGCTGAGCAGAGGCGTGCAGGGTCGTGGTTATTGACCGCGGCCAGTGCTCCGTGGCCCGCCGAGGTCGTACGCGGGCAGTTGGGGGTCAGACGCGGACTGATAAAGTTGGCCCGACCGTTAATAAAGGCGGCGTTCTCTGGCGTTACTGCCGGTGTCCAATCCTCAATGTCCTCTGGGTATAAAGACGGCAGAGACGCTGAACCCAGGACGTCTGCGGAGATCGGCTAAATCCCTGTGTCTGGGTAGGGAAGGAGGAGGTCATATTGAAAAGAAGTGTGCGAGGGAACTGTTGTCAAGCTCTGAGTATGAATATGTACCCCAGGGGTCAGTGCTGGGGCTTCTCCTCTTCGTTTGGATGTCAACGACATGTGCTCGGGTATTAACAATCGCTGCAGCAGTCAATATGCAGATGATCTTGATGCTATAGTGTTTTTTGCGCCACAGAGTGATTGCTAGTTCAGCGGTCATCCGCAAGATAATTGGAAGAGTTCAAGCGTGAACCCTGTGCATGGCACCACTGTAGTCAGGGACTGCTGTTTTCAGTGGTTATAAATAATTGATAACCGCACCCGCAGCCTGATGTTTTGCGCAGAGGGCAAGATGGCTGTCTCCATAACACAATAGCATTATAAGTGTTATTCCTATCATAGAGTTTTATTCCTATCATTTTCTATTTTGCTACTAGACTTTGACAGATGTGTCGTGACACCTAAAGGGAAATGTTTTGATTTGTTTAGACGTCCCATCGTGACCCACTCTTGTATAAAAGTGAAATGACATTATTAATTTTGCAAAACGTATTGATGCCTTCTGACTGATCTCCGACTGTTTCCGGATGCTGGAGTTCATAGTGCCTGAAGGTGAACTCTAAATATAGCAGATGAAAGTCGGACTTCCTCCTATCCTATATGATGGCCCTCTACATTTTCTTCTTTATATTCCATCATTATAATAGCAACCGACACAATGTAGTTTACAGGTAAGAAATATTGTAATTCAGAGTGATAGCAATGGTTATTGACCTTGTACTGAGATTTAAAAACGCGCTACGTATTATGTGATGAACTACCAAAGACGATTCTCATAAATTTCCCTTATAGCAGGAGACGTGTCTGTGCTTCCATAAATTAGTGATTATATTTGACATTTCCCATGGGCTATTATGCATGTAAATGTGAGGTATAAACACTTCTACACAGCTCCCTATATTCCCTTTACTGATAGAATTGAATTTCATTATAGTAGGCATTTACCTTTCAGAGGTATTTAGGGTGTTTGGAACATCCAGATATTGATGATATATGTATATACAGGTCAACACAGACTATATGTGGTAGATATACAAATATATATTTAGGGTGTTTGGAACATCCAGATATTGATTATATATGTATATACAGGTCAACAAAGACTATATGTGGTAGATATATATACAGACCATATATGTGTTGGATATATATACAGACCCTGTAGTTTTTCTTGTCGAGCAATTCCCATTGTTATTTCACAATAAAATCTCACCTCCTGCAAGAGGTTATGCGGGAAGAGATCACATGGAAAAGAATGGAAATTAAGATATTCAAACCGGGCAGCTTAATGTACTTTACTCCCAGCATTGTCCATATTCACCGTCGTTTCTCCTGTTCAATCTAACCTTGAAATTGGGCGTGACCTAGCACCTTCCTTTGCCTTAACACTTAATTATACTGAAGCCTCGCTTCATTTGGTGGCCTATCATTCATTATTACACCAATTATCAGGTCAACCCTTTCATTACCTCTATAGCATTATAATGGAAGAGCCTGATGTTAGGCCTATACAATAACTTTAGGCATGTCGCTAATCTGTAGGCTTTACCCAAGAAATAATGAGTAACGACGTGTCGTTCTTAAGTGAAACAAATTGGGCTTGGTTAGACTACCCGACAGGGTGTACTGTCTGCTGGAACCCGCTTATCGCGTCCGCTACTCTGATTAGATTGACCACATGCCAAACACGTCCGCAGACCGAGTCCCATAGATCTCAATGACGCCATCAGCATTTTAAAGTCCACAAATGTGTGGAGTAGATAGGAGGAGCAGAGAATTAAGATATGAAATAAGGCCGGAGATGGAGGACTGCATCTGTGCATATTTGTCTTCCCTCCAAGCATTCCTAAAAGTCTTTTAAGGAGCGAGTAAAATCTACATGAAACGGCAGTAAATGTAATTTGAAATTCTCAGTGGCAATTAACCAATTATGTATTCAAAGGTATTATGGATTCTTACATTCTTTTTCGATCATCTAGTTGCTTTCTCATTTCGAAATTGCCTAAAATTATGAGAATATTAACACAAAGGACATTTATCCGTCTTTCCCTGTTTTAGAGACAAGGAGTTCCTCTCAGGGGGTTGTGTATTTAATGCGATTTTGCGGACAGTTTGGAGCACATTTTATGCTCTATGGTGAAGCATCTCAGTGGAAGATCTGCTCCATGCAAAACTGTTATGCTAATACATCTTAAATGCAATTTTAATGACCCTTTAAGGCATACCTCAAGCTGAAATACCCCACCTATAAACCTTATACGTGTGCAAAACATTCCACCCGGATCGAGAAAATAGTCTATATATTTCAGGAAACTTACCCAATTCACCATCAAAGACAGGGAAAGATCTTACTCAAATGACCAAAAGTCAAGAGCTAAGATCGGACCTCGAAATGGAATCTCCTTTGGGAAACACAAGATGGTGAATTAGTGTAATATGATAACGCCGTTGACTTAATGTCACAAGGGAAAAGTCACGTGGTGCAGAAACAGTCCGGCCCCTGGCGGAAACCGAGGCAGGTCTGGCCATCCCAGTAATTCTGTAAAGACGCTTGCGTCCCGGAAAGCATGCTTTGTGGTGGGTAGGGGTTAAGGTAGGTGTGCTGTTATGATCGTCTAGGACCCTCTGAATCTCAAAACTAGAAGGTCACATTTTTCTGAGGTGCAGCTCCTGACAAAGAAAGCATTGCTTCATGGTGGAGTCTGCTCTTTGCCAACCCTCCCCCCCCCCCCCCCCCACACACACACACACCATCCAATCCGTATCGTACCATTACATGGAATAGGCCTATTAGCTAAAAAAGGGATTCGTGATCTGACTTCAAATGGTGCCTTTCTGGGAACTGCAAGGAAGTGTTCAGCGGAGATTCCCAAGTCCTTTGTTTCGACACAATATCCATTTGCCTGCGCTTACCTACCACACACTCTGAATAGATGCCATAATTGTTTCCCTCTTTCTAAAAGAAATCGTGTCTTGATTTTATTACATCTTTAAAATCTGAATGTCATTAATACCTAAACAAAATGGCTTTACCTCTGAAATTGGTCTGCTATTAAATTTGCCCGATAATATGCTGTCGGGTTGGATCCTGAAAGGCGAATTGCAGGATCGGCCGCATATTGCGCCACTGCCGGCTCCTATGATTCAATGGGCGTGTCACCAGCACAAATCTCGCGGATTATCGCCTTCAACGCGTGAACCGCCGTGAAATACGAGACGTCCGTCATGTGGACGCCGGGTAATCTGCTTCCCGACGTCTCCGCCAGGGGTGAATATCAGCAGACGGCATTTTTTGCTCGTTTATTTCCCTCCATCTTCCCGCTCTTCCCTTCATTCTTGGCGGGAAACCGATATGAGCCGAGAGCCGGTGGTTTATTCAATTTGCCAATAGTGGAGGAGATCAGATGACGGCATTACGTCATGGCCAGACAGAAGCAGCCGACATTTTCCCCTACAATTTCCTCAATTCCTCCTCGTTCCCGCCTTTCAGGGGCGTGTCGTCGTTTGATCTCCTCAGGACTTTGTAGACAGCTCGTACCAAGTCGTTCAGAAAACAACCCACACTGCAGGGAGAGCGACGGTTCCCTTTAACGCCTACAAGGTCGGTCTGCCCAGCTCAAAGTAAGTCGACCAGGAGGAGAGAGCGTAAACATTCATCTGTACAAAGAATTCTTTGGGAGTAGTTCTAACGTAGCTTAATCTAGGCTTCAGCCACTATGGACCTTCTACCATATTCATTATTTAACCCGTTCCATTCGATCCCATGTCAATATAATCATCCCAGGGGAACACTGACATTTTAGAATTCAAAACGAATGTAATAAACCAGCATTGGAAGATCTACCTTTGGTAGAAATATTTGACGAAATAAAAAAAATATATATATATAATCGTGATCATAAACTTGTCATATAATCATTTCTTAAGGTTCATTGGGATATACATACTTTTTCAAATTTGACATTTTAGTTGTGTAAATGCATAAAGGTACCCTTGTTCCTTCTGTGGGAATGTCTTCGGTTATCAAATGAAACAATAAAAAAGATTATGCAAGCAAATTGGGAATCTAAATATTGTTTAATGCTGCTATCAAATGCAGAAACATCATTATAGTTTAGAATACGAATATCCCTATTGTTTTCAAAATTAACTTTACTGATGTTTATATGATTATTAGCAAAGGACTTTCTTTTCCAGTGTCATTTTGATTTCGGATTTTCAGAATGAGAGAACAATCGAGAATAAGTTCAGTCTATTCTGCTTCGACCAATAATTCTGGAATTGGGAATTATCACTGGTGTCTCGTGAAACTAGAGCTCATAAATCGACCATCCCATTCATCAATAATTGAGTAGCCATGGGAATTATGCGTGCTAACATTGTGGTTGTATTATAGTCACAGCCGCTTGCCACACCGACCTTCAGTGGATAGCTTGAAAGAGGAGCTTTTTTGTTTCTCTTATGCAGACATGCCGGCCGCCCGTCAGCGGCGACCAGAATCATTAAACACACAAATACACGCCAGTCTCTGTGCTTAGATGTGATGGACGCGGACGGCACTAGAGCACAGACAGAAGAACAGACTGGGTAGGAGAGAGACATTACAAAGGGAAATGCTTAAAGAATGTTGAGGGAATGTTGGTCGGATCGTTGCTGTTTGGTCGGTTTGAAGGCTACTATTTCCTGAGTTACTTGATTGGTTGACTGACGGGCTAGCTGTTTGATCGTTCTGGTGATCGGTTGATCAGTTGGCTGGTAAACTGTTTGTTGGTGGCTGAGTGGATTGGAGGTTAGATGAGGGTCAGTGTTGCTTCGTGGGTTAGTTGTTTGATTGGTTCACTCGGTGCATGGATGGTCAGTTGGTTGGTCGAGGAGTTTACTTATTTAGCAGACTGATGTGATTGTAGTTTGGCTAATGTTTCTTGCTTTATCAGTTGTTCGGTTGGTTGATCTAATGTTTGGATTTAAGAGGCTGCCAAGCTCCTTTGCCATTGAATGACAGGATTCTCCGTTATTTGACTGATTCTGTGGGTTAGATGTGTGCTCGGTTGACTAGGTGCATAGTTGGTCGCTTGTGTGCTTGTTGCATATACGGTGGCTTGGTTGATTATTGGGGAGTCAATAATGTTTTTGATTGTAAGAACAACTAATATTATATCAACGTTCTAGACCGAATGTGAGCTTATGTGACTAGAATGCAATTCTGTATACATCGATTGAGAACCAACGTATTGAAATTGACAAGAGTTAGTTGTAAGAACGTTACAAGCCCGTTAATACTTTGTAAGTATGATCCTATTCGGAGCGTGTATCAGTATGTTTTACATGGTGCCAAGTTGTGCCTCGCAACAGATCCCAATTCCCACACCGGATGAAGCAGAGATGATACGTACAAGCAGTGCCCCAAACAGTTTTTCCCCAGAGAAATATATAAAGTGTTCCGTCTGTAACAAGTAGTCCCTTTAGTATGCCTTAACCTTAACTCTATCCCCTTACCGTATGCCTATATATAGGGTAAACTTCCCAAAATGCTATAAACTGTGTTTCAGATATTAAGTGATCTCAATACAAGTTATAAATACGTTTCCTCTTAGCACACATGGAATGAAGTATGTATTGCATTTTATTGAAGGCTCTATAAGGGGACAGTTTGTTCGACACAGGGGAGGAGGAGAGGATATGTTGGACTGAGGATGAAGTCCGCCGATCCTTCATACAGTTGTACTGCCGACCACCACGCCTTCAACAATAGGCCCTCACCATTAACTCTGACATGGCTTATTGCATGAGACAACACACCTTGAATGGATGGTGCTTATCTGACACCAAAGATTGAAAAACAGGAACACCCCCGGGATTACCTGATATAGCTGTATAGTAACTTAAACCGTCAACTGCATCATATAAATGTGAGCTGTTAAATGACTAGTGTTATACCATGTATAGGGGACAATGCTAATCAAGAAACGATAATAGTCCAATCGGCAGAGCTAATGGTAAAGTAGACACCAAATTCGCCCTTGCATGTGATTTGCTATTATAACCTCCTACTTACTTACCAAGGTACACGAAAATAACATCTCAAAGTCCAGGATCTTTCATTACACGTACCTCCAGAGATTAGTAATAATTCCAATTTCCAAAGGATTGAATAAGATTACAGGTTACATAGCAATCATGGATCATTAGAGTTGCTGTTCAGATGTACATTAGTTATATCTGTTAAATCTATGACGGACAACTCTTTTGAATAATTGGTTACTCATGGGCTTTGCTCAGGGGTAGTCATTGCTTCCCCCGGTGTCCCCCTCTACCACGCACCCCATGCGCCCCTCCTGCCCCCTCGCGGCTCTCTCACATACCGCGCAGTCACGTGGTACGTCCCGGTCCGGACCCCGGCCTCACTTCTCCTCCACCCGTCCTGCAGTACACACGTACTCCAGTACCTTTTTCGTTTCTTGGCCACGTGCTCTCGCCTCATACTCCCCGAGTACAGGCTAGCACACCATACACGCGATACGGTACATACAGTGATAGGAGAAATGGGTCCAACTACGAGGAATACCCCGATGCCCAGCACATTGAAGCCGCTGGAGGCTACGGCTGAGTCGGAGGCCACTCTCCAAGGAACGGCCGAGTCCTCTAACGAGAACATCAAGTCGGTCTCGGACAGCGGGCAAACGGTCAAGACGGCTAGGATCTCCAAACTCGAGTCGAACATGGAGAAGATGGGTAAAACCATGGAGAGTATGTTCGAGACGATGCAGGCCATGGCACAGCAACGGTCGCCGACCAGAGCTACGCAACCCACGGTACGAGAGGCACCCTCCACGGCCGAGGACCGCACAAGAGACTGGGCCCAGGATCAAGCCTCCAGACTACCCGCACCCAGACAGCTTAGAGACCGCTACGTGAGCGAGGATCATCTCCAGCGAGAGATGGACCGTGAGGGAATTCGTCACGACCGTACGGCCGGTAGGTTTACCTCTGATTTGACCGTATCAAAGTTGATCTCTAAACCCTACATGTATGTTGAACGTGAGGGCCTCTACACGCTGTCTCAGAAACTCGAGGTTAGGGGAAGCCTGGGACCCATGGAGTACGTTAGCGCGTACTTGCTGATGATGGAGGACGACCGGGCCGTACCCGAGGGCGACCGCCGGGATATGTACAGGCATCTCTCTCAGGTATCAATGGATGCCCAGACACGGCCCTGGGCCGCGGTTAGGAGGTGGTCAAACTACATCTTTGAACAGGTGGAGGCCTGGCGTGTGTACTGGTCGGACCACGTGCGCATTCAAGACGAGCGCGTACGCCTAGCCATGACGGCCGCCACCAGCGCCCCTAACAGTCAAGACGGAGGCAGGGACGGGGCTCGAGAGCTTCCCTGCCGGGGGTACAACTCCAAGTGAGGGTGCCGCCTACGGAACGGGCACCAAGACGGGGCGATCAAATGGATTCATGTTTGCTCTTTCTGTGATTCGGTAGGGCGGATGTGCACGCACTCTATACACGCGTGCAACAGGAAGCTCGTGTACGGTGCGGGTTATGACAACGCTGCACCAACATCCGCACCCGCCCCACGCAGGACGCCGTACGCCGGACACACGGTCCGCCCTACCGAACTAGGAGTGCAGAAAGAACACCCAACGGCTTCAAAAAACGGGCCGGACGCGCCCCGCGAGTGAGCGTGGCGCGAGCCGCACCCCTCGCCCTCGGTACAAGTGCACTCGGCGAGGGGTACCCGGTCAAGGAGTGCACGACTGATGACGTCAACCCCCCCGTGACAACAACACCGCGTGCCGCGCACTTGGGGGGAAGCACGGACAATGCAACCCCGCCCACCGAGGAATACACTCCCGTGTATGAGGGTGTTAGCAGGGAGACGGAGCAATTGGCTTGGCAATTGCCCCGGAGGACGGCGACGAATCCACTCTAATCGACTTCGCTGCCGAGACCGGCATCCCCATCGCCGGAGTCCGGACCGACCCCGAGGCGTTCGCCGGACAAAGGAGGGACCACTGGCCGCAGTTCGCGGCGCCCGGGCCGCCGGGGCACGCCCACATCTATGATCTTGTGAGGCGCACGGGCCTACCCAACGCCCTCAGGGCCCATATCGAGATCCCCACAGACCTCAACATTCCGGTCTGGGTCCGATACCTCTCCGGAATCCCAGGCAAGGAGGAATTGACGGACTCTATCAGGTTCGGGTTTCCTCTGGGCTACGCCGGTAGGGCGGATGTGCACGCACTCTATACACGCGTGCAACAGCGATACCTGCGGGGTACCCAACCACCCCAGTGCTACAGGGTACCCGGAGCAGGTGGATAAATTCATCAGGAAGGAGAAGGGGTACAGCAACCTCATGGGGCCGTTTGAGGCCCCCCCTTTCCTACCCTGGTGCCACGTGTCGCCTCTAATGACACATGAGAAAAGAGGAACCACCGACAGACGCGTCATAACGGATATGACATATCCCAAGGAGGACAGTGTTAACGGTTATATCGTCAAGAACTCAGTGTACGGCGAGGAGAGGGAGCATGGCCTCCCGACCGTGGACGGGTTTGTCGGCCGCCTGGTGGCCTCAGGGCCTGGGAGTTTTATGTCAACCATCGATATCTCCCGGGCGTACAAGAACTTCAGGTGTGACCCCCTCGACTGGCCGTTGCTCTGTTTCGCGTGGGAGGAGGGCTACTACTGTGATACGGCCATGCCGTTCGGTGCCCGCGCCTCCTCCTACCACATGCAGTGTGTAGCAGATGCAATAGTTAAGATTCTCAGCCAGAAGGGGGTGGAGGCCGCCATGTATCTGGACGACCTCATCATCCTCTCCCCCGACGGGCAGAAGGCGGCCTCCGACTTCGCGATAGCCCGAGGGCTCTTTGAGGAATTGGGTCTCCCCGAGGCCCGAGAAAAAGCACAACCCCCCAGCCAAATCGTCACGTGGCTCAGTATCGTGATCAATTCCCTGGACATGTCGCTCACCGTCCCCGAGGACAAGCTGCATGAGGTCCGGGAGCACGTCAGAGCGGTCGCCCAGAAACGGTCGCTGACCAAACGCCAGCTGCAGTCCATACTCGGGTGCGTGTTACATGTAGCCAAGTGTATACGGCCGGCACGCCCCTTTGTGAGTAAGCTGCTCGAGGCCCTCCGGGGTATGGCCGGCTACTACATCAATATCAACTCTGAGATGCGGCAGGACCTTGAGTGGTTCCTGCGCTTTGCCGAGGGTTGAAACGGCCATGCCCTCATCCCGCGAGGTCCCCCAACCAAGTGCCTGATCGTGGACGCGTGCTTGTCTGGCATCGGAGGAACGGACGGGAGGTATTCTTACTCCGGCCAGGTCTGTTCGGTGAACGACCCTGTTACCTGCATCGCGGAGCTCGAGGCCCTGAACACGGTTTACGCGATGTGCACGTTCCTCACGGACCGTGACCGTGGCACCCGGGTGGAAGTCTACTGTGACAACATGGGGACCATCCAGGCACTCCGGTCGGGACGCGCCCGGAACCCCGTCCTGGCCGAGTGTGCCCGTCAAGCCTGGATGGTACAAGCCAGACTACAGGTAGACTTCGTCTATACCCACGTCCCGGGTGCCCTCAATACCGTGACCGACGCGCTCAGCAGGGCTCACCTAACCTCGAGAGACTTTGACACGGCCTCGATGTATCTGAAATTCCATTCCCTCGTCGAGGTCATGCCTTGTACCCACGTATCGTTCAACCCTGTGTTGCGTCTCACCTGCAGATCCGGCGCTACGATCGCTCCTGACGAGGGCATTCTGCCGCAGGATGGGCGCCGACCCCCAGAAACCTACCGTCAGCTTTACCACGGCGTACCTCGAGTACGTCGCGGACCACGCCCCCCTCGCCGGCGACGGTCGTGAACCAGCTATCACACATGCGGTCGCACCTGCGGCTGACGGGGGGGGACGTCGCGCCGACGGAGGACTTCAGGGTGAGACGCGCACTCGAGGCCATGAGGCCCAACAAAACTTACCAACCGAACGTCAAGCCGGCGGTGCCGATGGACGTCCTCAAGGCAGCCCTCGCGGCCCTCAACATATCACCCCTACACATCGCTCTGTGGGCCGCTATCCTGGTGATATTCTACGCGGCACTGCGACAGAGCGAGGTCGCCCCACCATCTCCGACGAAGTTCGACTCGACGCGACACCTGTCACGCCAAGACGTCGTGGTCACGCCCGGACAGGTGTCAATACACGTCAAGGCGGCCAAAAACATGCAGATGGTGGGGGAGGTAAAGACAGTAATCCTACAGGCCTCCCCCGAACCGTCCTCGTGCCCGGTGCGGGCAATCAGGAAGATGATCACGGCCGCCCCCACGGCCAGCCCCGAGGACCCGTTCTTACTCCTGGCAGACGGCCAAGTACTCACGACTAGAACTCTGAGCAAGGAGTGGAAAGTGCTGCTACTCACCGCTCATCACCCGCCGACTACACACTCCACAGCCTCCGTAAGGCTGCCGCTACTCAGGCATACCAAGCAGGTATGCCAGAGCTATCCATCCAGCGCTATGGCGGCTGGAGGTCTAATTCCCACCGACAATACATCAAGGACACTGATGCTAAGGCCGTTAACCTTGCTCTAATTCGGTCCCTAAACAAACATTCATAATTTTCTCCCACCCCCCCTCACCTTTTACTGGCCTTCTTGGCATTTTCATTATATTATACAATTACGTATGTATTGTCTATACAACTCTATTGTATATCATATTTTAATATCTTAATAATTGAATTGCATTATACCGTCAATTATCATATATCTACTTTTACTTACCTTCATATTCACATTACATTTTAATATGTCGTCCAGTAAGGTCGCCATAAATATTTTACTGCATTTTACTACATAAAATTAAATAAAATTTTATACTCCCAGCTACTGCTTCTCTACTTTCATCCGGGGATAGGGTAATGACGTTTGCGTAGATTGGTACAAATCTATCATCATCATGAGTAAAGTCTGCATTTAGTTATGAGTAAGTTGACAGATAAAGTCTCGTTATAGAAGAGTCATATAACCATGCGGGAGCAGAGAAAAAGCTCTTGCCTATTTAATTATGACCCAAGCTAGGGTCACTAAAACCCAGCATCAAGCGCTGACCACACCAAGTGCAGTTGCCTTTTAGAACATGCTTGCACGCGCTAAATACATCATCTAGAGTCAGAGGAGGTGTGAAGCGCAGCGCCCCCTATACAGACTTGGTTCATATATATGATCGCGGCTGCCTCACAGTGCCACTCTCAAACATGCCAGCAAGGGGGAAGGAGGTCTGAGAAGAGCCCACACCAAAACATGCAAAATGCAAATAGCTCTTGTGTCATGAATAACAGGCCGATTTTGATAAACATAACATTGTTAGAAACCTAAGACATGGGCCTATTTAGTGATATACATGTCATATACCTGTGCTATGGCTAAGGTTTCCTGTTGTAGGTTGAACATTGGAATTTGTGAGAAAAAAGGCTGTATTCCACAACACAAAACAACCATAAAACGTGGAGCTCTATTGAGCTCTATTGTGGTTTGGAATAAATTAGATGCCACTCTATCAATATCTGAAAAGATTTTTGATAGAGCTCTAACAGTTTGTATGTAGTAGCTGTTACTATTTAGCCTATTTTTCCTATACTTTATCATAGGAATCTGCATCAGCTGTCATTTGAGTCCATGCCAAAACAATAGGGGGCGCTGCGCTTCACACCTCCTCTGATCTAGAGTTAAGAGGGGTCTATATAGACTTTCAGGGTACTGCATACAAATTATCCCTTCACTATCTGTGTGCTATTCACTGTGATATTGAGAACAGAGCAGGAAGCCAGAGTCAAGTCTCTTAGAGGCGTGCCTAGCTGACCATGACCAATCACTCAAGACCAAAATACCTCAAGACCCACTGGTGCTTGATTTGTTTGGATCCTAGATCTTAGGCAGTTGCAGAAATTGCAAGTTGGCTGGTGCAATTGGGATACAGAAACCTATCTATAGGCTAAATCTTACTTATACCTTTTAATTGTTATTCTTTTATAATAGCACGCTCATTCATCTAGGATGAACATACTATTTGCTCCTAGTATAAAGACCTATCGATCTTTAAATATTCATATGCCCACTAACATTTCACAGAAAAACTTTTCCAATGTTAACACCTGATAGACTGATATATTCCTGTTTATGTTATGTAGTGGCCGAGTTTCAGGTATGCTGGTCCAACTCGCAAACCCGCAGCTGTGTTTTACCACAACCATCCAGCACCGCTGGCTCTATTCGCGATCGCAGAGAAGGCCCGAAAGTCTACAACCCTGCTGATACCCAGGAACTCTATCCTAGGGGAGGACATGAAGGTCTACCAACCCTTGGCAAAGACCTGGGACTCTCTTAACCCAGCAGAAGGGGAGACCCAAAGGCCTACATACCTTGGCAGAGAACAGAGGCAGAGCTCTGTAGAGGGACTGCACTTAGTCCCTCCACCCCAGTGTGTCCAGGCTAGGCTGAGCAGGCTTCTTATATATATACACCTGCTTGGCCTCAATGGGCATGTGCAGAAACCGCTGGGTTCCCATTGGTTTGTCTGTATGAGTCTGGTACCCAGCTGACCGTTCAGCTTTGCCGAGGCCTTTTCCACTACTACAGAACAAGCTCTATTCCCAATGAGATTTATATTGATAAAACCTAGTAGAGCGTTAGCAATTATTACAATTTATGATACCCACTACTCAGTAGAGAATATAGGGAGATGCACTGACAATGATGAAGTAATAATGGTGAAGTTCTAAGGCTATTAGTTGACCAAATATGTTAGGTATAATGATACCATTATAAATCTACTCAGGTCTAATCGTAAAACCGGATGAGTTTTAATCTGGGCTCCCATATGCGACGACTGGAGTTTGGCGTAGTGATATCCGGAGCCCAGATTAAAACGAATAAGGTTTTGGTTTTATCCTACCCCCTGTGAACGATATTTTTATGTGAGGATAATAACAATAAACATGATAAAAACTTTCTGAAGTCCTCCATATAGCTCTCCTTGCTGCTCTTAAGGAGCTTGGAACTACTTTCAGCTGCTGATCTCTGATTGGTCCATTTTTTGTATGCTCCTAGGAGCGATTTTTTATCCGTATGCGACATACGGGCGCATACGGAAAGTCAATGTTAAGTCTATGGGATTTTATATTAGGGGTAGGATAAATATATATCATTTGCCTTAAGTAATGTTTGTACGTACCGTTGCTGGGCTTGGTTATAGGCTCTCAGCTTGGGCATAGAATGATGTTTTAGAGGAAACTATGTTCCGGTGAGAGAAAGTAAAAGTTACAAGGTAAGGCCCGGAAAAATTACTGCTCAAGGTCTTGGCCGCGGGCAGTAATTTTTCCAAGCCTTACCTACATACCTTCAAATGTGGTTTAAAAATGGTTATTAGCGTTGTAGGCTCACACACCATCAAACCCGAAGTCAGATCCAACCTTATCAAGTAACTTAACACTCTATGTTTTCGCCCCACTTTTCATATGAATTTTGTAATAGGCGGTTTGATTGGTCTAAATGTCAACCTTGGGTAGTATACAGCAACCTTGCGTAGTATACGGCAACCTTGGGTAGTATACATAAGATACTCCACCCCCAGAACGTGGTGAAAGCATAGAGTGTTCGCCCATAGGTATTTAGGAATCCTCTTTAGATCAGATCATTTATAAAACACAGTGTTGACCTTCGCGTATAAAAGAGTGTTTTACAAAGAAACAAATTGGCCAGAATGCAATGGCAATACCTTGCACTGTGCACACTGTGAATGTCAAATAATGATTAAAGACCAATCTTGATCTATGCGTCACCATGACACTTTCCTGGGGAAAACAGTTTGATCCCTCTGCGATAGGCCATGTACAAGTACCCGCTGACAGAACACCGGAAGGCCAATCCCCATAAATCGTCCCTGGTCGTGATAAACACGCCTGGTGCTCTCTGTGCGTGGTCTGGTGAGCTGACACGCCACTAGAGGACGCGTTGTATGCTTAATGGGACTCCTTCCCGAGTTCCTACAAATCCCCACCTTGTATTAAAGAATTATCACTTATCTGTGACTGAAAGGATTTTTGTACATACATATCTCTTTCTGGATAACCAGATCCGATTTCCCATGTCTGAATATAGCTCAAGAAAAGTTACAAACCAGGTCTCAGTATTAATATGAAGGCTTTGAATGTGTACCTGCTCTTTAAAGGGGAAATGGTGAATGCATACAGGAAATGTCCGGATTAAGGACGAATCAATGACACATTCTAAATGGCAACATAGTTTTAGATGTGTATCTATCTGCTAAATAATTTAATTGAGTAACATGGACGGAGCTATGCCATGGTCAGGCTGGATCTGGACAATGTTCGTTTTAACTCGATTATTTGTAAAGGTAGCCCTATACCATAATGAGTGACTGACTCGAAATAAAATAGGAAAATCTGAATACAAAGTTAAAGTCACGAACCAAGGATAAATCTTATATGCATATCGATGAATTTAAGCTTACCTACATATGTATATATAACAGTTGACTGATGGATTGGTATCAATTGCCGTACTTAACGTAGGTCACTTATATGACTATTGATATGACAAGTTGACACTCTGTATGCTAGTGTGTATGGCAGTGTTAGATCATGTATGAAAGGGTCCGATTTTCCATTATGAATAAGATCACCAAAAAACAGGTCATAGTTGATATCATATGGCCGATGAAGCACGTCCCATAAGACATAGCATTCCAGTTAATTTCACCTAGCTGCTCTTTGAGGTTGCGTCCTACCAGATGGCATTGAGAAAGTCCCTGGTTGCCGGCGGGTGCCAGTAGCTACACAGAGGCACTGTTTGAGGCCGGCTACCGGCGATTTGGCACGGTCCCAAAAGCGCAACCCGTCCAGAAAACGACAAAAGTCGTCTGCTTTTTTGGCGGAAAATCTATCAGTGCGAGCTTTGTGCTCGTCGCGCGCCACATCGAGAACTGGACAAAGCCTGTCACCGTCCAGCTCAGACAGTCGTCATCGGACGGCAGTATGTGGAGCAATGATTCCCCCTTGAGAGCATGATTCGCAAAAATTGGGTCAACAAATACAAAATCCATGTAACAGCCTTTCAATAGTGCCTTTTGTGGTAATTATGTTCGTGCAGATGGTTCGTAACATTTGCAAGAACCATCCGGTATTATTTCTATAATAAAACCAAAATGTTTAGAATATATACAAGTATTGCAAATCCGAAGCAGTTGAAATATATATGTATGTATAAATGCTATTTAAACAGGGTTTTAACGGATGGAAATGCCGTTCAGGTTAAAGAGAATGAACACGTTTTTGGTGTGGTTGTACCACACGTGTTTAGAAATGGTTTATCATTGGATGTTACCTAATTCATACCAGTCCCACGCATCGTAGCTCAGTGTAGGCTGACCGTGTTCTTTTAATTTCCATAAAATATGAAAAATATTATAATAATAATTTCTATTGCTTTCCCATAAAATTTATCCTATTTATGCGGTATTCTTGCTCACATTACTGACTTCTCACATAGTTCATCTTAGAAACCCAGTCTTCGTGACCCACTGAATGTACATCGACTCTGAGAACGTGACACCAGTTAATACTCACAATGTATATCAAAGACACTAAAATTCTGGTACGAGTTGTACTATGTTGAAGCAAATATCATTCACCGATCAAAATCTATAATTTATGCAGAAGAAATGTGACTCTGAGATAATCAGTGGTTCGTCGGTAAATCGAGGACATTTGGTAGATCGCAGATGAAATGAAAACGTCAAGGATTGCATTGTAATCAAACTATTTATCCCACTCCTCATATGAAATCCCATAGGCTTAACATTGAGATTCCATATGCCATGCTGACTGGAGTTTTATATGCCACTAGTGGCAAACATAATTATTATCACGTAATATTCCAAAATTGAGGAGACAGGGTAGGATAAAATCAAAACCTGATTCGTTTTAATCTTGGCCACCACATGCCACTCCTGGAGTAGGGCTCCAGACTTCACTCGGCTTCGCCTCATGAAGTCACTTTGCCAAACTCCAGTCGTGGCATACGGTGGCTAAGATTAAAACTCATCCAGTTTTACGATAGTATGTGCAAAACTGTATCATAACCGCTCAATGAAAAGGAATGGTGTTTTGAGAGTAAAACACTATTAAACAAACTGTGAACAATCATAAGAACGAGATATTTATTGTATATGATTAATCAAAGATGCCCAATAGGGTTTTAGTAAAGTTTGTTAATGATTAATGGTAATAATGTATTTTTCGTATAACACGGACTACGATGGTTGATGGCAAATGAAATAATGCAGAGATCTGAAAAATATGAAAGTGGCGTAAATTTGCGTAAACATGACTCCAACTGGCCTATCCCCAGGATTAACATATACGTTTAATGCCGCGTGCGAAAACATGACGCAAATAGGAGGGTGTTGTTAACACCCGAGGGGACATATATATACGCATAGGCCTACATAGGCGTAAACTGAACACACATAATCTCAAAATCTTGTCCGGTGAAAGCAATTCAAATAAAGCATACTAATAGCTATCCAGATATAGATAAAAAAAAGTTATAACATTTTGATATCGTGGCAACCTTACGACATTTTCATTTGTAATGATATCTTAGCTAGTGCCACTTTGGTCAACGTGCGAAAGAGTCATGAGAGGTGTATTTGAGAGATAAACTCTGAGCCATCTTTCCATGTCCAGAGTATGAGCTATTCTTGGTTGAAGCCAGAGGCATTTGTGTAAAGATAAATGCATGAATGTGATGGCCTCTTGTGCTTGGGTACGCCTATCATGGGCAAAGAGTTTACCTTAGCTAATAGATAGGCTCACGAAATACGCTACAGTAATATTTGATAAATCCTGTCGTAAATATTGCGCGATGGCCGGCCGCACAGACGCCGCTGACTTCTTCCTTCATAACATCCGCTATAGATCAGCAGGCGGTGCTTTATGGCCGTGACATACACAAATAATGTATACCTTTCCTTCCCGCGCGCCCCACCAGCTGAGATGTGGGGCGCCGACAGCCATCCAATAAGCCCCAAGAGTCAGCGGGGGTCTTTGTCCTTGTTCTCGTCGGGCTTCCTCCTCTACTTCCTTCTCCAACACGCCCCCATCCACCAAGCTCCTGTCGGCAGCTTTAACCGCCAACGATTCAGTGACACATTCCAGCCAACTCCTGAAGCTTGCCACACTTTCTTCTCCTGCTTACAACTACTGCATGATCCTACCACCATATGCCATCTTCCTAAAAGCTTGCTTATGGTTAGCTTTTCCTGTCATCACCATGTCTTTCAGTCCTTCACCCATCTGTAACTTTTCACACTACTTATTGGTCTTTAGATAGCATATAGTTCCTCTATTCCACTCTCCTCAATCTGCCTGCCACACATCTTATCGCCACATTGCACCATTGCCAATGCTCCTGCCATTGCCTATCACTTACCATATTGCTTGCCATTTTTCTCCATCGCATTTTGCCCTTCCTATTTGCCTGCTACCCCACTCATTCCTTTCACTCCTGCATTTATCTATAAGCTTTTCATGCCACTGGCTGCAGCTCTTTTCCTTGCCTGCCACTTACCTTGTTGCCTGCCACTATTCCTGTTTTTCCCCTCCAGTAGCTTGCTGCTTATTCTGTAGCCCACATTGTGGTAAGCAATGTTGACTAAACGAAACCTGATAAATCGGAATATACAAATTGGGAAGATATACTTGCCTCTAGTTTACTGTCTCGGTAGGTATTTGTCGGTGGTAATAATGCTACATGCTCACGTTTATAATTGATCTGTAGATTGTTATCAGTGTACTGCACTTCCCATCCATTTGGCTGCCGTTCCTCCCAATGCTTACTGCTCCATCTATTGCCGACCATTCCTCGAACTGATTGTTACCCTCTCCATATCTTCAAATTGCCTAATACTCCTACCCCTCCCATTGACTGCATGTACGTCAGCCGTCTATGTGCAGCCATTGGAATTCCCTTGCGTATGATCCAACATCTGCCGCTTAATCCTGACGTACACCTGCCTCCGTCCTCCTCCGATCCCATCCCTAGCCTATGCAATATCACGCACAATAGACTTATAGCCCTACCTACCTTCACCCGCTGCCTGTTGCCCCGCTCTACCTTATATGCCCAATGGCCTATATTTACTGATATAGGTGGCGAATGATTTGCCTCCCACTATCCACCTCTTGCTCGCGCTATCATCGTTACAAATACCCAACTTTAAGCTGTCTGCTTCTTTCAAACCAAAAATCAATGGCCTGCTGTTTTATGAGTTACATGAACTAGTGAAATTGGAATTTCCTACACCACTCAACCCTTTTCTTGCTGCTGAGAGTTGCTACCTGCGCTCCCAACATCACACTTGCCTCGCTCCTTGCTCACCCTCCTGTTTTTCACCGCTCGTCGACAAGACTACTTAATGGCGACTTCCCGCGTTACCCCTCGCGCCACCTATACAGGAAAGAGGGGAGGCTAGCTCCCCGTCATGTTTTACTGCCGGACGTTGCTGAAGAGCGCCCCAAGTGGCAGTTACGCCGGGCCCGCCTGCCGGACACAAGCGACAGTGCGAGATGGCCGTAAAAGGTGGGCGTTATACACGGCGCAGGGGGAACGAACCTTAAGGAGCTTATCATTCCGGATTTTACGGCCCAAGTGATTTGCTAATCCAATAACACCAAAAATACCCCGAGTTAACAATAAAGCCCTCCGCCCGCCCTGGATATAAACCCTAAAATTTCAAGCAGTAGATCATTTTCGCCAATTTTAAGCGTCTCTCCAGACGCGGGAAATTGGTCTAAGCGCACGTGGGGATCCGTCATAATTCCCAGTAATTCGGCCATTACGGGTGGCGGCAGGGAGGGGCTGGGATTAACGGGGGTAATTTGTATGGAGATGTGAAGCGGGGACAAAGCCCGGGTCGCTGGCCCTGACGGTAAAGTCGGCTTTACGTCGCCATCTCACTTCTCCGTCAGGCCGTGAGAGGCCGGTGCTAGCCGCCGCCGAGAATTTATACCCGTTATAACGCGCTCGGTTACCGCTGCCTTCTCATAGCACCGGCTGCTACCAAACGTGCCAATTAACCGCAGCCCCACTCCTCCCCCAACCACAACCTCCCCGGCCTCCCCTGCCCCGCCCTACGTTGCCCCGCCACATCCCCTGCGCCCGCCCGACCGTTTTAAGGCTGGCTTCCCCACAGTTTGTTCCTCCTGGTTCCGCTCCGGTTCTACATTTTTATCCCATATCCTCTTGCTTTCTTCCGATACTTCCCGCTAATGGTTTTTGTCCGAGGTATTATGCTCTACCTGCACTGTGCCATACTACACATGTCAACGTATTTCATCACTTTTGTTCAGGTCCCTACACACTCACACTTTATCCGATTCTCTTCTTTGTTCCATTCAATGCAGTTGCCAGACCCGCAGTTATGTGCCACTGCATGCGTTCACATCAAGTTTGTCTCACCTTATGTAGTACTCTTCCCTTTCCACCCAGGCTTATCCCTTTTAGCTCCTCTGTTTCATTTCTTACCGTGTCCCATTCTCTTCTCCCAAAATCTAACTTCCTAGATACCCCTTCCATCTCTTCATCGATTGCCGTTGCGCATTCAGGCATTCAGTGTAACCCAGTCCTGTGCTGTCCTTCCTCTTGCTTCCTGAGGTTTGACACATCTTTTGGTCAATGTCCCACTCCGCCTATCGGCTTAAGTATCCTGCAACGGCGAGCCTATAAACTCATATCAAACATTACCGTAAAGCATATACCCCCTCAACCCCTATTCACCACACCATTATTGGGGATGTGATTTAGCCAACTGAAGGTCAGGATCATATATCATACGGATTTGTATAAATCATTTTATTTACCCTGGAATCGATAAGGCAACATTCTGCCTGTTTACAACTATCATCCAGCAAATGTAGTATTAACTCGTACTCATGGAATGTATAATAACTCTGACCTAGCAGACTGACTAACTAATAACATAATAATCATGCAGTGATATGTACAGTGTATACATACAATAAATAGATATTTTCCAGTTAAGGCCGATCAAGTGAAGATTGTACAATGACGTGGTCAAGTGTTTAAAAAAAAAGAAAAAGAATACAACTCGGCTCGTACATTGCATACCATCGAATATCATTAGAGTTTTGTAGCCACATAGCTTGAGTGTTAGCAATGTATAAGGTTGCTTTGTTTGGATACATGATAATATCATTGAATCTAAGTTAGAGACAAAGTGAATTATAGATAGGTAGTACTGGTAGGATATGAGACGTTTTTGCAGGGGTTAATTCTAGGTTCCTTGTAAAAGAAATAGGGGTGGCACTAATCAGGTTTCCCCCCCCCCCTTTATTTACACTTAAAAGGAAAAGGGATCTCTTTCATATCTACATATTTTTTCTTTTCGGGACTCTCTTTTTTTCTTTTGGTCACGTCACCTGACCACATTGGTCACGTGGTACTACGTGAAGGGAAATGAAGTGTATGACTTGTGAGCTGTTGTCCAGGAAGTGGGCACCCCATTCCATTTAAGGTAGAGTGCCAGCAAACAAGGCCTTTACCTTTATTCAATAGACTTACCGTTGTCTCACGCAATTCATGATTGAATCAGTAAAGATATAAAAACAAGTAAAATATTGAAAAATATATGATAGGACGAAATAGCTTGAATCACAGCAACAACATTCTAATATTGGATCAGGGTTTCATCTAGATAAGAAGCAAGGTGCCTTCGAAACACTATTTCTATGAATAATTTCAAGGTCGATACTAATTATAAGCGTAAAAGGGAATCAGAACGGGTTTTCTTACAGAATATTTGTCATCGAATTAGAATCAATTTTCGAAATTACTGGTGGAATTAGTTACCCTGATGGGATATGTATCTTATCTTCTACAGTGCACTCTCAGTAATGCGACCATTTAGGCCCAGTCACTAATGTGGTCTTAAAAGCGGGAGTGTAACTATATCATAAAGTCTCATGATCAAAATCTGGCATCAAAGTTTGTTTTGAATTAGGTATAGCTCTGTCGTGACAGAAGCTATAATCGCCGTATTAGCTGTATCGGCTTTCCCAGCACCATTAGTATGGCCTGCTCCTAGATCGTGTCATCACGAAACCCATTACGAATTCATCACATATACCTTTCATCTATGGTGTTATACAGTCAAATGTGAATTGGGAACCTTGTTCAAATCATACAATCACTCTCATACATTATGACATGGGACCCGCAGGACCGATTTCCTTTCTGTTTACCCAGATTTTAGTGCACGACTTTGATGTTCCAGCTCTGATACAGTTATCCAATCAGCTCTCACGTTAACACTCAGACGACTATCACGGTTTTTTATATATTGGTCCCATTTACTATACAGAAAGTACAGTTGTACAAACCTCAGTCGTGGTCGTCCTAGCATTCACTCATACTCACAGACTTCTTATATATTTGAGTCTAAGGCCCGGCGTCCACCTACTATAATAGAAATTTAGACCTACCGATATGGCTCCGATACAAAAAGTAAAAATCATAGACTTATCGGGAGGGTCCATATCGTAGACAATTGTCTAGACATGCCACTTAACAACGCATCAAAATGGGTCTCCTGTAAAAAAAAAAAAAGGTGATAACAGTCCTGATATGCCCAGCGAGACAACGAGGGCACAAGTGCATATCTTGAGGTGTTATTTTCATTTTTAGATATACAGTGCACTATGATTCAGGAATTATCAAATCCATAATGTTTACCAGTATACATAGAACAACAATGAATCTTTTTCAGGCACTAAAAGCTCTGTTCCAAGCTCTTACATTTTCCGGGCACAATACTCTGCAATGCTCCTGTTTAGCCACCAACATTTCAACATGTTGAAACGTCAAAGAGACACTATGATATGGGTTTTTCATCGGGAAGAATCCTAGACCCCATTTTTAATTGGAACCTAACCGCAGAGACGTGATCAACTGCCCCAATGAGTGGTCACCTTCCGAAGCGATTTCGATTCTTTATCAGGAGGGGCATCATTAGAAGGAAACCCACTAGATGAAACTAGATGGTCCGTACTCCACCGAGTTTGTCTGCAGAGTCTGCGGTCAAACGAGGTGGAGTATGGACCAAGTTAGTTTCATCCAGTTGGTTTCTGATTTTATCTCACCCCGTATAACATTATTTATTGATAAAATGAATCACCCGATTAGCCATTGAGTATTGGGTTCACGAACTTTACGGCTGTGGAGTACGAGTTCCTAATGTTGAGACTATGGAGAGAAGTACCGGGGTGAGATAATATGGCATACCGGAGTGTATCGGGAGCTCAGTGGACGCCAGCCCTAATCCGGCATTTACACTAGATAACTAAAAAACATGGCAAGTGTAGATCACCAAGCAAATAGTCGTGAGGTGGTGCTTGATTAGACCGTGCACCCACCAACGCCGATACATGCCGATTCACACCGATACAAAATGACCAAATCGTAGCCTATCGGGAGGCATATCGTAGCGTATCGGTGCGCGCTGTAACGTGATGGGAGGGTGCGAGAAAAAGGTACCATGGTCCCCATACACCCCGATAAAGCTTACGACATGACCAGCGTTTTCACCAATATCCTATATTTAATCTTTTATAATTCCGGAAATAATACATATTTATGATTGATATTTTACCTGTAGTCTATACATACACAATATTACCATGATTTCGATCTGAGTGGCCGTATTCTCCGCGTAGTTGACGCGTAGTAATACTCCGAGCGATAGCGAGGAGTATTGCGTAGCGTCAACTACGAGTAGAATACGGCCACACAGATCGAAATTATGGTAATGTTGTATTTGTTACTCACTTATTTTTAGATTTAAGCAATAAATATGATCGTTAGAAAACATTTCAACGTAAGTAAGAAGTTATGTTTGGGACTACTTTCATCTCAAAAATTCGTATCCTCCTAGGAGATTCCGCAGGTCCGTATCCTACTCAGTAGCGATCTGTAATCTCCATAGGCTTAGTATGGAGACTCCGTATCAGGTGGGTAATAAAAAACAGTATCATTCAATATTTCATAATGATATTTAAGTTAAAGTATTAAATGATCGATTTGAGACCTTTATCTTTAATCGAATGCCACCATATTTGCAGAGCGGCATCATCATCATATATTCTAGGTATCCTGGTCATTTCAAAATTTTCCGTCTATCATCTCATATGATTTCCCGTTCAAATGTGTCGCCGATACACACCGATACGCACTGATACACTACAACAATCGATACATGATCGATTGTTGTAGACCCTCTACGATACGGGTTTTGTCGTAGCGTGAAGATTTACAGTATTCTACAACTGAAAGTTGTCAGGTGGTGCTAAATTTAAGAATCGCCGCCTATAATCGTCTAGTGTAAGCGCCGGGTTAGACTTATTTGAGACACAAAAGCTTGTACTGTCCTTAAGTAAACAACTAAATATAAATACTTGAACTATACCCTTTCAAAAATCATTTTAAAAGAGTATTAAAATGAGACACGTTTGCAGGTTCTATTGATATATTTTTCAAATTGATCTAAACAACAAAAGAAATCCGTTGTGTTTTAAACAGTTTTTAGATATTTACAAAGAAGTGAAGGCGTTTAAGGATGTAAAGGTGAGTCTGTATTAGCCCAAGGACGAAGACAAAGGTAAGAACACCAACAAAGAAACCAGGTTTTGTTTCCAGCCTTCCGTTATAATAACAACAAAAACGAAATTGTCACCGGATATTATTTTTGGAAATGTCAGCGCCGTTTTGTTTCCATTCTGATCTGAATTGTGGGATACTTATAGGCCGCTGTGTCACAGAATTCCAGAAATAAATTATGTACTAAAAAAGCGTAAACAGCACAAAATATTTCCACTTTGAGCGGAATTCTTAAAGTAATCTGAAAACGCCTACGACCATATACCTGTTGCCTTTGGTGGTGGTGCGTCTCCCTAGTCAAGTCAATCTTCCACCAAATTCATAGAGTTATGCTACTCTTTCTCTCCATCTTCAAGGTAGACAGGTCCAGTTGATTTTACATATCGCTACATATTCCGATGTTCTCATTTATGTTTATCTTCTGTAGGCATTCTTCATCTATTTAACACTATGTTGCTATGTGGTGTTTCAGTTTTTCGACTCGGGTGCAGAGTGTTGTTATCACGGAGATGGTGGTCTATACCAAATGAATTTGAAAATAGGGTCCAAATATCCTTGCCTTTTCTAGTATTTTCTGTCATGCATCTATAAAACAGATTCAAGATTTTCAACTTATCCATGTCCAGCCTAAAATAATGTATGGTTAAGTAAATTGTTCATATTTATAGTCAGAAACACCCATCTATATAAACATAAATTTGCATTTGACATTTAAGACATGCCGTCATTTAAGAATGTAATCGAGCAGTAAGCAGTCAGTACAAAAAAGTGACATTGCGAAACGTGACACACATCCTATACGAACTTTCGCATACATAGCCATACCCTCAGGTCCTGTCACTAGACGCTGGACCAACTGCAGATTTAATTTCACTTTCCTGGAATCTTTCCACTTAGAATTCAGTTGCCTGCGGATCCAATCCGCGTGTGTGCCGGTGGATTGGAGTGGGAGCAAAGAAATACCCTGGAAATCTAGGTCTGCCAGTTCCTTCTACACTGTAAAAAGAACGTCTGCTATGGGTGGCCTAAGGCTATGGCAGGGAACGACAGAGTATTGTCTTGTAGAGTCTGTATGTGTCATACGTAAGCGAGGTCCAGTGAGTGTATATCAGGGTGTGATTGCGATGAAGGCTATTTGAGATAACAGCGCTTGGACAAGGAAATTGTAAACCCATGGGCATTGCTCAGGGGTAATCATTGCCTCCCCGGTGTCCCCCTCTACCGCGCCTCACGGGCGCCCCTCCTGCCCCCTCGCGGCACTCACACACACCACGAGGTCACGTGGTACAGCCCGGTCCAGGCCCCGGCCTCACTTCTTCTCCACCCGCTCTGCAGTACGCACGTACTACAAGCACTAATTTCGTCTTCTTGGCCACGTGCTCGCAGCCTATTACTCCACGAGTATAGGCCAGCACACCATACTACGATAAAGTGCGATAGAACGATAGAGGAGAGTGTACCATGCCGAACACGAGGAATACGCCCGTGGCGAGCACGTCTCAGGAACCTCAGGCGGCCGCAGGCTCCGAGGCCACGGCCAGAGGTACCACACAGGCGTCGAACGACCACGTGGACTCAGTGTCGGAAAATGGATCGACGGTCAAGACGTCGAGAATAACGGCCCTGGAGGGGAACGTCGCCTTGATACTCGAGGCGATAAAAGGTCTACAACGGGCTAAATCTCCGTCTAGGGCATCGCAGCCGGCGACCGTTAGGGAGGCCACCGTCGCGGAGGACCGGACCAGGGAATGGGCAAACGACCAAACATCGCGTCTCCCGGCCCCCCGTCAGCTTCGCGACCGATACCTCCCAGACGAGCTGCTACAGAAAGAACTCGACCGTGAGGGACTACGACACGACCGCACGGCCGGTAGGTTTACTTCAGATCTTCACACCGTTAAATTGCTGTCGAAACCATATATGTATGTGGAACGCGAGGGCCTCTTCACCGTGAATCAGAGGCTCGAGGTCAGAGGCACGCTCGGTCCGATGGAGTATGTAAGCGCCTTTCTGGTGATGATGGAGGACCACCGGGCCGTCCCGGAGGAGGACAGGAGGGACATGTATCGCCACCTGTCCCAGGTATCGATAGATGCCCAGACCCGGCCGTGGGCCGCAGTGAGGCGTTGGTCTCAGTACGTGTTCGACCAGGTCGAGGCCGGTAGGATCTACTGGTCCGACCACGTGCGAATACAGGACGAGCGTGTCCGCCTCGCCATGACGGCAACCACAACGGCGCACGACGGCCAAGACGCGGGAAAGACCGGAGGACGGGAGCTGCCGTGCCGGGCATTTAATTCGGAGAGGGGCTGCCGCCAGCGGAACGGCCACCAAGATGGCGGGATTAAATGGGTGCACGTGTGCTCATTTTGTGATTCCGTTGGCAGGATGTGCACGCACTCCATACACGCGTGCAACAGGAAGCTGTTGTACGGTGGCGGGTATGAGAGTGCTGCACCAACACCTGCACCTGCCCCACGCCGGATGCCCCAGGCCGGACACACCATGCGCACCACCGACCTCTCAGGAGTGCAGAAACAACACCCAACGGCTTCAAAAAACGGACCGGACGCGCCCCGCGAGTGAGTGTGGCGCGTGTAACACCCCTCGCTCCCGGTACGAGTGCACTCAGCGAGGGCGACCCGGTCAAGGAGTGCACCACCCGTGACGTAACACCCCACGTGACCACAACACCGCGTGCCGAGCACGTGGGGGACGCACACAAGCAAACAACCCCGCCCCCTCAGGAATACACTCCCGTGTATAGGGGCGACGGCGGGGATGTGGAGCAATTGGCTCGGCAATTGCCCCGGGAGGACGGCGACGATAACCCACGAATCGACTTCGCTGCCGTTAGGGAATTCTGCGAGACCGGAATACCCGCTCCCGGGGTACGGACCGACCCCGGCACGTTCGCCGGACATAGGCGGGCCCTCTGGCCCCACTTCTCCGCCCCCGGGCCGCCGGGGCACGCCGACATCTACGACCGGGTGCGGCGGACGGGAATGCCCAACGCCCTCGGGGCCCGGATCGAGATCCCCACTGATCTCAACATACCAGCCTGGACCCGCTACCTCGCGACTATACCCGGGAAGGAGGAACTCACGGATTTCATTAGATTCGGGTTTCCCCTCGGGTACGCCGGCCCGGTTACCGACACGCGGGGGGTGCCCAACCACCCCAGTGCTTCAGGGTACCCGGACCAGATAGCCAGGTTCATCGACAAGGAGAAGGGGTATTCAAACCTTATGGGTCCGTTCGAGGACCCGCCCTTTCAGCCTTGGTGTCACGTGTCGCCGTTAATGACACGGGAAAAGAGGGGTACGTCTGATAGGCGCGTGATCACGGACATGACGTACCCCAAGGAATCCAGCGTTAACGGCTATATCGTCAAAAACTCTGTCTACGGTGAGGAGAGGGAACACGGCCTCCCGACCGTGGATGGTTTCGTCGGCCGCCTGGTGGCCTCGGGGCCGGGGAGTTATATGTCCACCATCGACATCGCACGGGCATATAAGAACTTCCGGTGCGACCCCCTCGACTGGCCTCTGCTCTGCTTCGCGTGGGGGGAGGGGTACTACTGTGATACGGCCATGCCGTTTGGTGCCCGGGCCTCCTCCTACCACATGCAGTGCGTAGCAGATGCCATCGTCAAGATACTTGACCGCAAGGGGGTCGATGCCGCGATGTACCTGGACGATCTTATAATCCTCTCCCCGACGGCCGAGAAGGCGGCCGCCGACTTCGACACAGCGCGGGAGCTCTTCAGAGAGCTGGGCCTCCCCGAGGCCAGGGAAAAGGCACAGCCCCCGAGCCGGGCTGTAACGTGGCTAGGGATACTCATAAACTCAGTGGACATGTCCCTCAGTATCCCACGGGACAAACTACGGGACGTGCGAGAACACGTCAGGGCCGTCTCAACCAAACGTTCGCTGACGAAACGCCAACTACAGTCGGTCCTCGGTCGGGTCCTCCACGTGGCGAAGTGTATACGCCCGGCCCGACCGTTCGTCAGCAAGCTGCTCGAGGCCCTCCGGGGCATGGCCGGATACTATATCAACGTCAACTCGGAGATGCGGCAGGACCTCCAGTGGTTCCTGCGGTTCGCCGAGGGATGGAACGGCCATGCCCTGATACCTCGAGGGCCTCCCACCAAGTGCATCATAGTGGACGCGTGCCTGAGTGGAGTAGGGGGCACGGATGGGAGATACTACTATTGCGGTAGGGTCTGCCCCGTCGAGGACCCCGTGGACTGTATCGCCGAGCTCGAGGCCCTCAATACCGTCTACGCCATGTGTACCTTCCTCACGGATCGCGACCGAGGGACTCGTGTGGAAGTGTACTGCGATAACATGGGTACAGTCCAGGCACTGAGGTCGGGGCGTGCCAGGAATCCGGTCCTCGCCGAGTGTGCCCGCCAGGCATGGACAGTACAAGCAAGACTACAGGTGGAGTTCGTGTACACTCACGTGCCGGGGGTGCTTAACACCGTGGCAGACGCCCTCAGCCGTGCCCACCTGACCTCGAGGGACTTTGTCACGGCCGTTAATTACATAAATTATCATTCTCTGGTTGAAGTGATGCCTTGTACACACACCTCTTTCTACCCCGTTCTCCGTCTCGCCTGCAGATCCGGCGCTACGATCACTCCAGACGAGGGCATCTGCGCGGCAGTGCGAGGCGCGTGCCCCCGGAACGGTCGCGAACCAGCGGAGTGCCGTCGCGACCTACCTAGCCTTCTGCCGGAGAATGGGAACCGACCCCCAGAAACCCACAGTGTCCTTCACCACGGCGTACCTAGAGTACGTCGCGGGCCACGCCCCCTCGCCGGCGACGGTCGCGAACCAGCTGTCCCACGTACGGTCGCACCTCCGGCTGACGGGCGGCGATGTCGCGGCAACCGAGGATTTCCGGGTGAAGCGGGCACTGGATGCCATGAAACGAAACAAGGAGTACCTCCCCAACGTCAAGCCTCCGGTCCCGATGGACGTCTTCAGGGCGGCCCTCGCGGCCCTAACCGACTCCCCGATGCACGTCGGTCTGAGGGCCGCGGTTCTAATAATCTACTTTGCCGCGCTGCGGCAAAGCGAGGTGGCGCCACCGTCCACGGGGAAGTACGACTCGGCGCGACACCTGTCGCGCCGAGACGTGGTCGTCACGCCCGGACAAGCATCGATCAGGGTAAAGGCGGCGAAAAACATGCAGAGAGCGGGGGAGGAAAAGACAGTGGTCATACGAGCCTCCCCCGAACCGTCCTCCTGCCCCGTCCGGGCGATACGGACCATGCTCGCGGCCGCACCTACGGCCGACCCTACGGCTCCGTTCCTCAGCCTAGCGAGCGGAGAGATTCTCACGACCAGGACACTGTCGAGGGAATGGAAATCACTCCTCCAGAGGGCAGGCCAGCCCCCCACATACACACTGCACAGCCTCCGGAAGGCTGCCGCGACGCAGGCATTCCAGGCCGGTATGCCGGAACTCGCCATACAGCGGTATGGGGGCTGGAGGTCTAACGCCCATCGGACCTACATCAAAGACACTGATGCCTCCGCAGTGAACCATGCCTTGATCAGGTCCCTAAATACTTCTTAATATTTTTCTTTTATCCCACCCCCCCCCTCCTTATATTGGCTCTTGGCTATTTTATTTTCATATACAATTACCTACGTATTTTTCATACTACTGTATTGTATATCATATTTTATACTTATATTAATTGACCTTATTATACATGTCAATTACCATTATGTAATATTACTTACCATTCATATCCATATTACATATTAATATGATCGTCCAGTAAGGTCGACATAATCTTATTTCATAGAATTCAATAAAATTCTGTACTCCCAGCTACTGCTTCTCTACTTTAATCCGGGGATAGGGTAATGGTAAACCCATGGGCATTGCTCAGGGGTAATCATTGCCTCCCCGGTGTCCCCCTCTACCGCGCCTCACGGGCGCCCCTCCTGCCCCCTCGCGGCACTCACACACACCACAAGGTCACGTGGTACAGCCCGGTCCAGGCCCCGGCCTCACTTCTTCTCCACCCGCTCTGCAGTACGCACGTACTACAAGCACTAATTTCGTCCCACCCACCCTCAACCTTCTCTTTATCTTCCTACTCACGTAGGGCTATTTTATTTTCATATACAATTACCTACGTATTTTTCATACTACTGTATTGTATATCATATTTTATACTTATATTAATTGACCTTATTATACATGTCAATTACCATTATGTAATATTACTTACCATTCATATCCATATTACATATTAATATGATCGTCCAGTAAGGTCGACATAATCTTATTTCATAGAATTCAATAAAATTCTGTACTCCCAGCTACTGCTTCTCTACTTTAATCCGGGGATAGGGTAATGATGAATAATCATTTTCGTTGCTGTGCTTCAACTGGTGACCTTTACGTGACGCACAAGGCTAGCGTTGATAATACATTCTACAACCCGCAGCCGACACATACTGATTATTTTATTCTATCAACAGCATACCTGCCCGGTGAAAATTGCAGGACCGAAAATAGTCTAAATTAGGAGCTTTTTAATGGTGTTCCACACAAAAAGCGGATGGAAATTAGGAAAGAGTTTATTTCTTAACTGAACCCTACCAATGACATTTTGATTTTGATTAGCTCATTTGGTATTTTTTTCGATAGCAGGTGCTATTTATTGAATTAACGGAGACATTCCCCTCTTCTATCATATGATATTTCTATCGATATATGGTGTTCGAAGAGTGTAGCCAGTGTCATGAGGAATTATGTACACAGGAGCGTACTCAGATTCATTTTCTGGGTAGGGGTAGGCACATCTGGGATAACCCCCTAAATATGTACGTCCTCCCCCCTTAAAATTCGTGGAACGTACACCCCCCCCCCTCACCCAATTGGTACGCCACATGTACAATCTTACAATGATGACGTGGTGACTGGTGCTCATGGGTTAGTTTTTACCATAACAGCTCCTTATGCACCCGAGTTGAAAAGCCCATTTTGGAACTCTGCAATTTCCTTTATTGCTAGCGGGCAGTCTAAGACCCCTATTGTCGTTCTATGACCTATTGCCGTCAGCCATATTGCCCGTGATGCACCACGTTTATGAAGTATCTATATTCTCTCGGCCATAGTGGCCACATTCTGGGCGCTGTGCTCATTCCTCCCGGGCAGAGATGTTTTGAACGATGAAAGATAATGGATTACTCAACCGATGTCTTAGGACAAAACGGGTCTAATTCATGGTATATTTTATGCATCAGTGAATAAGCATTGTACCTTGAAGAGCCATCTTTTGATACCTTTTTTTCTTTCAGAGCCTTTTTGTTCGGCGTTGGATTATTCACTTGTAGACAGAAGGAGAGTCCATTGTTCATCGTTGGAGTGAACACAGGTTTATACAGTTGGTTCATTGAATTCTAGAAATGGGAAGTATTTTTAGTCATGGAGAAAGAATTGACAATTTGGCAAATGTATTGTAACGATGAATAAAGAAGAGCGCCTCTCGAATTTAAAAAAAAGAAAATTAAGACAAATATCGTCGCATGGTTGGAATTAGTTGTAATCATGTTTGTTTGTTTTTTCGTTTTTTTTCAAATATTTTATCAATCCTGAATTACATTTCGGTGGCAAGCCGTTTTGAGTATGCATCCAGCTGTATTACAATTCTTTTTGGCATATCATTCTTTCTATATAACAATATAGTTCTTCTTGTACATAAGATTTCACATCACTATTATAAATCATAACTGTCATATGAGAGTAATAAGGTCCCTCTTCTTTAGCAATTGTTATATGCATTATGTTCATCATTCGTTGCTGCTCATGTCCTCCTTTCACAAATAATGAGTGTCTCCTTTTCACTAATGAGGGTCAACTTAGAGTTCCAACAAAAACTGTTCACGGTCACATACCAGAGGAGAACTTGCCTAGGTCATTCTAGTTTCCAGACTCACCAGAAGCCCGGTTTGAATGACTCTTTAGAATATGTTTGCGATAAGACCCAGAGCATTTGTTGGTTCCTGAAACTATTATAATCAAAGTTTCAATGTAATGTTTGTCGTTCATGTATCTATGACCCAATGCCTTGCAATCTAACATTAATTGTGATCATGTGCCTGTAATGGCAGATAATCTCATGTTAAGTCATGAGATTGTCGCATATGTTTATCATACTTTCGTATGAGGAATTAGCATTTTGATATCTATAAATTACACTTTTCTCAGCTTTTACCTTCACAACTGTTATAAAAGTATCTTCTTCATTACTATAGTATCATCGTTGAATTGCAGTCTGGTTGTGATCGTTTTGTGTAACATTTGGGTCATCATTACCCCAGATCCCAAATGAAACAAGAGGAAAGCCGGAGTGGGCTTATAAAATTTTATAAAATTTTATATTTCTTATTGATATTAATAAGGTTATACAGTGAATATCAATAATAAGGATAGTGTATAATTGACATATGTATATTGTTTGTCAATTATGAACAGTATATAATAACATAATGAAGTTATTATGTAATATTACATAGTTATGAGTAACATGTAATAATAATATAATAAAAATAGCCAAAAAGCCAATGAGTTATAGGGAGAGGTGGGTTTGGAAAGTAGAATAGTTCACTTTCTGAAGGAAAGGGACTGAATAAGAGAGTTATTGACAGTCCTGAGGTTGGAGACCTTGATGTAGGCACGATGTGCCTGGGATTTCCACCCTCCATACCTCTGGATATTGAGTTCAGGTATGCCTGCCTGGAATGCCTGGGTGGCAGCGGCCTTCCTGAGGCTGTTGAGGGTGAAAGTCTTCACCGTTTGGCCTGTGGCCTGCAGCAGGCGATCCCATTCCCTTGTCATCATTCGGGAGGTAATGATAGTCCCATCGGGCAAGGTGAGGAATGGATCCCGTAGCGAAGCCATAGAGGCCACCCGTAGGAGCTCCCGAATCGCGTGTCGTGGGCAGATCCTGACATCGTGCACGGCCTGCAGGCGCATTACTTTCTGTTCCCCCATGTGTTGTAAGTTCTTTGCCGCTTTTATCGTGATGCTCACGTGCCGTTGGCCGAGGACCACATCCCCTCGTGTCAGGTGCCGTGCCGGGTCGAACGCCCGTGCCGACTGCGGCGCTACCTCGCCCTGCCGTAGGGCCGCGTAATATATCAACAGCAGGCCCGCCCTTATCGCCGTATGGAGAGGCGATACCGCGAGCTCGTCGAGGACTGCCCGGAATACGTCCATCGGCACTGGTGATTTCATGTTGGGGACGTATTCCTTGTTCCTCTTCATGCCCTCCAGTGCCCGCCTCACTTGGTGATCCTCCGTCGGTGCCACGTCCCCCCCCCACCCCCCCACCCCCGTGAGTCGCAGATGCGCACGGATGTGCGATAGTTGGTTCGCGACCGTTGCGGGGGAAGGGGCGTGGTCGGCCACATACTCCATGTAGCTCATAATCAGGCTCACGGTCGGTGCCCTGGGGTCGATCTCCATCCTTCTGCAGAACGCCAGGTAGGTGCCCACTGCGGATCGCTGGTTGGCGAGCGCGCCTCTGACTGTCGGGCAGACGCTTTCGCTTGGAGTAAAAGAAGCGCCGGATATGCAGAAGAGACGGAGTATCGGTACAAACGATGCATGACTACATGGCACGATCGGATACAGTTCATGAAGACGAGTGAGGGAGGTCGATTTATCGTAATCAGTCGCTGAAAGGTGGGCCCTGCTCAGGGCATCCGCGATCACGTTTTGGACCCCGGGGATGTGGGTGAAGACCAACTCAACCTGTAGGCGTGCCTCCACCATCCATGCCTGGCAGGCACACTCCGCCAGGACCCGGTTTCGGGCACGCCCACTGTTGAGAGTCTGCACAGTCCCGAGGTTATCGCAGAATACCTCAATGCGCGATCCACGGTCCTCCTCAGTGATGAACGTGTGGAGTGCATATATCGTATTCAGAGCCTCGAGCTCTGAGATGCACTCCACCGGGTCGAGGACAGGGCACACCTGGCCGGAATACGAGAAACGGCCGTCAGTGCCTCCTACACCTGAGAGGCACGCATCCACAGTGATGCGCCTCGTCGGGGGGCCTCGAGGGATCAGTGCTCGTCCATTCCATCCCTCCGCAAATTTTACAAACCAGTCGAGGTCCTGCCGCATCTCGGAATTGATGTTCATGTAAAACCCCGTCATGCCTCGCAGGGCTTCCAGCAGCTTAGATGCGATTGCACGTGCCGGCCTGATGCACCTCGCCACGTGAAGTATGCGTCCCAACACTGACTGGAGTTGTCGCTTGGTGAGGGTGCGGCGTTTAGAGACCGCTGACACGTGAGCACGAATGTCCTCCAATTTTGCCGTAGGGATGGAGAGAGACATCCTACGGGCGTCGATCTCAATACCTAGCCACGTGACGACCTGACTAGGAGACTGAGCTTTGTCGCGTGCCTCGGGGAGGCCCAGTTCTGCGAAGAGGTCGCGTGCAATGTTGAAGTCTACGGCCGCATTACCTCGGTCCTCGGAGAGGATAATCAGATCATCGAGGTACATCGCGGCCGTGACTCCTTTTGAGGCGAGGATCCCGACGATGGCCTCTGCCACACACTGCATGTGGTACGACGAGGCACGGGCACCGAACGGCATGGCAGTATCACAGTAGTGCCCACCCTCCCACGTGAAACACAGCAGGGGCCAATCGAGGGGATCACACCTGAAGTTCTTGTATGCACGCGACACGTCGATCGATGACATATACGACGAGGTACCACCCTTCACGAGTTTCGTTAGAACTCGTCAACCGTTGGGAGGCCGTGATCTCGTTCCAGCCCGTAGACAGAGTTCTTAATCACGAACGAGTTCACACTGCGCTCCCGCGGGAAAGTCATATCCGTGATGATCCGCCTATTGTCGGTGCCCCGCTTCTCGCGTGTCATGAGAGGCGACACGTGACACCACGGGGCGAAGGGCGGATCATCAAAGGGTCCCATCATGTTAGAGAAGGAAGCCTCCTTCTCCAGGAACTTCTCTACTTGTTCCGGGTAGCCGGTAGCACTAGGGTGGTTGGCCACACCCCTCGTGTCGGTCTCGGGCCCGAGGTATCCCAGGGGGAAGCCGTAGTGCAGGAACCCCAGGAGCTCCTCTGAACCTGCCACGCCCCCTAGATACTTGTCCCAGGCCGGTAGGTGTAGGTCCGAGGGGACCTGGATCCTGGCGCCGAGGGCGTTGGGGAGGCCCGTTTCCTTCACGGCCCGGTATATATCCGCCTGGAGGCCGGACCCTACGGCCGTGAATTCCGGCCATGTTGCCCGGCGGTGGTCCCGGAAGGCGTAAGGGTCGGTCCGGACACCCTCCCGATGAATTCCGGTCTCGCACAAATCGCACTGGCGAAATCCAGAGTGTTACTCTCCTCGTCACCGGCCGGCGCAGTAACACTAACACCGGCCACGCTGCAAGACATGCATGGGGCGGGGGTACCCTTGATCCTCTCCTGTGGGAGTGTATTCCCGTCCCTTTGTTGTTGTTTACTCCGATTCGCCGGGCATGTGCCGGGGCGGTCACGTGAGGCATGACGTCACGTGTGGGGGCCGGCTTCGTCACATCACACAGCGGGCCGCTGGCCCCCCTTTCATCTTCGTCTCGCGCCTCGCCTAGTCGCGGGGCGCGGCCTGGCCGTTTTTTAAGTCGGCTGAGGGTGTTGGAGGACGCTTCGGGGGGCTGCCGGCTTCGCGGTCGTTTGAAGTTGATACCCCGCCTGTGGTACCCGCCGTGGTGTGGGTACAGGGGGAGCCGCTGTGTTTTCATAGCCGTGTCCGTATGTAAGCTTCCGGTTGCAGGCGTGCACCGAGTGACCGCACTTCCTGCCGACCGAGTCGCAAAAGGTGCACACGTGCAACCACCAGATGCCCCCCTCTGTGTGGTCGTTGTGGTGGCTTCACCCCCTCTCGCCATTGAAGTCACGGCAAGGCGCCTCAGATCCCCAAGCGCATCCGGTCTCCGTGTTGTTACTGGGGTTAGAGGTGTTGGTCGAGGTCATCGCGAGCCGGACGCGCTCCTCCTGTATCCGGCCGTGGTCTGACCACCGCATCCTGCCGGCCTCCACCCGGTCAAATACGTAATTACTCCAGCGTCTCACCGCGGCCCACGGCCGTGCCTGGGCATCGACCATAACCTGGTGGAGATGCCGGAACATGTCTGCCCTGTCCTCGGGGAGGAAGGCGCGTTCATCACTTAACAGAGCCACAAAGCAACTGATATACTCAAGAGGCCCGACCGTAAATCCAGCTTCTGGTGAAGCGTGTAGACTCCGTCCCTGTCCATAAACATGTAAGGCTTAGCGGTCGGCCTGCGGGCATTAAGATCTGATAGTAACGAGTTCTTACCCGTGGTCCTGTCGTGACGCATGGCCTCACGGCCGAACTCCCGTTGAAGGTGATCCTCCGACATGTACGTTTCTCTCAGCTCACGTGGTGGAGGCAGCAGTCTTTCCGTTTGTTCTTGGGCCCAGTCCCGTGTCCGGTCGGCCGCTGACGACGCCCGTGAGCCGCTCCTCCGCGATGCCGGCCGAGAGATCTGCATGATGGCATCCATCATGCCGTCCATCTGCCGTGACATTTTTGAAACGTCGGATTTGACTCCGTTAACGTCCGTTTTCACTTCATTCACGTCCGTCCGCACGCCCGTTAGGTTGGTCTCTAGGGCAGTGACCCGTGAGGCCCGGGAACGACCGCTGGCGCTCGTCCCCTGCTGGGAGACCGAGTCCACATGGTCGCTCTCCGTAGCCGTTTCTTGCTGCCGTAGGGTCACCTCGGAGTCCGTCTCCGTTGTCGCGGATGCAGCCGCCATCCCGCTTCTGGTCAACATAGTTCACCGTAAATATTTCAAACTCTGTCTTGGTATGCCTGTACACGGTCGCCGATATTCAGGGGAATATGGAGACCGGAGGTACGACGGGCAGAATAGCCAAGGTACGAGAGAAGAAAAAGTATGTGTGTAGGGTATGAGACCTGAAGAGGAAATGAGGCAGAGTACAGTGTCGACCTCGCGCACTTTGATGTTTAGTGCGGCCGACAGTACAGAGGTGGCGCAGGGGTGCGCTTAGTACAGAGGTGTTTCACCAGGGGGGGCAATGACCACCCCTGACCATAGGCCATGGGCAAGGGGACAGTCGCAGGGTACATCTTTGCAACGAAGACCTGATCTCTATAAACACAGGTCATCAGAAATTCCTGAACGTATAGCCACATAAACCCTATCATGATCGATCCTATTCACCGCCCATATGTAACCTGGCCCCCACTCCTTGGAACGCATCTACTACCTCCAGGCCCTGAGTCTGACCGCATCTCAAAGCCTGTTGGGCGAAAGGTGTATCTTCTCGAGGGACGTCAGGTCATGAAATCCATCTTGGGAGACACCGGATCATGTCCGGTTAGTACAGGTTCTCGCCGAAGGTGGCGTGTCTGGGGCTAATAAAGCCTCATCTCATCTAAGTAGGCACCTCCCTGACCTTTTCCCAGCCGTAACCCTCTCTACACCAATACCCCCCGCCCCCCCCCCCCCCCAAAGTGGAAAGGAGGTGTCTACTCTTTGAGAGTGACACATATTTATTTTATTTAATAATTGCTCATAATTCACCGCTAGGGTGATCCTCATTATGGCTTTATATTTGTGTGGTTCCATGTGTATGATGATGGTAAAATTTTACCAACAAACATTGACTTTATGGTCATTCCCATGAGTAATTAACCACACATATCAGCGACAATTTCCGTTCATAAGATTCGTCACGAACTTGCACAGTTCTGTGGATTCGTGATGACATTTTTGATGATTGCTTTATTGTGATATGACGTCGCGATGCTTGTTTAGAGGGGCGAAAGATATTCATATATATAGACAATATTACCGTGATTTTGATCTGAGTCGCCGCATGACTACATGACTCACAATCATAAGGGTATATGACAAAAACATGATAAGGGAAGGGGGGGGGGCAGAAATGGTCAGAAAAAGCATGACAGATATATCCCTTCCAAAAATCACACCTGAGCTATTCTCAAGAACTACTTTGGTGACACATACCTATCAAAGGGCAGTAACCAAACGGTCCCAGTATGTGTTACGCTAAATCCGACGCAAAAACGTTCACTATGTTAGATAACATATTTTCTTAATATTCAAGATATTGTAATTCAAGATTACAATATCAAAGTATAGTAAGACACATACTAACTGAAACGGGAAAGTGGTAGACCGCGTCTGATTGTACTGCGAATTGACCCAATAAGAAAAAGAAAGAAAATTAAAGTTTGTTTGCCTAATTATAAACTAATATCAGAAGTAAATCTTCGTGGCATATCTTATTGCTATTGCAACCATTGTAGTCCCTGGGCCAATCTGGAAAAGAGGCTTATTTAAGGAGTTGGCTGCCCCCCCCCCCCCTGGAAACATTTGTTTTATTGTTTTATCTTGTAGATCTATCCTTCTAGTTAACATTTACACTTGTTGTCGCTCTGGCAAGTGGTCGGATTACCATGACAACAACTGTTGAAGAGACCTCATGTCAAAATGCCTGAACGCCTATAATTCTGAGTGCTGAAAACCATTACTTGGTTCTGTGTTCTTGTAAGTATTACAATGACTCATTAGATTAAACTTTGTTATTGGGCTGCATATTCTGGTCCTTTGTGGACTCTATACAGCAAACAGAATCAAAATATGTCTTCTCAGTGGCCTACAGCAGCCTTTTTCATGTGTGTACTATTAATGTCCCCTTTACACAAGATAAAACAATAAAACAAATGTTTCCAGGGGGGGGGGGGGGGGGCAGCGGAACTGAAAATTCGGGGTCTTGGCCTAGGGACTATTGGGAAGGTTACCTGTAACTATAAGAAGGTGTCAATGACATACTGGGCAATGTTATAATGTCAATACCAGTGTACGCTTAAAGTTAGGCATTTCAAGACAAGTCATTACAAAATGAATACCATATATCAAAGGCAAAATGTATGGAATGGACTACCAACAGAACACAGGAGTCAAAATAGTATTGATAGTTTTAAAACAAGATTAAGGAGTTACCTGTATGATTAATGGTGTCAAGGGTGGTACCCACTGCTTCCAAGACACTCCGACAAGCCTTATGACTAATTCCGACAAAGAATATCTCAGTTGGAAGGGCTCTGTCGGAGTGTGTTAAAGTATACCGTAAAGTCTTGTCGGAGTGTGTTATTTGGGAAAAGAAAGGTTGCCACGGTACCGACACACTCTGATACAACCAGCTCACTTGGGGGACTGTATTTACATAGGAAAGGGGTGCATAGCTTATACATATTACAAAATGCTTCCTAAATATTCCGGCCTCTCCGATTTTTCAAACGTGTTTAATTGTATCGGAAGGGGTGCAACACAGCTACGATATGGACGATGTGTCGTAGCCATGTTGGAGAGTGTCGGAAGGCCGTGTCGGAACGGAGGTGTCCACTGCTAGGACATCATATCCATCATAAACCAAAACGTTCGATTCGGTGGGGGAAGGGCTTGTCGGGGTGTCTCGGAGTATGTCGGGAGCGCATTGGGCACCTCCCCTCCTTTACCCTCCGTAGTATGGATATATATGGTATAATGAAGTCATCAATATTTCTTTATATAATTATAAGACCAGATGGTATCCTCTATCCTCATAAACCACTTTATCCTGGCTATGTTACTCATATCTTACTTCATTCTACCTTCTTCCAACCAGCCTTGGTGCTGATAAGATTATGTATGTATACATGTATGTATAATTGATTTGTAATGTTGTTCTGCTGATGAAAACCTGCTATGCAGAATCCGTATGCAAATTGCCTATACTTGTACCTGAGCTTGAATAAGTTAAAACAAATTATATTATGGGTCGAGGAATTGATTTTCTTTCGTTTTATAAAAAAAGGGCTTATTGATTAACACATGGCTGACTACAGGTAGACCATAGATCTTGATATTCCGGCCCAAATGTTTACAGATCTTAGTGACGCTGAGAGTCTATTGACCAGGGTCTCGTAGCTCCTGTCATCATAAAGGTAAGCCTATTTACTGACTAGGCCATCTGTTTGCCTGCACGCCCAGTTATTTGCCTTGGGGGATTCAGACTCGTTAGAGTTTCATTGGCTCCCCGCCTCGGCCATCGCGATACCTTTTCCTGTCAGAATCCCTGCTGAATATAACATTTCAGAGAGTCATTGAAGGGAACAACAGGTACAACGTGTAATACCTTGCAACCGGCGCCACCCGCCCTTTTACCATCAATGCTTGTTGAAGCAACCTTTGGTGCTCACTTACGTTGCTTAGTGTTAACATTTGGCTAAACGCACTCCTCAAAGGTTGTAGTGATTGCCGTATTGAACTCACACAAACACTACAGCCTGTGACCTTTTGGCTTCTTAACATTTGATATGAATTTCTTTTCGTTGCTCAGCCGTTTTCGCTCTCATCAAGCACCCCTCGCTGGCGAGGCCCCCATGGAGACATCACCGTGCCTCCTTTAGCTTACATTTATGGCTGGCTCTAAGTAATGATGGCCTTGATTTGTGTTTTATTTCTGTTTTATGTGCCGAAGGAGGGCGTGGCTGCCGCGTCTTACCCTGATGACACACGGCGGAAATCCTTCCTTGGAGACTCAACAGCTACCAGTGTGTTAGGCTCTTAATGTTGTAACGGATTGAATACGCGTACTCTAGAAGGACATGCGCCTATACAGGATTCGACCTTGAGATAGAAAATTAGGTCTGTCCGGGTTTGAGTAGCGATGAATTAATTTTTACCCGGGTGCAACTCCTGTGCTGGAATAAAGAGACATGATAGTGGAGTCGGAGTTCCCATCCTCCGTATCTGCATTCATCGTTAATTTCAGATTAAAAAAAGAGAGACTAATAGAAAATATCGTATTTCCGGTTACTTATTAAAATGGGTAACCCATTGACTGTACTTCTCGATATAGGGAACCTTAGAAACAGAATCACTAGAAAATCCTTCTTGTTTAGATCTATTGCTTTACGGAATATTGTAACATGAGCCGCTCATTTGTGCGCTAAAACCAAGGGCCTTAAGTAGAAAACGTACGGTAGTAAATTGCGCAAATATCCAGACTAGCGACATAAATAGAACAATCAATATGCGTTTAAGCATTACTTGTTTGCCTCCATCAAATAGGCTAAACAGAAAAGCGTGTGATACTGATGTCCCAGCACAGAGGCCGTATGAAAGACTTAGATAGGAAACCCTGCCAAGTAAGTCTAGTGTTATATGGACTTTCTCGGGGAGAAATATATGTAGGGACGCCTGTGCAAGAGGCCTACTAACGACGGGTATGCATAGAAAAATACGAGCCATCAATTAGGGCAGCATATTACCAGTCTATTGATATGTAAGACAAGACCTGTGGTTGTGGATGACGTATTGTAGCGCTTCACGTCATGTTATTCTGTCAAATGAATATGCTATATCTGAGTAAAGTGATGAATGGTCTGTCATCAACGTTGTATGGCACTTGTGGGTCTGATGACAGAAAGAAATACCTCGTCCATCCCTTTTCGATCTTTCTTATTGGAACGCCCCAGGCCATACATTATTAAGAACATGCATCACCTATAATTAGAAAGACAGCTGCATGCTTAAATAAGATAAACAAATGGCTGAGAAATCTCTATAAAAGTTCAATGGACTCTTCCTGTAAATGTATTGACATCTGAGTATAAACTGAAGAGTTGGAATACTGTTTTCAATGGTTACCCCAATAAATCACACACACCGAAGGTGATCAGTACTTTTACCAGTTTTACTGTAATTTGAAAATAACAACATCCTAGCTAGTAAAGATAGCCAGTCTTCCAACTTCATACTAAGTCCGCATACGTTGTTGAACTGTGTTCGTGTTCATAGACAACATGCAAAGGATGGTTCAAACTGGTAGTACAGCTACATATATACTGTAAACCACGAGAGGTTGACGAGTAGTATGCAGGGGCGTTAGCGAATGTATTACGAGGTCAACTTCGAATGTTTACAGAGCCGCCTGTCCACAAAAATATCGTTTTCTTTCTTTATTATTTATGTTCTTGAGTAAATTAAACTCAGGTACTGCCATATTGAAAGGTATATCAATAGGGACGTTTTTCTACTCTACAACAAAAAGGGCCTTTTGTATACAATGACATTGAGGCCGTTATCTAACAGTTTTTAGACAATGAGTAGTAGTTTAATGAGTCCCCACACAATGTCAATAAAGACTTTGTATGCGATGGAAAATAATCTATTGGGTTTATTTTCTTAATCTTTTTTACAAATATGTTTATTGACAATCTAAATGTCACTCTACATAGACCATCTTCCACATTTGTATCATTAAGGACTATACATAGATATAATTTACAGAGTCATTACGAGCACATCACAATACACAAAGCTCTCAGTCACCCATTCTTCCGAATGATGTACACCACCTTATAGCGGTTTTGCAAACTATGATAACGTGATTAACATCTCCTTAATTTCATATTTGTGTGAAGACGTAAAGATTCAGGTATAAAACCATATTTTGGTGTATTTATATTGTCCTATGGGTCTGGGTGTACGTAAACGTATAATGATACACTGCAAACGTTAAGACACTAGTTGTACCTCCTTGGCAATTCGACTCAAAGCGTCGCGTGATTAAGATCACTACAGACCGTCCAATTAGGCAATCATCTCAAGCCATGTTTTGTACATATAAAAACTACACAGCTATTATTGCTTCCTCCCTGGGCTGTATTTCTGTGTACTAGAAGCTTCCGCTTTGCATCTCTCCAAGAAGGACACTTAAGACCATCTGACCTTCAACCTTTAGCTCCGCATTAAGCACTGAAATAGACAGACTGACTAATTATCTTGATTTCTGCCGTTTTATTCCGTGTATTAGAAAAAAAGAGAATTCTTTGTTGTTTTTGAGGTCGCTTTTTCTACAGCGCGTTCTTTGACCTTTCTCGGCATATTTGTTGTGGTCTTTATTTAATGAAGGGCTAATGTTCGGGGTATGTGAGACGTGAGGAGTATAATTATAATGCCTGCAGCGCCTGGTGTCTCTCTTAAAGTGCAACTATTCCTGTTTTCATGGCGGAGGAATGTATCATAACAACACAACACTAACCGGTCCAGGTGAAACAAAGATAGCCACATGTAGCGTACTCCCAGGTCCGCGAAGTTACCACTGTTTCTGTCTTGTATTTACTTGCAATGCAGTATCCATTTTTTTATATCGTATTCCGCTACGCTGACATACAACACACCCCATCCTATCTCCGACCCTAAACCCACACTTTACATGTATATTGCTCCATCTCTGACCGCTATACCCATGTCTGTGCTCGCCTTGCGCCTATCCCGTCCTGTAATGCGCCAGAAGAATATTACCCCTCTGCCACCCAAAACCAGATTAATCCTGCCCTGTGATGACAGCCCCTGCTCTGCTTCACACTCACCAACTGCAGTTATATGATGTACTGCCTTCAGGTGTCGTATACCATTTTGTCCTTCTCTATTCAACCTTACCTGAATCTGGGCGAATTATCTATTAGGTGTATATGGGTCATGCAACAGAAAAACATACTTTGGGCAATTTTTCGACCTTTCAACATTCTACAGGAGCTCATAGTACTCCAATTTATCTGACAGAGTTATATGTGGTATTTATGGACAGAAAACATTCTAGTGTATCAGAAAATGTATATTAATAGGGGTTTCTCTCCAATACCTTCAGTTTTTGAATCATTGAATCCTGAATAACATGTAAATTGAACACTTTTTTAAGAAATATAACAAAAGATCTTTAAGAAATATATCAACAACTTACCTCTATTACTTAATACCAACCAAATAAGTCAATATAATCAAATATACATATATTTAAGGTTATGATATGTAGAAATCTTAGCTGTTTCAAGATATTTACTATGTCTCTAGAGCCTTATTTAAAAAACACTTTTCAGTATGGAACGTTCGGTATGTGGATTTTATAGCTGTATAAAAAAAATTACCATATATTTCTCTATAAGTTACCTAACTGAAAATTGTACCATGGTTAGTTAAGAATGGTTAGAATAAATCCTGAAAAAATTGGCCCCCTGCTACAAAAACTGACTCCTGCATTCAGTTCCCAGTATGGTGCATCAGATTTTATACTTTTTTATACCGAACGTTCCCAAATGCTTAGATGCTTAACTCAAAATTTGGCTTGAATTAAGCCCAATTGTATTCATTCCATAGTCCCAAATCAATATTTATACTCACATGAGAGACTTCATATTTTCCATGGTGTTAGGTAATATACTTGGCTATACTAAGAGGATTTCTTTGGGAATGGAAATTTAAATTCACATCTGTTTTGATCAATTATAAAGAATTATACAGTCTCATACCGAACGTTCCCTGAAAAATTAAGGTATTTTTCAAAGTTGTGCCAAAATTGAGCCATTGATTGGAAATGAGTATAATTACATTTTTCTTATAGGTAAATATATGTATTTTAACATGAAATAGGATTTATCCAACAAATAGAAAATTAATTTTTTTCTGTTTTGAAGCTGCAAAAGTACGTTTTTCCATACAGTGACCCATATTCGCACAGCCCCCTCCAAACATAAGAGAGGCCATCATACTTCCACTGGCCCTGCCCCCATCAACATGTTCATAAGGAAAGTCTCCTGTCTCATATTTGTGTCCACTAAATAAGGATTGCACAGACATGCCCGTCCTGACTAAGTGCCATCTGTCACCGATCCTATAGCTGAACCCTGTTCTTCTCTCCGCACCCCGCTTCTATCTGTTTTACCAACGCTAACCCATCCCGAATGGCCCCACCCTGCTTAGAGCCCACTCCATCTTAGCAGGAATGTTTATCTTTTATAGCATGATATATGATACACACACATATATTATATACATCATATAATTCTCAACAATTCTTATCATATAATCGGTTTTTCCTTGCCAACCCTTTGCCTATATACCCTTCTCAGCCCCGCCCTTCTCGGCCCCGCCCTTCTCGGCCCCGCCCTTCTCGGCCCCGCCCTTCTCGGCCCCGCCCTTCTCGGCCCCGCCCTTCTCGGCCCCGCCCTTCTCGGCCCCGCTCTTCTCTACCCCGCTCTTCTCGACCCCGCTCGGTCCCGCTCGGCCCCGCTCGGCCCTGCTCGTCCCCCCTCGGCCCTCTCAGCCAGCTAAGTTCCGCCTAAACGCCTGCCATTTAAAACTGGTCGGCGGCCGCCTGCGGGCGGAGATGCCCGATTTAGTGTCACCTGCCGACTCGGGTTTTTCTACGCGTAGTCAATTTAGACAGGCTATAAAAGGAGGAAGTACGTCGGCAGTCTTTTTCCATGGGCACTGAACGTTGGGGCGGCGGTGATAATTGCATTGTCTCCGTGAGAGGTGTTTTAGGAAGCCTTTTAGGTGGACCGTGTTTCATGACGGAAACAAGGAGCACTTGTTTTCGTCGCTGTATGTGTTGGGCGACTCAGTGTCTAGGCCTGGATGAGTGGTATGTGTGTGTGCCTTTCTATGGCGTAGACTGTAGGCAGGAAAATATCTTTGTAGAGAATGTTATTACAGGAAAGTGTTCGCTGTGGTCTGCTTTCAATAGTGTTGGATAAAAAGATTGTCTGGCTCCTTATCTCATACTTCAGTAGCTTATTTCCAAAATATACTTGAATAGATAACACATGTCAAAGATGTTAAAGCTCTCTCTTCATGATTGTTTTTTGTTTCACTTGTATACAACCCATAATTATTTCAACTCTTCGTAAGCGAGAATATTGGGAAATCATACGAAAGAATGAGATTCATAAGATAGCATCTATGCATCAGTAGACGAAAGATCCGGGTGATTTCTCTGATGTATTAAATGACATAAGAGAATTAACTCTAATAAAATATGTTCTAGATTTGCCCCTCGTTTTATTTTCAACTCCTACTGTTTGAAATCTTCATGATCATCCGTATATGAGTTGATAATGTCCCTTAGGTAGGACACATCTCTTTAGAAAGATCTGAGTCGTTAGCGTTTATGTAATCTCATCTGATAGAGAAGATCCGTTTTAAGACATAACACTGGGATTATCTTTAAGATATTCTTTAATCTTGTGCAGTGGCCAGTGAAGCTTGTCACAACATTGCAGTCAAGATAGATCTCCCTTGTGTAGACCTCGCTGCACTCCCGGCGAACAACTAGTCCATCGCTGTCGTCTATGGTACATTATAGAAAGCATTTCGACTTCAACTGAGATTCTATCCTATCCGTTTTACTAGGGGTTGTCATTTACCATACTATCCTCCATTCATCTGGGCCTGGCGTCTGGGAGTTTTATCCCCCAGGTATATAGATGTATACTTTGCCTACAAATCTCAACATTATGGAAGTGCCATCTATATTGCGCTTACGCATATAATCTCGAACATTGACTCTATTCTCACGATATATGAATATATCTAAATTGTTTGACGTCAAAAATATTTCAATATATGATATACATTTGTATATAGCATGCCTAAACCTTGTTTTTTTTGTTGGAGGTGGTATTGTAGGTTGCTGGTACTTTACTACACTTATTTGAGAAAACTGAACGGAACTCAGCTTATTAGGGCTGAGGGCGGGGGTTGGCGTTCGAAAATCCACCCCTACGCTAAGTAGATATACGTCAAGTAGTTTATTTTTCCGGTATGGTTATTGTATGGTTTTAGCGTTCAGAATTCGATCTATCTAGCTTCAAATATATGAAATCAGCGGTTTGTTCAGGGCAACATGTGTGGTTTCACAATGTTAGCACTATCAATATCCCTCCAGCTCTATTTCCCAGACATTCATATTGCATGTATACATATAGAATGGCCCTCAGGCTATCCACCTGCAGCCTGTAACATTGACTTCAGTCTGACAAAACGATCAGATTTAGAGGCGCCCCCATGCACTTCGCCACCCCACACACTGTTGGCCTGGGTCCAAATCGGAGCTGATAGTTGATGACGTCACTGGGTCCTAGATCATGGGCTATGACGCCCCCGAGGGCCTTTTGGCAGAACTAGGCCATTTGTGACGGGCGTATGAAGTGACCGGGGTCTTTGATGGGTTCCCTGGTAATTAAAGGTGGCTTGGTGCCAGAAGGACGCCTCCAGGTAATGAGGGGCACGACGGGTAATGGCCGCCACCTCCAGGGTGACACATGACTATGTAGGGGTCACATGACGGCAAAGCGGTGTCACGTGATAGGGGTGGAGTGCCATGTGACCGTAAGAAGGTGTTGGCTGATGGATTAAGCATGTCAAGTGGAATTTTAGTCGATGGTGTCATATGACGGTGTTAGGATGTTGAGTAATGGTGTGGATCTTGGGTTATAATTTAGGATGTAGATGGTCAATTTGTAGATACACCTGAATTAACAGTAGAAGGGGTGTGGCGAAACGATGATATTAATACACGCTCACCGTAATAAGGTGACATTGGCTCTCCGTTTAACTAAACAATATTCTGCCCCCTCGCGCCTATCTCACACATTCAATTTCACTACTGTCGTCATTAGAATTCTCAAGTCATGTATGTCTATACAACGTTGTGATAAAAAGTAATATCACTTTTTATGAAGGTGTGTCATGTATCGATGTAGGAGTGTGGTTCAGGTGTACTGTGGGCGTCATTAAGGAGGTAGGAGTAGTATGAGACGCGGAAATAGAGGCGCTGGGAGGAGTAGAATACAGGTGGTCCGAGACCTGATGATCACCTTCGGAAAAACATCATCTAATGATTTTAGTGGAGAGCAGGATAAGGTGTTATATACTATGATATGATTTTTTGGGGGTAAAATAAAGAGGGATGAAGGAACAGCTTAAGGTATAACATGGGCATAATATAATAGTGCAGGAATGTTAATAATGGCAAGGGAACAATATCCGAGTGAATTTGTCCCATCCCACCATCCCGAAAGAATTAAAAGAAGGATCAGTACTTTTTCAAACGGATGCTAAAGGCACCTTCCCGACGGATGGTGCTCTGATGCAAACTTGGCTTAGGGGCGGACTACTTTAAGCGTGAGAGGTATGAGGGGAAAGGGACAAAAAGGGGGAGGAGGGAGAGGATTCTAAAGGGGTTGGGTGCGGCTGCAGGGGGTAGACTTGATAAGCAGGTGTCTTTGCAGCAATCCATGTTTATTGCTCTTCATAAAATTCGACCTATAGTTCATTGTAACAAACGTGAATTTGATAACCACATAAACCATTATCTGTCACTAATATTGGTTCTGTGAGACATTTATATCAATTCCCGTCTTTATAAGGATATTGATGCGAACTCTCTGTCTCCTAAACCCACATCGTAAAAAATTATAATTGTCACAAATGCATTTTCTGCCGCTAGGACGTTCCTCCTGGTGGGAACATAACAACGCCTCCGCCTTCAACATGTCTTATTAATGCCACATACAAATTAATTATAGGTCATTACATTCTAAATTATTATTTACTCACACATCGTGCCATTTCTTTATGCTAGCTTAACTAGGTTTCGGTCGTCAATGACAACTAGGCCCCGTGCGGTCTCATTGTCAGGTCCTTCATTTGCTATACATGATTTGTCAAGGGCACTTATAGATTAAAACCCGTAATTCAGATTTTATAATCCTCTACGAAATGAGCAGGGGGGGGGGGGATGAAAAATATGCAGAAGAGAATGGGACATTATTCTGAAAATTTGGTATAATCGCTAGTTGAATTTGGTAGTATTGCGGCACGTGGATGGTTTACAATGCGGGTAGTAGTATAGGAATTTCACCCTGGTTCGGGCGCAATTCTATATATGGGCCCGTTTCCACAACTTCATTTAAAGAATGCCTGAAACAATAACCCGTGTAAAATCCTAATTTATGGGTGATTTCTGCATTTAACCAATACGTTCAAAGTATAGCAAACAGGAAAAATTAGGTTGATGACCTTTGAAGGTTGCTTTTCTTGTTTTACATTATGATAATAATAATGCCTTTTAATTTTCTAAGCCTACCCTTAAGGTCGCAGGTGTACCCGACACCTCTACTTCTCGTATCATGCATAATCCATATGAAACCCCGAACCTCACATTAAACAACCCACAGTCAGTAATCTCCATGTAGTGATAATCTCTACTTACTACAATGATTTACTTGTGGTTTTCTGGCTCCTCAACAGAAGGTTCACAAAAGGACACAACATCGAGCACCCTATTTTCTTTTGAGTAACATATTTGTGGAAAACAGTACCATTAAGTGGCAAGGACAAGTTTGATTATATAGATATGTTAATAATTTGTTATCAGGCAAGCACATGGAACCTCATTTGTAGCCCACCCTGAATTTCTACCACAATTGGACGTAAATAGCAGGATGCTGGGGCTCGTTGAATAACTTAGGGTCGTACATATAGACCCTTTTCTGTACGCAAACGAGACGCATGGACGATGTGGGTCACCTTTATTCAACACTTATGGACGAATTTTGGTCAGGTAGAACTGTATCAGTTGAACGAGTTTGAATATTATTTAACAATAACCCTCCCACGAGGTCTCCTTGTACTCTCTCCTTTCGTTGGCATAAGTTATTCAACGACCCCCAAGAACTCAGCTGGAGTACGACGGGTAGCATGTAAAACGTAATCTCCAAGAGACTGTGGATGGAAATCTGTTGAATCTGCACTATTTGTGCTACCATACTAATCCGGACCTCCTTTTTTATTTATTTTTGTTTTTATATTTAATGAGCTTAGCTCCCTTTTATTAAGGCATATAGAAAATTACATATCTCCTTTCAGTATCATGAGTCAGTTATTCATCTCAGTTGTAACCCAAAACATCATTATCAATAATGATCTTATAAAGTACTTAAACTAGCTTCAGCTTGGCTAACAATTCTTGTAATCAGAGGAATATCTCCATCACACATCTCATCTTATTTGGCATATTAATATCGTTGTATTTGCTAATCAAACTGTTATTCAAAAATAAGTTACTTATTATGGCTCCTAGAAAAGCTGGTTCACAAGAATATTTCCATTAATCTTGAAAACTACAACCCACTAAACAATAACCAGTACAGGTTTAGAGTAAAGGAACGGTAGACGCGGTTACTAAGTTAGTACAATCTTTATGCACCGAAAGGGATATTGGCCGTGTTTCAACTTGCGTTTTCGTCAACCTAAGTAAAGCTTTTGATCGTGTGAACCATAATTTATTAAAAGTTAAACTAAAGAGCTTAGGAATAAACGATAAAGCATTGAGATGGGTAGGTGGGTATCTTGCAAATAGACAGCAAAGGGTCAGAGTTGGTAATATGTTGTCGACCTACCTTCCGGTTAAGAATGGAGTCCCACAAGGTAGTATACTATGACCGTTGTTATTTAACTGTTATATTAATGATATGTTAAATCAATCCCTAATTTGTTCACATATAGTAATCTATACATCGGATGATAATCAGTATAGTAGTATGCATATCCTAAATTCTGATCTAAGGCAAATAAACTCATGGTGCAAACGGAATTATATGAAAATTAATGTGAAAAAAACAAAAGCCTGTTTTTATGGAAATAAGAGGCACATTAAATAAAATAAGGAGCACGAAAAATCTGTCGACACTGGCGAGCGAAGGTGATGTACTGCTAATATGTAACTCCTACTTGTACCTAGGTATACAAATAGATGAGACCCTTAGTTGGCAAAAATAATAGAATATTCAAACAAGCACGACTACAAAAATGTATTAATGAATCAACTAGTGTACAGATTTACAACAGCCTAATTGCTCCGATTTTTGAACACTCAAGTTATTATATTGGAAGTACAAACTTATCATTTGATAACCCAAAATAAAGGCCTACGAATATGTACTTGTACGTTAATTGGCGAGTTGTCAACAGAGGCAATCCATAGAAGATGTAATGTACAACCATTAGATAACCGAAGAAACTACATGAAATTATCATATATGCGACGTTATGCTAAAAATATTAGTGAGATAAGTGAACCGAAAACCAAAACTAAAAAAAGTTTAAAAAGACCAAGAACCTCTTTCTTTCGTAAAAGCCCTGTGTATAGGGGTAAGCTATTGTGGAACGACCTTCCAGTAGAGATAGAAAATAAAGCATTACATCTCGCATGTTTAGTTAGCCTCCCAGGTTCTGCTGAATCAGGTAATTGAAAGAAGAGAGTTTTGGTTCACTGGTTACTTACTCCATCTCCTCATCTTATTTCATTTGCATCATCAACTGTACACACTTTGTTTTGGATGAGGACATTTGCTGTCAAACAGTTTCTATTGTCAAACGAAGAGTTGGTCAGTATAACTGCTACGCAAAGGCCTAACTTATTGTACCCTTTTACAGTACATAATAAACCATAAAAAAATTAGTTGTATTTATATTTTTCTCGTGAAATATGTGTTCACATTTAGTTAAGATTGCTCTATAGTATAGCAGCTGGCGAGAATCCCTGCATATAAGCTTTGACAGGAGGACGGATATACCGGGATATCCGAATACATCAACGTTCTAGATGAGGCAGGCAGAGGCCTAGTTGCCCTCTTAAGGTCTACTTTTACGCTGAGACTTGTACTATTCTCCATCGCGTAATAGACGCTCACCAAGTTGTATACCGTTTCCGAAACCCGGGATCAGAGGCTCCTCATCCAACAGACACAGACCTCACCGTCGCCTCCGCCCGGAGAGCGGCGCCATGACAGTCCCGCAGCCACGGCGCTTTCATCCGGACGAACCAAATCAAATCTCGTCTGATGGAGTCGGAGTTCGGTTACGCCCGACGTCCCACCCAACTCGGCTTGGCGAGTGATCTACCCCGCTTTGAGCAGGGAAAGAGCCCAAAGGAGACGCCACATTCTCCGAGCACAGTGCCGGGTCGGCCACAGTCCCGCAGTTAATTCGACCCTACCCAAACACCACGTTCTGTCTACACTCTCCGGCCCGATTCCTAGTTTACTTTGCGGGATACACGCTGGTATGTGGGCTGAGTGGAAAGAGGGCCCTGATTGGTCAGACGGGACGTACCAATGAGGTTCAGTGTTGCATACAGGAGTTGGTCAAGCCTGGCTATTGGCTATTGCCTAGAAGACTGGTTGTCAGGCGCCAGGCCCGGCGATTAGATAGGGGTGGCTATTTTGAGAACTCTGAATGCAAGACGCACCATGTGGTGATGTATCATCGGCTGTTAGCAGAAAATACAGCCTGCGATAGAGCTTGGGTCACTTTTCCCACAACCAGGTTAGGCAGCCTATAATTCCGATCAGAAAATAGGGGTATCGCTGGACGAACCGTAGATCTATAACTGTCAACGTAAACTGTAAAAAGACTTTGCCTCAGTCCCCCCACTTCTCAAGCCGTCATATCTTCTCCTTGTCGATGCCGAAAGTGGGTATAAACTTTGCTGAAGACGTCATAGACATCTCACTTATGACATACCTATTCTGGCAAGTCTCCTTCAGGAACATTCTTTTAAATGATACATATTTCAAGTTAATGTTGATACATGAGACATGGATGAATGTTGCTTTGGTAAATATTCGGTATACAATTAGTCTGAAAGGTAACTGCCTTGGTTATAAGCAGCATGCTCGGATAAGATTCATCCGAAAACAAACAGATAAAAAAAGGAAACACTATTCAATTCTGAAGGACTTTACCCAGTTTCACACCATTCCCGGTGGGGTCAGAACCAGATCCAACATAAAACTTACAACAGATAACAGTATTTCTGAAAGCCCTAGCGGCGGCTGGGAAGTCGCACACTTTGCTTTCCTCTTCGAATTCACAGCCTCCCTCAGCCTTTGGCCGCAGGTGACGTTGGGACGTCCTTTCACTGATTTGAAAGGGCCGAGTAGTGGGCGGCCCTCCGGGTTTTTGGTCTTGGGTCGTTGCTCTCACGGTCTCCAGTCCCCAGCCCCAGTAACCTAGTATCAACACTCCTGCCGCAAGACAGTGGTTTAGGAGACTGTGAATTATGCCAGCAAGATTATCATCCAGCAAGTGATTCTCTAAAAATAGCCTCTTAACAAGGGCAGGTTCTATGTCCGGGGGGCATGTCACTCTTAAAGCGATCTATATCAAAGGGCCAGATGGGTCTTGGGAAGTCTCAAGGAAAACAGCAATATCAAACTTCTGTGAATGCATTGAAGAAGCCATAAAACTTTAGAGACATTTTTTTCTTCTTTCATAGAAGAAGATTTAAGAATGATCTGTAATATGTTCTCTAGAACCACGACAGGAGAGCCTAAAAATATAACAAGGTTATGGTGCTGTTCTTTACAACAGTTCCTTATAATTGTATCTTCTGGCCAAAATCGGAGAATTACATACACACAAGAAACAAATGAACATTATGCAGAACGAGTACTTTGGCTTGGCTAAAAGACTTGTGTTTTGGGCAATCCTAAAAGCCAAGTTCAATGAAGTTGGGTGTGTGTTTTTGATATGACAATAAACATGGATAGTCAGGTATTACTAACTGCGGTATTAAAAGGCAAATGAATTATATTCACTTGATTCTATGTTGATATCATTGTGCAGAATAAACGTAAAAGTGAACTGTCGCCGTTGTTTATCTATCAAATGCACCCGAAAATAATATGTATAATACTATGTAAACAGCGACTAAAATAAACGATTAAAAACATCAAAATAGTCCAGAAGGGGGTCCATTGATTGCGCGCGTCAGACGTTACCACTACGAGAGACTGTGCTGGGTCAGACGGGCGCAGGAGGGGTGACTAGGGGGTAGTCGGCCTGCTGTTAGCGCCCCATGCAACATTAGGCTTCTTTTAGACCTGACTGGCTTTATTGAGATGGTTCCTGGCGGGTCCGGCCTTTTCTACGATCTGTCACCAGTCTCCGTGCGCCTGCGCTCTGGTAGTGGGTGGAAAGCTAGGGGTGGGGGAGGAAAGGTGAATGGGAGTGTCGGGTCGAGGGAGAGAGGAGGGAGGTACTGGGGGTGGGGGCAAGGTTGTCGGGTACGTAGGAATGGGAGTGAGAGGGGATGGAATGCATGAAGCTAAACGTAAAGGACGGAAGTCATGGCATGCAGAGGGCGGGTGAGGATATTCAGATATACTTGTACACATAATGGAATAGGCGAATAGATGTGCGAGGGTGACGTGAGGAGTGGGGCTTACATGTGGGGTTGGGGGTAGGGTTGAGGGAGCAGCGCAGCTGAAGAGGAAAGCTGCACAAGGGAGGCAGGAAGTGGCCTTGGGTGGTTGAAAGGCGGGACGGGGCGTTTTTAGTGTAGAAGGGGATGAACATGGGGGTAAGGGAAAGGAGGCAAAGCTGGGAGTCACACACTGCCTCTGGTTCCCAAATATCCCGATAGAGGCCAGGCCCTTGTGTGGGATCATGAGAAATTTCTCACATGAAACAGAATGGACGATGTAGGGTTGGCCACTGTGCTGTTTGCCGTGGAGACTAGTTGATGCAAGGGGTCGTCTAGAAGTATGGCAATGAGCGTGTCGATGGTAAGGGCTGCTCGGGACACAGCGACGAGGTCAATGCAATCAGGTTTTAGTGTAGTGGGGCCATACACAGGGCTGGCATGGGGATGGGATGGGAGATACGTTGTTGAGGAATGGTTGAATATGTAGTACTTCTACTGGTGATTGGACATCTGATCAGAGAGCCTGAACTCTCCTCGAATAGTTTATGTGCAATTTGTGAGTTGTGGACAAGGCTAAAGGTTTTGCTAAAAGTATTGCTAAAAGTATGTTTAGAAGTGTCGGGGGATATAAGAACGGATACCGTTAAGACAAATACGGGCGAAGACAACTCCTAGGGGGACTAAAAGTAAGATTGCACCGTCTCAAATAAAAAACATACGTTTTAGACGGTTGCATGGAATTGTTACATGTAGCAATTACGCGAAAAATGATTCGGCTGGTTGCAGAAATGCAGAGTCCCATCAAGCAATTGGGGTTTGGGGTTTGATCCTCATATGAACAGAATACCCGCAGATAATGAGAAAATATCGTGGAATAAGTTGGCCACTGGTAACCTGCTGTTTATTGAGTGTAGGCAATAAACTTGCAGATCACCATATATTCAGACTGGGGGAAAGCAATTCGAAGTAATACCGGCGTGTGCACCCGTCCACAAAAAGCGATGGTGGTAAGGCGCGGATAGGGTCATGGGCACGTATGAACGCTCAGTATCAACCTGTGTCGATGTGGCGCCCTCTGTTGCCCTGACCGCGCGCCGCGACCATTCAGGGACGCGGCGGAAATGAAAAAGCCCCGCCCCACCAGATGGCGCCTTGCACCGGAAGTGTCGACACTCGGTGCGTGCGCGTCATTAGCCAATTTCTGAGCGCGCCGTCTGTTGGAGTTCGATAAGGACGGCGGTGAGGATGCCGCCAGGGGGCGCCCCGCCGTGAGAGAGTTACTGTGTTTGGGGGAGGGAGAAATGGGAGGGGATGAGTGGTGGAGGTGAGGTGGAGGAGGGGGCTGCAACCACCAGCCGAGGAGAGCTTTTGGGCGGGTTAGGGTACGCCTGTGGGGTAGAGTGGTGGTTCGTTACCCACGCCACCCGCGCGCCCCCTTCAGGGACGCCGGAGAAGCAGGCCGACAACAGCAGACGACATTCGGTCCGCGTCCCTGCGCTGCATTGACCACCTGTAATTGATTTCAGATGGCGCTGATTGGCTACCGCTAGACGCCGAGCGGCACAGCGTCACTTCCGGCACTGTCACGTGACGTCTGACGTCAGTGGACCAGTCACGTGACCGTCCAGAGACAGACGACAGATTGCGTCTGTCATTACGGCCCGTGACGGATAATCTTTAGCAACCACGCTCGCGTTCCCGCGCTTTTTTTTTCTCTCACTAGAGCAACCTCCTTCCCTGAGTTTTAAACCTATCTCGCTGCTGTGTCCGATAAGGAGGAAGCTATTCTTCGCGTGATTGCTCTACAAAATGGGACTCCCCTGTCCGCATTTGTGGGATGTAATGGGTTTTAAGCCCTTCCGATTTGCTTAGATTCAGACATGACATGGCGTTTGCCCGGTCCCTGCGGGGGTCCTGAGCCGACCGCACATCCCGAGGTCCGCCACAGTGTGCAGCTTCCGAAACCTGTCTGCCTGCAGAAATTGTCGTCTGACATAGTTTGACCTGTGTGTGCTCAATCAGAGACATGTAGGATATCCTTCTGAACCTCTGAGGACATGCCCCGAACAACCTCCTCTTCCCGTCCCCTGAAATCTGGAAGATCAGTCTGTAACTTTAGTAAGAGGACACACTGAGGTACCCCGTCACTTACTTTCCGAGCACTCTAGCACTAGAACTACGATGACACCTTCTGTCTGGGATTAGTTGGGGGATAGATGATGTTTCACATGACGACAGAACCAGTTTGAATCGATGAGATGAGGTGACAGAAAAATCAATGTGGTTCATTAAAAGGATTAAAACGACAATATGATATACATCTGAGTTCCGGTTATCCGTTACAAACAAACGTGTCCGAAAATCAATTACTGTTAGAAAAATAACCCACCAATATAAAGCTTATCCCAAGAATAAGATAAGCTGTGTAAAACATCTCCTTCAGGCCTTGGATTTGATTTTAGAGTAATTACTATCAGCGGTACTACTGTGATAGCATACAAATGTATGGCTGGAAGAAAACATCTGTATCCGAAGATTCCACGAATCTGCATAGTATTAATGGGGAAGAAATACTACATCCCCTTCATATAGACCGAGGATCTCGACCAGAGCACAGCCCCAGATAATCTCGCCCTCCAGGACTGTACCGAGCTAGCTTCACATCTCCCGATAGACCTTCACTAAGCACATACCAGACACTAACTCCACATCCCCAGACTCCCTGTGTACTTGACCCTGCACCTGGTAACCCCGGCGATTCCTTCATCAGGTGGTCGGGTTTTCTTTGATGTATACCGAAAGCACTGCTTTCCACCCCGCCTACCTCCACCTCTGACTGTATCACCTCAAGCCCCCTGCTCGTCCAATGCCCTGACCTGCCACCTGGGATGTTGGGTCGGCGACTCACAATGAGAAGCTCATTCCTCAACTACTACCTTTGGCCTAACCCAGACTTTACCTGCTCATTTGACTGCTTCACATGCTCAATAGTCCGTCCTGTTGATCACGAGATGCTAGATACAAACACACATCTATGTCGGTGAGAGTTATGGAATAGTTTTAAGATCTGTGGGTCTGAATAGAGTGGCATGCATTTGATTCTCGCTCATTCCGCTGTAGTGAGCGCCCCTCATTCTGCTTCATTTTAAAGACTTCTTCTATCGTTTTAAAAGTAGTTTTGTCTTACACAGAAGGGTCGGATTTTTTAAACCTGCTATATTACGCTTTCTTCCTGGGGTCAGACACTGAAAAAATAATTTTAGAATAATACTTCTTTTTATATTTTATATTAGTCTCCTACCAAGTACCTTCCAGAAAAACATTATTCCAACAAAATCAGACGAATGGTTCAGATTTGAGAGCCTTTTGAAATTGTTTATAATACTGCGTGTTGTCCACCCCCCTAAAATATTTGAAATTTCAAGAAACGTTATAAAAGGTTATAATTTGAGAAAAACTGATATTATATGGTGACATATGTTATATTTGACCCAAAACATCTCTATCACATATTTGATATGAAACAAAAGCTATGAGCATATTTAGGTGTTGGGCCACACAGGGGTGTCGGACAACACAAGGGGTGTCGGACAACACATTTTTTAAATCACTCAGAACAATGGACAAAATAATATTTGTGGCTATAATCCTTTATATTCTTAATCAAATGATAGAAATCTTCGTTTTTCAAAGCAAACCACTCAATTATTGATAAGAAACAACCCCAAATTCATGACTTTTATCTGAGCGTGTTGTCCGACACCCCGGGGTGTCGGACAACACATCTTCAGTTTTTTAACCACAAGATGTACATTTCTTTATTTAGGAAAAAAGTAAACTGGTTATTCATAAGTGGTAGGGATACTTAACATATACAGGGGTATTTGTTATTCTATTATGATTATTATTTCTTCTATACATCTTTTAACAGGTGTATTGCCCAACAGACCATTTTTTGGAAAAAATATCATCATGGAATCACATTGTTTTAATATCAGAATGGATAATCCCATTGTATTGAAACTTTCAGGTATCACAGCGGAGATTTTGTTCAACATCTCACAATAAAGGAAAACTAATTCCTCATTTCATATCTCATTAGTATTATCCTCTCAAAATTGGGGTGTCAGACAACATGCTCTATAGGTCTCTCTGTTGGAAAATTTAAAGGTCCTGGATAGTTTTGACCATTTTAATATTTTTTCAAATTTTTACTATTTTTCAAAACTATATTATATACACTTCTCATGACATATGGTTTAAACACCTTAATAAAAAACAATTGGCTCAACATTGTGCCTCATAGACTTTGAAAAAAACTGAAAATCATGAAAAACACTGCTTTTGTTGATCTTCGGAAGGAAATATTCCTCAGAGCTATACAAAACCCTATATTGGAATTAAAGACCATCAAAAGATGTACCAAAAATTGCCACTTTTACATCGATGAGATGCGTTAATACAACATCAGCCTTAAATAACCCTGTTTTGGATAATTTAGCAGCTGATATGTTTAATTTGCAACGGTTTTTTTTCCACATTTCAACTGCTTCAATGTCTATACACTAGCCATCAGAGAAAGCTCTGGTAGGGTTAGATATGCGGCCACCTTGAACGACTATAAGTGTAAGTATTTTTCACTCTCCCTGTAGATCTCAAGTTATTGCGATCTCAAGTTGTTGCGATTGGACACCACAGGATACCACCAGAAACGAAACCTCGCGGAAAACGGGTGTACAAGAATCCGCCCGGTTCGGATACCCAAAGGATAATGGAACTGTAAGACCGACGGCGGACGACGGCGGTCGACGACACCGATCTTACCAGGTAATTGTTTTCCATTACAACGATGGTATCAGAAAAGTAAACAAGACGCTGTCGGAATCAGATTTTGACTGAGAATTCGGCCAGATGGCGATCCCCGCGACTCTCAGCAGGCCTTGCGGGTTCTTCAAACGCTCTGTAAAGTCTCTAAACGATGTACCTCCGACCTTCACATCAGCCTTGACTCAAAGAACCGATAAGTAACATATGTAAACTTTGAGTGATCGTGTTTGAAGTAACCATCGTAGTTTTCTTGTTATTTACCTACGAAAGACATTTTTCCTCTCACTTATAAAGTTAAACTTGTCTTGCCTCTAATCATTGTGCAGTCGCATTTAATCCTATATTCGAATGGCTTTGTTGTACTTTACCTTATTGCGTTAAATTCTATTCACTTCTCTGTTTTTGAAATAAGCATCCTTATTCCCATCCCAGTCTGTTCCATCCCTCTGGCGTTAAGGATGAAACTGAGGTACACAGCGCATTGTGCACATAAGGAAAGGAGGATTCCATGAAAAGGTCATATTTAGTATCCTGCCTCTACATTCGAAAAGGAAATTCAAAGAGCAAAGGTTGGTCTGCAAATGTGTACAAATGAGATTTCCCTGTTAACCCTTTAATTACTGAAGCTAAACAGTCAAAACTTCAACGTGTCTATGTTGTGAGGATGAGATGTGTATTTTACTTCTGCAAATTGAGTCAAATCTATTCTTAACTGGAGACAGATCTTTCGCGTTAAAAGTAGGGTGATCCCCTGTCTATTTCCAATTAAAAAAACAGCAACTTGTTGTGCCATGAAACCATCAAACACAATAACAATGTACGAATACAGAAAGAAACACAGGCTTAGTTGGGAAGAAATTAAATATTAAAAAAAACGATCAGGGCATAGCTTGTTAAGTCCCCTAATTACGTCAGACGGAAATGCGGGTCCTTTTGGTTTACATATATTTCCCCTTCACTCTGTAGAGACTTTAGGATCAATGTACGCTTAATGGCAAACACCCTCTGGTGCATTTAATGCAGGTAGGAATACATTCAGACTGAACTTAATGCATCCTCTAACCTCTTTTTAAAACTGATCCTTTGTCCAATGTGCCTCAGAATGCGCAGAGCAGAGAAATCCCAGAGTGGCATTTTGTAGGTAACCCTGCACCTCGAGACTCTGTATGCTAAATAATACACCTGCCTTTACAAGCTGTGTGTCTCTAGAGCCTCAGGATTAGTAGTTTTTGGAACTACGCAACTGTTTGCGGGCCTATCAGCTATAGCTGGGATGTTACGAAGTGTTGAAGCGAAGACTCTTTAAACATTGACAATGTGATCCGACTGGGAATGGGCAGAAACTTTACTGAGTTACTTGTGGCAAGGAACTGGCGACTTGATACCTGATGTTGGCTTCAAGTAATCAAAGTTAATCCCACACTAGGTTACACAGCAATTGGCGGTTTCCACCGTCACTGGCAGTGAATATCTGGTATGCCAGAGATAAGAGAGTTAACAAGGTAGACGGTTATTTTAAACGTCAATACATGCTCGATTCATGGATTATGCATACTCAGCACAGACCTGGATTCATTGATATATAAATATCAAGTCTCCAAATCGTTTGGGTATATAAACCTCTCGGTGGTTCGTCTAATCGAAGATAACTGAAAATTGTTAATAATTTAAGTGTGGACATTTGCCACCCCCTGGCGTCTACCAGACTAACCACTTGACAGAAGGACGGCTAACAGGGAGAGCCACCAGCTTGGAGGACATTCCTCGCCATTTTAGAACCCGCCCACAAAGAGACAGACTTTTAACCTTAGGGATTTGAGCCTACATGCCATACAGCATAACCTGTATTTACTTTGGGATACGAGGCATACATCTTTTCGAAACGGACTGATAACGAAAACGCCCCATCAGGGATGGTCACCGTGTAGAAAAGATTCTTACGCACATAACCTGTACATATACCTTGTTACTCTGAAAAGGCAAAAAATAAAGATAAACGTTTTTCTCTTCAAATGTCACTTTTTTTTAATTATGGTTTTGCAGACCCATAGAATTGATATAACCTGTCTTTCGGTATGATAGATATATGGTCTTCCAGTGCAAAGTTCAAAGGTGTTGTTAGAGGAACAGAATAAAATTTAAAAGATATTACATTACATTGTAATGGGCAGTTTGTCAGCAATGACTAACATTGGTCTTTTACAGATAAAGAAAAATCCGTTAGTATCTTATTTTCAAACTCGGAAATTTCACACTTGATTGCACTTACAGACTCTCTAGACGTTGCTCAGACTGGTGAACATGTCAATGGGCATGTAAATATCATGTCCTTTTTCTAATACATGTATATAACTATTATATTGTATGAGACTTCTTTAGTCTGATGCCTAGTCTGTCATCAACTGAGTATATTTGTACACATGTTTTACAATTTTACCATGGTTTTGTATACTTTTTCAGTCATTGAATGTACTAAGGAATGTGTGTGGGACATCGTTGTGACGTTCGTCATGATGTAAGTGATGAACGTTTACTTGAATTTCTAACGGGATTTCTTAAAAGCTCGTCTGAAAGTGCGTTATGGAGTTCATCTTGGTCTGTCACTTAAAGTACCTCTACTAAAATCTCCCCGTATTTGTGAAGTAGTTTTTTGAGGAGCTTCAGAAATTCTGCGCCTAACCTTGAGGTCGGCCGTGTTCGCGCTTCTCATCCGGACATGCTCCGAGCTGCTGAGAGAAGCTCTTCACTCGGCCAGTCACGCCCAGAAACCGTCACAAGCAGACGTCAGTCAGCTTTGTCTTGTCAAACATTTTAGCTCTGATATTCACTGTGCAGCCTGGTGAACCAATTTACCTCAGGTAAAATCGAGATACAAGTCCACACTACAATACTCATAGAACAGTTGGTTTTGATTCCCTCCAAGGATTTTCAGTACTACTCACGAGAATATAAAGCCCTGATTACTCCAACACGATGTTTTGCCTAGCAGGATCGGGATGTGTCCTGCAGCAGCTGGTTGCATCTTGCTAGATCGTACCAAATCTTGTTAGATCCTTACACTTGTGTGTGGATCCTCACTTATCGCTCAAGGGGGCTCTTCAACTGCTGCGATCCAGTCAGGCAAACTTTAGGTTGCCTAATTTCTGTATCAAAACCCTTTATACTTTGCATTACTTTGCATGAGTAATATTTAATCCGGCGTAATTAGCTAGTTCTAGTAAGGTGATCAATCAATGTGGTACGAATCATAATCTTATAAGCATCGAAATTCATCGCGTATGACGCTGAGTATAACAGGGAACATCTGCGCTTATTGTTGTATTATCAGATAAGAGTGAATTTTGCCTAAGGGTGCGTTGATTCATGAAGAAGAGGACGAAAAATGTAATGTTCAAAGGGAAAGCATACAGAGGCGACTGGCATAAGTGCTTTTATCTACTTGTAAAGAATATTATAATTTTATACTCACTCTCTCTGTTTTGTACGATCCTTAAAGCATTTATTTGAAGCAAGCCGGAGAGTGATCTCCGTTCTGCTAAGCTACGATGCCTCACAAACATTCTGGCAAGTTACGTTGAACTATGTTTTTCTTTCATACTATGAATGGCCAAGCTTATGCTTATGCAAGCTCTTTAAGCGTCATAAATTTGCAACGGATCTGACAGTGCAAGGCACGTATAATGTTGACCATTGAACTGGAATAAAGAAATGAAGACTAAATACCCCTTTTGTTAGCCTCATACTTAGCTTACTAACGTCATACTCCGTTACTCTCTCGTACACTACGACATTTTGTATCAGACGCTGACAGACGCGTTCAGTTCTACATCTGAGACAACGTCACGCGCCGCCCGAGATTTGACAGACGTCAGTGTGCCGGACGTCGCCAGCTGTCACTTTACACAGGTTCCACGTCCAACATCAGCACAAACTTGCCACCAACAGGCACCCGGTCAGCACGCTTTGAAAATGCCACCTAACTGTGGATAAATCAGCGAGATGTGCGAAATGTCACTGTGTATGGCGAGCGACAGGCGGGATTATCGCCATACACCAGTGGGGGTGTGAGATAGATCCGGGGGGCCGGGGAGGTGGTGGACGGAATAGGTTAACAGGGTGTGGAAGGGGTGTGGCAGGTAACGACGGCAGGTGTTTGGGAGATGTAGGTCCACGGGGTTTCTGGAAATCTACGCCAGGAAAAGGCGACGACTTGGGGCAATAAAAGAATGGGGAATATTCAACATTGGTATATCTAACCCATAAACTAGTTATAGTTATTAGTAATAATACCAATGATGCGAGGTAATAAAGAAGAAGATTATACCTGAAATAATCACAAGGTGGCCTCCAGAAAGCTCCTATTCATTTAGCACTGGTGGTAGGAGGTGGCAGTGCGTGAACAGGTTTCAGGCTGTTCTTGGTTCGGGTGTTAATTAGAGGAAGGGCAGTGAGAATAGGAAAAAGAGTCATGTTAAAAACGAGTTTGACGTGGAATACGGGGGAAAGGTGAGGAAAGTAAGGTGAAGACAGAGGTAAAAGGCAAAAGCGGATAGTAGGGGTATTTGGGAAGTTCAAAGGAAGTTGGAAGTCGGATGCAAAATCAAGAGAGGGAATGTCTGTGGAGGCGCTCAGGGTTGGGAAGGCTGAGAGGCTGTGTAAGGACAGAGTGAGGGAAGGTCACAGGGAGGGGTGTTTGACGACACGAGAGCAGTGAAGTATGTTAATAGACAGCCATGAGTTGTTTATCATTCTGTTTCCATCTACATTTGTTCAATATGCGGTCTACACCACATGTCCTACACTTCAGACCTGAACACACTGGGCAAAAGGGAGGCCACTTTACCACCAATAGCGCATGCTAAAAGTGGTAAGATAGAGTGGGCAGAATGATGAAATACACATCCATATGTAAGTATCCAGCGCTCGAGGCTGGTGGAAATGTCACGGCCACTATATGACAAATACCTGCTCAGTAAAACGGAGGTGGCCTGGGGCCTGAATATTTCATGTGCATTCCTTTGGCCACGCATGGATTTACTCCTTTTCTAGGGAGATTGCCCCCGGCAACCTTAGATATGCCAGATGAAATATGTATTCATCCTAATTGAATAGGCGACTAGAGATGGAGGAGAATTCTGGAAACTTCACCGAGCTAGTTATGACTGCAGTCTCAGGGGTAGGGATGGCTGGTAGGCAGGGTGAGAGCCATAGATTCTGTATTTACTGCAGCATGTATAACTTTACCCTCTTATCGATCACGTCTGACGACGCATATTCCAGCCCTATACCCTTTCTTCTGATCTGACGAGAGTCGGCATTGGACTTAGGAAGGGATCTCTAGATATGTCAAAGCTAGACATTAAATGTTATTTTAATACTGAACAAACCCAAATCACAAGTTTATTTTGTGTTTTCTCAGGTAATAATAACGATTATCCTCTCAATGAGAAAAGCTGGATAAATCATAATAGCTCAAGCTTCTCTTTCGAAGAGAGCTGCTCTGAGGAACGGAGCTGTCACTCATTCCGGGAGGGTGTGGCCTCTGATATGATGGGAAGCTCTTGGAATGACCTTTGGGTAGTAGCAGCACCATCTATCAAATACCTATGAGACTAATTAGCTTATTGATAGACCTTCTGCTGCGTGACAATATCTAATTACAAACTTCTACCCAGCAGTTTAATGCTAAAATGTACGTGAGAAGACCAAATAGTAGAAGGTCGGTGTCGAGTGTCGCCTTCTTTATATCTCGCCTATGCCTTAAAAGCCTCTCGCTCAAAGTCATCAAACATCCTGGCCAAATGATAAAGGCTCTACTTCAGATAGCTTTAAAGATTAATAGGGTCTTAGTGTCACCTAATTCTAAAGAAGTTGTCAATAGATCATAGTACACAGCTTTTTAGGCTGCGTTGTGTGGAACGTAAGAAGAGGTTCACCGGCAGACTAACAGATATTGTGGACGCAGCCTGGAGCAGTTTGTCTGTAGGATGAGTAAACGATGAAGTGTTTCATCAATAAGTCAAATTCACCATTTCCCGTTGGATATCCTGTCGATAAAGGATGAGATGAACCACTCTGTTGTATGTATTCATAGCTGCCAACCACATCGTGTATTTTTTTCCAAAATGCTTCTTGTAAACCACTTAGAATATTAATGAATACCGGTTGTCAACTACACAAAGTGGAAAATAGCTATTATCTGTCAACCACACATCAGAGCTCGACTACCAATCACGCATATCACGCATGCCCTATTGCCCTTGTTTAATATCAATTTCAAATCTTATGCATTTAGTAAACATCCTCAGTATAGACCATTAGAACATATGAAAGTCCCACATAATCATCCATCATTTTTGTGTTATTAGCATCCCCAAAACATGCTGATCTATCAATCCCAGGGAGATTTCCCTGATGATCACACCCACAATTACCTGTCAATCACAAGTGTCTATCAAACCCACTAATACCTGTCAATCATAACCAATATCATCCGTTAGTTAATCTGCGCTGATTTCGTAATCTTCCCGGGGTCATCCAGGGCTGTCAGGGCTTTGGTGTGGCAGGGAACCACGCCGTCGCATCTTAACGACTACGTTTTGTAAATGCCTGGTAGTGAGTGGCTCGCCTCTAAGGGGCCAAGTTGAGTTGGCCCTCTGAAGACAACCACCAACCCAAGCACTGTGTCATCGAATCGCTAAACTAGCAATATAGTATAGTACTCTCTGTAAGAATTTACCATTGGCCTCATCGCAGGATGTTTCCTTTCCACAAGAAAGCCAGTGGAGAAAAACAAATATTTTAAATGCCATCCGGATAGATTAATTACAGCGGTCAGAGATTTCTTCTGATGGCGCCCTAATTAGAGATAAAAACTCATTTACGTGTTTGAGCAGAATGGACTAAATGGGTGGGGATGGGGGGTCCTTTGGTTAGCGGGAATGATGGACTTACTGAAAGTGATGGTCTTGCCATTACATTTTATAGTGAAAATCAGTGTCGGAGTGATGCACCAGATAGTGCGTGGCCATCAATTCAAGGCAGAATGTATGCAGGCGCAGCCAGAACGAAAAAATCATTAGTACCCCAAGGTTATCTTGTCTGGGGGCCGTTGCTCCACGTTTGTGATACACATGCAGATCGCAAAAAAGCGACCCGAGGGTTTAGTGATTATTTTTACGTGGACCTACAAACCACGGCAGATCATTGACGTATCACTGCAGGTTGAGATGTTAGAGTGGGCCTTATGAAACCATTTAGAATGGTGGGGGGGGGGGGGGGGGAGGGGGCGTTGAACTAGTCAGAGGGCCGTTGCTCAACATTTATTATACCTTTGCGGATCACAGAATAGCGATCCGAGGGCTTAAACGTTGCTCCCGAAAATGAGCGGATCTTGTTAGAATTGTATAGCAACATCGCCGTGAAAAATGCGGCTTTTAGCAATACGTTTTCAGTCTGGGAGTGAGCAATAATTAAGTTTACATGCTGTTCACTACACATTACAATGTGACATAACACATGATACTTGAAATCCTTTCTTTTTCCATATGATCTTTTATATGTCCACATGGGAGCAAGTACTCTTACACTGACACTCTGAGTTGTTAGTGTCATGAGTGTCCCTCCTGGCATGTGAAACAGACCAAATTCTTTGCTGTGATTGACTGTTGATTCAACAGCCAATGAGGGATGACCAGTCTCGTTTCTGTCACACATTATACCTCCATGCTGGGGAAGTTTCATTTATCTCACCCCTGAAAATGTTTTCCCATAGGCTTAACATTGGTATCTCGTTCTCCATGCCCCTATGAGTATTTTGCAGTCCCTTCTCCATAGTCTATATCCTGTATGTTGTCCATTCTTTTAGTGTGTACACGGTGAGATAAATACAGAAAGCAACTCATTTTGGTCAAAGAAGTCATTCTCCAACTCGTTTGATTGTTATGTGATATTCACTCGGCTGTCACCTCGTCCATATCACTCCACATCAAGCTCATGGAGAATGACTTCTTTGACCAAAACTTGTTGGTTTCTTCTTTAGTACACAATGATCAATCTTTCCCTATATTATTCCAAAACTCAAAAGATTTTATATAAATCATTGATCACCTGAAGAAGCTGATTAAATATGAGCGAAACATCATGACAGCACTTGATACCCACTATTCACCATCAGTGTACCACTTGGTTCAATAATAACTACTTTAAAAAAGATATCATTGTGTCTGATTTTTTGCATTCAACTCCTTTTTGATTTTATAAAAATCTTGGAAAATGATGCTTCAGGCATCACCCAATATGGCATGGTGATGCCTCAAACCATCACCCACCTTGTTACCTTTCCTTGTGGAAAGTGACTGATATAAAAGAAAAAGGAAGCCAAAAACAGAGATCATCTATAAAATATATATTGACAACTATTCGAAAACTGTCAATTTATTGATGAATGTGTGAACATGAAATTTTCTCGTTATTACTAAAATACATATGAGAAAGCCACATTTGAGTGCCTTTTATTATTTTCTTGTGATCCCTTATCTGTTTTATGAAGATTCTTTATGAAGCCAGCTATTTTACATAATTCTATCATTATGAGCTAATTATTCAATTAAAGTAGGTCATGGCACAGAAAAAACTTAATAAAAGATCAAACCAAATATGATTGGGCTAAAAATTGATAGATTTTTTAAGCAATGAGAATAATATTATTTTAACCATAGTTATTTATTGATTAAAAAATCATTTTTTAACTTTTTTTCTTCAAACGCTCATACATTTCAGCGTTGCACCCGGCAGATTTGAAATCAGAAGATTCAGGAGATAAATACTCATTAATAAAGAACTGTCTGGACGCGAAAGCAAGGTTCACCCCCAAAACGGGCTTTCGCTGCCAGACTATTAAAGCATTTTATAAAAATCAAAGCCAATGATACTACAAAAACAGCAGCAACAACCTCCAGTGGAAACCTATTTTTTGTTTTTCAGTAACCATGGATTTTTGCCTCTTTGATTTAGCCAAATACCTTATAAATCAAGAAATAATGATATCAGTATAATTTGTAATTGACTGTAGTTTGTGTGACAATCTACATTTGTTTCTACTAGATGCATGTAGATTCACAGTGTAGTTTTAATGATGACTCCATCTGGCTCTGATGACAGAACTACTGAATCTTCCTGTCTCACCCAATATGCTCCCCCTGAAAGTGTTGTATCGCTATCACATCGTAAAAAATAGCGATGCCGCATGAATATAGGGACACGATCCGATACTATGGGGGCAACGCTGTTCCAGTGGGATTGTTTAAGTATACGGGAAAATAACTTTGTTTTCCGATCATAGCCAATGATATCACAAAAAAACAGGAGTAACAGCGCAGGTGGTCAGGTCTAGGCCTCGTTTGAAAGCTTTTGGTCCTGGCGGGAGAATCCTCCTAGGATCACGGCCAGCAATCCAAGAACTATTTTATGAGAGGACCAATGGCGTATAACAACTGGGGAGGGAGATCCTGTATAATTAGTCTCCTACAAGTGAATTTGATCATATGCTGGGACAAATAGGCTGTCAGACAGGTTTTGGTGTCCTGGGGAAGGTGAGTTTCTAAGAACTGCAGATAAAGCCACATAGTAGAGGTTTTGGTAACGAATTTCATCATTTATATCAATGAATCGAAGAAAATGTTTGAGATATACTCCTTCTAACACTGTCGTTTTGTATTAGAGACCATAATAAATGTAGTTCTGCTGTTTTAATTCATAAATAAGGCTGATCTTGTCAGTTTGATTTACCCAAGAGACCTCAGGGGGTGTCCTCTGCTAGGAGACTTTTCTGTGAGTGGACGAGAGTATGGAAGATATGGGTCAATTTTGTTTAACAGTTATTGCCAATTACGTTGCCTCGTCCGCAAGGACTGTCCTCCACGAGGATTGTCCTTATATTCAAACGCTAACCCACCTAAGACCTCTCCTACAGACATATTTTCATTGGCCTGAGTAGTTAAACGCCACACTGGTCTAGAAAGGTCAAACCATGGCGTATCAAACATATGAGATGAGAATGAAAGACAAGCAGTTAGCAAAAATATGAACCGGTATCTCACCAACACATGGATCCCTTTCACGATCCATGGTCCACCCTTCGCGCTCTTCTAATAGCTGCTACAGGTACGAGCTGTCGCGGGAAAAGGTTATGTATTAGTGGCTGGTTTGGTGATACGGATGCCTTCACGACGTCATTGTCTGGGACATTATAAACTGCTAGTGCAGACCCTATTGTTTCTCAGTCCCTCTATCCTTCTTATGATATTCATAGCTGCTATCGTGCAAGGCTCTTTGTTTCTTTCTCATTTCTAGAAAGATGGCATTTGTGTAGTTTAGAAGTGAATATCAAATTAAAAGGCAGTCGGTTTGTAGCCTTCGTCTATATGTCTCTCACCACAGACTGTGCTCACCAAAAAGCCATTTAGAAACTAAATGCAAGGAATCATGAATCGTATTAATATCACGCCGCAAGAGCTACACCATAAAATCAACGATCACACGATCTACTGATTCCTATAATACATCTGCTTGAAATCTTACACTGCAAATGAGTCGAAGCATGTCATTTTTCACAAATCACACCCTGAAGGCACCCAGCCACACGCAACCTCTCAATACACACTCGCGGGGAGATAAGAAGCCTCTGTTCGACATGCTATTGGTGATCTGTGCTCGATAATCTGGATAGCTAGGTGGCGCTGAGGCGCGTGAAATGCCCTTATACCTAGGTGTGGGCGGCGGCGATCTGCGCGCGCAGGCAGCAGGGGTCACGGCGTCCAGCGCCGCTAATTGGACCACGGAGACGCAGGTAAACAAACAGAATGGCGGATATGGACGGGGAGGGGAGGCTAGGTGGGGTGGCTCTCGGCTATGAGGACCGCGATAATCTATGTTATACGAGAGGCTGGGAAACCAATAATTGGTGTAGAGTTCTGCGTGAACCGACCAACAGGCAAATACCGGGTAATGTAAGGGTATGCGTAAACAGAATGAGAAATCCAAAGTGGATAGAGATCAATAAACAAACCCCGAGAATGTATGCACAACAGCTCCCCCTTCCTATTTTATAAACACATATCGACGGGACTCCTTGCAAGGTCACATGAACTCCACGTTTGCCTGCTAGTATACTGCCTATGAACCACAGTTTGTATTGGCTTCGGATAAGTTTGTTTTATGAATTATGATTAGGTTTTCATAAGCATAAAGGTTTCCTTCCCTATCTGAAACTCCATTTGCCAACCGATTTTATACATATGTCCATCTACCTGTTAGTTTCAATGCAATAAAGAAAGTGCTGATTGGCTTCGTAATGACCATATATGAAGAGTGTAACTTCGATCATGTTCCACAGCGTCCAAGCAGTACAATTGTATTTCACTGAAGCAAACATGCATTTCGATGTACTACTACCCTTGATGTGGTCATACACGACACAGCTTAGAAATGTGGTATATCTGCGTATAGAGCGAGAGTGTTCTCTGATAAAACCACCCGATCGGAAGATGGCGTCATGCGGGCATTGGATTTATGTTAATGGTCGCTTGATTCCGACCTTCACTATGGTCTCTTGATAAGTGAGAAATGACAAAGGGGGAAATTGGCGTGCTAACTGTGTTAATGATAGGTAATAGACGTTATGAATGTATACAGACAAATGCATACATAACGTCTATTACCTTATCAAAAAGGCCGAATGTGTCAACATATATCTGTTTATATATTATATATATATATATATATATATGTATATATATATATACAGTAGAACCCCGCCTAACGGACACCCCGCGTAAGCGGACACCCCGCGTTAACGGACACCTTTGCTCGGAACGGTTCCCTCTATTAGATGTTTATTTTAACCTCGCGTAAGCGGACACCCCGCGTAAGCGGACACTTTGGCCCGGAACGGAGGGTGTCCGCTTACGCGGGGTTCTACTGTATATGTATATATATATATATATGTATATATATATATATATGTATATATATATATATATATATATATATATATATATATATATATATATATATATATATATATATATATATATATAATATCATGGAACCAATTAGTGGTAGAATAATGTGTAGAATAATATGAACAATAATTGACACGAAGGCGGGGATGGCGGAATAATTAATAAAACAGGGTTTATTGTAAAAGGTAACATTGGGACCTTCCCCTGCCTACACATCAAGAATTACAGGTAAGCTAAATCTTGTAACCTGAAAAATAAGATTAAAATTGAACTGCTCGGTTGAGCAAATCACAGCGGAATGAGTATTTAAAACCACGGGCGTCACCAAGTAACCTCCGGTTACCGCATCAGTAACCGGGATACCTAGAAGAGTGGGTGTGACGCCCAAACAACAACTACAACAACAACAACAACAACAACAACAACAACAACAAGACCGCAGTGAATATTTGCGGGAGTTATATTGGTTGATAATTTATATTTATATAAGCATGGTTATATAGTAATATAATATCATGGAACCAATTAGTGGTAGAATAATGTGTAGAATAATATGAACAATAATTGACACGAAGACGTGGATGGCGGAATAATTAATAAAACAGGGCAAAAACCCGCCAGACACAACAGAGTTCAATTAATGATACTCAGAAACTGAGAGGCCATTCTATCTGAGGAAGCGACTGTGAGGGGGGTCTCATGCAAATAAGAGTATATTTATATAATATAATTTGTATGATTTATATAAGCATGGTTATATAGTAATATATATATATATATATATATATATATATATATATATATATATATATATATATATATATATATATATATATATATATGAGTTTTAGTAGTCTACATAAATGTATATACATGGACATTCATGTAGGTATCATATAAAAGGAACATAGATATTCCCGTCTACCCCCAGATTATAATCAATGTGAGACAGGCTCATACCGTGTTATGCCATATAATATCATGGTGATACCCAAATCTGGAGCTCTTTGACAGTACTTCTGAGGAGCGCAGTAATCATTTCTTGATTCCATTTCCCAGATTAGAAGCAGATTGCATTCCATAACATAAAGGCCTCCTTCCGAATAAAAGATCTCTTGCAGGTATAAGTATCGAAATTAGTGTTCCATCAGTCTAGAGAATTTAGCCTTAGTAAGTTATCGAAGCTTTCCAATATCAATAGAATATTCTCTATGAGCTTCAGGTAGATATCTATAGAATCTCACCCAGTATAGTGGTGGTAATAGTAATAGATGGGTTAGGTGCAGCATGTGTTAACGAAAATGGGAGGGTCAGCAAGGGTGGACGTTCGAAAAGTGAGTCAGTTAGCAGCAAAGTTAGACTGGGTTGGATAAGTTTTGCGATCACATTGAGATTCCGCAGTTGTACTCAGTCACATAGAATTCACATTGAGTATTACTTTCGCATGACCCGAACGTCTTTTTACTGCTTAGGAGCGAAATATTGGTATTTGGGCGTGCAGAGGTCTTGACGTGGGCGATGTTAAATATCGATGGAAAATCTAGCTTGGTTTAGACAAGGTGTCAATATAGGGGTGAATGAGATGGAGTCTAGAAAGTCAGTGGTAGCGATGAGGTAGAACAGATACTAAGGCTGGAATTGGGTGTGTAATCAGAGGGAAGAATATTAAGGCTGGGCTACGGATGCAGTTAGCTGAGCTTAGCAGCCATACCTAGCCTCATGGATTAATTTCACGTCTTATTTCCCAGTTGCCACATTGAATAAAGTGTCTCCCTAGTCTGAGCAGGAAGCAAATCAGCGATTCAATGAACCTCGAAATAGCAGTGTAGCACGCACTGACGGCCTCATATACAACTCCAAACAATTTCCTCCGTCTAGGCATAAGACACCGATGTTCGGGATAGTGTTCGGGACTAGTAGTGAGAGACAGTCTGTTGTCTGGGCTAGGATTGGTGTCTAGAGAATAGATCAGATGATGGAATGTAGCTTTAAATGGCATTTGGGTTTATTTTATATACTGCTATTTGGGTTCTGTACTAGGGAACTGGAGGCCAGTGAAGCGGGCAGCTTGGCAGCAGTTCTATTGGGGTGCACAGAAACTATGGATTCACTAGCGTGTATTTAGCGATCACATTAAACAGGTTTTGGTTCAACCAGGGTTATTACCCCTGGTGGGTCTTTGAGCGAGGCGGTGCGAACTTACACACAATGCACCACTCGCTTTAGCACATTGAAACTCCGGATCGCGTCACTTCACTTCACGGACATACATCTTGCAACGTGTACACATATCTTATTCAACCAATTTACAATATTCTAATAATCACAAAGTCCCTTTTATTAAACCAATCATATAGAATTTATTACCAGAAGCAGAATAAATTCTATATTTCCCAAACTCACATCTTATATTTCTATTTTGGGCGCCGCATAATTATAACTGAAACAATACATTAACTGTATCGAGGGTGGCTAGAGATTGGCTTAAATATGTTTTGTTGACACTGCTGGTACTGGATCGGTGCTAGAAAAGATGATTCTCGGCTGTATTAGGGACCTGTGTTTGTGTCCAGTATGGGAATAGGGACCTTGTTTCCATGTTCACAATAAATGTTGCTCCTTCTCAAACTAATGCTTACACCTTTTTCCAATCTGTTGGCGGTAGATAGCATGGTTCTACTTTCGAACCTGAATACCGAGGCTTGTGAAGTGGTCTTCATTTTGATTTCAATACATACATCTAATGTTTAGCCTGGGTCTTATCATAGCGTTTCGAATTAAACCAAGTAATAGAGATCCCAGTGAGTTTGTCAGAGAGCTGGTGCTGGATCCTGAGACCGAGCTACTCGCTAATTGCTCGCCTCTAACGTCTCAATGAGCTTGTCACGAACCCTGGGAAAACAGCCGCTTTGTGTGACGCGCCTGATGTCCCAGCGCATAGCAGATTACAGGCACTATATTACCTTTTTACTTCAAATCCGCTTAAAATCGGTTATAAGCCGATAGCAAGGTCTGGCGACGTCACACCATGCACCTTAATACAACAGCATCTCCCGCAGGAAATTACATTGCTCCCAATCTACACCTTCTGTATACGTCGTTAAGAACAGGTCGTCATTGCACTGATAATTATGAAAAAAAAACCGTAATTGACGGGGTCGTTGGTAACTTGGGAAAAAGATCACTTTTGATAAAAGAGGTTGTCATAGTCAGGACAAGATGACATGTTATAAAACCACCCCCCCCCCCCCCAATTTCCTCTGCTTCCCATAGCCCAGGTTGGTTTTTCTGAGAGTATACACGTATGTACAGGTAGGCCGTCAGAAACACAAGCCGCATACATGTATCACTGCTTTCGTGATGACATCGCGATACTTGATATCCTGCAACAGGTATCAAAGATTGATGTTAGCTACATGCATGGATCTATAGTGAGCTATGTGGATGATCCCCTAGCAATGCTTATAGAAATACCCAGATATAGAGATGCCTGGCCGTATGGACCTTCGCCTATGTCAACATTGTGTCAATGTTTGGAAGTGTTAACGCTTCGAACAGTTGACACAGGGACAGTGCCGTGATATTCTGCTTAGTGTTGATACAATGAAATGGGCTGGTGCTATACAGTTCAGATTCGGTTATTTTACCGCTACAATCATGTTCGACCGTTTTAATCAAGACCGATGTTTATGGTTATATGAAACTGTCAAAATTTGAGTTTGTACCTATGCTTGAAAGTGATTACAATTGAGTTGATAAAGATAATTCTTACAGCTGCCAGTCTGTGCAACACTATCTCATCTCATAACAGGTATCACAAATAATCCTCAGTGATACCCTTGGTATTGAGGAATAATACTAAACTCTTGAAATGTTAAGATTCTTAAATGCATACGAGGGAGGCCTCTCCAGGAAGAGCTGAATTGCAAAAAGAACCGCTAATTTCCTTATTATTTTCCGGTAATGAATTTTCGGGTTTTAGGTCACGTAAATATCAAGCTCATTATTCTAAGCTTTCTTTTAATGGCGGAGGCAAAATAAGGGTCTTCTTTAGTTACCTTTTCTAATTGACGAAAAGTCACCCCTTATTATTCTGGACATCTAGTAGATGGGCGTGATTATTAGCTTCGGAATGAATTTGTTACCTTGATATGCATCATTACCCTTTACCCTGAACACAAGAGAAGTCATGTTTGACCAGACATTAGCATGCACTGTAAGCATGCATTATGTATGTACATACTCCACCGCACTAGAGAATCTCCCTCCTAGGCTACCCGTTGTTCAACGGTGGTTTTAAAAAAAACACGAAAATGTATATCGGAACAAAACCAGGTGGATGCTCCCCAACGTTCAGCGACGACTCATGAATATGCACATGTTTTAGACAGCTTTCTGCATAACGAAGTCAATCACTGCGGAGACATTGATGCAGTAGATCACTATAGCAAAGCTGCACCAATGTTAAATCCTTCGTCGTTACACCACGGACAATGTGTATGCTGACTAGGCAGTATCACTAGGAACGCAGTTAAGTGATGCACGGTCGTCTGCAGTATGCATTATAAGCTCTGCTTTTTCTAATGTAAAGTGTCCATCGCAAATAAACATAGACGCCTCTAAATTGACACGTTTGATGAATTCATAAGTATGAGAACAGGCAGTTCTCATCAAAGGCAGCTTGATTTCAATCACTCACGCTTGTCTTAAGCTGCACCAGCCATAGGGGCTTCACAATTTATGTGCCTTGTTATCCGCTTGGAGGCGCCTCCGTCGGTGAAACTGGAGTTTAGATAATTACTGCTACCACGTATACCAGGAATTAAGGCGCGGGGGCGTGGGCCTCGGCATAATGTACACCCGACACCTCTGACACCGTTTTCATACATCCATCATCTCCTCTATACAGGTGCTAATTGACTCTACATGATTTAGCAGTGCCCTGTAATTACATTGCCCTATTACCAGGATTCTTCCTCTATAGACAATACCTTCGAGTTCCACTTAAATGGCAGGCACTAAGCCAATCAAGGATAACACACATGCTCACGACAGGCCAGCACTGAAAACACTCCACATGGTAACACCGTTAACATTTTGGATAAGATTATCATATAAACTAATATAGCGGCATAAGCAGGCGCCATGTGCTGCATTTTAAGTGCTGCTCATCAGGGAAGGTTTACGCGGCTGTGATAGTTATATTCGAGGCAGAATTATGGCATATAGCTCTATATAGACCCAGCTGTGTCTGAGGCAGATGTTGCGGCAGATAAATAGTAAACCCCTAGTGATCGCCTATAGATAGATGTTGAATGTATATCCGCCATCCCTTATCAAGAAGCTGATGATCAGCAGCAGCTGATAAGCGTAGAGTAATTTGAAGGAGAGAGCTTGATAGTACCTGGCTGTTCAACTATCTGTGTGGGCAACAGTAACCACAACGGGAGGGAGGGCTTCACTGCAGATAGAGCAGAATAGTCAACAGTGTGTGTCTGTTGTGTATAGCAGGATAGCCAGTTTTTTAAATATTCTTTTTTATAAGAGATTGAAAAAGACATACTATCATTTAGTGAGTTATGCGCTCTAGGTGTCTAGTTGGGAAACGTGTTTCATTCCCTTCGGTTGCTCGGTGTCATATATCACATTGAAAATTTGACCTATATTCCAACGGTATTGGCCAGCACGTTATGCACTCTTAAACTCGAATTTCTCATACTGGGTTATCTATGAGATGATACAGATTTTCTTAAATAAAAACCAGTCGAGGCGCAAAGTAATATAATCTTTTTGCATGCAACTATCATTTATCGACACGTATCCATCAACCCTACATGCCGCTTTGAATGGGATATACGTTATCATTAGTGTGCTTAGATATTAGCTTTAACCTTAAACATTGGAAGAACTTATAGCGCAGTCATCTCAGTTGGGTCAGGGTGTGTAGTCGGGAAAGGGGTAGAATACAAACACGAATGTGTCACTTTAACTGTGGTGTTTGATGCTGTCATAGTTTTTTATACTCTGTGAGTAGCACCTTTCTCTAGACAGTAGAGAGTCTATAGCCTTAAGACCGGTAGCAAAGACAAATGCATACATCCCTCTTTATTGTGCAAGTTATACACTACACCTTTGTCAGTGATTTTCTCACGATATAGCGGTAATACAAGCAATAATCTACATAAAATAGATGTTATAAAACCGGCGTGCCCCTGCGGTATAGTTTATATCTAGTGAATCAAACAGTTTCTTTTCTGACTCGGCATAAAGTAGTTTGTTATCATACTCCGTATTACTGCAAATCTGTTGCCAGTTTTTCATTATTCGAGCAATGACACAGACCTCTCTTATAATTCAGGAGAAGACAACACCGTCAACACTTAAAATAGAAATTCCTTTATTAGCAATTCATTCGTGAAATCAATACTTCACAAGTAGCCCAATTCCTTTTCCGCGACGAGCAATTTAGAGCCGCTCGGATAACAGTGACATCCATTCGGATGTCTTGTTATCAAGGTGTTGGGTTGAGTTCTCCATCGCTGCTGTGTCTTAAGCCGCATCAAAGTGCCAGAATCTAGATAAATGGGGATGCCTTTCCGGGTCTCTTGTGCTATTCGAATCCGTCCCTTTTTAGAGACTGAGTTTCCAGCCGCTAGCGTCGTCTGACCCGACCACCAGGTGGCTCTGTCAGTCTCCTCCCTCTAGCGCAGGGCCTTCCCAGGGGTCTGCGCTATCGAGACGGGGCGTGGATGCATTTTGCTGCTGCCTTCCCGCCAGTACCACCCCAGTGGCATTTTTGTCAAGTTGACGAAACCAAAACGTTGTCTATTCATACTAAAAGGGACGCGGCAGAATCGATCCCGGCACCTTATAGACTGCAGGTTAGGTCCCTCTCTGACCGGAGGCTTTGTCTCAGACGTCTGGCTTTTGTTTCAGTAATTGTCTACTTTCTCTCTGACACATGACCTAAAACATCCTCCTATGTTGACAACTTTGTGAACAAGCCACCCTCCCCCATAGCTATATCTGCTAAGGCTAAGGTTTGTCTGGTCTGCCTTATCTCCCTGAACTAACAGGATATTAATAATCGATAAACAAAAAAGCATACCATAGACATGCTAGTGCGTTATCAGATAACGACCAAAATACAGGATTCCCGAAAATGATTCAATAAACCGAAAAAACAACGGAAAATAACCCTTGGGCATAAGGTAGTTCATTTCACAGGTATTTCCCGATCCCTGTCTTTGCTAAAATCTCCATGACCACTTTTATTCCTTAATACACTTATTTAAAGATGTCTCGGCTCTGTATTCAACTGATGCAGCTAGAAAGGTCAGCTAATTCTCGAAACTTGGATGAGAGGCAGGCACACCCTTCCTGCAGAGCTAGTTAACTTATACCCAAACCGCAGACGTGTGTCAAAGTAAAATATCTAATTTTCTCGCTTGTTAATATCTTAGGCATGAAGAATGCTCGAAATAGCAATGATTTGAATTCATAAACGTTCTCAATGATAATGGATGACTCTATTCTTGGTAAACGTTATAATGATTTTCAAATTTATTCAGTCAATTCATTTGGTTCTACATCCAGATTTGTATTGAATGTAAGGCATTTGATATTATATATGTACATATCTATAGTAATTCATTATTTCATCCGATGGAAGAACTACTGCCTTGCCCTGACTACCTGAAGTAGGCTTACGACTTGTCCCTGACCTGCTCCTTTAACTGTCCTTTGATCTAATCCCGCACATGCCCAGACCCGCACGGTATTCCTCGACTTGCTTGCTGACCTGGTCTGACCCTGACTTAATACTTTACTTATGCATGAATAGCTCCTTATATTACCTGTACATAGTCTACAGGTTTGAGGGGTAGGAGGTGTTAAAGTAATTAGAGATCAAGAGTTTAGCTACATTCTATATTCTTATATTAATGTTACATACAGAAAAAACGAGGGTTAACTGACATTTGGCAGATTTTGAGTTCTATGATTTTAATCGGTGGTAATTGTAAGTATGTCATATCGACATCAGATATTGTTAGGTATCATGGTTAGTTTTTTAATGTATTAAGATGTGTGATGCTCCTGTAAAAAGAAACGGTTTTGGAGCCTTTGGCAAAGTCCACAAATAGACTTTAGAGAGTCGATGAAAGGACGGGAGCGAACAGTGCGGACCCCCTCCACCACCGAACCGCCACTCCGCCCTCCTCCCAACCCTTCAAGTGCATCCAGGCTTCCGGAGAAGGCCACCCATTGCCGCCACAAAGACCAGTTATACGCCAAGGTCAGTCCTGTGTAGGTCTAATGTCAATCCAAGGTCAAATACCGACTAGACTGAGTATCTAAGTCATCGATATGGTGCATACTACACACTACCAGTCTCCCCCTCCCCCCACGCCCCACAGCCCACCCCATCCCTTTTAGTTCGCCGCCTACGAATTAAAGCGATGGACAGACGAGCCTTGGTGTTCTGCCTTGATGTAATTGGACATAGAGAGATTTAGTTCACCTTATTTCAACATATGATCAACCTGTCAGACAGCATGACATATATTAATGTTTAGTCCTCAACTTGTCATCTTCGTTTGTATAAATAGAGGCATAGTTATGTTGTATTATAACGTTTCGTAGATTTCTCACTGTGCTCATGTATACAACCCAAAGGACGCGGCAAATTCGCGTAATAACAGTATCTACAAACCATTCATCCGTGAGACATGCATTCAATGTTAAATAAGCAAAGGGTAAAGCCTTTTCCCTTCTTCCAAAGGCATTAGATCACGTGTTCGTGTTGTGTGAATTAATTCGGGAGATTCTGCCTTTTTAAAAGGTTTTTCTCTCCGAAGGGCACTATTTGTTGGGCGCGATAAGAAAACCACACTTGGAGGATGAGAAAAAATCCAACTTGGGACCAAGCGAAGGACGCACCTCGCTGCCGGCCGTTCGTCGTTTGACCAGGTCCCTGAGGACGCATGCGCCGACCTCTTCCATCAGGACACCTCTCGTGACAAATCTCGCGGTGAGACCACGTGATGTAGACCACGTGACTGGCCCCCTTGTGGCTGTGCGAGAAAGACTTAAGGCGAGCAGGGGAGTACTGTGGGGACGGTGGCGGGATAGGATGGAGGGTTGGGCGGCCGACATGGGGACTCTTAATGATGGAAGGGTGGGGAGGATGGAGTGGGAAAGAAGGATATGCTAGATGGAATGAGGCTGCTGAGAATCAGAAAAGACTTAGAAGTTAGTCACAGATCGGTGAAAAGACATAACGGCACACAAGAAAGTAGGTGTATAGGGTTTTGGAATATAACTAACTATAATTTGTGGACGTTCTTTATGAGTAAAGGGTGAAGTGACACAGCCGTGATAAGTTATGAGTCATATGACACACATGATGTATACCTATTCGATGATATATTCTGTTTTGATTAGGATGACTAAACTGAATAATATGCATTTACCTAAAACATAAACAAATGTTTCTGTCGATGAAAGTGAAAACAGATATTATCTGATGTTGTTATATGCAAAATTACCTGACACACAATACATGGTCCCTACCTCCCCTTTCAATACGCCCTCTAAGATCGAATGATCAAACCAATGTATATATATATATATATATATATATATATATATATATATATATATATATATATATATATATATATATATATATATATATATATATACACCACATATTACCGACGAAAAAATAGGCATTTTCGAGTTATAGAGTCAAAGACGGCAATTTCCTAAAAGGGCGGAATTAACTGATATAAAGGAGGAAGGAGGGTGAGGGACACACAGATGCAGGCACGGGTTATGAGATGATACGCCGTATACGGGTATACAGTACTGTGAAGACAGCTGAAAGGCATGGGGAAAGTTTGAGCGTGAGGAGCCCGGTAGATGGGCCAAATGGCGGGGTTAGAGGACATACTCTATAAGACACAGGTGATTGGATCGGCGCCAAGACAAAGAGCAAGGATGGAAAGTCTACGCCCCTGGACGAGACATAGCAACCAGCGGCTTCCGGGAGTGGGCGGAGGAGTAGGGATCAGGGGAGGGGGCTGGACATAGGACGATTCACACTGGAGGATGTTCTATCAACTTGACACGCAGACCAAAGAGACCGCCGCCTTCATCCATCATTCGTCACCTGTCTCGCTACGCGGGATTGATATTCAATGTTTGGTCATAACTCATTTTCCTATGTAGCAGAACGTGTGATAGAATAAATTTCTTGCAGTAAAACCTTTATTGGGGTCAACCTAGAAAGAGTGACCTTAATCTCCAGAGCATTCTCAGTGGGATCGTACCAGAACTTTGGTTGGGAAAGGCCCCTCAATGATGAATGGTACTGGGTTGGATGATTGATTACTAAGCATGTCTTTTCGGTTGTGGGCGTTTTTATCGTATAACTATATTGATTATATTTTAGGATATTATATTTTAGGTTATGCTGTTTATATACTGTCTATTCCTCATCTACACATTGTTGTCCCTTTATCTTAGGTGTAGTCGCATTGTATTCATTTTCTTTATCTCGATTCTACTGGATCTAAAGCAATATGCCCAGCGTCCACCTACTATACATAAGAAAGTTAAGACCCCCGATGCACTACAATGCAGAATGTCAAAAATTGTAGACAATCGGAAACATCTGTTTCGTAGATAAGAATCTAGACCTGGAACATCTGCGGGCACGGTAATCGTTTTCAGGTACATCGCAAGGCCTATCGTAGACGATTTGGAGCTCAGTGAACGCCGGTCCATACATGGTGTTTGAGATAACCATAAGTGTATCCATAACACAAAATGTCTAAATTACAGAATATATTCAGTACAACCAAGGAGTGTATTTTACCAACAAGGATTCCATTTCATACCATGACCCTTTTTGTTGCATATTATAACAGTCCGAATTACTTTATACGTAGTCTATTCTATGATCGAACGTTATATATAGTATTCAGAAGTAATTTTTCAACACCTTTCATATTAGCACTGCATAACCTGAACCTTGGCGAATACTACGATTCCTACTAAAAATAGATTATTTCACTCTGCTCTTAATCTTGCCCTATCTCTGCTCTCCTGCCACAGACCTTACTATTTACTGTTATACAATAATAAAAGAATAGAAATAGATCTATCTATACGCCCTCCAGAGGTTACTAGTTTCCCTATTATCGCCCAGGGTAAATACAAGTTCCGCTCGCGACTGGGTTGGCACACCACGACCACATGAACCACAGTTCTCCCATTAATATTTGAAGAACCTGAATATGACTTCAGATTTATAAGTAGAAATAGCTGAAATTTCCATTTCTGACATCGGATTTCCCATTTGAAGATTTATAAAAACCGATAAACTGCATTAATTTCGGGTTACGGTTCAAGGTTCATCACCATACAACGTCGGTAACAAGCGCACATCGGGACCTGTAAACAGACTGAATTCTGGGATACCTCAATAGGGTCTATAACACTTCACATTTCACCTAAACACTTCAACCGCCCCCTCCTGTCCTATCCAGTCCGCACTACCCTCTCTGACAAGATCAGAGATACCAGGGATAGATCGTAGATTAAAAACAAACAGAAATAATTCGCAGAGAGTTGACGGACCAGAAAGACATGGCTGCTCAGATTGGTGCCCGGAATCTGCTTCAAGGAAGTCGTGAAAATGTGTTGCCTCAGGGAAACGACCACAGGGACTCTTAGCTACGAGCAGGCCAATCCCAAGGTACACCAGTGGGAAAAGGACAAGGTGGCTTCAAGAAAAGGGCACTTTCAAGGACAAGAATAAGAATCTGTCGGTCATTTTCTCTCCAGGCGTTTTATATTTGAAGTTAAAATCCAACGGGAGAGGGATGTGCAGGGAAGGAGACAAGATTTCTCAGAACGTGCGATGTAAGCGATAAGGTTTTTCGTCCAACTCTGAAGCAAAAAGGAAGTCAAAAGGCAAATCTGGACAGAACTAGCTTTCTCTGAACAAAATTGATTCTGCAATAGTCAGAGAAATGGAATTAATTGTGAGGACGCTATAATATATTTAACTACTAGTATATCATTTCATTTATATATTATCCATCATCTCCATAATTGAATATTTGGATACCTCGCGATATGATAAGTATTTGGGCAGACGTTACAAAATTCTTCAATAGCCATTTGAAAATACAGCTTTGACTGTCTACGGACAACCGGAATAGGTATTCACGACGATTTCTGATAGAATGTAGAAAATGGTAGCGACTTTTTGTTTTTATAGATGGTTCTTTTGCGTGCATGTTTGTTTATAGAATATCAAAAGGGACGATACAAGAGAAAGCCGTGTGTAATGGTTCTAATTATATGTGTCAATTAGTTTCTTATTAAGCTGCTCATTAGAGTTGATTTCTAGGTCGTGGTAACACATGCCTATACGTGTCATATCCTTAGTGCCAAACGGTTTAAGTGCGTGCCTAAGTTTAAACTAAGAGAAAATGAAGAGGAAGTAGATGTTGATTTGTGTGTTACTCATGCATTATCACAGTCACTCGCCATCCATCAGACAAACACAGATTTCACTCGCCATCCTTTGGTCAATCCACCGCATCTAAAGGATTGTAATTCAATTCGTCGTCTGTGTTGGGGATATTGAATAGGACGAGAATTTGGAGAAATTCCTCTGGCACTTACTTTTAATGGGTAACCACTGTATCATAGATAACATTGATTCTAGGTTGTGATACGTTGGGCAACGACCATGTTGTGACGGTTTGTATATGAAACTGTAGAGAAGACTTTGTGAGCGACAGTTGAGGATCAACTGGAGCTTCGTGGTACTCGACAGAAATGCACCCATAGCTCCCATCCCAAACAAAACTTGGTCTAAGGAGATTGCATGCAATCACATGGCATGCAAACATCACCCTATCACTGAAATAGTAATAAAGGTCATGGATCAGAAGCATTGTTTTCCATCACACCCATAATGTATGGAACATCGCCCTCGGGTGAATATTGTTCGTCAATAAACTTTCTTGAACAGAAAAAAATAACTGATGACCTATTTTAACAGCTCGAATGCAGGTGATACAGTAATACAGATAGCCTAAACTATTGTGATCAAATTGTTACTTCAACGCTCTTGCCTTACATCGTTATTGCTACCCAACCCTTTAACTAAACTTGGTTTAGGTTGGATTAAAGTTAAAGCACCAGCTATATTCATGAGCCTTCCAATTTTCCATGGTGATGTTACCAGCACGCAAAACGTATATTCACAAAAAATATACAATTAAATTCAGACACTAAGGTTAGAGTTACAATGTCACTATGGTCAAACGTAATTTACTAGATTATGACTTCCCTTCCATGACAATGCCCTGATGGCATTGGTTATATGCGTCCCTAACTACATTGTTACCATGCTGTTCCCATTACTATACAGTTCATTCATACTCCCGGTAGCGCATAGCATGGAGTGCATGTCTTCTGGTATTCCCAATCAGCTGAGGACAATTCCTTACATATCCTGTTTTGGTTCACAGAGAGGATTTTTGAATATAGTGTGGAATGTCGCTGATCTTGGTTGATGGTTAAGTTAGGTTTGCAAAGCAAGGGGTATAAAAGGAGATATTGATAAAGCTTGCAGCTCGCTCTGCCTAAGTAAGCTTTCAGTCCTTTTAGGCCAATGCCTTTGTAAAGAGACATATTGACTGGTTTTACTGACCACCTGATCCAGTAACCCACCCCTCAATACATCGTGCAGGCAGGGCACCACTGAATACAGCGCCCAGCCCAAGACCCAATTTCTGTGCACTCCATAATCTTTAACCTCTTCCCATCCCTCTCCACATTTTGTATTCCAGACGCTATTGACCTCATGGTGCTTTAGGCCAAACGAATACAAATGGCATTCCTCCCCCTCATTGATGTATCAGAAAATATACTCCTGGCTTGAAATATTGTTCATATTACGTAGCCCGAAGACTCCAATATCATTTCTTCTATCCAGACCGCCACCCTATGGTATTTATAGAAGATTAATTTAACTGTAGTTTGTATCTACTCGTAACTAAATAACGGATAACCTAGTTTGTTATCTAGATTGAACCAAATATAACCCATTCGTTATGATCATTCACGATAGAGAGGGGTACAATAAACATAAAACTGATGTCATGTTTGATACAGATTCCTGTAATCAGTGGTCACTGGCCGCCTGTCGATTCAACAGACTCCATACTAACTAGAATCTAGGTCCTCCATTCGACGACACCATGGCTGGACGATCGATCAGAACGCTAGGTCACAGCGGGCACGTGATATTAATGGACCAATGACAAGCCCTCTAATTAGGGTCCCTGGAGTAGATAGATTGTACAAGACTACATGGCTTATGTGCAGGGCAATTAGTCAGCACGTAAACAGACCCCAAGCCGTCCACAGGATACAAAGTCTCGAAGGCATCTAGTTATTTGACATCTTGTGCGGCGGAACACATAAGCCCCAAGATCAACACAAGTAAATCTAAGTTGAAAAGAATGATAAGACTTATTATAGGATGGGTGAGATGTGACACATGTATTTCGAAAATCTGTAGAAACAGGGTAGATTATTTTACCAGTGCATGACAACCCTATAACATTTAAAAATGTATCTGTTTCTTTATGGCTGCTAGAATAGTTGTGTGTATATATCCTGTACAATTCACATTGAAACATGATTTTCATGACTAGTTGACAATAAAATATTCTTCACAATAAAAAAAAAGAAAGACTTATTATAGGACTATGCAAACGATTAATAATCATTATTTCTCATTGTGAATTTATTTCAGTTTAGTTAATCAACTCATCTCCATATAGAGAATATATTTAGTGTAATAGTGGTGAACTGTAAATATGTAGATTACATTTAGCTAAATATACTGAGTCATGTGTTCCATGCGTTGAAATACAGTTATTGTTTATAAAAAAATAGAAAATATCGACGTGTCATAGCTTCAAGACTTATCTGTTTAACGATCACTTGCTATATATAACATTTACCCCAATTCTACCTGCTTACAATCCCATAGTTTTAACGTTCACTCTAGCCCCTCTAACTGGTAGCTGAGACGGCCATAGCTCAGAACGGTGGCCACCGCTACGCAAGGACAGGTGAAAGATGGGTCTGGTAAACCCTACCTCCCTCGAACAGCTTTGCCATGAACAGAGTTGCATCCCGTATGTGTATAGGGTATCCGTAGGTTCAATACTGGAGGCAAGGGGGAAGATGAGAAAGGGTTCGGGGGATCTAGATCTGGAGTCTTACAATAGATGAGTTGTATAACCGGGAGGAGGGCTTGCGTGGGACAGGCAGGGAAAGGTACAGCTGCATCCGGCCAATCTGGAGTTTCCGCTGTTCAAATATATGACATCCGTCCATCGTCTGCTCCTGACTCGCCCTTTTGCCCTTCTGTCTTCATTGTTGCTCTCTTCACAGTGTCTGCCTATCGAGAAGGCTCTAAATCTCTCATTACGTTATTTTACTAACCATCTGCTAACTACTTTTCATCCACTCAAGAAAGCTTACTTTCTCTGCACCCTCGTTTTCCCCAATTTTTCTTTTTCTGTTTCTCTCCTGACAGACTACAACCCCCCCCCCCCCACACACACACACACACACACACACACACACCCCCCCACACACACACACACACACACACACACACACACACACACACACACACACCCACACACACACACACACACACACACACACCCACACACACATGTTTTATATCAGTCACACTTAGTATTTCTCTTCTTAATCCAAACGTCTCCTCTCGATCTTTTTTTTCTCTTTCAATCACCCTTTCTACTCATCTTCTCTTCCATATTGGTCAATCTATCTCCCCTCTAGTCTCCAGTTTTTCTCCCTGCATGGCACATCCATGAACAAGAGTATATATTACTGTGCTCCTAGTGAAACGAGATGCCTCGTGTATAATTGTGTTTATTGCCACACGTATTAGCATCCGCCGACTCTCCCCCACACTCACTGCACAGTTATGTGGCGTTTCCACCTGCCAATTATGACCATCGATGAAGGCATTTCGCACCGCCGACCGATTATGCGACACATTTTTATATCCCTCCTTACGCAATATGGCACCACTAACCGACTTTTGACCCCACCGACGAAACCAAACCAGTGTGAATTAATTGGTGGCGGTCCGCAGATTACAGCAAAGGTCATTTATCGGTGTATCTTGAAATGGCGAATGGAAACACTTACAGGCAGTGCGGGTCACAGATTTTTCACAATGACAACCACTGATCGACTTTTGTACAACATGAAACTTATTGTTGGGGTTTTCGTCTGCAGGTGGAAACATCCACATGGAAACATCCAGGTCCCCACTCCCCTCCCGGGCATCGACTATGGCTGAGAAACTCAGTATATCGCTTAGCGGCTCTCACCTATGTGCACTTGACTGTTTGTATAGCTATAGTTCCCTTGATATGGGGTATCTTAATCTGAGAAGGCCTCATGCTACCTGAGTTACTGAATAGGAGATCGGCTTGGTGGGAGTCTATACCACGAACCATAGAAGTGAGAGGAGGTGTCTCGGCAAGTATAAAATCGCGTAGATTACTGTAGAAATATGCAAGTAACTCCCCAGGAGTTCTTATTGCACCAGAAAAGACTAAACAAAATGACATTTCTTTGCAGTAACTGAATCAGCGAAATGTTACCGACCATGTCTATGTGAGCGGGCGCTGAACGCATCCATCATACCTAGGCCATTGCGATCGCGTCCTAGTAGCTCTAGTCTTTCTAGACACTTCCGAGCAGTTTCGAGCAATTCCAAGGGAGCTCCATCAAGATCGAGCAATGCCGCACCAGACAAGAGTATTTTCGGGCCCAGTTGACCTCTTCTCCCTTCGTATAACAGGCCCGGGTCTTGATTCATCTGCGATAAATGTCAGAGGGAGCTAGTATTGGGCGTAAAAAATGAAACTCATTCTCGCCTTTGGGATCGATAGCACATAGGCATAGGACTGGTAGTCTGGATGATACGTCATTGCAATAGGAGGTCTGTAAAGGCCATCCATGATGATAAATGTTGTTTCCTGGCCTTTACCTCTAAGCGAACATGGATTTCGTGTAGAATGCTGAATTCATCTTCTCGACTAAATATCAAATCGTGTTTAGAATTAAGACCAATATCGATATGCTCTGAGATATGATTTACACCAGCCGCAATGAACACGGAAAAAAGGATGTATCTGTCAGCCCTCCTGTGTAATATCTGGGATAGTATTTCATATTCAGCCAGTAGCCATTGCCCAATCTTTTCAGTATTATGCGCCATTTCAATATTGGTTTTGGCTGAGGTTATCAAAAGAAATTTAATAAATGCATTTGACCTGGACATATGAAATTCAGAGATTCAGAGAGGACGCTTATAGAATATCGATGTATTGCCTCACAACTTCCTTTAAATAGAGGATAATTCTAAATCACTATAAATGAATTACTCCTGTACTTGAGCAGGGTCAGTATTTACTCCAATAATGTGGCTAATTCAGGAGCGTAGATATAGATTCTTACTTCAAACCAACGAGCAAGAAAGGCTCTTTAAAATATAGCCTGGTGCACGCGAGCTGATCAGATAAACCAGCACACTAGAATTGAGTGATTTAATACAAAGACCAATACACTGTCGACCAGTACGTGGGAAACGCATGCAGAACACCTGATATATGGATACAGTCAAAGGGAAATTTTAAAACCAGCATAAGTGGTGAAATCTGGAAGGTTCTCTCTTGGATCAGAATCAGATATCTAATATCAATGTTGGTTAGAGCAAAAGTATCGAATTTTGTATTTCCATAGTTTTCTATTCCTTTATTTTGAATAATACTGTTTTCTTGGTCAAATTTTGTTTCATCATGGACGACGTGATTAAGAAATCACTTGCCGATGCCACGAACCTTTGTCGGTAATTTCTTTTCTGAATGTCTGCTTTCTTAGGATATATTCCCGTATTGTGTAATTTACATGTTTTCAATAATATCACTTGTTTTGATAAATTACGACCACTGTCAGTGGTAATACAATCTATAAAGAAAATGGATTATGAATAGTTTCAGAATATTCAAATATTTGAGGTCTGTCACATGATGGTCTTAAAGAGCAGTGTTGCTTATTAAGTATGTGGTTATCTTGTCTATATAGATTTAGCTCGTTAAGGAGCTTAAGCCAGTTTAAAGTACAGATAATGAAGTTATCTACTCCTTCCAGTCCAGATAGTCCTGAAATATGGTCGATTAGTTACCCTTAAATACTGACGTCAGCTGGCCTGCCTGAAATGAGGTTTTTCTTGAGATAGATGATCGAAACACGTGCTATAAATAGAAATGTTCTGGGCAACAAACAAGGTTTGCAGTCTTGTTCAAACCAAGCTGTGCTTTCAAAATGAATATAAGATATAAACAACTGCATTAGATATATTTGTTTGGTGGCGTCTGGTAGAAGACATTCAGGCTATTCTTTACTCATATGACCTGCAGACGATATGTAATCGAAGTGAAATATCTGTCCGGCTGTCATTGTTCCTTCCTTGAATTAAAAGGGGGATCTGTGGTTTAAAGCTTTTTGAGCGCTAAGTTTTCATATGATAAAAAGAATCAACTGATCTCGGAATCTCATTATTCAGAGAACTACCATCTGTAAGGCCTGGCACCCACCTACCACGATGCAAAAGGAAACCTTCAGACGCACTACGATGTAGAATTTCCCACATCGTAGTGCATCCAAAGGTCTGTAACGTCAGGCGTCAGAGTGGATCGGCGTACGTAGTAACATATTTCGATGAAAAAAGGTGACCACTGTACCGACGCTCCTCACAACGCAATCAGTGCACCGACACAGATCCCAGGCAGGAATTTGATATCAAAATATATAATGGAAACTATGATGATACTGAATGTTTGTAATAACAACGTGACTTATCTGTTGTGATATGCTATTCCATGCTCTAAGATTTCTCAACTTTGAATTCGAATGCTTGTACATACTTAATGGGTCAGCAAGGGCACGTCCACTATTGAGTGCGACATGGCCATTGTCATTGATATACATATGAAAGCAATGGTAGCTTCCTCTGTAGTCGGTATTAAGACGATCTATACTCATACAATATCTTTTGACGTATGGAGCATGCTCGTTGATTTTTTGGTAACGTATAATTGTACTTCCTATTGCTGACAATCCTCTTTTCAGGTAGAACTATAATCGGATGCCCTAGAGATATAGGCTACAAATGAAAGCAGGTATCTATACGAGTGCCCTCTGCCAAAGGCAAACTGTGCTCCAGTGCAAACTGATCTTTGGATAACCAAATGCCAACGATTGATTTGGCGTCGTCGCTGACAGGTATTAACAGGGCGGGAATCACGTACACTGATTGAGACAAGTGGCATATCAGGAGGGCGGGCAACCTCAGCCAGCCCCCAGGCGAACCCCAGGTGTCCGCACCCCCGTGTAAATGTCACTCGGCGCACTGGAAACAACGTCTCTCCGCCCCAACCCACCGCCATCACGACCACGTGTGTTCTTACTTCATCTTCCGATCAAAACTGTCATTCGTTTCCATGGTCTTTTTTAAAGTATAATGTTTTGTAGACACTTCAATTGACTGGCCACTTTCAACTGAATCTGTAAATCCTACCAGATATTTTCTGATTTGTCAAGATACATCAATCTTGAATAGATCCTTGTAGCAGCAACGGTGACATCCTTGTTCACATACCCCGCCTCTGGCGGCGTGACGTATTCAATAGGGTACAAAAGACCTAGAACGACCATCCCTACAGGCTCAGTAACTACGTTTTCTCTTATTACCATACCGTTTCTAGCTGGCTAGTTCTCTGATCCACATTACTGCTAATTCAACCAGTACTATACTGCATTGATGTGTCGTGACTGTACCCGGGGCACCCCGCCCTGATGATTACTATATAGTGTGTCTGATAAAGCCCTAAGTGCGCCTTCTAAAGTTGAATGTGTCCATGCGTTTTAACGTTTCTGCAACGCCCTAAAGTTGGCAACAGCCACTGATGTACTTTTTGCCTCTAATATTTGGTTTCGGCCCATGGTTGACATGCAGTTTACTGTGATGGTTCTTTTATATTGACCGGTTGGTAAAGTGCGTGCCTGCATATTTGTTTATGTGTAAAGGATTTGATGTTTTTAAGGGGGTAAGTAAATGTTCGGTTAGTGTATTTTACTTGGCAAGTGTGAGTGGGTGCACCCCGGTAAATTATTTGCTAGATTTTGATCTTTTTTTCTTTTTCAAAATAAATGTATCGATAAACAATAATCATCTCTATTGAGGCGGTCTTTCTTATTACAGTCGCTGCAGTACAGAACATTACATTGACAAGGTCAAACATGACAAGACGCATTCACTCATGGATACATTATGTATGGAGGTGTAATCCCTATGAGACCTCCAATCATGTCGAGCAGTAGTAGTGCATAAAAATGAGCATTAGTTTCAGTTTCGCTCTGAAAAATCGCTTAGATTGCTGCAACTGATAAAAGTAAAACTGGCGCAAAACATCCAACCCAATACCAGCGCCTCGGGTGAAAACGAAGGCAAGCCTAGAATATTAAGATGCTTCCTTTTTAATGTCATCCGATAAATCAGGTCTGGAATTTAGGAAGGGCTTAATGGTTTAGAAATGTTAGTGAGAATCTGTGAACAGAGCCCATGACCGATCTCCAGGCTCCCCCTGGCAACGCGAATATGTGTAATTTCTGCCCTTGGCGTCACATCGAATATTTTGACCCCGGACAAAAACGACAGGAAATTCCAACCCATCACCTAGAATCAGGGCCGCTTCCACATTGAACTTCTTCATTACAATGAACCCTGCCGGTTTCATGCTACACAGAATGATCAGCCACATCTGTGTGTTTTTCGGATCACTTCCCAACGCAACATTTGCCTCAAATTTGAACACATGCAAATTTGTCATGTTGAATAATTTAAAATCGTACATGAAAACCCTTTTTCTGTACCTCGTACAATGGTTATTTTTAATGATATTCATGTTTGTTCGCTAAGACAGTCTGAGCCGCCCATAAGGTCATCCACAAGTGTTGAATAAAGTTGACCCACATCGGTCATGGATAGCGTGCAGAAAGGGTCTTGATGTACGGGTCTAGATTATTCAACGGGCGCTAGACTACTATCCCACAGGAGAGCCATATTTGGCAGCTATCTACCGGCTGAGTGGCTATCATGATGATATGCATCAGAGCAGAACCATGCCTCACGTGCCAAGACGCCTTTCAATGAGCACTATTAGTATAATGCTAGATCTATTTATAATGAAATACTTTCCACTTAAAGCCTCTAACCAAATGTTACTATCCACTTATATCAGTCATCCCCATATGTTTCGTTTTGTTTCTTTGTTGCCTTTTCCTATATCCACTTTTTTTTAACACATATATCTCCAGCTACCACATTTGCCCAAATCACGGCAAACTACCACAACTGGGAGCTGTTTCAAAACCATAGACTTCACTCGACTTTTGAAACAGCTCCCTGGTCTCTAAGCTAGTATCGACTCTGGTCGTTCAACAATTGAAAAGCGCCATATCTGCCCAGCATAGCGCTAAATATTTGTTCCAGTCCCTTTCTGTATGTTTTTCCCCTATCTGAGCCACGACCATATGTACTGCTGCCCCCTACACTCGACCCTGCCCACACATACACACCCTTCCAACAGTCGACCGTCATGGCGGACATATTGGTTGGCGGCACCTCACCCGGCGTCTGTCCCAGAATCCTACATGACGCCGTTCACGAGGTGACACCCGGCGTCTCTACGCAATTAACCCCGCGTCCGAGTACGGCCCGACCCGCCTATTATCGCTCACCGGAACCGGCAGGACGGCCGCGTGGCGGACCTTCACACATCTCACCCCGCGTAATCACGCCATCTTCTGTTTACACGAGATTCTGACCCGGGAGTCGGTGCTGGCGGCTCAAAGTGGCGCATGCGCCGCCCACGGGAGCGGGCGGGCGGGCAGAATTGAGGGGCGGGTCCCCGGCCCGCTCCCCGCCGCCCACGGCACACGCCCACCCCTATCTACGCCGGCCATATTGATCTCTGACCCAAGAGTCGTCGCCAAAATATCAATTTAAATGTGTTTCCCGGGTACAAGACGACGGCTGTGGGGGTAAGAGGTTTTACTGGGGGTTGGGGTGGATGTGTGGGGTTGCTTGAGATCAGATGGAGCCTTGTCTACAGAGAGAGGGTGGTGGAAGAAGTAGAGGAGGGGCGGAGTAAAGGGCAGGGGTTCCTTTGGGACTTTAGAAGTTGTAGTTGGACTGGTGATAGGATGCCCGCTGAGCTTATTTCACATTGTTCTCTAGTTTTTCTTCAGATGACCCCTGCAGTGAACATCTAGCCCAGAGTTACTCTCTGTTACACAAAGATGAACAAAATATTGGTTTTAAAGAAAGGAGAGGAGCTCCTTCTATACAAATTCAGAAATGGAAGCGCCTAAGGGTGCCGGGTGAATATGGAGGGTAAAAGGATAATCGGGAAGTGAATGATGAAAGGGACAGCGGAGCTAAATACGCAAAGAGAGTGGGAAGGAGCGCAGTAACGAATAGGAAGAAGAACAGAGAAACTGGTACAAACACAGATAATCAGGTGCACAGAGACACGCAAGGATAAAGTAGGAATGGGTGAAAGGGGAAGGGCGGAAAGAGACGAGAGAATAGAGAGTTATAGAGACCAGAGAAAGAAGGGATAGACAGAGGAAAAGATAGAAAGAGAGATTAGAAAGGTTGAATTGGTTATAGAAGTAGCCATAGCCAAAGCACAATGCTGTCAGTCCTGCAAAGTAACGATAATGTTAGGCAGCTAAGTCCCGGCGTCCACCAAGGTACAAAACGTCTGCAATAGGCGATGCACCTCCTGATAAAAAATAATCAAAATCACGTCTGATGGTCAGCTATAATCGTGGGAGTTGATCATCTGTCTACAATGACCATACGATATACTCTGCCTGTCTACGATTTGTTCCCGATGAAAAAGGTTACACCCACCAACGCCAATGGTCTATGATAGAGCTCCCTATAGGCTACGATTGGAACTGGCAAAATCGTAGCCTATCGGGAGGTTTTTGAATTGTAGAGCTCTGATTGGATCCAATTGGTTAATCATGCTCCATGGCTACGATTAGCTACCGATAGGCTTGAATAGGCTACGATAGGCTAAGCAAAATCCAACATGTCGGATCTTATTGGGGGCTCTATCATAGGCGTTCCCTATCGTATCCTATCGGTATCCAATTGTGAATTATCGTATGGTCAATGGGTGCCACGATTTTGTCTGACCTCTGACCTTTTGGAATTTGATAGAAGATACATAGCCACTTTCTTTCTTCAGAATTGGTGATTTTAGATTAGGTTTAAGTGTCTCAAATTAATACTTTCGTAGTTTGTTTTTAGTGTCTAAATAACATGCTACATCAAGATCTGCATTAATGTATAGATTATATCGTGAGGTGCATCGGGACTATGATTATATATTCTTTACCGGAGCACCCTTTACAATGCGTGGCAAAGTGGCTTGTCTACAAATAAGTCTATGATATGGACGTTCCTGATTAGACTACGATTTTGATTTTTTGTATCGGAACCCGATCGGGAGGTTTTAATTCCTAGCATATTAGGTGGACGCTGGGCCTTATGAAGCACGACTTGAAGATCATTTGTGTTATACCTCTGCTCGACATTCCATTAGGAAGGTGCTGACAATGGACGAAGACATGTAGATTTAAGAAGCGATGTGATATATTCAACGGTCTGTCAGCCAAGCTGACTCACTGAATTATTGCATCGACGAACACACCTCTGGCACGGCCTTTACCACAGAGAATAATGTCTCAAACGAAACCTGTGAAAAAAATGTCACCTTAAAGTATTGTAAACTACAATATGAGACTATATGATCATCTTATCATCATTCTGATTTGGTATACGTAGATAACTAAATTCTTAAACGATATATATAATTAATTGCAACGCTTATTTTATATAAATTATTCGCCTTTAATTCCTGATGAATACACCATATTCTATCGGTTCGGTAATCAAAACGTCAGTACGCTGCCTGGATAGTGTGCACAGCAGGCGGGGGAGGGTGGTGAACGTGTAATGGACTCAGGGATTGGTGCCAGTTGCCGAGCTTGAAATCAATTTATTTTGCGGAGTACGTCCACTCTCATCTTGTCAGATAAACATTCACATCTCACCACGAGGTTTGACACGTGAAATCAATTAACCTAGAAGGCACAAAATTCCGCAGCTTCCCACATCACAGAATACGTAATTCAAATTATGGCATTTTTTGTTGAATCATATTGCATTTTTATGAACCTAAAATGTGTTATTCATGATACTCTGTGGCTGTGTTAAGTGCTGGCGGCCTCTGCGGATTTATAAAAGTGATCATTGTTTTACCATGGATGGGTAGGACTGGGCTGGTGTCGGTGTATATAGTGAGTCGATAGGTGGACAGGAGAGACGGGATTATAGCGCACAGGCTGCTCATCGCTATACTTGCCTCGGGGATGTGAGAGGGCGATGCCTATTTGTGGTTATTATCTGTAGAGATGAGGGCTAAAGGGTGAGCTCTATATTACCTCGTCCTAACTCTCGTACTATAAGAACGCAACCTCTTTTCGGTAAATGAAGATACATAGGTGTACTTTTGCATCATTCCTTTCTACCCCTTAGTTCCTTTCTCAATATATGTATAATGTAAAGCCAATTCGAAATTCATATTATACTGTTCAATATTGAAAGCAAAAATAAATTTATATTGCCTCTAGCCCTTCAAAGACAGGGGTCTGTGGCAGAGCCCTGTTGGTTGGGGCGTGTACTTTGGATTGGCATAACTCCAGGGGACGGGCCAAATTTGGTCTAAACCCATATTCCATTATTTGATCACGTGATATGACATATCATTCTAATCTATATTATTTGGTTTACCAAATAATATCAAATACTATATCATAGGTATATTCTCTGAAAGTTTCAGATATATTGATCAATTATTTCTTCATAAAACAATGAAATGGTAAATATTACTAAATTTCATAAATTATGCCTCAAGGCATTATCCGGTCTCCCTGGGGGAATGCCTCAAGGCATTATCCGGTCTATGCTGGGGAATGCCTCAAGGCATTATCTGCCCTGAAACGGTTAATTGTTCCTTCAGATACAAACTGAACCTTAACTGCCTGTTCAATCACGGGAGACTTTAATTATTTTTATTCACTTTGCCTTTTGTTTAAATTTTCTCTGTTACCAGGTTTTGTCTCAATTCTTACCTCAATTCTAGAACCTCTATACTTGGGCTGAGGTTGGTTTTGATACTGCGGAAACGATACGAGTATACAATGATGTATGGGCCAGTGTGTGATAACTGCTTCTAACGGTCATGGGTGCTGTGTGAAAAGGGCTATAATTGTCAGTGCGACCATTGTATGAATCGGGAGGATAGGTTCTCCTCTATTGAAGTGTGGTAACCGGATCAGTGTCGAATCGTAGACGAGGATGTGTGGGGGAAAGGGTGAGGGATACCTTTAATAAAAGGGTGGAGGATATGTTGAGTGTTGTAAACACTCTCTAGATGTGATGGCTGTGTACAAGGTGATGTGTTGTGTATGTGTTCCAGTAGTTCTAGTGTGTAGGGTGGTGGACTCTCCCCTACAGGGGTCGGGTACATCAAGCTGATGTGCTGTTTTAAGTAGTCCGCAGTCGTTCGGTAGACACTGCATAATAGGACATCTCCCTCCACCCTTCCACAACCCCGCAAGTATTCCGCGCCTGGTCAATCTCACGCCACAAGAAGACTTGCTCAGGGCCATGTCTCCTGTAACACCCCTGTGCCTATATGCTGCCACTGCCTGCTGATATAAATATGCAAACAGCTAACGCATTATAAAGCCAAGGTACAGTGAACAGACTGTGCCAAGACCAGAGCTGCAATTGTAGGGCACAGAGCCGACACCCTATGTGAGCCTGGGCATGGACGATAATTGGGTTGTTGGGTGTCACAGGGAGGGTGTTGTCCATAGTATATTCGTGTTATAGAGAGTTCCCCAGGTACCCTTGATTGTGTTACTTGTCCTCGCTATGCCTTTGATTTTCTGTTTTGGTATAACTCATTTGGGAGGTTGGTCTTTGTGTTTAAAGGTTGTTGTCATCCAATGTATTTGTTGTATTCTCTGTGAACTACTAAGTAAGTGCTTTGCCGTTATATTATCAGCATATTATGTACAATCAATCAGATTCAAGGAGACATAATCTGATTGGGAGCTTGAGGATTCGAAGGATCGAAAGGCGCTAGTAGAATCAGCATATTGAGTAAAATAACCATTTAATATACACTCAGAATGCAGTGTTTAGAACTATGGAAATGTAATTGTCATCTAATCCAATGTATGTGTTTATGTCATAGCAATATTCAGGGTACTATTACGACGGAGCTATACAGTCTTTGGTTAGAGTCCGACTGGTACAGGTCTCGATGGTAAAGGTCCTAGTACCGATGAGTATTCCACAAAACACCAGACAAAGGTGAAGCGGGGTATGTGATGCGAGCCACGTGCTTGGCGTAAGTAATTTGAATTGCCGCATGCCGCACCATGAGCTATGAGGTGTCCATATACATGTATATATAGCACACTATAAAGCCAGAAAAAAGACTGTGCGATAGGGTCATCCGTTCACCAACATCGAGATGCTGTTCACTTCTCACAAGCAAGTTATAATAAGTGTCGATGTGATGGGGATATATATTTTCTTTGTTGAAAATTTTAGTGTTTATTGATGAAAAAGTTCACATGCTTTACACGTGATTTTCAACTTCATCCGTCCAAAGAAGAACGATAGTGATAATTCAAAAGTACATCACAGAACAGTATGCGTACAGACAAAGACCTCTCCTTTCCCACTGCGTCGCAAACCTTTTGTCCATTTTGTTGTAGATTACTTATTGCAGTATCAAGGCATGGTAACGCAGAAAATTTTGCGTGCAACTTGACAATACTCGTAGAGTTGATACAGTTGGCGGTGACAAGTACAGATAGATACAGGTAAACTTGATATACATGAATATGTTATGATTTATCAATGCCTTATGTCGTATAAAGCTTATCAAGGTTCGCCATAATGAGTCTGATTCTTCAAGTACTTATTGTTAATAATCTTAACTTGATTCATCATTGTGTTCACGATGGAGAGGGTCCTCTTCCCCCACTACTCCTTACTGCCTACCAACCACGCACAGGGTGGCAAGGGATATCAATCAATGTGCGCCTTAATGTCAAAAGAGGCCATCATTTCTGAAACTTTCTGAAATAGTTTCTGAAACCAGAAGGGCACAATGTAAGCAGTTCCCAGTTTCACACCAGCTCTTACAGAGGCTCCAGTCTCCGATGGATCCCATTGTGGCCAAAGGTATATTGATTTTACCAGCGATATTTTTAAGTCTGGAACAATTTAATATTATCTGTTGCATATAATAATATTGAGTTTCTACCGGATAGAAAGAGAATACGAGTTACAGTATTTGAAGTTTCGTACCCTAGACACTACCCAGCAGAAGAACGGAAATTCTGCAGAGGTGTTTCATGTCTGGACCAGGGAATGTTGTCAAGTAAAGTGAACGTATCAGCACCCCCTCCCAGACACCCCGGCCATCTTCCAGCCGGCCGTATTACTGACCTCGGGCCTTTACAGCGTCTTCCAGGATGGACAGGGTTGGCCTACCACTTTCTCCTTCCGGGGCACGCGCACTGCTGGGTAATGAGACACCTTTAATGAGGGAGCGTGGAGGGTAAAGCCCCCGGAGTACCACATTCGCTGTGGCCAGGTCCACAGAAGAAGGACGAGCAGGAGTGGCTGTGTGAATACCGCATTCCACCACATATAGCTTCCCTACAATTTCACTGAGGTAGACATCAGGCCCGACATGTCCCAAAACAGGCACAGCCATATGGTCAACTTACAGTCCCTTTATTATGTATTCCACACAGGCACCAGAACGATCTGGACGCACTATGCGACGCATCGTCATAAACATATCGCGGGCTCCACTATAGCTTTCGTCGATGATGTATATGACAGAAAGGGATCTATGTTGGATATCATTGCAAGTAGTCACGACGGATTGGCGATGCTCCCTGTCGCAAGGAAGGAACTGCTGACATCCTATTGAGCTTTAACCTGTCGTGAGGACACCGGTTTCCAATAGCAAGTGTATCGCGCAGATATCGGGGATACAAATCCTGTAGTAGGCTTCGACCTATACGATAGAGACTTTTTCCCCATGAGGGTAACTGTGTCTATCTTAGCTGGCGAATCATCGGTGAATGTACATTCATTAGATAGTCATATCATTACGTTGGTATTTAGATCATTTGGCCCAACGCCATATGATCATCCAGGGGTACCTACATCAGAGTAGGAGAAGCTGTGTCATTAAGTCTACTCGTAGAACCTCTAGACCACAGACAGAGCCCAAATGAAATCATGTAACCCTTTAAAGACAGTTCCATCTTACCAGAACACCCGAAACCTAACCTCTTTGAAAACTAGCTTCACCCGAGATAAGCCCTAAATAGATCATTTATGAATCGAAATGCGCAATTATATGCAGCTCTCTATCCCCCTGAATGTAAATACATAACATCATCGTAAGTTGGAGTGTCCATTTACACACACATGGAGGTGTAGAGAGGTGGGTCAGAAGTTCACAGAAAGCTCGCATTTGAATCTCTTCATTTAGGCGGGACAGACTCCCAAATCTCTGTCCATACGCTTATTTCACATTCACCTCGGTGCTGCTCAATGCTGCATGTGTTTGTCTTGTAGCGTAGGTCGATTACGTGATGAGAAATATTGGTTTTGGCGGTTGTGTTCTGGTTAAAATCCATGAGGACTGGAACATTTGATTTTAGAGCTACTAGATATCAATAGTATTGGACTGTGTTGTCTTGATGCCGGAACACTGCATTGAAAGGCCTGAAGTTGGGCCTGATATTGTTTCAGACTTTGGGGAACTTTAGCCAATAGAAGAATTGGCTACATTAAAAGGGAGTGTCATGTCAAGCTACCCTAAATAATGGCTCTCAGCTCTATAGGCGTCGTTGTGGCTATACATAAAGAAAGTACCTTGGCAGGCTTTATGGACCTCTACAACACAAGAAAGGTGACTCACCCGCTTCATAGGATACTCTGAAAATACCGGATTCTCCATGACGATATTTCCGTATAAACATAGAGGTGGTGTTTCCGGTATGTCGCAGCGCATCACCTCAGGTTGCTTTAGTTTAGTTTATATATATCGGGCGACATTAATAAACATTACTGTGACTAATACTGAAATACATATTATTTTCAATTTGATTTGCATCTGCGATGAAGGTGAAGAAAATTTGATTTATTGGAGTTTTTTTTATCATGTTGATGTCTTTATCTTTTTAACCAGACAAATTCTACTGGGCACGGATGAGTATATTATGATACAATTGATCAAACTAGGTTGTTTTCATTCTGAAAGAAAAAATACTGAGATGATTGAAAAAAAATGCCTTCAGACTAGCAGTTCCATTGACTGGCTTGCGAAACTGTTGGATTTGCCTTGAGTCGAATTTTGACATTTAAAAAAAAATTAATGCATCTACACGGTTGAATTCTACTCTAAGTATGCTGGGGTTAAAATATATTTATGTTAATCTCATTGAACCATTAAGAATTATACCTCTATGGGGGCCTCCTTCCCAGATGGGGTTTTGAGATCCCAGACCTTTATGGCAAAAGTAAATAGGTACCTGAATGCTGATAACGGTATCTTTATTTGCTGAATAACCTCTCTATCTATACATCTTTTTACCAACTGCAGGGTGCGGGTAAAGTGAACTGACACAAAGTAATAGTGTCCTGTGTACAGCAACAGGGCAAGTTGGAAACTGCGAGATCTTGAACTGAAATATCAGTAGCCGAACAAGATCTCTAGATTAATGGGAACTAGACATGGATAACACCCACAATCACCCAACCCCAAGGATGTAGGTTGTTAATATTTGCAGGATACATGGTGTTGAAGAGTCGGGAAGTGTGAAAGGAGGCGGGGGGGGGGGAGTTTTAAACAAAGTACTGCTGACTTTTGCTCAAAATGCCATAATGTGAACGGCAGGCGGTACCGCATTTAAGTGAGCAGGTTTGTTAATTGAAATCAGGCCGCTCTTAAATATTCAGAGTTCACTGGAGCCCTGTGCGGCATGCCGATACCACAGGCAACCCGCCGTCTTCCGACAGCAAACTCGTGTGCAGGTGCTGAACCTAACCTAATTAACTGAATGTCAAGTGTGTCGATTAAGTAATTGAATCATTTAAAGTGCTAACCATTCACGAGGGCTCGGCTTACAGAATATTTAATTAAACACAATGGCAAAACGTGCTGGGATTGCATCTCTATACTTATTACGGCGAGGTGCGTGTCGTCAATTCATGGCTCGTCGTGCGGCATAAAAGACCAGCACAAAAACCCTGCGGCTCATATTGTTGGGAGGGTTTACTATTGTCAGACAGCTGGACGTTTGATGAATGTACCTGCCACTATCAGTTCTATGTATTTTTCATTGACCGCAGAAAGTATACCCTGCCCATACAAAGTGGCTATATTGTGAAGGATTAATATTGTATGGCCGGTCGACGTACTTTCCATTAGAAAAGGTGAGAGTTTTCATTGATAGCCTCTGGTGGATATTTGAAATTGCACGACGTGCTAACGGGCAATATTGGGCTGAATACGACAATCGATAATTTAACAACCACTCGTGGAAGCAATTTCCATTTACTTCCCTCATATCCAATACTGAGCGAAGACACTCTCTAACTTTCATTGCAATGTGTTTTATACATTTTAAGAGTTTATACATAAGGGATTCAAATATATCAATTTATAATCTAAACTCACTTTTGTTAATCCATAATCGAAATTGAAATACTTTTATTCAATTCGAACATGTATACTTATATTATTCAAATATATATCATTTACCTAAGCTGCCGCCTCTATTTTTGTTAAAGGGAAACCGGGTAATGATACAGTTAATGTAAGCTGCGTGGGCTAGACATAACAAATAGGAATTTCTGTGCCAGGGAAGTTGTTTCAACGAGACTATCACAGAAGAACGAGTACTTGGGGTTTTACACCATCGCGTAGACGCTCGTATATGCTGTGTCTACTAATCCTTTCATAAACATATACGATCGTCTTTTGCATATATCTGCTGATAAAGGCTCATGGATAATCTACCTCGAGGGCGATATTTCATTTTACAGATATATCAGATTTAGATTTACATTCTCTTTCACCATATAAAGCTGTGGTTATCTATAGGAAGCCGGTACTAGATATACAATAACGACAGAGTGGTCGCTGAACAATAGGCATAAAATGTGTATGTGATAGCTATAGAGAATGTAGTGAGTCTGGTGTAGAACAGACGTTACTTCATGAGCGTGCTGGTACTGGTATGTGTTACATGAGATGGTAGGTCCCTTGATACGAGGGGCGCACGCCCAAACCACTATACGAGTGGTTATCGATAAGAATTCGTCTTTCTGGTCTATCCATAACTCTCTCCTAGTCCTCTATAAAAGCTTCTCTTTGACTGCTAGGAAAGTATCCAGTACCAGCTACAAATCTCCTACCATACCAGTTAGTTTAGATTAATGATAAAACAGCATACTATCCAATTCTGTAGCTGTCCATCATGTTTAAATCATTTATGTAACATACCCTATGCGTATATTGATTCTCACGATTTATAATGCAAACCCCCTTAGTTAGATCACAAGTGCTGTTACAGGATGTTCATAAGCGGTGTATTTGTGGGTGATAGCGCTAGCACTAGCACTGCGTTTTTGAGTGCTGATAATTACAGAAACGAACACAAAAATGGTCAGGATGGAGCTATGAACCACTATCTTACCATGAAAAACTCTACGGCATATAGTCGTCTATACACGGGTGGAGCCATTTTGCCACCGATGCATCGCAGTCTCCCAGCAGATATTTCGTGCCGCTAGAGCTCATGATATCTGCTAGGAGGGTCGGACCAATTAGCTGGAGATCATACTATTCAAGGAAGGCCTGTCGCAAGGCAGATTGAATAAAAATGTTATTTAAAATATTGTTTGCTGGAAGAGTGGGACTCCATGTGACCACACCCTACACCCCCAAACGGATGACCAAGAATTAGGATCCACTCTATTCCCGATAGTTTTTCAGGATAACTGACCCATGACCCTTTCGGGAGCTTTCTCTTTTTACATTGAACAGACAATGTTAGAGCTTAGCTATTAACTACTTACACTACCACTAAATGTGTATATGTATGTCCCCACTACTTCACTATGTCAACTGTTACCAGCATTATGAAAAAAAGACACTATATGTTTTTGCCCGACGGCTCCACTTTGCTGATGTATCACTCATTTAATTCGACAGTGCAATCTGCGTCTTACGACATTCTGCAAATGGTCTTCAGCACTTATGTATAAAGTAGCTTCAAATCGGGCGACTATACCTTAATTAACTCACATATTAATAAGTGAGAAAGATGGGGTTAAATATCCATCTTCCCAGATTAATGCGCCTGCAGCAGCCGAAGGCAAAGCCGTTACGGGGCCTACTTCTATTGGTCTGATTAAATTCTCCGCGAATCCTTTAGAGAGCCTTCCTGGGACTATCATCTAATGAGCATCGGGTCAGGGCTGGAGGCCACGGATCTTTTTCTCGCAAGACAAAGTTCCAGTTGCCTCCTCCATTTTCCCTTTAATCCTTTGAAATCCTTATCGGATGTCCTTGACCCTAAAGACAAGGTCATCAAGACTTTAGCCGCCAGGACAATAATCCCTCCTAGCGTATATTGATTTCCGGTTCCGGTAGAAAAGTCGTCTACTCTAATTAAGCGGTTTGACCTTTAACCTCTGCCCCGTCCTTCGAGCATGCGGGGCACCTTGCACCGCCAAGGACTAATCAATCCGCGCGATTGCGAGAAGAAGGACGCCGTTTTTCGACCCCAATGGCCACACGCCCAGATTTCTATATAGAAGTGGAAACAAGTGGTTGTAGTTTATGAGTGAATTAGAGTCAAACACGGGCTCGACGATGAGGCGGTGGGACAGATACTCTGTAGGGGTGTTTTTGAGGCTGGACTTCGCTGTTTTACCTTTGCATACTTTAGAGGAGATTACAGAGGTCGTAATTAAATCGGCGGTCACCTCCCTACCTGCTCAGCTCCGCCCCGCCCACGTCGGCGCCGGAAACGGTCCGTTACGACTGATGTCGGTCAATCCGATTCGCTCGACACTGCGCCCCTGGCGGGAAGCACACGGCAATGGTAACTTCGTCAACGCGGCCGGAAGTGGCAATTTGGGGCAACCGACTTCCTGTACGTGAACAAAGCACAAAGCCAACCTCCAGCGTTGGTACCACTCTTTAATACCAGCCTCAAAACTGTAGGCAGTGCTCAACACCCACCTCTCTGCCCTCCACATTCCCGGGACCTCAACTTGCGTCATTGCAAAAAGGATAATGTAATAACCTCTTCCTGTAGACCTTTATGAGGGCGAGTGACAACTTTCTTAATGTATGAAAATAAGTAGTCTACTCATATAAGAATGTACTATCATATATGCTATTATATTTATAGTCATTAGAAATAATTGGAATTCGTAAGTATCGAATGCGAAATTATCAATATGTGATACGATAAATAGTGACCTTTATCCCTGTTTTATCAAATCAATAGAGCTGTTGCCGACTGGCATATTGATAGGAAACAGAATCACATCATCAATTACACGATCATTATACAATTGATGTGATTAACCCAATCTGTGACACTATCCATCCTAGGACGTACCGGAAGAGATCCAAGTCTAATATGTTCAATATCATCGCGAATATTTTAGAACGTGCGATGTTTCTTTCATGATGAAAATGATAGATTATTCTATCGTAAGGGCAACGATTCTCGCAAAGATGCATTGCGTGAAAAATAATATACAGAGTTCTGAATATGCCCGTTAAAGCATAAGAGAATTCGGTGTAGAACAGAGGCGCCCGTCTTCCCGATCCTGGTATCAGCTTGACCTCATACGGTTCCTATCGGCCAACGAAAATGGTGTCGATATTTTTGTGTTCTCCTAATAAACTTTTTCCATTTTGCGTCCGCAGTGCTGAAGTTATGTCGGTGGTCCCTGACTGTATATCGGTGAGGGCCAATATAAATAGGCTATAAGGAGAACACAACAAATCTACACCCTTCTCGTCGGCCAATGGAAACGGGCCTATAGTGTATAACTTCACAATGTTAGCTTGGACATATATATTAGGAGAGCAATTACAGGTAGTGTCAGGAAACTGAGACAAGGGCGGGCTAGTGGGTCTGTGAGGTACGGATAGAGTTTCAGATTCAATAACGGTGCTTCCAACATCACAGTCCAGTCTGCAGTCTCTGTTCTGACTCGTGATTCAAAGCTGCCTTTGAAGTATGTTGTCTCTACCCCACCCCTCAGTTTCTACCTGAGATCGCCTTGGACTTGTCATCTTTATTCAGGCCCAAAGCCACCTGCCGAAGCCTCCTACACCCCTCCCTTCCACCGCCCCACAGTGACCAGGGACCGCCTCCTAAGATATCTTTGAGCCTTGTTGTTACAGTAGAACTTCGCGCAAGAGCGCACCCACGGGTCCGAGAAAAAGTGTCCTTTTATGCGGGGTACCCTTGCACAGCTAAAATCAAACATCTTACCCGGTCTTTAAACTGGATGAACATATGCAACAATACTTGAATTTAGCACCACCTGATGACTTTGCGTTGTTAATGGCTAGAAAGTGTGTAGTGCAAACGCCAGAAGAGTGACCACCAAAGATCGTCAAAATACGAATTTTGGAAATACTTGGCGGTTATGCTGACGATTTTATGCTGACTGCTATTTCAATACGGCTTTTAACTAGAAACGGGTGTTCTGTGTTGACAATCACGATTTTATTCTTAATCCTTTTCCACCTGCAATTTTCTAGTGGAAACATATATATATATTGAGCTGTAGTTTAGGTAGGGTTAACCTTCAGGAATCGTCGCCCATAATCGTTTAGTGTAATCTCCAACTTAGGTGAAGAGCTGGAAGTCCTCATTTGAGCGATGATAGATCGTCTAGTGTAAACGCTTGATGTGCTTATTAGATCGACGATTCTTGGTGACGATATTGCGTCATCGGGCACCACATGACGACTATTGGTTAGCCGATACTCGTCAGTCGTCTAGTCTAAACGCCGAGTAACAGAGTAAACCGATCTGAGCACAGGTGGACTCTTACACGGGGTGTCTGTTAAGCAGGGTTCTACTATACTGAGACTACATCTAGGCTCTTCGTTCGTGACTCTGTTCGTGACTCTGCTCTGTTTATTACTATTATTTGTTTTCTCTTTAGCGCGAGACCAGTGAAATAACCCAAAGATCATCTGGCATGTATGTTATACCTATTGAGTATCTACGTACTATTATCAACAATATCATCAATATTAGTTTTATAATCATAATTATTATATTATGAACATACTATCACCTAATTTTACTATGCAATGGTGGTATAAAAATTATGAATGTACATGTATCATATAAATTTGTTCTCGCCAAACGGATTTAATGGTAGACCCCACTGTATATCACTTGTACAAGCGAATCATTTCCCTGTAAAATAATTGTTCAAAAAGAATTTGAAAGCCATTCCTCTCGTCACAGACACCTTGCGGCCGTTTCCCGCGCCTGTCCTTGACCAGTCTCACCTCACTTGGCAACTCCTCGACGCGACCACTTCACGACGCGCCGCCGGTTCAATTAGGCCTAAAAGCCTGCGTCAAGTAGGCCGGGGAGGCAGGCAGCAGCGTAGGCAACACGCCTAAGAGGTGGAGCTGGTATATGGGTGCAGGGAGAGGTTCTGCGGGTAGATCCACGTGTGGTTGTGGTATGTGAGGGCAATTTGTGGGATATTCCTGTATATAGGTGAGAGCCTAGTTCGTTCTTCGTTTGATGGTGGTTTATACTGTATCGATATAACCTGCCACCCATACCCCCTACAGTCATGACCTCAGACGTTCTGTTTTCTGGAAGGTTTGTGTATTTTTTTTATTAGGAATTGTTTCGCTTGTACAGAATACAGCGCTGGCTACCATCAATACCTTTTACAGCGAGATAATACCTCTGACTTAACTACCAGGCAGCACTGAGATTCTGTAGTAGAACACAATCTCCTCATCTGAATGGTATGGTTCCATTTCCCTGAGATGAGTATTTTCCCCTAAAATTGTCAGAGACAATTACCCCATAAGTGCGATTCACAAGTAGGGGCAAATGGACCTGAGACTGGTGTACTTCACACCTTCTCTATGTACCAGGTGTGTCCTTCCATGCGGATCCAATTTGCAATTCTTCTTGGGTCTGGTATAAGCACTTTGCCATGAGAATTTTGTACCAAAGGAGAATTGTCTGAGACTAGGGAAAAGGTATGAAGTAGACCAGTCTCAGGTACATTAATCTTTATGTGCGAATCCACTTCAGTGAGCTAGTTCTTGGACCACATTGGTGGTGGTCTTGTTCGAAGTTTATGCTTTCTGATTCACTAATATTAGCTCATTTAGTAGTCTCGCACCAATGAACGTAACAATGAGTATTCATACCATATGAGATTGAATGTGCAAACGAGTACTAAACATATATAGACAATATTGACTGGTTTTAGATACAAGCGGCCATATGCTCCGAGGAGGTGACGTGCAGTGATATCCGAACGTATGTGAGGATACTGCGTAGTCAACTCCGAGGAGCATACGATCGCTTTTATCTTGAACCAGTCTATTATGTATTTATTATCTACCTTTTCTGATCAAGTGGCATGTCGATATCAGTTCGTTCTAGTTCTGCGCTATTTTTCCGTACGCACTATTTTCCGTATAAACCTCCAGGAGCATACAACATATCTGTATGCGCCGGTTATGTCCGTACACACTCTTAATTTGTTTGCTATGGACCGTTTGTATTTGGTAGATAATAAATAAGCATACATATTGAAGCGTTTAATTAAAAGTATGAGCAATATCAATTTCTATCAGTGTGGACTATGTCAGTGGGCAGAATGTCAGTGGAAGCTCGTGGGGGATGCACGTTCACGCACCCACACGTGGCGCTATTGTGGGTTGGCGGGAAGGCAGTGTCTCACGGTAGCTACATACAAGACCCGACACAAAGAGAAGATTAAAGAAGAAACCAACAAGTTCTGGTCAAAGTCGTTGTTCTCCAAGAGTTAAATGAACGAGACGACAGCCGTGTGAATATCACATAGCATTCAAACGAGTTGGAGCTTTGACCAAAACGAGTTGCTTTCTGTATTTATCTCACCCCTGTACACACTAAAAGAATGAAAAACACTCAGGATATAGACCATGAAGAACAGACTGCAATACTTGTATGGGGCATGGAGAACGAGTTCCCAATGTTAAGCCTATGGACATTTTTTTTCCAGCGGTGAGATAAAGAGTGCCCCCATGCGGGGAGAGGAGGAATGCCTCACCGCGTGGCCCATTGTCAGTCACCTTGACAAGGTCTGCCGGCACCATGTTCACATGAACAGCAGCAGCCTGTGGGTAGCAGCGAGAAGTGACGCCTCGCTCCCCCTGGCGACGCTGCCCCCTGTATACAACATGCAAGCGGACATGAGGGGGTGCCTCTCCATCATGATAACAACATTAAACCCCAGCCAGTGCCCCGCGCCAGTCCGACACTACCACGCCCAGCACCCATTCCACGTCACATAATGGAAACTGATTTGAAAATAATTAAGAAATAATGATTAGCTTTATTAATCCAATCGGACCTCGTTGCTGAATGAATGGAGGATTATTTATAGATTAATAGATCTTAATTAATCTAGTCCCGATGATGAAGAGTGCTCAATGATTTTCGTTGAACTGTTCACTATTGAATTCACATAACAACTGGTGTAAATCTAGTGAGGACAGATCCATATGGTTCAAAGAAAGTTGCAAATGATTTACAGAAAGGCAATGCATTCACTATTGTGCCATGATAGTGTAATGAACATCACTTTGCATGCGTCGTTTCACAAAAGAATACCCTATATGGAAATATAACTGGTCTCCATGATCTGTACAAAGCTGTTATCCTATCAAGCATTAAGATACATATCATACAAAGACAAATTGCGTCCCATGCGCCATAAGCGGATAGATATGTCCATGTATTTCTAGTCATATCCTGAGATGAAATCTTTGGAGGAGCAGAAACAACTTTCTTAAATGGTAGTCATTTCTTTAAGATTAAAATGTCCAATTATTTCCCCAAGCCAAATCATGCTTAAGATATTTGAAAGCAAGTCACTTGAGAGGGTTTTCATGATCTTCATAAGAATTTCTACTTATCCATGTGTCCTATATCGATTAGTTTTATTTAGTAGTTTATTGCACACATCTAACATTTGTGCTTGATGATCATCCATTCATCACCGTGATACATTTTGTATCTACTGAGACTTTGCAGAACATAAATAATATGGTAAATGGGTTTATCAAGAGCAACTTATCTGGTTTTGCAGTACTGCGTAGTGGGACGAACAAAACTGATCGTGCTTGCAGACCAACACTGAACTCACCTGTAAAAGAGAAAGAGACACAATAAGTACCACTCACCCGGCATAAGATAATTGATCATGGTTACAAATGCAGTGTATTCACATTTAAACTTGGCACCCGGCCTTCTCTAGAGCATGATCCCACGCGCATGTCGAAAGGTAAAATTACTCAACTAGGCCTTGGTCGAGTTTGAAAATTTCTCAGATCCTTACCGAGTAATTTTGATATTCTTTCCCTATCATTATACACCTCCAAATATTAATAGAAATGACAATGTGTCGACCTCTGTCGTGGGATAGCCAGGTCTACCCTTATCAAGTAACTTCAATTTGTATGCTTTCTTCACATATTTAAGCTTCGATCTGATTGGTCTAGACAGTGTCACGTAGACAACCTTGGTAAGAAAACGTCAGCCTGGGTATGAAAACGTCAGCCTGGGTATGAAAACCATAGTTACTACACCCAAAGCAGAGGTATGTATCTAGAGAGTGTTCGTCTACGGGTGTATAGTAATGTCAGTTTCTATATGAGGTGAGATTGACAGTACGATGTGAGGGTGGAGTGTCGGTATAGAATATAGTTGAATTACTGTTAACAGGCAGCGGAATGGCAACATAAGTATGAGATGAGACGGCAGTGCTCTGTTGGTTTTGTGTGTCAGTATACATGCATGAGGTTTGGTTGATATTACTAAGTAGAGTCGGACTGTTAGGATAGGTATGATGTAGGATGCCACGTAAGTTTGGACCGTCAGAATAAGTTTAAGGTTTTTTGACAGGATTTTAGTACTATGTGGCTGAAGCATTGGGTTGGGTGCCAGTGCTAGAAGGGGAGTGTCAGCATGAGTGTGTGAGGAGTGCAGGGACGCAGTGTTGAGGGGGCGTGGGGAGAGCGGTAGAGCAGAGGGCCATCGGCTGCTAATTGCAGCTCGAATGGAGCGCTGGCCGGACGTATCGGACTCAGTTGCCTCCTGGAACGGCCCTGGAGGAGAAGTTGCCATTCAATTTACCTCAATGTGCAGGGTCCGGCTGGGGTGATATCTGTGGTTGCTGGAAATAAGGAGGTAAGATGTGGAGAGGTAGTGGAGGCAGGCTGAGGGGTTAGCCAGAGAATGCAGGCAAAAGAAATAGGTGCCTGTCGGAATGTGGTACTGCGAGATGTGGTTGATATAATCTGCCCCGCAACGTCATCACAATATTCTCATGTAACCGGCAGCCCTCCATTACAACAGAAATTTATGTCTTCGACTGAAGGTGTACTAGCAACTTTACTTAGCCAGAAATCCTTTCATAATAATTCCTCAACAGCAGCAGTGTAGGTGGACTCCAAAGCTACTTTCGTTTACCAGACTACACATTGCTCATGACTCCTCCAATAAATATTAACACTTCTGATTTTTTTCTGTGAACTCCCAGAGGACCTCTTGTCGCACATTAAATGAACTCTCTCAAGTTACCGTCAGTGACGGGCGTCCACCCTGTTTCCCCAATACCTAAACGCGCGAGTCCCGTAAAGGTGGCAGTGCTCAGAGACGCTGTTTGAGACTGCGCACGCCCGTTTTAAAATTGTCGTCTGCCGGAAATATGAGCGATATTAGGGTAATTCCCGCCGCGGCTGACAGCGTACATTACGCGTTGCGTCAGTGTCTGGGCGTTATATAAACACGGACGTCTCTCTGAGTTACCCGGGTTGACGGGTGAGTGGAAACGAGGGAAGAGAGGTAGAGGGAATGAGTGGAAGGGAGGGAAAGGACGGTTGCTGCGAGGGTCATGGTGCTCATCCCTTTGCCGCTCTTAAATTAGGCGAATTCGCATTCTCAGTCACGGGTTAGAGCCTGCTGAAACTTGCGTTCGGTAGTTAGTAGCCCAAGGAACTCTCACAATGTGTTCGTCTTGGGTGCGAGGGAGGGGGGGGGGGGGGTTGTATGTCAGCAATGTCTATAATATCTTATGAAGTCACCAAGATAATACCTCATGTTTGATTATAGCATTTGTAACCAACCTTCATTTCAAATTTGATTATGTCATATGTATCACGTCCGTGAGAAAGCTATAGTTGATTATATATTCCTGCACCAAAACCATCAGAAAATGAGCAAAATATCATTGGAAGCAATATACGTTATCATCTAGGTGATTCAGATAAATGCTGACGATGCTGCATGGTATCAAGTACTCCCATACTACAATAACATGGGTGTTACTACTAAAAAAAGGCATTTAGAGTCATCATATATTTAAACCTCTGTGGTACTTTAATTCCTTGTTATTCCGAGGTAACCCTAAATACTCTGACAACAAATTACGTAGAGTAGTTAATTCATATCAATAATCGGATGATAGACAAAGGTATCACAATAGTAGGCAAACAGAATTTCATAATTAAAGTAGCACGATCCTTCTGGTAGTAATTTTAAAACAAAGTTTAAACAATACACTGGCATAATTCCACTGAGAGGGAATAAAGAATACAGCAGTTGAAAAATTATGGGAGCGTGGCATTCGCAATACACTCACACTTTGGTGCTGGCACCTGTTCTCCTCTCTCTGTCTTCATCAGAATCATTCTTCCCTTTCTCAGTGTCTTGGAGACGAGCTCCTTCTGCTTTGGTTGTCGCTCAGCCAGCCCACACTTTGTCAGGACAAGGGGCGGAGCGCATCGCCGCCGCTCGCCATCAGTCTTCACTAAACGATTCGTCTTTTTCCCTCTTGCTCATTTGCATGAGAATTCAAGCCAAGACGCACCAACAAAAAAAGACGATCGAGGAATTATCACTGCACAATCTAGAACCCTTCTTAGACCTGTGATCACAAATGATCTACGGCGAATCTAATTACCCTAAAAGGGGGTGCGTCTTAATGAGACTAACGAGGATCCACTCGACGACATGCAGAAGACTGACAAATAGGCTCTGGGTACGAAACACCTTAATTAGCGCTAATTATAATTACAACGCCCCTATGTTGACATTATTCAACTGTTTCGCATCCAATCCATTCGTCTGGGAGAGCTAGTGTAACAAAAACAGTATCACCAAGGGGCAAAGTCATGGCTGAGCCTGAACAGAGCGGAACAATGAGAGACTAGTGAAAGAACTTCATCTAACAACCTGGAGGCGCGCCAAGGGTACACACTTAGTAGAAACCGAACGAGAGTTAGACTTGACAATGTTTATGCCACGATGGGCAGGTCGTGTATTACTACACGAGGCGTAGCCGAGTGTAGTGAGGAGCAGACCTGACCAGAGTGGCATAGACACTGACAAGTCTAACTCGAGTTCGGTTTCGTATTTATCCTACCCTGTCTCTGTTTTTCGATTACTAAAAGATAAATATTGACTCAACGACCAACAGAACCTTTTTCATAGTAGCTGACATCTTGCTCTCTGATTGGTCAATAATGTTATTACTCTAGTGGCATAGAAAACACTTTATGTCACGGCCTGCCACATAAAATTTGCCTATGTTAAGTCTATGGCGGTTTTTCATTAGGGGTAGGATAAAGACTATTACCATAATTTTGATCTGCATGGTCATATACTCTGCGTATAGTTGACGCGTCGTCATTTCCGATTGAATATCAGGATATTACGTAGTGTCAACTACGAGGAAAATACGACAATGCGGATCAAAAGCATGGTAATATTGTTTTCAGTATTCAGCATTACAAATATAAGTTATCAAAGGAAAGACAAAATAGCCGCCGATCTTTACACACACTAATTTGCACGTTATAGGGACTCTTCTTCAGTATTCTCCTATGAAAATACGACTTTCTATTATCTACTCAGTAGCGATCTGTAGGCTCTATAGGTTTAGTATGGAGACTCCTTATTAAGGAATGATGAAACACAAAAGTTCAACTCTCTACTGAGAGTTTGTAAAACTAATACTAGGCATCATTACACTACAATTGACGTTTAATGTTATTTGCCTGGGACTTTAAGGCCCAAAGTAATTGTTCGTCCAAGCAGGTCGTCGTTATTCTGGTATAAATGTAATTTTAGTACGCTACATGTTACTTTAAAGTGCTAGATATGAGCAGCAGGATTACTGGCTTAATCATTATGCCCCCCCAGCACAGTCCCCTTGTGTGTTTTTGCTACCTTATTGGAGAAAGGAGGTGGGACGATAGAGGGTGGGGTACCTTCCCTTGGAATATTTAACCCTCTTGTGCATTGGATTTATGCATGCGTTTTACCATATCCGACCACTTGTTATGAATCTGTCTGTGTTTGACTGCGGTTGCTCTGGATCAGATAGCCACTTCGCTATTTGGATGTTCTTTTCCGGTATAACTGAACGGTAGTATCAACTTTATCATCATTCAAACAGATTAATTCAATTACCACACTCCTCAAGCAGAAAGATATCTGAGATCTAGTTGTGCCGGGAATGGATGGAGTTCCGAATCTTTTTTATTACTTGATAACATCACAGCTTTTGAAAATATGGATTGCGTCAGAAAATGAAAGGTGATTCTGGTAAAGACGAGGTACGCGGTGGTTCTTGGAGTTCGCAAGTGGAATTATCTGACATTTGATGCTTAGTTAATCCACCTGTTATATCAACCTTTGATTGGCGTCCGGTAAACATTCATACCTTTGTCTGGCAATGCCAACACCTCACCATTTTCGTTTAATTTCAGCTTCCCATTTCATTCGTGCCACATGAGGTCTAGACCACGACGTCAACTCTAGCTAAGGCGAGGTGCAAGGAATAGACACAAAGCACATCAAGTTATTATATCCTGGATCATAAATACCAATCAAGATGGTGAAATAGGTTGGTTACCTGTGGTGTATTGATGTTTTTCAAGTAAGTTTTCAACATCAGTTAGAACACACAAGTATTCTTGTATTCCATTGAAATACATAAAGCATGAATGTTAGGAGGGTCTCGAAAGAATAGCTTCGGTTCCACATGCTGGATCAGTGAATTGGAATCAGATCACCCGACCAGACTCAGATTATTTGTCTTCCATGAGTACGGCCATCTGTATACTGGGAATCAATGCGATTTTAGATCAATCAGTTTGAATAGTGTTATTGGCCATGGCTAGGTATAGCATACGAAGGCGTATTAAACACTACCGATGACCAATTGTGGGTGGTACTCGAGTGTAACAAACCAATGCACGATTGAAAGAAAAGGAAGAGAACCAGATCAGACTCGTTTATACTCCCTAAACAGTTTGTGAACTTCTCAGCTCTGTCAACTACCTAAGAATTAGACAGACCTCGCTTCCCATACACCACAGCGAGCACTCCCACACCCCGACACCCCCGTCAACAGCATCTCACACACCTCTGCCTTCCCTAACACCTCTGTAGCATACACCTCGACCGCTGAGACTTCTGCCTTTTGCTTTGGCAAATCTCACTCGCATACCTCTCCTGCATCCTCTCAAACACCCTTCAAATCTACCCGCTTCCTCCACATACACACTCCCATCCACGCTCGACCGGCCGAGCCACCTTTACCGAGCCGTTCCGCATACGCATACTAGGCCGGTCACCACCACTCACAATATTATCCGCGGCGCGACCCGGCAGGCGAGTAGCTCAAAGGTGGTCTAATGGCGGGTGACAAAAGGTCGGCCCATAGCCCGCGAGCAGCTCACAAAGCGTTACGTCAGGGAGGGGCGCCCGGCTCACAGAGGGCGCCCCGGTAGGCGGCGTGTTTGGAGCAGCTCATGGCACGGGGGAGGGTCGGCCGGGCGAGCTCACGATCAATGCTATCTATTCACTGGCCTCAAATTAGTACATTGTGCCGCCTGGCTCTATCATTAATATTTACCGGCCGACCGCGCCACGTCCCAACAATGCGCGTAATGAAAGTCAAAAGAACCCAGGGCGACTCGTGCATGAGTGCGGAGGGGGGCGGCGTAGTTAGCAGAGCAAGAGTGTCAGGGCCTTTGAGACTCCCACGGGCAGTAGACTCTCACGGGGACGTTGTACAGAACGTCATTGGACATGTGGGGTAGGGCCTCACAGGGGATTTAGTGCATGAGAGGGTCAGACCAAAGCTTAGTGGAAGGTGTACAGCATCACATAAAGGGATATGGGGGATGGACATCACATTATCAGAGGGACGGGCATCGAGGGATATATCTGAGGACAGATGGTCGGCGAATGCATCACAGGTCTAACAGGCGATGGGTATACAGAAAATGGGGTGGAGTAGTAAAAGGGGACAAGGCATTATGGGGGAGGGCATCATAGGGCACATAGATAGAAGTGTTATGGGGACCTGGGGCAAAGCTTCATGGGGGATCACATGATACGGCGCCACAGAGCACAGGGACAGCATGGAAGGGTGTTGTGTGCGGGATGTGGAGTAATTCACAACAGGAAATGCAGGGAAAGTATCATGAAAGAAGCGGGTCGGGCGTCAGGAGGGATGTGGGACCGGGTGCCTTTAGTTGTATGAGATGGGAACCACCGTCCATAGAAGCATCACTGGGGCGTCACGGAGGACACGGGGCACACCGTGGTGGGGGAGGCGGCCAGGACAATAGGCGTCACGGAGGAAGTAGACCGGGGTTTCGCAGGGGGACGCCCTAGTGGTCGAGGGCCTCGAGGGCCAGGTTGTGCAGCCAATAACGTCTGGTTTGACAGTGCCGTAATCGAGTACACCGCAAGCTGACCAGTATGGTCAGGGCAGGCTGTATAGTTCATGTCTAAGAGTGATATTGGAATTGACGCTTAAGCCGGAGACACATCAAGCGAGAAACGCAGCGAGTTCCGGAATCGCCAACACAAATTGGCCTATATGTGAGCTATTATTTCATATTTCACCTAATTATTGCTTCCAAGATGCTAAATTATTTCCTATGAAATAATATCTCACATACACGCCAATTTGTGTTGGCGATTCCAGAGATCGCTGCCTTCACTCGCTTGGTGTGTCCCCGGTATTAACAACAGATATATAAAGAATTTCAATACCTTAATGATCTTAATATACTATCAATAAAGAAGAAAAAAGAGAACGAATTGCATCCGGTTTGACATTTATAGGTGTCATTGGCTGGAATATAAAACGTTTTTTAATTGTTCTTACGATATCGATATTTCAGATTTTCATAAATGTTCAATTATATCAATGTCAGATATACAAACCCTATGTTGTCTTCTCAATGAGAACTACACTGTATTACATCCCGTGATGAAAAATAATTATCAGCTTTGTTATCATATAAGCCCCTTCATTGAAAAACTCGCCTCGGTGAGAGCTTACAATAAAGAAAGTAAAAAAAAAAAAAGTTTGCCACATGAGTTAGTGGTAGGCATGCTGATGTGTGGGCTCCCATTGATAATTTATTATTTCACTCTGCGCTGAGAGAAATTACAATCAATGAACGTGTAGCATTTCGATAATAACTCCTTGACCATCCAATTATCCCATTTAATGGGTGTTATCTAACGGAGTGTTCATTAGAAAGTGCCACGCCGAGAGCGTATTAGGCAGCCCCAACGGCATATTTGGGAAGAGTAGCGAAACGTGACCTTTAGGTACTAATAAGATATTACCTTAATCACCCGTTAGTGTTGTCATTGATTTGTGTTCACCTGGGAGGTAGGGATTATGGGCTGGCTTATGGTTCGTTGGATCGAGGGTCCTAAGTGGCTGATTGTGTAGGTAAGGGAGAGTATACAGATTGTATAGTAACAAGCGGAAAAATCAATTGCATCTGCAGCAGGCAATTGAATCTAAAATGCATGAACCTTTGTTAAGATACAATTAATCAAAAGCTGATAGTAGAAGGCAGTATTCCCTGCAACAAAGAATAAGAGTTGCGTGATATTTACAATGTGATCTAAATGTGTATTTGTCTTGATATGTGCAACTATTCAGTAATCTTGTATTTACAATAGACAACAAAATGAGACTTACAATGGAGTATAATGTTCACCACAGTGTTATATTGTGAAATCTTATTGTGTGTCGCTATTTTCATAATGCTTAAATTATTACATATATCCATTTTCCATCTGCATTACGAATATGAGGTTGACGTTTTTGCGCGATAATTAGTAATCACATGTGTTTTAGGAGGTACTGCAATGGGCGGTAAATCCCATAAGATGGGTGGTAAAACCCATCAGGGTCACCTCTCTGGATACCGGTCTTTACTCTATAGGCAGGCATGAGTAAATAGCTCCAGGGTCAGATAAATGACACCTCCGCCTCCTTTTCGTCCACAAGATACCGATTTTAGCCCCATCTCCCGACCCTTCCCCTTCCTCCCATATATATATACTGACACTCCCGATCCACACCCGCACTCACACTAACCTGATCCTCGTCCAGGCGACATGCCTAATGGAATTATGTCAGTGGGTGGATTTAGGACGGACGCAGCAGGAAATCACGTCCAAGCATGCGCCTCCGGGGAATGATTTCTCGGCGAGTCGAGTCCGGCTCGGGGCTTGAGCCGCCGTCATTTTCTACGCCGCCAAGTCCCAATTTCCGAATCATATCTTAGTCAGTATCCGATTTACACTGCCAGAAATCGACCTCAACGTCCGCCCAACACACCCGGAGGTGTTCGATGACGGACTGGGTGAAGGGTTGGGACATGCAGCGTCGGGTTGGGACGTGCAGTGGGGTAGTGAGAAGATCGGGTTGATAGGAGAGTGAAGGGGTGAGACACACCAAGCAAGAAACGTAACGATTTCCGGAATCGCCAACACAACACATGGCCTATATTTGAACTATTATTTAATATTTCACTTGATTTTTACTATCGAGACGCTGAATTATTGGTGGGAGATGTTACTATGAAATGATATCTCACATACACGCCATTTTGTGTTGGCGATTTTAGAGATCGCTGCCGTTTTCCGTTTGGTGTGTCCCCGGCATTAGGGTTAATGGGGTTCTGGGGTTGAGGGGTATTCGGCTAGCGGGGGGGGGGGGGGGGGGGAGATCGGTAGAGCAATGATCAATATGCAAAGGAGACAGAGAGGTACAGACCAATGATGATTAAAGGGCATGTATAAGGATTTAAAGAAACAGTGGAGGTGGGAGCAATTGTATAGTATAGACATTATACAGCGTGGATATTCGAGGAAATTATAGACGTATTCCAAATACTATTAAAGAAGAAACCAACAAGTTTGGTCAAAGTCGTCGTTCTCCACGAGTCTGATGCGGAGTGATATGAACGAGGCGACAGCCGAGTGAATATCACATCGCGCTCAAACGAGTTGGAGAATGACTTCTTTGACCATAGCGAGTTGCTTTCTGTATTTATCTCACCCCTATACACATTAAAAGAATGGATGACACACAGGATATAGACCATGGAGAACGGGCCGCAATACTCGTGGGGGCATGGAGAACGAGTTCCCAATGTTAAGCCTATGGGCATTTATTCCAGGGGTGAGATAAATTCCAGGTACAACCTTTTGTCGTCCTATGGGAACAGGTGGAGAAAGTTGTAGTGAACGAGACCGGAAAAGGAGAAAGACTGTGAGTGGGGGCATTGGATGGCTGAAGTGATCCCATGGCATCTGCCGTCAGCTCTGGGTTGCAGCAGGAGGGAGGGCGGCGGTCGTGGTGCTCTGTGTAATGACTGAGTAGGTCTGGTCGGAAAGCAGGTCGTGACGTCCGCAAGTGGGCCGACGGCAGAAAGTAGGCACCGGGCTAATGCTAGTTCTGCAAGTATCTTGGAGAGGTTACATTTTGGGTTCGATTTATCCCTACGGATGATTCCCATCTTCCAACAATTACCCAAACTGCTACCTACCCAAATGTACCGTGAGATTATTAACGAGGTGGTTTTGGGTGGTCCATTCCGGTAGTGGTTGGCTTTGAGAAGTCAGCTAGTGACGGGGTATAGTGGTTGCCCGCAGAGTGGGTATTGCTGTAGAGGTGGAATCTGGTAACGATGATTGTTGGTTTTTGACCATCAGAGGTTTGCTTATATTGGCCTTTTGCGATCGCTAAATGGTAAGAGGGCGTGTGGAAGGTTCGCTACTCAACAAAGACAATTGTAATTTGGATTGGCTATTGTTCGTGTAGTGTAGTTACAATCGTGGGGTGCACAATTTGTCATCCCCTGTCCTAGGATATCGTTTATTTTTTAGTGTGGGACGCTGTTAGATACGATGCCCAGGTAAGGGAGAGGTTATAGAGACTTTCAACATACTGCAAATACTGTCCCTTCACTATCTGCGTGACAACTCTTTGGCATTAGTAGGGAGGAGAGTAACAGTGTCTAGATTAGCGTCTCAGAGGAGTCCTCAGCTAACCATGGCCAATCACTTCAGACCAATATACTTCATTGACCCACTTGAGTTGGAAATATTTTGTCCCAACAAATAAACATGATTTATTTCAGGGTTATATATATCTTGTTATGGCTTAACCAACCTTGTCTTGGATGTTATCAGCTGATGTCAGATTCAAATAAGCTTGTTATAATATCAAATTTCCATGGCTGATTTACTTACATATGGCTGTTGTAAGAATTACGGTCATCTACAGCTGGGGTGTGATTACTTTGGTTGAAATTATCTGGTCCAAGCATGTATCAAGTTTTAGTTGGGCAACCGTTAACAAGCTCTGACTGTATAGAGATGGACAAAGTTCAAAGTGAATAACGCTGAACATGATCTGTTATGAAGCACCTTTGTCTGGAAAACTTGCAAAATTTGAATGATGTAACATCTCTTAAAGTAAATCTCAATATGAGCCGAAATCTGAAGCTTCATGGGATCCACCTGTGAGGACTCCCCAGAATACTCTAATAAAGCTCCATACGGCGATCCCATATCTCTATAACTATATCCTTTTTAATGATTGTGAATAGTGAAAAGAGAGAAAAGAATCTGACCACAAAAAGAAAACAATGAAAGGTATCTATAATATGACGGAGCGAAGTAATCCAAAAAAGTGGGCAATGTTAAGTTACGTGAAATAAACAATTTCTGCTAAATAAAAGAAAATGAAAAAAGAGTATCTAGGTTTCGTTACATCCTTGGCAATGATATTATACTATCACGTTTTGTTTTGAGTTAAACCTTAATAACTTTGGGTTTTCACACTATCGTCAGAGGATTCTGACTGTGCTAACTGGTCAGAGGATGTCCTGGCAGGGTTTAACCTGCTGTAGTTGGCTTATCGTGTATGGTGTAAGCCTGCCAGACATTAATTTGGCTTATTGTGGTCAGTTTTAGCGTGCCCGAACCTGATTCAAGTTGTTCAGTGAGAGATTAGCATTGCACTAGTTTTCAGGTTATCGTGGATGGGTTTTCCATGGCATAACTGGTTGAAGCAGTTTTCTTTGGCGTGTCTTTCCTTGCTCCAGGCTTCTGTAGTTGTTGTCCCTTCATGGAAGGCTGACACATATTGCAAAGTATTAGATGTGGAAATGTTTGGGGTTTTTTTCTTATAAGTTGTCTAAAATTCATATATTGCCTCAAGTTGTAGTTGCAGATCTTGAGATGCCCTGGATGGTTTGAGCCTGTCGTAGCTAGTTTTGACTTGTCGTTTGTGGTTTCAGGGCGAGCGGAGACGGACGGCGCCGGGTAAACGCCGAGATGAGACACGCGGATGATTTCTCGGCAATATCCGAGTCGACAGACTGGTTATTGTGCTCCGGGGAATCAATTAGGCGCTCTACGCCCGGGTGAAGTATCAGGTTAATATTGAAAATCAATCTGGGCTCCCTTCATAGAATGGCTCTAAATGAAATATGGGCGAGCGTGATGACTGTGGTTATTGACTAGACCCAACTCACCATCGTGGCCTGGTCGCTGCTTAGACGTCCAACGTTCTACTCAGCTGCCTGCCCCAACATTCGCCTATTATTTCAATAAACCGTTTGCCTCTGTTACTCTACCTGATACTCAATATAAAGTTCATACATGTATTATCTTTTCCTAGTCTGTTGTACATTTATTTGTGGCATATTTATTCCAATGTACTATTGGATCTCGAAGAAAGTGCCAACTGTTTTATCTATTCAGTATTCATGCCGAACAGTTTCAACCTCTCAAACCCCACCCGGAATGCGGAGACTGTCCGGGTCGCAAATGTTTTTTTATCTATATTTATTCATTATTTCTCTAGTAATTTGCTTTTCTCTGTGTTTCTTTTCTTTTTGGTCTGTATTTGGTCTGTTCTCTGTGCATCAATGGTTGTTGGTTTTTGTGTTTGTCCTTCTCTGATTGATAATCTAATTGCATGCTTTGCTGAAATAGACATGTGCCCGTGAAAATTAGCGACCGATAATCAGTACATTGGTGTAAAATTGCATGACTATATTCATGAGATCAGTGAAAACACATGCACAACACTTTGAAGGGACTTTTTTGTTATGTGATGGCGAGATGCTGGGAATATCGTATGCTGATGGCATCGTCGTCATTGTTCCATACCGGACCTACATTTTATAATCCAGAGGATGATGTAAATGAAAAAATACTTCCTGGATCTATGATTTACCAGCTAGGCGCTGTATATCCGGACTTCAACCTATATTTCGTATATCGCACGAAATTGTACTACTAGCACCATTTGCATCAATCCGGCGTATGATTCGGGTTTGGAACATATCAGAATGAGTATAGTACTCTGTACCTTACTCTAGTTCCCTAACGTATGGTGATATTGTTAATCCAAGAACTATTTCAGGAAATATGTCTATCACCCGAGCATGTGACCGAGGGTTGTTCCAGAATGCGTGAAATTACATATTGATCTGGGCACTTCCAGAAGGAGAATGAAATGTTGTAAGAAGACATCGGCTGACAACTAATATTTTCATTAAGGCTTTCTCAGTGATTTTCATAAACTAACTTTTAGTTGATCCAAAATTCATTTAGGGCTTGAAGTTGCAATTTGTATGACAACACATTTAAGCCGTTTTTGCTTCATTAGATGTTATTTTCATTATTAAATGATTTTTTTTCAAATTTAGAAGATTCCTACGTTTTTTTATCATTGACTGATATACTGGGATATCGTTTTAGTGCAGAGGTTCCAGTGTGACTTGCCGTGGAGAACTGTTCCTGCTGCACTTAGTGGTGCGTGGAATTGATTGCACCTCGACTGAATCGTGCAAATGCACCTTGCCAATTGTCGCTCAGGAAAAGTGGCACTTTGAACATGCCGACACTTTCACCACAGCGCCACTATGTGCCCCTCTCAGAGGGCTCAGTGACCCTGTGGCCACCCGCCTCGTAAGCTACTCACCCGCCCCGATCTCCTCTGTCTATGTAGGGGCTTTGGACACACCCTTATTTCCACCCTCCCTCACTGCCTACCTCCAGCACCCTCTCCCCCTCCCCCTCCACCCAACACCACTCCCTTCCTCACACCCACCGCCCAAAAGACCAGCGCACCACCTGGCAGATAATCCCATTATGAGCGTGTTTGATATGTGTCCTGGCGACGCACGGGCCGCGTTTGGTCGGCGATTGCTGGACTACGGCTTGTGAGCTGTAGGGGTGAGGCAGGATGGTAGGCAGTAGATAATGGGTGGTGGGCATTGAGCATCAGGCAGTGGTTGGAAGGTGGTGGGTATTTGTTGTGAGCCTGATGACACTAGGTGATGGGTGGTTGGCAGTAAGCATCAGGCAGTGGTTGGTAGGTGACGAGTGTTGGATGTGAGCTTGAGGACACTAGGTGATGGGTTTTTTTTTGTTTCTTTTTGTTTTGGTAGTTTAACGTCCAATTTGTTCAATTAGACTTACTTTGGGTTTGATCGAATCTATGAGATGAATGTAGGAGAAATCCCACCCCTACACATTCACCGAGGTGAGAGTTATTTTACTTCTCACACCACATAGACATGGTATGAGAAGGATTGGCCTTTGATATAGCAGTAAATCTACCACTGCTGAGGTGATGGGTAATCGGCAGTGAGTATGAGGTAGTGGTTGGTTGGTGGCAGGTGTTGGGTGTTGGCCGGATGAGAGTTGGTGATGGAGGGTCGGCAGTGAGCATCAGGCAGTAGTCGGTTAGTGGTGGGTATTGGGTGTTTGCTTGATGACAGGAGGTGTTGGGTAGTGGGCAGTGAGCATCAGGCAGTGGTTGATAGGTGGAGGTGAGCCTGATAACACGAGGTGATGGGTGATAGGCAGTGAGCATCAAGTAGTAACCGGTAATCTACAGACAGTGGTCAGTAGACCATGGATGATAGAGGTGGGCAGTAGGTGGTGTGCAGTGCACACACTGGGGTATGGGTGATAGAAAGTGGGCAGTTGGAGATTTCATTAAGTGAGGGACGGGGAGATGATGGTAGCTTACTGGGAACTGTGGGCGATGTGCCTTATAAGCAGATGGGGAACGACGAGCAGCAAGTTTTGAGTAGTGGGTACGTGTGGACGGGTGAGTGAGGAGAATGTTTGATGGGGGGAGCGCAGTTGCCGGAGGGTTGGGGTCGAACGAGGATCCATTCCCAGATCTGGATCATGTTGCCGATATGATCCCCGCTCTACTATGGTCCACCATCTTGACGACCAACATCCGCCTCACTGTATTTGGACAGCCGAGCAGAAAGGACTTCTGAAAAACGCTTCCTGCGCATGTGTCATTAGTACTATTAGTGTGCGTGGACGCTTCTTTGAGCATGCGCGTGAGGCTGCGCAGTAGCAATGAGAGATGATTCGCGCGTGAGAGAGTTGGCACTCTCACGGAAAGAGATTCGCTTCCCATTCGACATCAAATTATCACAATTGATCTGATTTAAAGGTAATTTACAATATAGGACAACATTTTTTAAAGATACACTAGAATTCGATCTTTATTTGAAACAAAGGGCCTAAAGATGTGGATATATAGTTTACAATATACATGTAGTCCTCGCTTTAGGAAAGGACACTTATCACCATTCATACTATACACATATATATATATACGGCTGTCAATTCCATCCTGTGCCTAGGAGTAGCACAGTAGAGTTTGCTTTCCGACTATACAATATCCTGTATCAGTTACTGACATCCCAACAAAGTGTATGGGTGATCCCTTTCAGGTCAGTGCTCACATGATGCGAGATGTCACATCATGAGGAGGGCGATTTTCACTGTATAGTATCATCAATAAAAACAGTGCTTCGCCGTACTACATGCAAGTGCTATACGGGTATGTTATATTTGTCTTCTATACTTCTATATCGTTAGATGTAAAATTGTGTGTTTATTAAAACAAATAACAAAAATGTATGTATACGCCCCTTTAATAGTAGATGGGAATTTTTTTGTTCATATTCCACCTATTTACTTCTTCAGGTGGCAGGAGTCATATATGATACATTATTATCATTATTATTAACGAATGATTTTATATTCTAAAAGGCTAGAATTGACGCTGTTACGTATTTTATTAATTTCTTTTCAATTTCATGTGAATCAGTTGTATGATCATTCTCAATGCTTCTACTTACACCGGTCTTATGCTGTGTGCCGATAACTAGTGTGCTGAAGAGTTGGTTGGTTAACCTATATACCAAGAATATTTCTCTGTCTGCTATTTATAGTCAGGCGCTCATTCAATATTGATGAACTTTCTAAGGTTTTTGAAAGTGATGCAACATTTCAATACAGTCGCTTCTTCATGAGAAGGGTTTTCAATATTGCTTCGTGATCACTAAAATCACCCAGGTAGACTATCTCTTTTTAATTAGTGCTATCATGGACCAGGCTGCTGAAGCGCACATTTCCTGCACGTTACCGCGGGGTGCAGCAAACAGTGATGGTATTCCTGCTCCGATAACAGGGCGTCACCGCGTGACTTGGCTGGGGTGACATACCCTGTCAACGTGTTGGCAAGGTGTCTGGGTCTGTCTGATTTCTCGGGTTGAGACATGCCCGATTCTGTGGGAATACGTAGGCTCAAGATAATGGGCTCGGTCTTGGCTTGTTGAGTGCGGGCCATACGCTCAGAAACGAATGATAGCAGAACTAGTAATCACTCTGTGCCCTATATAAATCTTCTTCAACTTTCGACAATGAAACATAATATGACACACACAATTCTGTTGCTATGAATAGGGATAACCGTAGCTTTAAATATCTTCTTGAGCTAGCTTTCTGGAGAAGGGAATCAAGTCGGGGGAGGACCCCCCCCCCCCCCCCCCCCCCCCACACACACACACACACACACACACACACACATAAGTGGAATTCACACGGTTTGGATTCATGTACCTCAGCGATTGTTTGCTTACTGGAACACAATCTCCTGATTTGAATGGTTGGGTTCCATTTCCCTAAAACAAGTTTTTCCCTTTACAATTGTCGTCGATCATTGCCCAGAACAAGGTACATAACCCCATGAGATATTGATTTTAAGCAGGATTCACATGATGGAATTCATGTACCTGACAGGGTATTTTTCTGAGACAAGTCCTGGTGAGATTCTGTACTCAAACACAATTTTTTCATCTAAATTGTAGGGTTCCATTTCCCTGAGACATGAATTCCCCTGTATTTGTTGGCGACATTTACCCCTGAAAACCCCTGAGGTACATGAATCCCATCATATGAATTCCATTTTAAAACCGTTTGAATTTCACAGGGGCAATTTGGTGAGACAAATGGACCCATTGCTGAGTCGCCAACTGAGTACCTCACCTGCCCAAAAGGACGCCAAGAAGCAGGGTCAGATTTTTTCACACCATTCAACTCAAGGGTACGTGAGTCCCTGGATAAGTGTTCACTGTGACTATGTCTGAGACTATGTACCACGTGTCTCCTTCCATGTGAATCAAATTCGCCATTTTTCCGAGGCTAGGGAAAAGGTGTGAATTACACCCGTCTCAGGTACATTAGTCTCTATGTGTGAATCCCGCTTAACTGATCAGGGGAGGGTGACGGGCGAGGGGGTGGGAGGACACAACTGACCACCATTGACCAGAGCCTGTGGAGTGTCTGTGCGGACACATCACGCCGATTACAATATAATTGATTTACGTGTTCTCGGGTCGATGTAGACTGGTGTTGACGGAGTCGCCAATCGGCCTCAACGCCCCAACAGCGCGGAACAAACACGGAACCCGTCCATTAAATTCACCACCACTAATGTAATTTCCTGCTAGCTTCACAGCATGATTGCCTCTGGGCCGTGAAAATGATCGATTTGTAATCAATAGTCGCAGATTTATTGAAAAGTAATGCTTGCCGATGAGTGTGTAATATAGTGGATGGGTCGGGGAGTTGATTGTCCGCTTGGTTTCCATATTTGGAATTTACATTGCGGTCAGATGTGCACTACAGGGTTATGTGTGTACATTGTTAATTATGTATGGCGGTTTACATAGTGACACCAGAATTAGGTACCGGTGACTACCTGCGATATAGTTACCGACCAATGCTGAGAGACCGTTGGGCACCTGACAATCATACTAATTCTTATATGAATCTATTATTTTCAGACACTTAGACTTAAGCAAATAATATCATATTCACGGAGATCATATATCTATATGCGGCCTTCCTAATTCCAAAATTTCATAATTATTTCACCTGCAAAGATAGGCTACTACTGCGAAAATTGCAACATGTTAGATATTATCGGCAGCTCTACGATTGGCATTTCCAATTGCAGCCTATCGTTAAATAATCGTGAGGTATCGTAAAGTCAATCGCAGAAACCCGTTCCACTGCCCCGATCTATTCTGACCTCTCAATAGAATCGGTTTTGTGTCGGGGAGTCAATCGTAAGGCCTATCAGGACCATAATCGGTGTTGGTGGGGGTAAGCTATTCAATGCTGATTCTGGTGCCGATAGGTCTTAATCGTGGTAGTGGGACAGGTTTCTGCGATCAACTCTACGATATCTCGCGGGCGCATGCGATACCTCACGGGCGCAGTTGTATAATCGCTGTGAATATAGTATTTAGTTAAGTCTAAGGGTCTGAAAATAATAGTTTCATAACAGAATTATGATTCTACCACAGTTACATTTTTCAATTCAATTATATTTGTGTCTAAAAATAATATCATAATATGATGTAAATACCTCAGATTCATTCAATATTTCCAAAATTATAGTATATATCAATAATAAAATTTTGATAGTGATGTTCATTGACACACGGATTTGGTCGTGAGCTTGGTTTATGTTTTTATTCTCTAAAGCCTTTCCGACGGTGTTACGATTTACAACCATGTCAACGATTTGAATCATCGGGGACCTGGCGATAGGCTACAATTTTGCCATTTTCAATCGTAGCCTACTGGGAGGTCTATCGTAGACCATCGGTGTTGGTGGGGTGAGCTTTTAAAATGTGGTGTTCGCAAAACACATGTCCATCTGACTCCTGTGGTTAATGCGGTGGTCAGAACTGCAGAGGTGTACCGACCAATCATAAAGCTCTCGCGTTTCTTTCGGCGTTGGTTGGGAATTAAGATCAAAATTCAACTCAAAAACCTCTTGTCAGAAGCAGGCAGAGCGCTACTTAAAATGTCAGAGCGGATCGCCGGACGTAACGCGGAGGTCAGGGACAGGGCAGACAAGTCACTCACGGAATGGATTAACGTAAAACCTAAAGCTGCAATTAACCAACATGCTGTGTATCCTCCACGTCGATGGGAAGACGGACGGTGTGTAAATAGTGTGTTGTAATGTCTACAGAGTTTATGTGTGATTCGCACTAAAACACGCGCTTCTTAAGTCTCAGGTGAGGCATCATAACGGAGTCAGTGAGTGTGGCACCCCTCTCTAGCAATTCACCTAAGATTAGGACCCCCTTCAATTGGAGATATACCTTTGTCTCAAACAAATTGCAGTCCGATGTTCCGAAAGCGGCTCAAAGTATTGAACATGTTCCTTCCTATTTTGTCGGCACCAGAGCTTAAGAAATACACCTCCTGGTGCGTACCGATATTGGCCCACAACTGGTCGCTGGGTGAGGAGAAATTGGGTGCCACACACGGTTAAGCCGGGCCCCCACCTACCACGATGGTCTACGACATACTCCCTGATGGCTACGATTTCAAATGCCCAAATCGCAGCCTATCGGAAGGTCCCAGAATCGTGAATTATACTCGACGACCACGATATCTTCCCTATAGGCCACGATACCCTTTGACAGGCTACGAAAAATCCAACATGTTGGATTTTATCGGGACCTCTACGATTGGCGTTTTCAATCGCAGCCTATCGCAGCCAGTCGCAGAAACCTGTTCCACCTACCACGGTTTTTGCTGACCTCACGATAGAATCGGTATGGTGTCGGGAAGGCAGTCGGAACCAGAATCGTGGTAGGTGGGGGCCCGGCATTAAATGGCGAGATGTGGTCCCTCACTTATTAGTGTCCTCGAGATGATGAACGATGCGAATGGTAACGCAGCCGGCGGGGCAGAAAATCGTATTACTGTCGCGTAGTATGTACTGAAATGCTTAGGACTAATTCCTACCATCCAGTCTCTAATATCCCGTTGTAGTGGTTGTTGCCCTGTGCAAATTCGTCTGGGATAAGCTAAGACAAACTTAGGACAAGTAGAATTAATCGTACAGTGTGTCTTTCACTTAATCATGTAATTTGAATGTGCCATATGATTGTCTGCCTGCTTCACATGCGCCCTGTTGTAAACATTTCCGGTTTGACAGATAACTGTTTTAAAACGCTAAAACGGCGCCGCGCAGAGCAAGCTCCTCAAGTTCTCAGACATTCTTTCAAATCCTTTGTTGTCGATAATATAGATGGCGGATTTATTGTCGTGTAATCTGAAGGAATCCTGAATGGTTTATTGGTATCCATTGTTGGCTCTTTTTTTTATATTCATTGTTGGTCCTCAGTCATTACTATATTTTTTAGATGTTGACAAAGGAACAAAGTATACCGTATGTTTTCCGAATGATTATCAATCATAGTCAAGCAAATGCTCAATAGATCCACTCTGTTTCCGAGTTTTGCCAGTTTAGGAATATCACTCTAAAGCTTATAATGGTGAAAGTAATGAAAAGCACAGTGAATTGGAATAAAAAATCATGTTTACAATTGACGGCCTATTGTGATTACGTCGGCACAGGAATTCATACATTGAATATGCATGTTGATGTGGAAAAGCTGGTATGGGACAGGTCAAATACTACTAATGTCCATATCGCTATCGCATTCTTCTGTGTTGATATATTTTATCAAACCACATGGTGAAGCTCATACTGTACTATTCATACCATGGTCCAAAGTGAAAGCCTTCCCAAAGCTTTTATGTCGCCCACAGTTATGGCCAAGTGATTCCACTTTTCATGCTACGTATATGGTGCCGTCATTTCGTTTGACAATCAATGTATGCTAGGTATCATTTTATGATGCAGAAATGCGAGGTATAACTACAGACATGAACAATGGAGATTGTCCATGGGAATGGTTGTCACACAAAGCGGGAGAGGTATATCATGCAATATGAGTGTCTATCTGTAATTCCAGCGTGAATCCAAGATGTAATTTTATATAATATAGAATTTATACATAAGGACCCAATATAATGCGTATAGCTGCGATACAGTATGCACAGACTATGCAGTACCCGTGAACTATCGGTTGACACGGGGATACTGGTCAGCGCTTTCAACCTAGCACTGCCTGGTACGATATGCTCTGGCAGAGAGAAGGAAAGAAGGAGAAGTGTGTCGTGAAAGAAAGAAAGAAAAAAAGAAAGAAAGAGACAGACTTGGAGATGGAGAGAGAGCAAAGGGGAGAGAGCCGGAAGGCCTGGGGCTGAACGGGCGCCATGCCATGTTTACATCACCGATAAAGGGGCCAATGATTTGCTGACTGTAGTTGATTAGATCGGGCTGTTCACCGCAACGGCTGATGACAGCTGTTGTGAACCTGTAGATTGCATGTAAGTCCTTGGGGAAACCTCTGATTGAAGTACTTGCCAAAGGACTGTGTCAGAGTCATGGCTAGCATAGTGACACAACACTCATCTCTGTGAGTTATGGGCCATTAAATGTCCCTAGGGTACGCCTCTATATATGCACCTGTGTGCCAGAGATGTGATAAATAGGTCTTCAGAGATACCTGTGTGAATATGCATCCCCTCTGGATACACGCTTTCATATTCACCTAGGTAAGAAGTTCATTTGCCCATGGCGCCAGCCTCTGTGGACTTTTGCCTGCTTTCAGGTTCACAAAGATCCATGTGTAGTGCTCAGAGCTTTTATGTCAGCACCACAGTCACAGTGTAAGGTTTCAACAAAGGGCCAGCGATGTGGAACACTACAGGCGTTTAGAAGTTATGAATATACAGATTATAAATGAGTTCGTGTTGTCCTCCAAAACTCTCATCAATTTTCATATGATAGTTTCCTCTTTCATGTGAAAAGAATCTAATAGAAGTGTCTACATAATGCTTCCTGATGTTGTTAAACTGGGAGGGCGAGATTCTGATAATATCTTCAAATTGAAGTCTATGAAGGATAACCACCTTGCAATGAATTTTATCAACCTTTTAAAAAAATCCACCATACAAATATGTTATATATGTACAGGTGTGTATGTAAAAGGTTTTCTTCTACAACTTCATAGGTAGAGTATCTTTAAAGGAATCTTCCTAACTTCAACATCTTACACCTTATATAGCGATACACCCATGGTGATCCACCATCCAACAACCTCCACTAAAGACTGGTGGTTTATGAGTCGTGTTCCCCGAATGATTTCCATTCCTAACATTTTGTGCAGAGAGTAATCCAAGTTGATTTTACTCTGTTTTCTTTAAGGGTACTCTCCCGTTGATTCAACCCATGATTAAAGTCAAACTTGATTCATCTCCGATGCGATCTGAGGTAAAACGCAAGTGACGATGAAGTCTAAGACGCCTTGACTGAGTGAAAATAATTAGTTTTCTTTATTTGACAGTGGCCTCCACTGAGTTTCCTTTCTAGACTCGATTCCGAATTCACAAGAGCACTCAGTAAAGGAGCCTGAGCTGAAAGAAAAGAAAAGGTTTGACCAAAGACTCCGGTTACAACTTTGGTCCGACTGAGAATCATTTATTTTTAGTCTGAACACGATGACACCTGAAACTCTCTGTAAGAATGAAATAATACACCTCTCCGATTCTCAAGTCGTATTTTGTTTGTGGAAAACTACCTAATTCTGAACTCAGACAAACTCCTTCAAAGAAAGAACCTTTGTTCCGGAAAGAGAAAAAATAATTACACAGCGCCAACTCGAGGGATCGTTAAGGAACTAATTGTCTAATTCACCCCATTCGGCTCGCCCGACTCCCAACTTGGACCTGGGCAGCGCGGGTCGGTTTTACAAGCCAGTTTTACCTCAGTTATCAATAAACTCCCAAAGGCATTGAATTGCTCACTGAGCGGCGCGACCAGTGCACCCCAATGCTGCTTCGGATGAGGGACACAGACAAATAGAGCCGCCGCGAGAAATCACTCAGCTAAACAAGGAAATGAAACAATTGAAATGTGACTGGGAAATCACAGCCAATCAGGATCGATCACGTGATTAGCAGTGCGGTGTTCATCGGCGGCTCAGTGTACGTCGTCGTCAAATGACGTCAATCCGTCCCTCAATTAAAGTTCCTAAGTGTAAGAGACAATCAATGAGTGACTCGTGGTGTTATTAAATGAGGTGACGTGTAAGGATAAGATTCGGTGAAAGTATGGATTGAAAAAATAAGAGAAAAGAAATGTGTCAGCTCGGTGAAGGACCATATATGGAGGGACTAACTGGCACTCTCACATGGGAATGAGGGTATAACAGGTAAAGGAATGGTGGGGGAGTGGGGGACAAAGACAGGGTTGGGAAGTGATTGGTGGAATGAGTGTCTGGCTTGATAATAGATCAGTCCGCTTTACAATCAATCGTGTTTTTGTGTTTCTTTATGAGAACTTTTTTCACAGCATGTTAAAGTCTCGGATTTCTTTGTCGGTGTCTGTATTCCGTAGCATGCTGAAGCACTGCTAAGAATGTTTTTTGTGTCTTTTTTTCTTGACATGGTCTTTTAATTCATTACATGGTATGGTCATCTTTTGTTGGCTCATGGTGTTATTATGTTACCTCTTAGTTCTAATGCCTAATGTGGCTACTTCATTGAATGGCATGAAAACGTGAATGATGTGTACAGGAATCATTTGTTTATAATCAATTTCTTGTTCTTCCAATTGGTCATGTGGGTGATTTTTTTACCCCATTCTTGAATGATCACACTATAACAAACGTGCTGAATATGATTACCTGATAATTGGGTATCAACGTGTGCTACAACCAGATAGGTGTACATTATCGCTCAGGTCTTACCATCTTTCCCATACCAACCTCACTAAACTGGTGATCTAGTCGCCACTTGTAATTACCCTCTGTCCAAGCCAGGAAAGAGGGTCCATTTACTTCAATGAAATTTGATCACGGCAAAATTTCATTATCTGTGGAAAGTATGATCTAGGAAGTCTTTTCTTCTAACTTTGAATACTATTCCAAAATGCCTGCTCTCTGAATTGCGATAGTAGCTGTCCGCCCTGTGAGTGACTTGGAAAGCTACCTACTATTGGTTCGCCTGATCTACGTGACAGATACACGAGCATCACGTGACCTAGTGCTGTGAGAGCACTAGGGTCTCTAGGTTAGGGGACTCGGGTGAGAACTACCCAAGGCTGTCTCGAGGAGTACCACCATCCGGCCTGCCAAGCGGCTACACCACCACCCTCCCACGTGTATCCCCCGGAGGTGGACCAGGATGTGCGCCCGTGTTCGGCCTGCGGCGTAAATACCCTCTTTGAAGGAGGTCTACACGCCCTGGCGGCGCGTCCTAAAGAGCGGCCCGCGTCCCGGTCTGGAGCCTGGGGGGGCTCTACACTTCCGCCCCGCCTTCCCCCTCGCCTTCCGCGGGTACAGGCGTCATCCATCTGAGTTAGTGGTATGGGCCAAATCCTGGGTCAAACCTTCCAAGTCATGTACTACTCATATGTATAATAGCCTGGTGAAAACTCCAATATCCTAGGTGTACCCTACTACTTACGCATATCTCACCTCTCAGTTATTTCTGAAAGTAGTCTAACCTTGTAGGCCTTTGATTCATGCCACCTAATTTATGTCATGCGTACTACTTAGTTCATATTCTGATTACATTTCTGTCATCCTGATGTTATATGCTGTGTCCTGTGGACCTTGTCTTGTTTCTACTCTCTTATTTACATGACGAATATAACAACATGTTCCATACTAAATCACAGAATCTGAGTCAACATGTTCTGGGGAAACCATCCTCGTTCGTTATAACCCCGATACGTCTTGGGCGTGACTAGCGATCCTTTAATGATTTATACAGTGGAAGCTCCTAGCAGACACTGTCAGCTATCTCTAAAGCCCATTTGGAATGTGATTGATGTCTTACCTTGTCTCACTGATTCTAATCCACCCAGGTATAAACCGGGCGATTTTTACACCAAAGAACTTTACCCCACCCAATAAACACCCTGAACGACACATATACCTGAAAAAATTGCAAAAGAAAGTTTCTGTTTACACTCTACTACACTCGTACCGTCCCGCTTTTTGTATGGTGTGGTCTAGTTTTCTTTTGTCTTCTAAATATCTCCTTCTTGTTCGTCCTATCTGTAAGGAAGACAGATCTCTGACAGATGGTCCAGGAAAATAAAGCTATTTCTACTTGACTCCTTCATCTCTCTTTAATCTTTAAATAGGTAGAACGCATGAAATTCAGATGACGAGTTAATTATGTAATAACGGCTTGGCCTTTGGGCCAAGTCAGACGTCAGGGCACAAAGGTGGCAGGGAGTCGTTTGAGGTGACACAAGATCGGGAAAAATACAGAGAGGCGGATCAAATCAAAGAGCGGAAAGGGCATTAAGGAGCGACATTAAGGAGGTGGCGAGGGCTGTCTAGACGTGGAACCAGTTAAATATGGACGTCAGCGTCAGGAAGAAATACATCCAGCGAGCTGTCCAATTCTCAGTCAGCTACTACTCGCTGGGCCTGTCTAATACCCAAGTATATGCTACTCTATTCAACCCTTACCGAGTCAGATGGACCAGTCTAGTAAGATAGAACTCTTCATAGCACATTCCCAGATAGATGGTTCGGTCTTATACCCAGTTAGATGCTGCTCTAGACAAGACCCATCCAGTTAAGTATCTGGTCCATCAAACCGATGGCATATTTGTGATCGTCGGCCTGGTCCTGGTATTATCGGCCACAATCTTTTGCTGATTATTAATATATTCTGTTGAAAACTGTTGACAACTGTTCCAATTCTGACACCCCACCTATAGGATCCGAAAATGTTAGAGTTCTCCGACTTCCCCTGACCACAATCCCATCCCAGGACGACATTTCCATTCCTGTGTACTGTAATATGGCATGCTTGTAGTTAAAATTGTATTCTTATTCAACATAACCATATTGCACAACCAAGTTTTTCCAAAAGGACACCAGAGGACACCACTGATAAAGAAACCCAGCAGAATATGGTTGTGCTTGAATCGGCGCACTTTGAACATATGGAAATGGGTGGCAAACATCAGCCGACGGTGGCCGGCAGCACCAATCTCACGGTGTTAGTGTGTTCCATAACGCCGATGGTACCCTAATAGTATATCAGACACTGTCAGAATTGAATCGGATGGACCAGTCCAGTCAGATACTACTGCTGGACCGATCTAATAGCTATACTGTTCTATACACAAGGAATGTTTCCTGATAAACACACCAGGAAGAACTTTATACCATAATTCCCAGTTATATGCTACACTATACAACACTTACCCAGTTAGCCGATCCAATCTAAGTGAGATACTGGTGGGACAAGTCTAGTCTCCAGCTAGAAGTTAAAATACAACACCTACCCAGTTAACAGGAACCATTTTGTCCACCTTCAGATGCGATCGGGACTATCTCGTTAGTTATAATGCGGGGTAGGAACAGAGTACATCCTCCAAGATCATACCAAGGTGTCATGTGGCAGATTACATCTGGGTACTACTTCAGCCTGCGACAATGAACTTTAAAGGTTTCTTTCTCCCTCACCTCCACCTGAAACTCACCTTAAACACCGGATTTACCCTTCATCCAGCCAAGAAAATGGCCAGAATTAAAGGCAACATCACTAAGACGAAGTAAGAGCCCCGTGGGAAAGCTATGCCTTGTCTAGTGCTCATGTGAGTCATCTGCAAATATTCGAACTAGACTCTGGTGTAATCCACAAGAACCCAGAGGCGAGAAAGGACTAATACCCAGCGTTCACCTACTACGATAGACATTTAAGACCTTCCGATCCACTGCGATGCATAATCTCAAAAATCATAGACAATTGGGATCCTCTTTATCTTACACGTTCAGACTGGAAACAGCGTGCATCCTAATGGGTTTTTAGGTGCCTGTCGCAGACGATTTGGAGCTCAGTGGAAGCCGGGCCTTACATGGTCATTTTATCGTTTGCCTCGTCGGTGAACGGTATGGCCACCTATGGGCCTACACTTCACTCCATCCACATGAAATCTGATTTCAACAAAGTCGTGACAGCCCTCGCGCCATTCGGCTATTCTAAGATCACGTTGACTGACTTTTTCAAAGCAAGCAACCTGACGACGCGTCATCAACGTCTCTCCTCTCTTGTCGTCATAGCTGCCACGGCTTTCATCCAAACTAGATTTTGTGCTTGCTGCAAGAAACTATCCCTTCACTATCTGCATGCTAACACTGTGATATGGGAAAGAAATAGAGTGCCAGTGTCTCAGGATCTCAGAGGCATGCCCAGCTGACCTTGACTGATCACTAGAAACCGAAATACCCCATTGACCTACTGGTACTTGATTCATTTGATCCTAGACAGGCTGTTGGAGAAGCAATTTGACTAGGTGCCAGTAGGCTACAGAAAATGACTCATGTACTGCATAGACCGAACCTTTCGATATTCTCTGCATGCTAACATTGTGATATGGGAAAGGAGTAGAGTGCCTATGTTTCAGGGTCTTAGAGGCATGCCACCTTTTTGCCTACAACTCCACGGCATCTGGGCTTCCACTTCCTCTCTCAGGGCCTGCACCCTAGCAGACGCCTCCCAGTCGCCAGCCCTCTCTCTCACTTCGGCCTTTGGCTCCGTAAACTCTCTCCTTGAATTTGGTATTACCCAGGTTTCTCATGCTGTACTATCAAATATTCGTTGTTGTTATTTTATCATCTTTATTATGGTTATTATTTCTGGGCTCGGCTTTGCCGTTCTTCCGCCCGGTAAGATGATAGGTTGCCAATTCAACTGAGTCTGATCATAATAGGCACAGCCCAGTCCCACCTCACTCCGTATCTTTCTTCACTGACCGGCGAGCCTGCCGTACTCAGCAGAGGATGGGAATGAGTGGGTTCCTATAAGACTAGGATGCTGGCGTTTTGCACCTTCCACTATAAAGATGACCGCAGTGCCACATTAAGGCCCGGCGTCCACCTACTACGATAGAATCGTAAACCTCCCGATATGGCACCGATACAAAATGTCAAAATCGGTGCCATATCGGCAAGGTACAAAATCGCAGACATATGTCTAGACAAGCCAATACACCATGCGTTGTATGGGGTTTTTATCGGTGTCTAATCGCAGAAACGTGGTCAACTGCCCCGATATCAGGTAACCTTCCGACGCGATTTTGATTTTTTATCGGGAGGTGCATCGTAGACCATATCGGTGCCATATCGTAGTAGGTGGACGCCGGGCCTAAGTAAGGACAACAATCTACCGTTTATATATGGGAGCCTCCATGCTGATCAAAATAATGAGCTCTCCTGAAATACCAACACCTATACATCGATATCCCGCTACATATTTGGCGGATTTGAGCAGCTCAATCATAGGATCATATATATATATCAACCTAGGTAGTGCCTAGGACAGCCTAAGACCGCAAGAGAGCATCATGGTCAGTGGTAGCCCGTGCTCACCCCTGGTATTTTCCCCCTTAGACTTAAAATTGGGAACTTGTACCCATGGAGTACTGTAAGGAAATACTCAATGGAGGATGAGGTCTCAAATGTCAGCCAATTAGTCAATGACAGGGGTGAGATTACCCCACTCGATGCATAGCCACTGAAAATATGCCATTGATTTTGGTTTGCTACATAATCTCACTTGCCTTTGCCTCATGAGATTACTCCACAACCAAAACTTATGGCATATTTTCAGCATCTGTGGATCCCGATCCAGTTCCTTCTTACAAGTAGCATTCAGAATTATGTGTCAAAAGAACGCCAATGCATATGGTTCTAGGTTTTCAACTAACTTCTCCCCCGTGAAGAGTATCTCATTAAGTACATATTCAGTGGAATAGTTTTGCAGCTGTGTGTGGATCTGTGGTAGCGGCAGATTATAGTAAATTAATGTTCTAAACTGTAGATTACGAGGCTTAAGCCGGGTGTATTTTTGTAACATACGTTTATGCTGAGTATGCGATTTCGTCTTTCTCTGAAAGAGCCTACTGGACTGATGCTACTATAGACAAGTGCATAAAGTCTGGTTAAGTAATGTTGCTCAGTTTTCATAGCAGTATAGAATGAAATGGGCATATATAAATGTCAGCTGGATAAGCTCACGGATTAGGAGATCGAAGATTTTGTGAATGCGCCACATCGCCTTTCCTTTCTTCATATACTTTATGCTTTGTGAATCCCTGAGGTCTATATAGACAACTTTGGCCTATGGCTAGAACTTGACACTTGTTCGACGACGTCTTCGTATAAGGATTAATGTCTGCGTTCCTCTGTAATCTGGAAATGAATTGCTCTGTGTATCTAGTCATGGTTTTGTTTCGTTTCACATCTAGTTGTATTTATATTTCACTATGTGCCTTATCTACTATTAGCATGCATCGTTTAACCCTTTTTCTGGGGCAGAGATCCGTGTCTAAGCATGGTTAAGCTGGATGTCCTCTTATTGATTTACCATATGTTTATCATATATATGCTGTATACCTAAACATTGTTGCTTTGATATTTAGTCCTGGTTATCCTGTGTCTGAGCTTTTATTATTTTTTAGTGTCTCCTTGTAGAAGTTTCGTTTCTGACTATATGTCTAAATATGGGATCGTTTTAAGTTATTAATTGTCACTAATTGAGATCTGATGTCAATACGGGTTTTTGTGTGACTCTGTGTTTGTAGACATAACCGTAATGTGTCTCTATATATGACTACTTTAGGTGTCAATACCTGACTGTATTATGTTTCTATTATTTGTATATATTTGGCTATGTTGTATGTCTCTACAAGGGTAGTGTTGTGTGTCACATGGATATTTTATGGTTATAAATGGCGTTCTTGTGTTTCTGTACATAATTCTATTGTATATCTACGTGTTTGTGGTATCCATCTACACACACATGTATATGTGTTGTGTATCTATACACAAAAGGTTGTGTGGTATGCTCTGTATGTGGCTATGCTTTCTCCTTACTGGTGCTTAGTTGCAACTATCTGTTGGGTTTGTTAATCTGGATTACTTCCCACTTGGTTCGGACGGTGCTCAGCGTAATTTGAATCAAGGCCTGTAACAACCTTCTCGGAGAACCCTGATGACGGTGGGAAATGAGGTTTACCAACACGCGTCTGACTTCGGCCCTCACTATTCCGACGGAAACTTACTTCATTATAACACTCGATACTTCGCACTACTACAATGTTTGGCACCGGGAAACATCGACGGTTTCCTGAAAAAAAACAGCAAGGTAACATCTTTGCTACAAGGACCGCACTGCTGAGTCTATCATCATTTTGATATTCGATGTTAAGACGCATATCCCATGAATGGATTTGAAACGCAGCTGATATTATTGCCGTAGTTCCTAGAGTTAGAATAAACCATGGCCTTACCATTATAAACCCTAAAACTAGCGATTCCAAATCTAAAACAATCACCATAAACGACATTTCGTAATATAAACATTATTGCTTATGTGTAAAAGCCAAGGAAGGTCAGCCCAACAGATGCCATAAATTGCTGAACCCCATTCACCCAGTGCTATGAGAACTGCAGCACAAGAACCATACATACAGAACAGGAGCTTCCTCTATGGCAGCATTTTATTAAACCATAGATTTAGACTGACAGTTATTAGCTTCTTCCGTTGGTTACGTACTGCAGCAGGGTGATGTGGCACTTGACTGGGCAGTGAAGAACATCCCGTGTTCTAAGGTGGCTCCGGTATAAGTGTACAGCGATACCTTTACAACTCTTAAACAATGACTATGTATACCACACTATAGCTACTCACCACCTCCACAATTTACTCCATACAGCAGACTAGACACTACTAACAAAACTAAAAAATGAAATCCCATAAGGGAAGGCACCTCCACCCTGTCCACTTCTGTGCCACATCCCCCACCGCTCCCCCCCCCCCCCCACCCCCGCTTGGATCACCCCGCCCTTTTGTGGGTAGTGGACAAACAGGGTTATTTATACCCAGCGTCCTACGCGACGTCCTTGCCACCTTATCGGTGTTGGCGAGTGGACCAGTGCCCGTGTGCATTATACTGTGCGGATAGACCACACTACACCGTGCATTATACACAGATAGAAGAGGGAGGGCTGAGGTAGCCGGTGCCTCACCGCCCTCACATAATGCTATCTGGCCGTGTAAAATGGAGGCGGCGCGTTGGGTCTATCGCGTCCAATCAGCGGAGGGCATCACGACCCGTGTCTATTGTGGCGCCCCCTGTATCTCCGCCCGGCGTCTCAAAATAAGCCTGTTCATCATACTACCACGGTCTTAGCCCGCTACCGCCAGAGGCGCTACGCGCGACGCTCCATTTGAGACGTGAACCCGAGAACCAATCTGTACTGCGTTATCACAGCCCGACCAAGCACAGCCTGAATAAAAGCATACTATAAAGTTACTTTGTGCTACAAATAGCTGACCAAAATACGAACAGGCAATCATAAACATTGACCGTCAGTGATACTAGAGTTTATGTAGAATGTGCTGGAAGGTCATGTGATTAAACCATACCAGCAGCAAATCGCTTTATCATGGTAGTTTGAATAACCATAGTTCAAGAGAAAATCTTCATGATATATCCTTGTTACTAAACATGAATGGGTTTATGAATTTATCTCACCCTTCACATTGACTAATGGACTAACATTTGTGAAATAATCCCCATTTGGATATTTTTCCTAAATATCTCATGGGCGTTAGATACGAGTTCCCGATGTTGAGTCTATGGAGAAAAAATACCAGGGGTGAGATAAACGTGACAACAGTCCAAACTCTGATTGACAGAAGTATATTGATTAGAAACTTGAACAGGATTCAGCATGGTCCGAGTAGATCCCAGTTTTGCACATGCAGACTTCACAACATCAGCATAACATAAAGTCGAAGTATGATTGTCAACAAAGTCAGCGTGTATTCTTTGCATTATTATCCTTTAGTGATGCTGGTGTGCACTCAACTTTAAATCAGTTTTATCTGTTTATCCTCTATATCGTGCTTGATATAATATATGTGTGTTAGATTTGGGGGAAAATCTTATATGATCTAGTATTTACATACACATACAGGCTGGCTGTTGGACAGGCTGCCAGATCGTCTATTGGAATGGCTGTTTGGGCAAGCTGCTAATGACCTGACAGGATGAGCGTTGGTAAATTGACAAGTAGGTCGAAAGGCTGACAGAAAGATAGGCGACATTGATGTATATGGACTGCAGGGCATGCTGATAATCTGACCATTGTGGATTATCACTAGACAGTGTTACCTGGGACATAGAGTCTGACGCTCAGGATAACGGAGGATGGGCCAGGTCTGAAGAGAAATGGTTGGGCTGACTGGTGGGTGAAAGACTGGGAAGCGACCTCTGATGTCAGACCGAGCTAGATCAGCGGTTGATCTGCCAGGCAGGTTAGCGTAGAGGGGAAACAGATAGGCAGGCTAACTGGCTGACAGGCAGGCTGACTGAGAGAAATATTGGTGCTCTGTGGTGGCCGGGCCGGAGGGGTGTCAGAATGAATGATGGTGCTGCTCACATTCCCCTGTACCGAGCATGCCATCCTGGCATGCAATATGTAACTCTATGGCATCATGTCGTAACCTTTTGTCACTCGCCTTTTTTGGCGTTGCCTGCAGGGGTTGCACTATCTCGTACCTTGTTTATTGTCCCCGTTAGGCCCCTCATTGTGTACTACCTCCACACAACAAGCACCCTCCTATCACTCCATGACTCGCCCAATCACCAACTCTACCTCACCTACCCATTACATTCTCATACTCGCACATACCCTCATCGACTTACGAACCGAAACATCCAGTGGACTGTTCGGCAATGACATGGCGGGGTGAAATGGGGCAGTGATGGGCGTGAGGGGACGGGGTTGGAATGGAGTTAATTGAGAATTTTCACGTCTGATATGAGGGCCTCTGACTCCTGACAGTACCAGCAGTATGTATGACAGTGCAGTGAGCGTTGATGGATTACAACGTGCCTGGATCCCATTCACCCCTGTTCCCGGCTCTGGAACTATACCGTTTGAGATTACTTAGATCAATATCGTTTTGCCCTATTTCTCAAGGCTGATTTAGGCTTCGTCTCGTAGACTGCAATAGATCAGGAGTGGACTTGAAGGAGCTGTTATAAGTGCATTGTGGTTCGGGATAGAGGAGTAGAGGGCTAAGGAGAGTAATGAGATACGATCGAGTTCGCTTTGCTATAATCGGAATGGGTTGGTGATTATGGGATGATGTCCTATCATGAGGTGGCTAGTTGGTGGGGTGTATGCTCTGGCTAAAGCCAGTTCTGAGGCAATATAGATTTTCAAGGGGGTGATAGATTGACATGGAGTAAATATGATATGGTGAGCTACTATGGGGTGGGATAAACTATATGGTGTAGAGGAGTATAGGGTCAGGTGGTTCAGAGTTGTGCTGGGTGCCGAAGGGCGAGTAGCTCACGTACTTCTGCTGCGAAATAAAAAAATAAAGCTAGATTTTACATTATATCCAGACGTTTTTCTTCTTCAGGGCATCCAGTATGTCGAACCTTCTGACTGACGCCACATGACTTATGCTGGCATTGGAGCATTGTCATCGTTCTGCTTGCCTCCATAGAAAGTAGGAGCTAAGAATCCCTTTAACTGTACACTCGGCCACAGCGGGTAGATACGACGTATTTGATGTCTGCAGAGACCTTTTATCAGACAAGACAGCAGGATGCTATCCTATATTCCATATATGTATATATATATATATATATATATATATAGATGCATTATATTCTCTGTAAGATTCCGGGCCTCTAGGTACGTTAAGCCTCCCCGTAATACTACCCCTTGATACACCCACGCCCCTTTCAGCTTTTACTTTATACGCTGCCACCTCCATCTGCTGACACGCGCAACTAAATGTAACACTTTTCTGTATGATGCGTAAACACATAGATAAAACAAGCAAGCTGTGATGGTAGACCTCTATTCATACAGTCCTTTAGAGCGGGTGGGTATCTGCACTTTGACGTATACATATGTCATACATATATATATGTGTCATCTTTTCCTGTGCAACCCTGAACCCTACGATAGAACTAGGAGCAAATAGTATGTCCATCATTGATGAATGAGCATGGAACTATAAATGAATAACTATTAAAAGGTTTGCGTTCCATTCACTTGCTTCTACAACAGCCTGTCTATGTTTTAAATGTATCAAGCACTAACGAGTCAATAAGGTATTTTTTGTCTCTAGTATTTGGTCCTATTCAGCCATGCCATTAAGGCCATTACACACTCTACGATTTTGGAACATGGAAGTACTTTTATCTGAGAAAAAGGAACAGTCCTTAGTCTCAGGCAAGGCATCCTAAGGCCTAGCGTCCACCTACTACGATGGAAATTTAAAGTTACCGATATGGCACCTATACAAAAAGCAAATATCGGAGACATATCTAGAAGGTGCAAAATCGTAGATAAATGTTTAGACATGCCAATCCACCATGCATTGTAAGGGTTTTTCAGTGCCTAATCGCAGAAACGTGGTCAATTGCCCCGATATTAGGTGACCCGATATTAGGTGACCTTCCGACGCGATTTCGTGAGGTGCATCGTGGACCATATCGGTGCGATATCGTTGTAGGTGGACGCCAGGCTTAGCAGAGATGGCCAGTGTATCGCCCTCCTCCTATTCAGTTAGTATCGGGCAGTCAGTATTGGTCAGTTAGTATCGGCAGTCAGTATTGGTCGGCCGGTTTTGGTCAATCACCGTTGGTCAGTGAGTATTGGTCAGTCAGTACTAATCAGTCGGTGGATGGTTCCCTTATCGGCCGCTAGTCGTCTGGGAGAAAATCGTATAGAAATGTGTCACCCAATGTCTTAACTTAAGAGTTGATAACCGTCTCGATTTATCGAGAGATGAAGATAATCCAGAACTGTGCCAATGTATCTCTACCACCTGTGTTCATTGAGTCTGGGTTCTATAACCCACCGAATCGGAGTTGGAGTACCATAGACTACGATGCAATCACAGTATTTTTTCTTGAGGTGATCCAAATAGGTTTTACAAACATGGCAGGTTTATGTGATTATATCCCTGATTTAATATTCACTGAAAGTATAACTCATTTGGTACTGCTTACAGTATGTCTCTCGAATGTTAACCAATAATATAATGAAGCTGTGATAATGTAATACAAGTTGATTAATCACCTCATGATATAAGAGGATAAATTATATTAATCACATGTCAATTGTCAACAGGACCATGATCTAAAAGAATAACGGAAAGCTATTTGACTATGATATTGATGATCACCTGCCACTTGAATACAAGCATGAGCCAGAAAGTAGGTGCCAACCAACGTGTACGGTAGTGGAAAGAGAGTTTGTACCGGAGATTGCTAAGCAACAGGCTAATATACTTATCAGTTCGATATTGCGCTTAATTACTGTCTAACGAGGGGGAGTGACTGCTTAATGGATATAAGCCTGGGTAATCGGGCAAGGGGCGCACGGAGCATAACAAGGCCTGGCGATGCACGATGCTTTATTTACTTTACTATGTTCTCAGGGGAATATTCCGACGTTAAACGGCGCAATTAAGATGCGCGCTACTAATACTACAAGCTGTTGTAGTAATGAGCATGCTTATATGAATATTTTTGTTGAGGTAGTGTACAACTCCCCCAACACCATCACGACGACCTTTCGGTTAAATGTTCATTAATTGGGTGCTGAGTAAAAAATGTGCAGGACTCATCAGAACAGATTTATGTTCCGATTAGAACACGTACAAGTACATCAGCCCCATTAGAAAAACCATCTGGGTATTCTTGCTGAGGTGCTGTTCAAAACAAACGGAATGATGCCGCATGTTTTTACATTAAGGTCCTGTATTAGAGTTGATGAGGGGAAACGCATCTTTTGTATCTATCGTTACACATCATGTAATATGAAATTGCTTGATCTATCCAATGCATGTAACATGCGTTTATCTATCAAAAGAAAATGCCGATAATGATAGTAGGTACACTGTGTTTGAATTGGAAAGGCTGGGTAATGCGACGTCAATGATGGTTTGTCGGGTTTTATTCAAGAGTAATTTGTTCCATTCCAATGAAATAACTAAAAATGTCACATCTGTCACACAGAATCTTTTGCCTAGTGCATTGTGCTCTGTCAAATGGGGATGGCACCATACATTGAGCAGGGCCAGGAAGATGTGTACGTTCATTGCCTGCGGATGAGGTTCTCTGCTCACAAAGTTGATGGAGGGTAGTATACGGCCATATTGTTAGTAACCAATGGTTACGTTGTATACGAGTTATAAAACCTATTCTTGACCTTTAAGAATTTGTCTTGTCACCAGCATCAGTGCGGCGTACGAGGATTGTTTAATTCATCACCGATATAATTCATCACCGATAAAAAATGTTCGTATGACCTTCACATACTGTCCCCTGCAATTCATGACATATATATGGCTGTACATCACACTGAAACGTACGGGGTATGACATCACATTCCACTATATTAAGGTATATAGTATTACAAAAACGGGCTGACTGTCTGAGTACGCCAAAATACGTGGTAAAATTATTAATTACATACATCCCGATGCCGAGGACAGTAAGTCATTTTCCGTATAGAAATACGATGCATATGGATTAAAATGGCATTTTAACAGGACATCGAAGTCACCCCGCTATTCGCAGAGAATATATATGCTTTACGAGCCACGGAAAACACACGCATTCTCTCTGAACGGTGTGGTCGTGCATATGTCTGATATATCGTATTTACCTGCAAACCATACTGAGACCATAACAATACCAGTAATCGTTGTCCGCCCTGTTTGTCTATATTGTTATGCTGAGCAGACAGTGATATGCACACTACCTCTTGCATGCACAGGTCCGACCCTGTATGTTGCGTCACCGGTGCCGTTCACAATACCAATCACAATAAGATCTCGAGTGAACATGACGTTCCCGGGTTATTGGTCTACTAGCAGCGAACGAAGTGGTCCGCCCTGCAGGTATATTAAGTCCCGATTTGTTTTATTTGAGTGTTCCTATAAATATGATGCAAATGAGGTAGGTTGTCGCGTTATATTTAGTAGAAGTGTAATGTGCTAAACTAATTTCACAATAGCCTTCCGACCAAGTACCTGTAACTGTTGTGCTTATCGTAATATATTGATGTGTAGATTTATAGTAATAATTGGAGTGCCGACTAGCAACCAAGGTTCATGAATTTGAGAATGAGATATTCTGGGCTTTTTTAGCGCGGGAAATCGCGCTCATATACGTCATGTAGAGGTTAGAATGCTCACACAGGCTTTTAGCTTACTGCAGAGAATCTAACACTTCGCTATCAATATCCCAACTATAAAGCCCTGGTTAAATGAGCAGGGGTCCAGTATCCCAGTTTGACCATACTCCTGCCCCACTACTGACTTGGTTCCTAAAAATAGAATTTTTATTTTATAGTCTTTTTGGGGACAAAATATTCACTATATCAATCCTGTCATTGAATAACAGACACTTAGTTATGGCTACTGTCATCTGCTACTAGAAAAGGAAACTATTAGATGGTAGTAATGACTAAATATGATATACATGTTCAAATCTGATGGGACACACCTAAAGACAATGTATTCAAAGTGTCACATCTGATGGGACACACCTGAACCTGTGGTAATCAAACCCACTTTGCAGAGAGCTATAAACCAATTCTCTTCCTTTGACCCAGTGAGCCAGCCTTGCGTGACTTGACGATAGACTTGCTTAAGTCATTTATTTACCCTTGTGCTTTTAGTGACTACACCAACCCCCTCCCCTTCCCACTCCCACCCCACCCGACACCTACTCACTGACCTCTTCTACTAACAGTCAGAAACTGATGGGACAGATAATCTAACCAATTGTACGCCACGGTAGTGCAGTCCCTGTCTACGACTCCCTGCATACAAACATGTGTAGTTTTTCATCTTAACTCTCGTTAACACCGTACCTAATAGAGACTGGTGGCTTGCTACTACAGCTCTTCGCACTCTAGAGACACAGTTCTGACTTCTGAGAGAACCTAACCCTCCTCGTTCCATTCAGTCCTAATATTTTCACTGAGTCGAAACTAAAACAATAGCTCATCAACCTTTCTGTGGGACTGTGACATTGCACATATGCCGGGTAGTATTACTTCTACAATATTCAAGTAGATGTTCAAAGGGGACAATATATATATATTGCTGTTAGAAAAGACACTTTACTATCAACTGGGTGATTATTTATTAAGATTAGCCTTAAGAACTTGGAGAATGAAGTTATTTTGGCTATTCTATTTTATATATTTCTATTCACTTGATAGGCAATTCCATCATCATAGTTATTATGCACCTTTCGGTAACTGACGGGACAGAGCTATAAAGTTCTGACGTATTTTTAACATCCGTGTGTCATACCTGGTTTGTTCTCTCCCTGCGTGACTGATCAATCAGCAAAAGCCGTGATCAGGAAAGGCGTGTTTCCACCTTTTCACATATGGTCGTCAGTGATAGCCAAGATGATTCTAACCAGAGAATCTAGGTAGGGACGTCGATCTATCATCCTCCCATACGGCCCTTTTCTATTGGCCGACGAAAACGGTGTAGAGTTCTCCTAAAGGCAAATTTCCATTTGTCGTCACCGACCTACAGTCAGGAACCACCTACGGACCTTTATTACTGCTGAGGCACAATGGAAATGGACTATTAGGAGAACTCATAAAATCAATACCATATTCGTCGGCCAATGCAAACGGTTCTTTAGGATGAAATGAAACAATTTCATATGAGTTTTGTCGTCTCATAATTTAAGCCAATGTAACATGGGCTTTAGGTACCTTTTGTGGGAAAGGACCTCAATTGGCGATTGGATACATGTTGATTCATTAGAATTTGGAGCAACTATTAGGTACCATCATATAGATATGAAACAGAATCTTAGAGCAATAGGGGCTTCCTTACAAGCCGTACAACCGGAAAATCCGGTATGAGGAACCTTATCCAGCTTAATCCAATTTTCCTATTCGGGCTAGGACTGTCTCGGAAACAAGCTTGAATATCATCAAACAATATCCCTCGTTCAAGGTCACCTTGTACCTCATACTTTTGTCGGCATAGGCTATTTACCAGGCCCCTGATGGGTAAACAACAAATGTGAAACCGAAATCTGGCTTGAATATAAAGCAACATGTATGCATGTGTATATAACAGGAATCCATTTCCATAGAATATTACTGGGTAAGTTCTCTTAATGACGCCCCTGTATCCGTTGGATAGTTTCTCTTCACTCGATTACCGGTAACATAATATCGGTAAGGACCCGGTGAGGACCATGCAAATTGCTTGGTGCGAACAAAGGTAAAAGCATATTGCGCAATTCAAAGCAGAATGTCCTCGGTGATTTTTAGATGTTGACAACCATCAGGTCAAAATGGTTCCTTGTGACTTATTCTAATGGCAGATAAGGAAAAATATAATATTTTATTCAGCTGATCTTTGACCCAAAGGTAACAAAGGTAGGTCCATTAAAGTTTGCCTGAGTTATATTCAAAACGGACCCAAGAATGGATTTCCATCTAAAACATGAATGGTGGCCTTTAGTTTTGGCACTTAAGATACGTAGTATTACATACATACTTACATTGTATGGACATCATAGGAAAATGTCATGGGTTTTTTCTTGTTAAATTCAACTTTATAGAAACCTATATCATAGTATTATGATCACGTTAATCTCTAGGTCGAAAGCTCCCACTCTTCAAGTGTTTGAAGAGCTATTTTCACTTAGAATCCAAATTCAAATCATGAAACAACACGATTTTCAATAATTCGAACCATAATGACTACAATTTGTCTTAACTGAAATTATACAGAAATTAGACCATGATAATTTTTCTTGAAAATTTGACCGGTTTGAGTTTGATGAGTTTGATGAATAAGATAAGTCGAGTTAATTTGGACATAGGTCGACGTAGGTCGACATGATCTTTGTTTTAGGCAAGGAGACGGTACGGGTACGGTACAGCCACAACGACTTATAACTACTTACCATGTGAGCCCGACGGGTTACGGAAGTTTCCCATCGACATAAGTCGACTTGCGGCAGTCCCGACCAAATACAACTTTTATGGTTTTTTTATGGTTTTTTCTCCGCTCGGACCCAAATATCCCGTCGACTTAAGTCTAGTTAAGATTGCCGGGCAATCGACATAAGTCAACTTGCACCGGCAGTTCCCGACGACATATATTGGGGTCTCACAGAGATGACTACATACTATTTTAAAACAAAGTCAATAGGTTTCATAACAAAAAATTGAAAAAAATAAGAAAACATTCATCAAACTTTCCTGTTCACAACCATTTACAGTTGTTCACCTTCTCCGGTTGTTAGCATGTATCTTATTCAATGTATTCTCTATCTGTGACTGTTGGAAGTTCAATGAATATCCCAACGACCTACGACGACATACGGCCCCATATGCCTAATGCTATCCATAATCCAAATTGACTTATGATTCACAATCCCGACGACCTAAGGCAGACTACATCTAAATACGACCACTTACGGCAGTCACTACGGTCATAAACCACGGGGGATTGCCGGGACTGCTATGGCAGGAATTTTGACAGTTAGAAATTCTGGCCCAGCAGTCAAGTCTACTTATGATTCACAACCAAGTCCAGATACGACGACTTATGAAGTACAAGTCGAGTTACGTTCAGGCTGCCGGGACTGCTGGGGACATGGTGTAAACCTAGCATTATTAAAATATATAAGGCATCGCTAATATATGTAGCATATCACACAGATATACTTCCCCTGTGGATATGGGATAACCTGTCATGAATAATTGAAGGACGGTCGTAATCGTCGACATGCACCTTGCTTACTTTATAACTGATTCAACAGCCCCCTCCCACATTTCAGTTTGCCATGTGAATAATGCACCTGTGCGCTGGGTGTTGCGTGTATATGAACGGCGAACCAGGCCAGGCTGATAGAGATAGAGACATATTTTGGGCAATATTCTTCAGGCGGAATCCCATCTGTTGGGAATATATGAGAGCCTTGGTAAAGCGAGGCTGGCTGCCTTGTGTATGGGCAGAGGCGGGGGTGTGGAGAAGCGTGAGGTATTCTCTTTCAGCTGTCTAATGAAGACAATGTCTGGCAGGGCGTCTCTCTGTACTCTACTTTTCCCAACCCTTCCCACATACACATCCCTTCTCTCTGGCCAAAACAGAGAATCTGTGGACCCTGTTTCACGTGGAGTATCTTTAAAACATTGTTTTTAAACTGCTTTTATCTTCTCGTTATCATCTTTGTTGCCATAAGGCAAAACTGGTCTGTAACAGCCCGTGGGAATCTTTATCATCAAAAGAGGTCGCTTAAAATCGACGTTGCTTTATGGTCATGAACTAATTGTTCCTTCTCTCATTTCTCGTATGCACACAGTGGCTGCCTCTCCCAGCTGCTACTTTCTGGCGCGCTTGTCTCTCCATATGACGTCAAAGGAAGGTCATACAAGCCACGTTTACTTTCAGCTTTGTCTCATCGCTGATCTCACTCAAAATCATTTCGAATTTCTATTCTGCGCCACTGAAAAGGAATTCTTTCCATTCACCTGACAAAAAAGAACTTTAGGTAAATATTGTATACAGTAGCATAGTCTTATAGGAAAGTACATTCATATGGGTTCAAAATGACACATGAGCACTGCCTTATGGCCTCACAACTGTCTTGATTTCGACATGACACTTCAACATACGGTCGGACGTCGCCTAGAAAACTTCCTATTATATTAACATTCTTATCACAAAAATATAATATCCATATATAACTGGTGCTGTATATCGCGGGCAGGAAAAATGACACGTTGCTTATTCTTATTGCAAAGTGTCATAGAATAAAAAAGCAACAGCAATGGTCTCAAGGGGTAAATATGGAATTTATGTATAATAGTTAATGGAAGGTAAGGTGCAGTAAAGGAGTGGATGCAGAGCCGACACTAGGCACATAGCGCGATTCAGTGCAAGGACTATTCCCCAAAATAACCCACATTGAAACAACCGCCTATAAGACAAAAATAGATGAAGATTGATGACGTCATAAACACTTCATCCCAAAATTGCCGTCTACCAATAGATCGGCAATTCCCCAAAGTACATTTGGTAATGATATAAATCCTGAATCCAGATTGTGCATGCAGCAAGAATCAGGATCAGTACATTGGTCACCGCCAGTGGGAAATCGGCACCTCGATGTCCAGTACCAGGGAATCTCTTCACCATCACGCCATCCACAAAGACGCGCGCGTGGCCGGACTACAATCACCCGTCTACATAGAAAGCAAATCAGTGGCTCGGATGATGCTGCCGCATTACAAGCGCCAGCTGCGCTGCTCGGAGCAATTCGTGTTAGGAGGGCAGTGGATATATGAAGTAGATAGGCGGAAAGTAGGTAGTGGGTGGCAGGTGCTATGGGGTAAGGGATGGTCAATGGATAGCAGGCGTTGAGACACTGGCAGACTGTTGTTTGGTGGTGATTGGCAGGGGGTTGAAGGTGGCTTAAGGGTGGTGGCAGGTGCTGAGAGGCTGGCAGTGAATCTAAGGCTGAATCGTTGGTTGGCAGTCCTTTTTTCACGCTGTAGCTTTTTTCATATCATGGTGATATCGAATGAGATTAGGGTGACTGACAAACTATGAAACACAGTGGGGCAGTTAAGCCTCAAAACACGATCTAAAAGCCAACATACTACTGACTGAACTATCCCACCTCTCCCTGTTTGTGATTTGTAGGTGCTGAGTGATGACTGACGTGCAGAGGCAGATTGCGGAAGGTGGGGGCAGTGGAGGTGGATGGCGGTGGGTGGCAGGTGTTGGGTGAAGGGTAACCTAGTATGCTACAGAAAGACGGTAACTGGTGGGTGGCAGGTGATTAGATTGTGTTGGTTGGTAGGGAACATTCGTTGGTGAGTGGCAGGTGGCAGAGGGCAAGCGATGGGCTATGGGTGCTGTGTGAAACACAGTGAGTGTCAAGAAACGAGCGAAGAGACGAGAAAAGCACAGGCATTGATAGAGCCTTGTTGTATGAGTGGTAAGTAATTGCCTTCTTTGTTTACAAAATGAAGGTTCTGCCTTTGGGGGACAGCTGATGGGAAAGAGGGAGGACGAGTCCGACCAAACCCTCATAATGCATTCTTCACAGAGAAATGGGACTTTTATCGATGTTGATTCGAGCACCCCTCGCTCTGTCTGATAAACCTCTCAGCGCATTTCCGCTCTTTTTCTACTGGCGTCACTCAGAAATATTCGACTGCTGCGGGTGTCATGCGACCAGCGCCTTTATCGACTCTATTTTCTAGAGGAAAAAATCTAAGCTGGAGCTTAGTAAGAGATGATGTTTGTTAGTTTAAATGCGACGCGCTTCTGCCTTGACGGGCACTGATCATAGGACAGGCGCTGCTGCTGTTCTAAAGGCGCAGACCATGTTACATGCACACTATTATATTGGATAACACAAGGACGCATGAGTTGTCGTCTGCTTAGGTTGAGCTGTCCGTTTAACTTAGAGGACAACAAAGACCTACTACACGCATCAGCAAACGTCCTCAACGCCTCAATGTAGCTAGGATGTATTCGTCTATATGAGTCAGATGCAGTGGGAATCACATGTGTAGGTAATTTGAAGGTGGCTGTCTATATCGGCTTTAAGTTGAATTCTATCAATTATTTGTCAGCTTGGATAAGACTGTCGTCATCAGATGTTAAATTATCTTCACAAGGAAGCTTTTGTTTAACGTTTATTAGTGATATACATACTAATATCACCCCAATTACTCGTATGGAGCCTTTAAGGCATGTATTCACCCCAATTTCCCGGATGTGTTTACATCTCCGTTGTATTTTTATATAGGGAATAATATTACAAACATGTCTGTGTCAGCATGTATTAACAATTATTTAAGATTAATCGGCTATGGTTGTACTCGTGCGAATACTGATTATCTTTCATTTTGGACCGTCTTTGAAAATCATGAATTAATTTTACCTCTCTTTCGGATGACTGACAGGTGGTCGAATTATATACACTGGACACAATGTGTGTATAACCCGCTATGTAGAGAGGGTGACTGTCGATAGAATCTATTCTCATCAGCATATTCATGATTCATAACACCTATGGCCTTCAGCATCCGAGCGTGAACCAGTCATGCATGATGTAACTAGTGCTACTACCTCATGCCCTGTGTCTATTGTGTGTGTGCCCTCAAGGCTCCTCTGAGCCATATGTCCTTCTCACTGCCTCAGGCCTAGGCAGGATGACGTCATTATGACACACCTATTGTACTACATGACAGTGTCCAGGGCTCTCCATTCAACCATGAAACGTGAGCTAGAGGCCATTGTATTAAACTGATACGTAACCTTCGTGCCCTTAGGCAAAAGTGACAAATAAATGCCTTTATTTGGGTGACAATGAGATACACATATCCTTATCTTAACATGCACGTGGCACAAACACCCTCATTACACACCACCAGACCGTTATACTTTCTATCCACAGTGAGTTGCGACCCTTTCGGTGGTGGCTATGGAGGCTACCTATGCTTGGTGACGCTGGTATTAATGTTGACCAGGAGAACGACTCAGTACTGTCCGTGAAGGGTCTACTTGTACTGCTCTGCAGCCAGCCGTATGCCCTCTCTTTACAGTGTGCATGTGTTGTATGTGTGGGCGTGTGTGTGTGTGTCACAAGCTGATCCGACCCCTAATCTGAGGTGATGTCCGGTATAAGAGCGGACACGCCATGGCAGGGGATATTTAGATGCTTGGAACCGGCGGGCTTTTACACCATAGCAACAGCAGGAGTCTGGGCACTAGTGAATTTATGAGATGTGGTTTGAACAGCAAGAACGAGCAGAAAACAAACCTGAGGGTAATGTGACCCGGCTACGTGCTTTAACCACTAAGTTACAGTCCTTTCAGGGACTGTCAGGCTATGCATCTTAACACCAAAATTATATTGTCATAATTGTTGTACCTCAAAAAGACTTCTAAACATTGCCCACTAGAAGCTGAGGGAAATGGAACACATTATACATAATCAAGGAAAATGTTATTGGGAGATTAGTCATGTTTAAACAGAATTTAATTTAATTTTCTGAATAAAAATAAATCACCGTATACTTTCCTACATGAAGCCTCATTATGTGAAGCTTTAGTATTGGAGTAAGGTCGTTCTGGAGGTTTCATTATCGGGAACTTTGTTTCGGAAGATGTCATTATTGTGGACCTCATCACAGATGACATTATGAGCTACTTTTATTCTTCTGTTACAAGAGACGCGGAAGGTATTATTACACAAGACAGTATTTCGGGAGGCTTTATTATATGAGATATTATATATGCTACAAAACACGTCAATATGTGCGCTCTTATCAAATAAGATATCATTATGAGAGGTTTTTTTGGCGGTCTTTTTCATCCACCATGAAATAACGACATATCGCATTCGTCAGTAGATATTATTGAACACAATAGTCAATGAGGACATTATAGGATAGATATGATAACAATAAATATATTTTATTACATTGACAAAGTACAACTTACGAATGGTCTACTCATCAATCAATGATATTTTCCCGTGGATACTTTTATAGCGTGATTAACATTAACTTTGAGATGTTTTCATAGTTTGGGAGGTTTTATTACATTGGACAAATAGATGAATAATTTGGAACTATAACTTGGCAATTGAGGGGCAGATATGGGTGTCAATCGATACTTTAATTGGTTAGAGACACAAAGAATGCTACCAAATATTGTGTTGATTGTGGTTTCTTCCCAGTAAGATTATCCTGGGGGACATAATTCGATTACGTCTTGGCTATTGATAGTTTTAATAAATGTCGAAGTAGCCTGATGGTCAGATGGATAAATGTACACAGGAGAATCGAGGAAACTCGTGGTTACAAATCTATGTATACACACTGAATAATATGTTGTTTTTTGTGGGAGTTTTTTTATTCAATGCAACATACAATAACGATGTGTTGTATGATTGAGTAAGCAGATAAATGGACGATAGATGCATAAGAAGGGAGACTCAAGATAAATGAGTATTCTCTGTCTGTGTTTTCTTTCATTGTCAAAATCTGCGGTCTTTTCAAATGGTGGTAAACTACCATGTTTCGCTTTGTCTGACCCAGGTAATTCCTTTGTAATGTCTGCCTTGCGTGACTCGTTTCCCCGCTGCACCTGAGGCAAAATCCATCACGTCCACTTCTCTAAAGATCTGTTTTAGATCGTTGTTTTCGTTATTTGAATTAAGACCATTCAGTGAGAATGATTTCAGTCTTCGTTGCAACTTCACTGACTAAAATATTTTTAGTGCTGTGTTATAACGTCTTTAAAATCAATCATTTGAAAGAAACTATTTATTATACTTCACTACCACTCATCTGCAACTAAATATAGTTCTACAGCAAATGTAACACTCCCCAGATCTACCGAATAGGGTGTCTTCACACCATGTAGACAATTGAGATGAAGATACAGTTAAGAGATCAATAATGTAGTGTTTTTTTCACTTCAACATCAGATCTTATTAGATCGATCCACTAAGAGGACAAGACGCTTAACCCTCCCCCATTTAGAATGCATTCAGCAGTAAGTGAGAAATAACTTTAGGTTTTCTGGCAAATTGAAAAATGGTTCATGAAATGGAGGAGAATGTTTTTGTTTTAAAGAAGAATAACACCATGAGAACGTCATTTCGGTCACGTGAAACGTGAGAATCCCCCTAAGAGCATTCCCGTCCCTGGGACTTCAGCCATTCAACGACCTATTCACCTAGAAAGGATTATGGCAAAGGATTTACTTTAGATACAAAGAGACTTTCTAAATAAGGAGTCGTAAAAAATCAGTGTTGGTAGCGAAAGATAGCATTACCTGATTTCAAATATACATTATTTAAATGTGTCAGAATGAAATGGCTTACGCTATATACGCCGTACGATATCCTGAACAACAAATAAACCGTTGCTGTCAAGATACTGTGAGTAAGGATTTTTACATTGTCATATGTAATCAATGTCACCTACTCTAGTGTGAGATACAGACAGTACCAAGGTCGTCGTCTTAGCCGCAAGGACTGCAAATGCCAGAGAAGATCGAGTCAACTACGTCTCAAATTGACAGACACAAACACTAGCTGGAATCCCTCTCGAGATTTATTCGATAACTCTTTCCTCTCTCTTAATGTCATAAGAAGATTCACTGTGCAGTAAACTTCTGGTTTGATTCAATTCTAAACTTTGGGATTGTGGGGGGGGGGGGTGGAATATTTAGGTAGTAAATAGGCATGGTGATATGTATATCCGTTTAACCTTTTCCCGCTAGCATTAATAGCCATAACATATATGAAAGGCTTCATACTCCTGGAGCCGCGGGAGTGACAGGACCGATCACTTTGCAGTAGCTCTGGGAATCCCTAAAGGTACCATGCTGTGACAGGTTATTGTTTCATATCATACCGTATATGTGCTGCATGTCAGAGCTTATGCTTTATTACGCTACCATATTCATCATAGGTGACATTCTTCTTTGTTCCGGGGATACCAACAGGCCCATCGGTTTCACCTGCCAGACAAAAGTTGGAAGGAGAAATCTATCAAAGGAAGAGTTAACTGGGTTGTCACAATGAGGTCAAGACATCCTTCTAAGATAGGCCTTAGCCAGCACTCCCGTTCTGTTCGATCATTTAACACAAGGCTCTCCTGCAAATCAATGGATTCATCCCTCTTGGCGTATTCTAGGTTGCTATACTGGGCATTGGACCGAATCTATAGAGAATGGAAAATATCTCTTAAACTGAAATCGACAAAGATCACGAGTAATAAAGCTAAAATTCCACTAGATGGCAAGTTTCTTTTGCGGTAAGCTATTCCTGCTAGGCAATAAAAAGAAGAGAAATTTCATTTTGAAAGGGAATTATACGGTACGTATTCTATCACGTATGTTGGGCTGGAAATATTGTTGTCCAAAGCATTAGCCTTAACACCAGTGGCCGACAAATCGCTGTATGCTTCAAACCTTATAACCTGAAATAAGGTTGGTTTTTTTTGTCCTTTCTAAAATTGTTGACAGCTGAGATAATAACAAAATCTAAGGCCAATGAAAGTAAGTCATCATTAAGTTTTGGAGTGGTTGTCTACGAGGTTGTCTCTCTACCGAGATTACTATGACAAGTAACCCCGACCCCCACTGGAATTTACCGTCCAGGTCCGTGTTTCCCTTCAGTTCTTAGAGGAAACTCACGAGATCAAAATAACTTGGTTGACTGTGGAGTAATTCACAAAGCAAAGCTGGGTGAATTACGTAGTGGTCAAACGAGGTGGAGTGTGGACCAAGTTATTTTCATCAAGTGTGTTTCTGATTTTATCTCTCCCGGGATTCATGATTTTGGAATATGAAGAAATATGTATACACATACCGAAATCCAGTTATGAATGCGTATCGTGTGAATAAAGCTAACAACCTGATTTCTATTTTCGGATGATAAGAGAAAACGTGGTTACTGAGCCTGACAGGATGACCGTTCGATGTCTTTTAATGCCATAAATTCGTCCCGACGCCGCGCAGAGACGTATTTGTGGCATTAAAAGACCTCGAACGGCCATCCCTTCGGACTCAGCTACTACGTTTTTTTATTATTGCATACCTAAATATCAAGAAAAAACGCCATTTCATGCACTTTCTAAGTACCTATTGACCCGAGACATCCACTCAATTAGAACAGTGCGCCCGAGTATTCACTACGGGCTCAGTGTGCCCGAACATTAGTCATACTGCACCTCTATTAGCGGGTATTTTTCATAGACATTCGGCCAGAGGTATATAATAATATGCACCTCAAATATACCGTGTGTCTGGACTTACTCTAGCTTCGCTTTATCATTTTCGTCGCTGTACTAGCCATTGTCATACAGAAAAATAATTATCTCGCCTATCATATTCCTATATCAGACATCAGTGTGACATCACAGAGCGTCAGTGCCAGCAGTGTAAAAAGACTGCCGGTAGCATTGCTATTCAGCAGCAAAATGAGATCAAAGGAAAGTCACATTAATTACCCTTTAGCTTTTTCAGCTGCCTATCATGTACAGTCAGTTCACTCTCCAGCAGGAGGATATCTTTAAGTGCCTAGGAAATTCTCTGCAGCCATTATGCATAAATGGTTCTTATTTTTTAAAGGCAATTTCGGAGAATAGCTTTAACTACTTGTCATGAATTCTGAATATTCGACTGAATCTACGATGCTTCGATTCACAATCCTCCTGTTTTTGTACAACTCTATGTACACTAATTGAATTTGAATTCGCTGGTGTAGAAATTTGCCCTGTTGACTGTTTTATAGGGGGTGCTGTCAGAGCACCTGCGGTCATCGCTCTCCCCTCCAGATGCCTGTGGATGTATCTGTGGACGTGTTGCTAATGGCTGCAGGGCCTGCACGCCCTGCTTAACGTACTCCACTGTGAAGGGGCTGAGCTGCTTAGCCGCGGGACAGAGCGGTTCACAACTCACCGACTCTGTAGTGTTCTCCTTGGCTAGTCTTGCTGTAGTCAGCGGGACTGACCTTAAAGGCAAGCCTAGCGTTGGGGGATATCATCTGATTTAATGTTGTTGTGGCTGTACCAGGTTTAATAGGCTATTTTATCTTACCTTTGGTATTTCTTTCCTATAGATATCTGTGCATACATTGTGACTCTTCCTTGGGGCAGTTCCACTTTTACCCCGGGAAATAAATCTCAATGATGAATAACTAGAAGTTTCCTGACATATACAGATTATAAAATCATTATTCAAAGAAAAATCTATCTAAGATTTTGTCAGACACATTCGCTATATCTTATTGCCTTTTTTCAAATTATATGTTTTTGTAATGACAAGCACATATATTGAGAAATATACTTATAAGTTAAGCTATACAGATCCTGACCTGGAATAGACAATATTTCCTTAAAAGAAAGTAGTTAAAGGGCTGAGTGGGGCTCAGAAGGTGGCTTCGCGGCCACCAGATGGTACACATCGCAATATATCGAATACAATATGTCTCAACGTCAAACCTTATCTCAACTGGGGGGGGGGGGGGCGGTGGTGAAAAATGGGTGGTGTGATTTCTCAAGGAAACCCATGCACTCCTTGCGATATTGTACCTGGGAAATATCGAAAAGGAAACTTTACGGGGACTTTTCAGCTAAAAAAAGGGGAAAGTCGTAAAGTGTACGTCGGCCTTTATGACGTAACTCGGTGTTTTATGTCATTTGTGGATATAATGAGTCACTGGCTATCATATATTAGGCTTGTGGATATTAGTAGTTGCATATCATAAGCTTTGTAGATATACCATGAATGACAGGAAGTTATGTGTGATATGTATAGGTATGATAAGAGTTATCAGTTATGTGTTCTGTATAGGCTATATAAGGTCTGATCGACAGTATTCCCAGGTGCATAGTTGGTAATTATATACATGTGTACACTTTCTATCTAGATCCCTAGAGAGGAGTAAGTTGTATCTCAACAGGTGTTATATATACAGGTGTTGACATATATTTCACTGACAAGTATAATATCAGTGTGTCTGAAGCATAACCATTTACATGGCAGATTAATCTCAATCATATGGCTTGTACATTTAGATTCAAAGCGGTGTTTACACACTTGACATTCTCTGACTCATGTTTACCAAAGTGAAACAAATGAGTAAAAATAGCATACTTCAGAAAAGATCAGTTTGCTCGTATGATGTTATGAATTATTTAAATATCATCCCATGTTCAAACTAATTTGTCCCAACACGCAGCTATCCATGAGCGCCGATATATATGCCCTATCTGCGTTCCCTCCCTGGGTTCACCTCCCAACGTTCATGTGGCCCTCCAGAAGTCGGTCCAGTCATAACGATGTAAGCTCAGTGACCCATGAGTCGCTATCTGTTTATGCTGCACCCGGCATCCCTTTGAAAGTTAGTTGAGAAAAGTGTTACCAGCCTACAGAGGAAGGGGTTGAATGCATGGTATACTTAGATAATAATCGATGGTTTTGTAGACAGGTGGCTGTAAAGCACAAGGTTGAAGGTAGCGATGCGTGGTGATACACGAGCCTCAACGAATGTATTACGAAGTCCACCTCGAATGGTTTACAGTGCCGCCTGTCCACAAGACCCTCATCTGTTGTATTTATTATCCATTTCCATTTTCCGAAATGAATTAAAACCAGCAATTGCCGTAGTATAAGGTATATCAGTAGGGAGTATTTTTGTGTTCTCCAGCACAGAGATACTACAAATTTGTTTGGGAGTTATTTCCCCGTAATCCATGGTGTTGATACCTGTAATCAATGGCTTTCAAATATGTAATTAATGGTAAAAGTTTCTGACAACTTGGAAGCTATGAGTAGTGGTTTACTGTAGCCCCATACAGTTTCAATAAGGCCTTCGTAATCAATGGTTAAAAGTAGTTTAAGCATGAGGAGGTAAATCTGGCATACCTGAGTATCGTTCCAGGTCATCTCCAGGGTGTAATCAGGCAGGATAGTCCGGTGTTTGTTGACGTGGTTTATAGCCAGCTCAACGGCGGGCAACACCCCGCGCCCCACGGCGCCCACCGACAAGGGGAACAGCCCCGCCAGGTGTAACACCTTAGAACGGCGCCGCCCGCCCCGTCGACCGCCACCCCCGCCCCGTCGACCGCCACCCCCGCCCCGTCGACCGCCGCCCCGCCTGCCAGCCCGGGTTGAGGACCGGGCCGCCCCTTGCCGTGCCGCGCCCACCCCCGCCCGCGGGGTATGGTTGAGGTGGAAACGGTCAGTGCTGCCCACGGGTCTCCACGTGGCCGGGGAGCTACTGTTCCCGGGGGCGGAGGCGGGAGAGGCGGCGGCTGCGACGGAAGCCCGGCACAGGGCCCCGGCTGCAGAGATTGCCAACAAGGCGGTAATCCAGGCGGGCATGTCGAAGTCGTCGTCCCACTCACTGCCTCCGCTGACGGTAATCCAGGTGCATAAAGTAACCCTTCTTGTCGATCCGGGCGCCCGTAGAGCGAGCAGTAGGAGCAGTGCCTGTGAGCACGTCTCTCCTCAATGAGTCGCTCAGAGAAGCTCAGATCAGTGAGACTGCCCTCCTTACATAGCCGCTGTTTGGGTCATTCGCCCACCTGTGTACATACCTCAATGAGCTGGGAAGGCTAGCTCGGCCCTACATGGTGATTAGATCCAGGCACGTTACTAATCCTTCGGTGTGGAAGTCTGTCAGCTCAGGTGTAGTACATAAGGCCAGATGTATCACCCATGCATTACGCTCTGGTCATAATCAGTTTCATGCTATGTGCTAACCTATCGACCCGGTGGCCCTCAAGTCATAAAGTTCGCTAGGGTGTATGAATGATTAACGTACATGTCATCTCATCAACATGCCATTTGATCAGTTATATACTTAATCCTATTAACCGCAAACGTGGTGACTGGATCGGAGTCACGGGATTCACCGCAGATTTCACACGTCTCTCAACTCCACTGATCTCAAGATACTTGCACGCACAGCGCCGCGTAGTGGTGGTCACAAGATTAATGTCTTGTTGGGCACGGGCGGTGCGTTCTGGGCGGGCCATTCACCGTGTTCCGGTCCCGGTTTCCCTGGAGAAGCACGCCCATGTGAAGGCCGTAGAAACCCGGCGGGCCGCTGCAGCTGACAACAACTTGTGCCGCAGACTAATGTCGTCTGCTGAGCTGCCAGGCAAAGTTCCGGCTCCCGCCGCTACGCGTCGCAAGTCACTCAGTGGCTTCTAGGGCTTCGGTGCCTCGCTGCTCCCACAGAGTCTCGCTTCTCCAAACAGATGCAGTTTACACTGTTGTGTCACTGAGCTAGTGTCCCATCACAGAGTTCTCCTGGGCTTAGATCAGGAAGGGTTCAATGCTCGCTGTCAGATAGGGCCGCCGTCGCTTGCTGCTGCTGCTGTGGATGCTGGCATTATGTCTGACAGCTTTCCGGCCACGTATGTTTTCACTTTAGAAGTGGATTCACAGTAGATATTTGATGGCTTGGGTCATATTGAGGTGACGCCCACCGCCGCCCCCGCCTATAAACCGTCCCAAACGCTGGTCAAACTCCTAATGCAGTTCAGACTCGCTGGGTGGCGCCACTTTGAATGTTTGAATGTCGTCTGTCAGGCGGGCTTTGGCCGCTTCCGAACAGAAAAATACAAACTAAGTTCAAGGCACTCTCCAAACACCTGCGTTGCTAACGATTGCTTTCTGGCGACCGTTGGTCCCCGTCTGGCTTGCATCGACCTCCACTGGGCGACCGAGGACTTCTCAGAAGTCTTGAAAAGCTACTTTCCGCAATCCAGTGGATCGGATAGACTTTAGCGCTAGTCTTACTGATGGGTGGCCTGATATCTCCATCGCTCCCCTCCCCCTCTTTGGCTGACTCTCCTCCCCCTTGGTCGCTTCTCTAATCCTTATTTGCTCATTTCCCTGATGCCGGTCGGCTAGAAGACTAAAACTAGATTAAGGGAGGTATGGGGTGTGTTGGAGGACCTTGGGAGAGAGTGTCTGCTGCACGAGCAGCTTTCCAGTTCCAGCGTCCCAGTGTCGGCGTCCCAGTGTCGCTGTCCCTGGCAGCAGGCGTCCCAGTGCCCGCGTCCCAGTGCCGGTCAGGCCTCTGTGGGCCGGGCGTCTTTGGGAGACGCTGATCGGCGCCGACATGTGGCGCCCCCAGCCGGCGCGATGGAGAGTGAGCGGTGCGGACCCGGGCCGCCGTCTGAGATAGCAGCACGAGCTAATCCGCCAAACGCTCCTCCTACCACCACTCACTTTCCGCTATCAGGACTGCCTGCGTTCAGATCAGAACGTGATTAACGTTGAGCCTGCATCCTATATATATACTTTTCTGTGTGAGTATGTGTGTATGGTTGAGTGCTAAAAACTTTATTAACACTCTCATTGATTTTGACTCGAACGATTATGGCTAACGTATCTCCTTAAACTACATCCCTGGTTTAGTGCACGTGTATACATGTTCATTATCGAATCCAGGTCTTCACATAAATTATTGCAGGTGTCGTGTCATCATATGGATAATTGACAACAGCCGTCAAATGTGTACAAGCATAACGTATTCATCTTAAATGGATAGCGGCCTGGATGTATTAATGTTGCTCAGCACATCGTCATTGATCTGGCACTACATAGAATCGAAATATATTGCTTCTATCTATGTTTCCATGAAGAAATATGGGGATATCCAATGTTTTAGAAAGTGATATACGTGTAGTACAAATATGATATTATTTTGGTCAGCTATCTAAACCTCGACCATTTCCCTCTGTGAAAAGAACTTATATTCACGCCTGAGGGTCGGACATCTTCAGGTCAGCTCTCCTGTGCGCGGTGAGCTGCTCAGATAGGGTGTTTGCGAGCAGCTCTATACATAAAGAGAAGACTGGGCATGGGCCCGTTGTGACAACGTTAGCGTGGGGAGTGAGGGGAGAGGCATGTTCACGTGTTTCTACCTGTGTGTAACGGGCCCTCGCTAATAAACATCTTCACTCTGCAGCCAGCGTGCCTAGCTTGACAGGCCACCATCGATCAGCCACCCGCTCTTCACCTCCTCAGCCGTGCCGGACCCACGCCCCGTTCACGCCCTGCGACAAATAATCCGCTCTGTTACCTCAAACGACGCACACCAGACCCGGTCCACCTCAGTGCAAGCACCACATTAGTGGGCTTTTTATATCATATCTCCGGCCTTCAGCCGAGAAAATACTTAAGAGTGGGCAGCAGCTCGGCGCTGGGATGGGGAAGTGCTCGCTTCGACTCCATTTGTCGAGACGCGCGAAGGGATCAAAGGGCGGCTCCCCTGGTTTTCCGTGCCAGCAGCAATGTGATGTCTGAGGAGAGGAGCATGTTGGCCATCTTAGGTTAACAACTAAGGGCTGGTTGAGTAAATCGCGACCACCCATTGGCTCCCCTACAGAGTCGTTAAAGTATTGTGTCACGTCCATCTTGGAAGGGAGCATCCTGCAGCCCCCTGTCCGCTTTTTGTGGGCGCCGTTGCCGGTCAATAGGCTTCTCTTCCATTACTATATGTTTCTGGTCTGCGTGAACTTCCCAGCCAGAGACTTCTTGAGATGTTGATTGTCAAAAATAATTGGAACTGAATAATCCACTTGCTTTTTATATCTGGTGGTTCTATTGAGTAGATTTGCTATTTCAGTTATTATTTTAGCCTTAAGATGTAACTTATTGCATTGTGGCCAACGTGAAGACTGTAATGCGCGCGAGCGAGGGTTACACTTGGCACCCCCATTCCTCGGACGTCACATGATCGCCAATCTCCCATCGCTTTCCAACTGACTAACGGACTCAAAACCATTCCACGTAGAGCTCCCACAGTTTTCCTTCTAAACACCAGATACAAACACCATATCCATACTAAAATTAAGAAGATTAAAGATCAATTCTAAAGGACGACTAGGCTATCCAAAAAACACAAGGCAGGTGAGTCTCCTACACTCAACATCGCGGGAGATGTGGAGGCTCAAGTCTCTTGGATTGAGACCGTGCTTGAACTACTATTTGCCAAAAACAATCTGTGTTGGGGATTACGGGACTGTTAACCCCACTGCAGGGCCCCTGAATATAGAACAATACCAAGCCACAACCCCAGCTTATGCGATCAGCAGGCGACCTAGTAACGCAAGCGGGCCACCCAGCAGAGACAACATTCCAGCACCTCACACAGCTATTGGTCGCACCCTCCCAGCCACGTGACCACATGGCGGAAGATGTAGCTCAAGACACCACGGGGGCCCTGACAACAACCATGGAGGAGCAGGTGCATGATCAAAAGCATGACAAAACATCCCTATCACTGGCTGAATAATATGTTCAATCTATTCAGACTAATTGATGACCCTGATCCCTTCCTTCAAACCTTCCTTCCTTCCTTTTCATGCACACCAGCCTATGTAACCTTGTTGAGGAAGCTAAGGACTCTGCATTCACAGGGGTTTGGGGCTTTATTCTCTGAGGAGATCCTCACTCAACTCTCTGATGGTAGGCTAGCATGAGAGGACGAAACACAAATCCAGATCCTACACATGGGGATGGCCCGAGTAACTGCTCACCTGGACTCAGGCCATGCCCGCTCAGGCCACAGGCAGATGAAGCAAAGTCAATCTCCCTGACATTTTCTGCCCAGCCTACAATGCAGAGGCAGGATGCATAAAGCCAGAGGGTCACCACATTGCCATTAAGCCCAGAGGCCACTCCTGGGCATTCTGTAATGCAGGCCTTGGGTTGATACACCATCACGCCAGGGCCGCCTGCCGCATCCAGGCCAATGAGGCAGCCGACCCATCAACCTTTCATCAGAAGGCCAGATTTACCTTGTCTACAACCTTGCCCTTGGGGCAAAACCCTGATTCTCAAAGTCCCTGCCCACACCCGGGGTAATCTGGCACTGTCCTCCCAGGTTTGTCTTCAACATTACACACTGACACTATTCACCTCACACCTCAAACAACACTATGTGGACGTCGACCCAAGGGAAACCGTCCTCATGCCTCCTTATCTATCTGCAGCGGGCATGCCCCCTGGTACTGATGGCCATGTGACCCCGGAGCCGTCCTTAAATATACCACTTATCAATGAACGGGTACGCCTCGCAGAGGATGGGACACTCTTCGCAGCTCCTCCCAACTCCAGCCTAGTCACCCATCCCCCAGAACTCTACGCAGCAACTATGGACAAATTCTGGCCTCAGCCTGCTCCAGGCCTCTGGGGAGACTATCAAGGATACCTCCAGGCCTTCACTCATGCATGCATCACATCCCAAAAAGAATTGCTTAGGTGCAAAACTCTCACTTTCCTCCAGTTGGAGACATTTTCTCCAACATTAAATGTTACCTCGCTGGAGAGAGCGCCATCTTGTACCACTCCAGTAAGACGAGGTCAGCTTCAGAGCCTCCCTTTCCGCTGGCACTCCCAGGCACCCCTGCATACCCTGCTGCTTTGTGGGGCGCCTACACCAGGGCCTTCCTGGTCCAAGGGGCAGATTCACCTTCACCGACCCGGCAGGCATACCTCTCTCCACGGCAGCTCTCACTTCTTTAATGAGGGTTGCCTCCCCTATGCTGGGTCCCCCCCATGCCTCCAGGGTCTTCCTTCAATACTTGAGACAATTGGGACCCCAACAAGCACCTCTCCATGGCGCTCCGGACTCAGCCCTCCAACAATATGGCACCTGGGTGTCCGTGTCATCACTTCAGGCCTACGCCAGGGCTGACACCTCCAAAATAGTCGCAGTCGCCCTGCACTCCGCATTGGGTTCAATATATTCAGTAATACATGGACTCAGACTACTCCTTCTACTACTTCAGTCATAACTCATTCTCCAGACAATATTTGATAAACTCTGATAATCTCCACACTCTCTCTACATTAGTCATGGTGGCCATTGTGGATGTAATGCACCCAGGAGAGGGTTACACTCTCCAACCCCATTCCTCGGAGGTCGCGTGATCGTCACTCTCCCATCACTTTCCAACAGTCTAAGGCCTGGCGTCCAACTACTACGATATGGTTCTGATATGGTCTATGACAGGCCTCCCAACACAATATCAAAATCGCGTTGGAAGCTCACCCAATATCGGGGCAGTTGACCACGTCTCCACAATTAGGCACCGATATAAAATGTGGGTCTACAATTTCGTTCCGATGCAAAACACGTATCGTAGGGTGTGTACGACATTTAAACATGTTTAGATTGCGGTGCTAATCGAGAGCATCGCAGAGTATTCTGCCAAATTGCTCTCACATGTAAGATACTGATCAGAAAACTATGAAGTTTTGGAATTATATAGAAGATTTATATGTCCGTATGCCCTGCAGAATTAGGAATTTTGGATCAGGTTTAAGGCCTGGCGTCCACCTACTACGACATGGCTCCGATAAGGTCTACGATACACCTCCCAATAAAGAAATCAAAATCGCGTCGGAAGGTCACCTAATATCGGGGCAGTTGACCACGTTTCTGCGATAGGACACCGATAAAAGCCCCATACAATGTGTGGTGGATTTTGCACCTTCCCGATATGTCTCCGATATTGACTCTTTGTATCGGAGCCATATCGGTAGGTCTAAATTTCTATCGTAGTAGGTGGACGCCGGGCCTTAGTGTCTAAAATCAGTATTTTCTTAGTTTGACCTGGAACAAAGCTTTTGGTGCCTCAAAAGACATACATTGTTTTTTTCTAGGTACCCTGGGAAACATCATGTATACAATATTTCCTGAATTATAGTGTATCGTATATCTAAAAAAATGAAGATAACACCTCAAGATATGCACTTTAGCCCTGGTAATATCGTGGGGCATATCGGGACTATGATCACCTTTTTTTTTACAATATAGAGCACTACGATGCGTGGTGATTTGGCATGTCTCGACATATTTCTACGATTGTGCACCTTCCCGATATGTCTCTGATATTTGCTTTTTGTATCGGTGCCATATCGGTAGGTCTAAATTTCTATCGTAGAAGGTGGACGCCGGGCCTAATGGACTCAAAACTATCCCACGTACCCATCATTAAAAATCCCACTCTATTACTCTACCCTCTCTCAACACTAGGGATTCAATATTTAGTAATACATGGACTCAGACTCCTGCTACTTCATTCATAATCCATTTTCTCAACAATATTTGATAAACTCAAATATTCTCCACCCGCTCCCCACGTTAGTTATTACAATGTTACCCGCTTCATTTTAAAGAGAAATGAGCTTTCACTTTGAGTTTATTTCCATCTAATCCCTACCCAGACCTTTTAGACCCAGCCCTTTCTCTCACTGTCTTTATCCCTGTCCCACTGTCTGTCTTTGACCCTCGCTCTGTCTTGCTGCTTTTCCTTTATTTGATATATCTTCATGGATTACCATCGCTGTACGTGGATTATATGGGTCAGTGATTTCATTGATGGCCATTATCTATATCTTGTTTGCTAGCCCTCCTCCTTTTACCAAACATATATATTTTTTTGAACATATCTTCATTGTATCTTCGTTTGTATTTGATACATCGTACATATACTAGTACATGATTGTTGGTACTATAGAGTGGGTAATTCCGTCAGCTGGATTTATACAGCTGGTTTCAATTGGAACCCTTTTTTATGTATAGCTTGTTGAGAATATACAGGAAGTCGTTTCAATACATCCATTGTCTACTTATCTGTCATTACATTGTAGGAAACACTTTTATGTACATTATTTAGGTGTTGACAAACTCTTTGGACAAATTTTATTTTCAATAATACAACAGCATTTGAGGATATATTCAGTTAACAGTAGGGTAGAGTTAGATGCGGAGAGGGGGAACAGTACCCAGCACTGTTTGTTTCGTAAGGCTTTTAAAATTATGTTGTCAGGTCCTAATATTTCTATTATCTAATTTAATATGGTTTAGGGGTTTTTATATGCAGAATTCAGTACATGGGCATACGTCCTAGTCCCTAATTTTCTACCAGCAATCAAGGTCTCGTTCCTCGACATTAAATTAGAAACAATGTGGGGCCGAGAATAGAGCCCTGAGGGACATCGCAGACCACTCCACCCCCATCTGAGACCGTATCATTTATTTTCGTTTGTTGGGAACGATTTTTTAAAATAATTTTCAAACAATTTTAGATTTTTGTTTCTAATACCATAAAACTGCAATTTTTGGAGTAAGGTGGAGTGGTCTACGGTGTTGAAGGCCTTCCTCATATCAATAAATATGGTCGTTGTTAGTTTACCCACATTTATGTTACGAGCAATGTCGTCGGTAAATATATTGCCATTATTATCATGGACCAGTAATGATGTTTTGGAATTATACATAATATGCCTTTACTATACCACTAAATGTAAATAATCGAATACCATTTGCAATTGCACACTATCCTAATTACCTATGTCTGATTGGCTCACATTAGCAAGAACTCATTCTACCAATTCTCACCTTTAAACCACTGCTGTGGCGTTTCCAACTGCCAAGAAAAACAACAGCGATGACATACAACCTGTACAAAGTCGGCAGTTGGTTCTATTTGAGAAATTATCGGTGAGCATAATCGGTGGCGTTCAGCTTAAACTGAGGTAGTCGCAAGCCGTTTTGTGACACTCCAGTTCATTTTGCCAAAGATGTATTCAAAAGAAAGACTTTTCGTCGGTGGTACAAAAAGTTCGGTCGGTGCTGCTAGTTTATTTAATGTTAGAGAAAAAAAATCGTTCTTTTTGTTTCCACCTGACGATTATCGCACCAAAAGTGCGACATAATCGGTCAGCGGTGTTAAATGCCATGATCGTTGGTCCTAATCGGTAGGTTGTAACGCCACATAATTTGTGGCAGATTCATGTGGCAGCGTTTTGCAAGCTTTTTACCTGCTGCCTGTGAAGCTCTCTTATAAAACCAATACTGAAAAAGCACCGATCTGTCCCGACATGGCGTTTCTGCCTACAAAATACCCGACTCCCACCTCTCTTCTCAAACATCACAAGTAAATCCCTTCCCTGAGGTTTCTTCCTCGTTTTTCTGTCATTTCCCTCTTTTTCTTTTTCATTTTTCCCAAAGCAAAACTCAGACCGTTACAATCACTATGGCCTTCATTGAGGGCCCAAGGCATCATCTCCAATTTGTGGATTAGTTTCATTTGGAATTAAGAAAACAAATTTTGTATTAAGTTTCTAACTTTCTAGCTTATTCGCATTTGTTTGTTTTCAAATGAATTTACTCATTTTCAGATTGTTCGCATTTGTTTGTTTTCAAATTTCAGATTGGTATGCATGGAGATGTCCTTGGTTTTGTGTTACTTTGATATTTCCTTCATAATTGTTTAATTACATAATGATCAGGTGAAGTTGTAATATCTCATATCTTTCGGGTGGTGGGTCCTAACGTCCTGCAAGGTACATGACAAGGTGATAAAAAAAATTACATTCTACACAATACAAGTTGGCAAGGATTTAGTAGTACCATTTAGATTTTTCCTGTCAAATCATCATTAGAAAATGAAATTGATTGATAGGTTCATGATGTCTGGAGATTTGAAATGTCTAACATTAGCAATCAATTCCAGAGTTGCCATCAAGTGAACTACTTTCGGTTCATTGTTTGCACACACTTCCATTGTCACCTCTCTTCCATACACACATGAAATAATTGTAGGAATTGTTTACGCAATATACAAGTAAATATTCGCTCGAGATATTCTAAGCGCAAGTGCTAGATAGGTCAACTACCCAGCGACTATGGCATACGTAGCTGGCTACTAATTGTTGAAAATAAATCAACAATTCCTCAGTACATTGTGAGTAAAAATCATGGCTATTTGGTTCTCAGAGTTAGGACAATCCTACCATCTACCCATCAGTAAGCTGGGGAACAACATACAAATGTTGATCTGTCTGTCTAACACAGGATACATTGAAAATATATGGTTGCATCGTACTTCCCGGGGCAAGTAAAAGTGTTACAGTTGACTACATACTCACCGAAGTCCGTACATGCTGTAAGGTATGCTAGCTAATTACCTATCGCTAAATATTAATATATTACTATATTCATCGCAGTTGAATCAGCCTGTAATTCCTAAAGTTGAAAATTAAAAGGTTTATCCTGAGCTATCTGAATGTCATATTTCAAAAGATTAAAAGATAATAGCATTAAAGAAATCGCACTTTCAGTCAGGATATTTTCCACTAACAGGGAATTCTTGTATTTATGCCGTGGCTTATTTATTTTAAGATTTTTGAAATGGCACTAGTTGAGATAAAATTTACTCATCAGATTCCACCAACATACTTTTTTTTTTTTTCAAATCGATTTCTTTATTGTAACCATTTATAAGTATACATTCAAATCATTTTTAGACTACATGATTAGTCATAGGTCCAATAAAGTGGCAGAGCCTCAATTGTCATGGCAATTGTTTTTCATGGCTGAGCCAAACAGTGTCCATACAGTGTCCGCAACAAAGTAGATAGAAGTACAATGTAAGGTTCATCAAGATATATCAGAAAAACAAGAAATACATAAATAGCACTGAAATGAGTCACCTATAATAGTGAATTATTTCTATTAACATCATCTTGGATATCCATCCAGCATAAGTACAAATCAGTCCAAAAGGTATCTCGTTCAAATGAGGACTTATTGCATCAAAAGTGCTATATTGAGAAGTTAACTCCCTGGATGGTTGGCCGTGTGGTTCCAGTTATGATATGGCCCCATACGTGCTCAAGTTCTTAAATTAGTTGAGTATGTTTCGTGCAATATAATCAAATAGGAACAACCAAATCAAATGTGGTCGTGTATGAGGAATTAGTACAGTTCGTCTAGCCTCAATACTCATTAAGCATGAGCTGATTTGATATAATATATATATATATATATATCGCTGTGACGCACCGGCATCACCCAGCCTGGAAGCCTGGCCTAGTTACATTATAGGCTAGGTAACGGGTTCCATTTTTGTGGGTGCATTATGGGTACCGCCTCCATTTTTTGCACTCTCCTGGCATAGATCCTGCACTCTATTTCTGCGAAAGATCTGCAGGGAGAGTGCCACCTTGGGAGCCCTAGACTGTAGAGCCTAGACCAGCCTCAGTCACAGAGTAGAAAGACATATTATAAGCATATCTCCACTCTGTACCTCAGTGCCTGTATCCTGCTCCTCCCTGCCCACTTCCACCGCCATATACACCATGAGGTTCTATTCATAGTGCAGAATTTTTTTATTCATGGGCCAGTCAGAGAGGGATACATGCTATAATAAACTTTATTCTGATTTTGTTTTCAAAATCATTTAATGAACGTTCATAATCAAAGACTTGAGCAAGTCTATGTAGAGCCAAGACAGCTAGCGTGACTGTCAGTTCAAGGTTTTCTCTAGTATTACGTAAGAAGTAGTTACCAGTCCCTTATTAGAGCGTGCTTGCACGGGCTAAATAGATCATCTTCTGAGCGCATATCCAAACGTATATTAAACACACATACCTTCTAAAACTATTATTTTTAATGAGATTAGGTGAGTCATTGTGATGAATATGTGTATGAAAATGTGTTCGACTGGTCACTTCAATATATCCAGATTGGTTTGAGATCTCGCACAGGAGATCACACGAAGTCAGTGCAATGAGCCGTTCCTTAATAGATGGTCAGGAGCGGCTCAGGTGGCCCGTGATCAGCTCTATGGGCCAGACCGCAGTAGCAGAAACAACTGAAGGGCACATAGCAGCCATCGGAGCCACTGGGCTGCCCGCTCAGGCACCATTCTGAGTTACAAGGAACGTAAAGTAAGTAGGGGAGCAGCTCACAAAGGTAGACGATGGAGAAAAAGCTCGCCGCCCCCATTAGCGAGAGCCCCGCCGCTGAGATACCCTTCACTACGTCACGCGTCTCTCCATACATTATCTCCCCGCGCCAACAGAAAGTGATGGAGGAGGTGTTAAGATTCATGACGAGTGATGATAGATGGTGTAAAGGAGTCGGGAGGGTCGAGTAGTGAAACACCTAATAATGATGGTAATTGGGAGGTTAGGGTGGTGGTGGAAGTCTTGAGGTTTTGTAATGAAGAAGTAAAGAATCAAAATAAATGATAATGAGTAAGTGGAATGGTTGTAGTTATAGAAAGTGAGGACAGTAGAGGAGAGTAGCGTTGAGCAGTATTAGGCTTGGGTACACACTAAGGAGGAGTTTTAGGAGTAATGGGGGACTGTATGGAGATGAGGTCAAGGCAGGTAACACAGGAGAACTCGCTCATGATGCCAGTATGTAGAACATACCGAGTTTCGACCAGGCTGGAATGCTCACTAAAGTCGCAGGAGGTAAACGTATCAGAGCAATGATCTAAATACGTGGTTGAACAGTGAGCTACCTGGTGCAACAACACACATTGACGCTCTCCTCGTCATTCTGGATTATCAAGCATCCTTAACTATGATTGACTGAAAGACAGAGATATGAATTTGTCGTTTGTTTTCTCTTTATAGGGGGCATATCATAACAGCGACGTTATAGCTAATTCAACAACATTCTTTATTGGAAAAACCCCGGTCCTGAAAGAGCACTGTAAGAGGCTATTGGTAGATATAAACCAGGATGGAATAGAGGGAAACTATGTTCCGGTGAAAGGAAGTCAAAGTTACGAAAGTTAAGTGGAAAAATTACTGCCCAAGGCCTTGGCCGCGGGCAGTAATTTTTCCAAGCCTTACCGAGTAATTTTGACTTCCTTTCACTGGTACTTGGTTTCCCTATTCCTATATACCTTCAAATGTGGTTTAATAACGATAATTAGCATTATTTGCTCATCCACCATCAAACCTGAAGCCAGATCCAACCTTATCGAGTAACTTGACACTTTATGTTAACTCCCTTGTGATAACTTTTTCGTTCGTGCTTCCCTTGTGGGAGACGTTAGAAAAAAGGAAATGGACCAACGAAACAGATGCAAGAAAAGAAACTGTCTGTACTGCAACCTACTAGACAACAGTGGAATGATAACAGCCAAGACCACTGGGGACGTACACCGAACAAAAATTTGGGCAACCTGCAACAGCTCAAACCTAATCTATTGCCTAGAATGCAAGGTATGTCAAACCCAGTATGTGGGACAAACAAAAAGAAAGATCAAGGAACGAGTGAGAGAACACCTAAACTGCATCAGGAAAAACTATGGCAAAAATGATGTACCGGCTCACTACAACAAAGTGGACCATCATGGGAGAAGTGACATCAAGGTATTCATCTTGGACCACATCTTCAGACATCCGAACAGCAACGAAGCAAGCAGACTAAGAAACAAAATCGAGTTCAACTGGATCCACAGATTGAAAACTCAAGCCCCAGAAGGGCTAAACACCATGGACAATAGATATGGATAACCACTCCGGGAGTAGACAAAAACATAGGATTTATCCGTCACATCTCTACACCAATGCCATGTCAAAAAAAGAATTTCTAACATCTCCCGCAAGGGAAGCACAAACGAAAAAGTTATCACAATCTATTTCATAACGTAGAGAAGACGGAAGAACATGGCTGATTGAAAAGAGCGAAATCCAGGGTATATCGATCCTCCTCTAGGCAGCAGATTTAGAGGGAAGACCACCAGCCATATACGAACATGGAAAAACCACACTATCGCACGACACCTGACGAGACCCGCCGAAGGTCGAAACCACATAACATTCCCATTCGAAACAGCGAGAGCCGAAGTCTCGAAAGCCGACGTCAAAACAACCGTTACCCCCAACAAGACATCCAGAAACAAACCCAAGAGTAAAACCACGAGACAACTACGTGACATATTGGGAGGTGGGGACACCGCCAGAGTGACCAACTTCCTCAATAAATTAAAAAAAACTAACATCAAAATGGCCACTGCCAGAGCAACCATTAGATCTAAAGTCTCTCCAACAAAAACGAAAAGGAATAGCCAAACCAGCAACAAGTCACTACGTCGCTGACACGGTTCAAAGGACAAATAATACAGCAACAAGTGGGACAGGCGAACGGCGTTCACCTCCCATATACAAACAGTGCACACACCGGAAGCCTTCTGGTTGACACACATCACCCCACAACCAACTATACAACCCATGACCCATTAACCAACCCAAACCCACCCAAACTCCCCTATTTACCCTCCCAGTCCCTCCAACTAACATAAAATCACTCACCAAACAACGGAAGATCAGTGTACTACACACCCAAGTCGAGAGACACTGCAAGAGGTGATGAAAACACGATTCCAACGTGATAACGTACGAAAACACGACGCCAAACAAATAATAACCGCTCCGGCCGGCCTCGGAGGGGAGGGAGAAAGAACAGCCAGCGCGCGCCGCATTACGGAGGGACGTAAAAAGAACAGCGACTTGCGCGAACCGGTACGGGTAGGGAGAAATATTCGCCCGCCGCACTACAGGGGTACAAAAAAGAACAGCCGCTGTCTCAGCCAATGGGAATCCAGGAAACGGGGTCGATAGGAGAAACGCCAAAACAAGGCGCCAAACCCGTATACTCTTTTCAATGTGGTCTTGGAAGCGGTAAGGGTAAGCCAACAGCCTAGTCACGCCCTCATACTTTATGTTAACTCCCCACTGCGCTTTTCATATGAATTTTGTAAGAGACAATCTGATTGGTCTAAATGTCAACCTTGGGTAGTATACGGCAACCTTGGGTAGTATACGGCAACCTTGGGTAGTATCCATAAGTTACTCCACCCCCCAGAACGTGGTGTAAGCATAGAGTGTACAGCCATAGGTATATAGGAATAAAGTATTCCAACGTGGTCACGCCAACCTCTGTCATGGTAAGGGAACAACTAAGCCGATATAATAAGGCATTGAGTATGTGATAATACTTAAATGGAATAACCCTGACGCTATGGCTTACATTATGATCTGCTTCACCCGTCAAAGTAGTTTATGTCTGCCATAACATCAAGATAACCCAGTTTTTATAGTCCAGCTGCATATGGCACTGGAATCAAATGAATAATCTTCCATAGGTTGCATCAGAGTGATATTTCTACATTCACCTATTCTTAAGCATTGCATAATGCTAATCTATTCTGTCTGCTTTCAACTTCTTTTTTTTCTGAATCTATTTCCTTTTCCTCAACTTTGGCTCTCGTTGTTTCACATATAAAAATTCATACAAGCGCTTCTCATTTTTATTCTTGCATTGTTCCTACAATATCCATTCTCCCAAACCCTTCTTTCTCGACTTTATCTCTACTCGAGATCCCTTCTAGTTAATTTCTCATTCTCATCCCTGCTTACTCTCTCTTCTGTTCTATTTTTGTCTTCGCCTTTCTGCATGGATCGATTAGGCTGTCTCTGTAGATTGAAGAACAGGAAATGAGAGGTGCGGAGGGAGGACAGAGCTCAACGCTGGGTGCCTCAGTTCCAAGCAGCCAGCCTCAGCCCAAAGCTGTCGCCCTGTCTTCTCCAAACACTGCTCTATGCTGGCCTTTATCCCTGCCCTCAGTCAGAATCTGAAAGCCATCTCTGGCCGCGCACTCTAACCGGCTCCATAGGCGAGCCCTCTATCGCTTTCAAAGAGACTCACGACCCTTTGAAATGTAATATCTAGCTGTGGTTGCAGAATATCACTGCCAACTAGGCCCGCCCGCTCCATTTCGTGATTGAGCTACCACCAACATTAAAGTCCATATTACTACATTCTACTCAATCATTTAACCATTTACGGACAGGGGAGTATAACGGGACACTGTTTTCACCAAATATTGTTAAGTCATATTCCAATAATTTGGTAAAGATAGAATGAAGATATGTGATAGTGAAATCTGAAAATATACTGTAAAAGTGAATTACATTGTATAAATACATATGGTGCCGTTCTATTGCGGAGGAGAATGGACAGTCTACCTCCCTATTTTTAAGATTACTTGTTCCACCCGTCGTGAGCTGGTTAACCTTTTCGCAACGATTCGTTGTGTGGTAGAGCAAGAGAGGATACTACCGTGGTCATTCAGGCAATGCGACGTAGTCATTTTAGATACCGTACCCATAATATGCTTGGTTGTAAATACATTAACATTTCCAGCTTCAACAGTGTGATCGCACACTTGATCCAATTTTGGACAGATATCAATGATTCCTCTAGCACTTAGGCATAGCGCGGAATAAAACGCCTTTCAATAGCCTATATCCATCCGGGCAAACCTTACGTATGTTTCCGGCTGTCTGTAAGGTGAAACCTACAGAAATGGTACATTTTGGATGCTCGCTAATAGGAGTTGAATGAGTGATGTACATATCATAATCTATCTTAATTGATGTTTTTCTTTATTAGCCATAAAAGAAAAAAACCTTACACACACAAAACTTCTGCTTGGTATGTATTTAGTGATGTCTCTCTGTTTGAGTCAAGATTGTGACAACTACAAACTGCAATTATCTACTAAGTAGGACTATTTGTGTCTTTCACTGGGTCATTGTCGAAACTAAGAATGAGAGACAAGAGCACGTGGCCATTATGGGGTTATCTTTCTAATTATTGTTCTTTCCTCCAGGGACATGAATCAAACATAGGAATGTTGTGTTCGATTATATACACAGTAATGACTGATTTTGTATACGAATGGCCGCATATATTACTTTGTCAACTAGGAGGAGATTACAGCAACATGTACCCAAAACTAATCGGTCGTTATTGTATCTGTCATACAACATGATTAATGAATTTATCTCAACAAGAAGTTTACTGCAAGACATCTGTACTTCCGGATCACGCCATAATGCAACAGTTCGGAGATTCTGACATACCAGGAGCTCTGGTTAGCTGGTATCAGGTGCTCCATATATTTCCTATGGAGACTCCTTAATCGGTGGATAACAGAACGAGGTAACGTAAAATATTCAGTTATATGAAATGTGCTTAGATACAACTAAGCCAAATGTTTTCTAATTCATCTATAGTTATATTCCTATCCTATTTTGGTTTCGCTTTACATGACATGAATTATATCCCAAGAAAAGCCATGTTTCATCATCGATACGATAACTGCGTTCTCATCTTCGAGGGAATGTAAGAACAGAGATTGCATAAACTTATGAAAACATCTCACGTAAGAAACTCTTTGTTGAATATTATAGTCTGCTGAAGCTACGGCTGTCTTTTATTCTCGAATTTTACTACCCATCCTGAGATTGAACGGCAGCGTCTGAGTGGTTCCCTTTTTGCTATGTTGTTGACTCGAATTAGATTCCCCTTCCTCCTTTTAGTTCCACGGCATGTGGAAGCTGAATAATGTATAGCGAAGTGTGTTTTATCGTCTGTGTAGCTGTTATACGCTGAGAGGAACATGAAAGACCACAAACCAGGTGTTCAAACAACAAGTACAGCCCCCTCCCCACTCCCCCTCCTCCATTCCATCGACCAAAATCCCTCCCTTGTTTGCCTTATCTTCTCCCTTTTCCTACATTGTTCCACATCCTATTCTATCCTCCTAATTATAAATAGTTCTCCTTCTTCGGAATACCCCCTTACCTCATCTAAAGTTTGACCGATTTTAATCGTACTGAATACTTGTTTCTCCATTTCTCTGAATAATATGAATTTGTCTCTTTCCCTCCAGAACCTACCTCCACTGTTAGACTTCTCCAATAGGTATCTCTCCTCTTTATCCTCCATATGTTCTTGCCTTCATCGCATTCCTCCATTATTTCCATCCCTTTGTTTTCCCTCTCCATCAATCTCATCCCATCCCCTCAATCACATCTCTTGTCGTGTCCCCCCTCCCCCCCCCCCCCCAACCATCATATTACTCTTCAACGTTTTCACTTTTCTCCAATTCCCCAATATACTTATATGGTTACAATTAACGTATCAATAATGTCCTAATCATATCGCATTGGTAAACAAGGCAATCATCTCCAGGTCGTCCACCCTCTTCTTCACCGTCAGACTCTACCCATGGCATATGGTAAACAATATTGACAACCCATCCTGTTTGTCCATTAATTGTTCTTTATTTTCTCCGCCTAACTCCGCATACGCTTCAATGCGTAGAGAGGAGGTACAACAAGATGACAGCTCGAATAATCACCCTCTTCACAGCGCTCATTGTCTGGGGGAGAATTTGATTAACAGTAATTAAGAATCTTAATTAAATTTACTCCGCCTTGAATTCCACGAAGTACTCGACTTTATTTCATCCAACTTAAAATGTCGTTCATAAACTATTTCTAAAATCATCTACTGCAAGAGTTGAGATTAACGTAATGCCCTGGGTCGGCTGATAATAATTAATGAGATTTTATCAATACGAGTTCTTGCCAAATACACAAACTTCGGTGATTGAGTTAATCTATATGAGGTGCATCGAATGTAATTGCCAAAATCACAAGCCCATCTGAGTAAGGTACTTGTGTTACTCTTTCTGTAGTTTCCTTAATTCGTGCCCAAAGCCTTTGATTAAGGAGAGTTGCTCTGAGCTTGCCTGTTGGAGCGTTGTCTGGGGTTGCGGGGAGTTGCTCTTCTCACGCTAGTTAAGAAAAAACATGGGATTCTATGAGTCGAGGCCATGACGGGAGCCTTCACCTCAGGAAATTCACACAATAAATCCTAGACCTGTCTTATACTTGATGTCATGTGCTGCTCCCTATCTTCTCAGGGTCTGGCGTTTTTACTAATATCGCCTTTTACAGCGCTTTACGGCTTAGTTCCTACCCTCTCCATCTTTTGCAATATCATGTAGGGCAATGCTTTCCTGGCCTTTCCTGTTCCCAACCCACACCCTATCTTACTAGCCTGCACCTTACCATTATGGCCTCCCCGTACAATATTTTTCATTTTTCATATTTGTGTCTTGTATCACCCCATTGAGTTCTACCCAGCCGGCCTTGTCCTGTCCATCTCAATGAACATAACTTGGACAATGTGTTGTGCTCTCTAGCTCGTTGCTGACAAAAGCTTTATGTCGAGAATTGCTCCCCACCAAAGGCAAGCTGTTAAACACAGGACTTCAAACAGGCTACATCCTCGAGCTACTTATGATGTATCCAGTGTTTGCTTTAAGTGTCTCCGGTGCTAACTGTGTACCTTCTAAGATTACCTTTTGTCCTGTCAGCGCTCAATACATATTTACTTCACTTCTATTCCTGTTAATTTTAGTGTTACCTTTATAACATTTCGTGATAACTCTGAGGCGGGAAACATTGTGTTAGCCTTAAACTTGAAGACATTTATTTAACTGCTTAAATGATGACCCTCATCCAGCAGATGTTAACTTGAGAACCTGAAACGTTCAACACTGTGTGTACCTTTTTATCGTTGTTTCCTGTGACATATAACATTGTAAGAGGATCCTAGGGATGATAATGCATGACAATATAGTAACCAAAACTCAGGCGGAATACTTAATGATATGTCGTTACGAGTACCACACTCTTCCATTAGAAATGTATATAAATTTGGCTCAGTTTATCAGCGAACATTCTTCCCCATGTATAGTGTTGCAGTAGCCGCTCATTGTAGAACAGCCTAATTTGAGACCCTCACTATTTCGGGAACCTACCCCCGAGGTCTAAAACATCCATTCGTATCCTTGGAGACTTCAGGCGTTTTAGAGTTTCTCTCATGTAGATAGAAAGCGGCCCAGCCCTCGTGACAATTTTTGTCCTTCTCAGCAGCGGCGCTGTGGCGTGCCTGTGAAGTGCAGCCTGTGTCCGACGAATGTCGCTGCAGTAGCAAACATAGTTATCGTCTCTATAGCCAAGCGACAGGTTCCTATGCTAGGCGTTTGCTCCCACAGGTTCCACGTAAAAACAGTCTCCAGCTTCCTCTCTGTGCAATAAGGGAGTAACATCATGCCTTCTCTATCTACAAAGCTGTCAGGCTGCTTATCTGTTCTTTGACATATCAGTGAATCTGTCTGAGTGTAGGTCAGTCAGTAAACCTTTCCTAGCTATGTCTCTCAGTTCCTCTATCCATCTCTAAACTTGGATTCAAGTAATGACCGTTTGCGATGCTTAGGCTGTCAGTTTGATGTTCTCGCACTCTCTCCGGTCGTATTTATACAAATAAAGTCATTCAATCTGTCAGTCGGGCTGTTAGTTAGTCAGCTAATCACTAACTGCGTCAGCTAGTGTGGCCGTATGGCTATCTATGCTCGTTGGTATCAGTTAGTAAACTTCTCTGATTCTCGATTAGATGCTTAAGCTGCTACTGAGTCAAGTGTGTCAGATTAAAACCAGGTATTTCAGCCACACTGTAAAGATGTCATTAGGCTAGTCTGTTATTACATGGTTTTGTAGACATGCCAGCTTATTAGCCGGTCTGGCAATTTATCAGTCTGGCGGACTACTCTCTATCTTTTAAGATAGATAACATTCATTAGTTTGCCACATAGTACTTCCAGTATTTGCCACCCTCTATCTTCCCCTTGTACTTGCTGTACCTCATTATGTATCTTGTTGCCTGCCACCTGAGTGCAGTCGATGCAATCATATTCTCATCTTCCATCCCACACAATTCATCTTCCCTTCCTCTATTTCCTATACATCCTTAGCAATCTCCTCAGCCATGCTACTGTTCCCAAATCCCTTACCTTCTCATCATCACTGACCATCTCCATCCCCCATCCTTTCTCCTGCTTGTACTCGCATCCTATACCCGTGTTCCATGTCGCCCATCACCCATCCTGTATCCTCTGCTCAACCTCTCCCTATCTTACGTCCCTGCACCTCGTCCTCCAACGCCGGTTCCACCTCAGCCCCTTTCCCCACGGTCCCGCGAGCCTGTTCCGGGCCCGTGAGTGAGGGCGCTGATTCCCATCTAAAAGCGCGAGCTGTGGGTATGTTGGGGGGGGCACGGCATGGGCAAGACTGTGCCCGTTTTTGTACAACTGATAAGACGCCGGGGGCTTTTTTCGTCAGAGGGGAACGATCGGAGTCCGGGCTCTTCCCACAGTTAAATGCAGGCTCAGGGACAGCTTCAGTCTCATGGCCTCACAGTCTCCAAGCACCCTGTTCTAATAGCACATTAAGATTATATGTTGGTCCTTCAATTTTCAAATCTTTCTCTGGTTTGCCATTTCTCCAAATGTGATATGAATTTTACTGCAATGATAAAAGTTTGAGAAGAACAAAATGTTTGTTTAAGAATTGCCAGTTCCTTTATATCAATATCTAAAAATAAACAGCAACATTTATAAATTTCTTTGGTTGTGGACCGTAAAACCATTAGGCGATCAAGTAGTAGTAGGCATTTTATGTATGAACGACTGAATTTAGTAATGGGACATATGCAGAACACAGTGTTTTGGGGCAAGAAAAGATGGTATACCAAAAGCACTATAAAAGCCAAGAAGTAATTTGGTCCTGTAGTGACTTGATTAAAGAGAGGATTATCCTCTGACGGGTGATGCGATTACCTATTCTCATGTGCTGCCTGGACGATTGGATTGGGGTCGAGAGACGTGGCCTGCTATTTCTATGTCATCCCTTCTCCATTTCCTCAACTTACCGTACAGTCCCTCAGTGGACTGAACTACGATTAACCTCCTGCACCCTTTCCTCTGATGTTCTAAGAATTTATACATGTTCATTCTATAAGTTTAAAATGCATCACCAACTTTGATGTGGAAATTTTGGGTCGTATTAGACTGTTAAGAATCTCCCTCGTATATTGGAATTTTATTTGACCAATCCAAGTTGTAAATGAAGATGGAATTGAATTTTGATTTAGGGTCATCACTAGATGATCTAGATAATAGCTTAGCAAACGTTGTTTGGGAGATTCCGTTAGTTATTCAGATTTATAATTCTTGTGTGTTTCATATGTTGCAGTGTGTAGGGCGACCTCTACATGATGAGGCAGCGTAGCATTTATTGAGGCTTATATTGAGAGAAAGTCTTTATTGTGATAGCGGATAAAAAATTTAAACAATGCAGCAGGAACCCAATGGTAATTTGCATGTCAAGTTTTATTGGATGCAAAGATTTATGAAATGTTAACGCTATGCGGACGAGTAGGTTGGTGGGGAGTAGTAGCTACAAGGGCAAGGATGCCACTAGGCAGTATATTTCTGGAGGGTAAGAATGCAAGGCATTCACTTAAGTTTCCCTTGGAACGTGACCATCTTCACCATCGCCAAAATCAAATTTTAAATATCAACATATTGATTTTCACACATATTTTTGGATATCTTATATAACCTTTCCTGTGTTTATGGAAAAATGCTTGAATTTATCATGTATGAATGTAAGCATTTTCACCCCCTGCGTACATGATACATGTAGGCATTGTCGTCCATCACTTACATGCTGTAGGCATTTTCACCCTCAATGGGCTAAAAGTAAAAAGTGCACTAAATTGAATTGATCCAGTATTCTGTAGTGTTTGTGTGTACTCATGACCAACAATGGCCAAGCCTGATATCCCCACCTACCTATTTGAGATTTTTTCACATTTATTTCCCTCGTCTACGTCTAGATTACTCTTAGCGTTTGCAAATATCCCTGAACAGGTTAAGTTACAAGTGAAAAACACCCCTTACTGTCCAGAGGAGATCCAATCAACCACGAATGCTTCCTGACAAGACCGGATAGGTTCAGTAAATAGCTGTCCTAGGTTACTGGCAAACAGAGCAGCTCCGGAGACCTCAATGTAAAGTGGGTGAGCCTCTTTGGGCATTGCAAACCAACTCAGTCCGAAATGCTGAAATATAGTTCACTGAATGTCTTTGGGCTAGCCCCGAACTGCTCTGATCAGATAGAATGAGCTTGTGGGTTGAGGTGCATTACAACCGAGCAGCTCACAGCACAAGCCTCAGGTCACGGCCCCGGGAAAATCTCAGTCCCCAACAAGATTGGACTGGTGGAGCAGAGAATTGATGTGCGGACTGACAAGCCTGGAATTCTGATCTTGGCTGCGGGTAGCTTCTGCCTGCGCCATCAATGGTCAATCAGGACAGAAGGTAGTCTAACAATACTAAGATGCTAACAGTGTCTCACACACTGTAACAATTTCCAGAACTCTCCATAATCACACAAACAAGACTCATGATTCTCCATATATCTGTGGCAAGAATGTCTCCATATATCTGTGGCGAGAATGGGGCCGAAGATGATGTTGTATCTTTCTCGTAAATCACATGTCCCTACAAGTTAAACTCCTAAACATCTACAAGCACATATATCACACATATCCAAGTGTGGATTTCCTCTACCTAGACTCGGGATAGTATTTTAGTGATAATTATACATATTTCACACTAACAGACTGAAATACAAATGGAAGATACTTTTCTGCAATTAAATTGCATTTGGGGAATATTCGAAATCACTAATTCCTCTAGCAGTCTGTTCATATTCATTTCAGAATGGTAAATTTAGGACTCGATTTCGCAGAGCAAGAGGTTTTCACTAATACCCCAATCAATAACTCCAAAATGTGTGTCCAAGAAACGATAATTACAATGGGTTCCATGAGGAAACACACAGACAAGCCCATGACTAACTCTGAAAGTATGGGCGCCACTGTCTTTGCTGAAAGAAGTGGGAGTTCTCATGAATACAGCAGAGAATGGTCGCGGCTCACGCTAATGACTTGGCGACTCAGGGAGCAGCTCAGTCGGCGATCCACTTCGCTGGTGAAGTGTGATATGCAAGGAGCTGCTCTGTGACTGCTGGTTTCACTACTACCATCTGTTTCAACACGTCGAACCCAACGATGCATGCTGAAGTAGGTTCGTGCGTGAATACTAATGTATAAAATGATATGTTCTTATGAAGGGTGTGAAATGAGAAAACACCAACATAACCGTGATTTCCGTTTGTCAATCACATATATTACATTGCACCATTGTGACTCTACATTGCAAACCGACAACTCCTACTAGCGCTAACAGGAACTTGTTAACTGTGAACTGATTGCGGTAAACGCAATGCATCCCAATGGTTCCGTACTTCAGGAGCAATGAAAGGAATGTCGATCTGCTCCTATCGACTCACCCCAGTCTGAGTGTGGGAGGGAACTGACGAATGCACGAGCATTAGAGGGCAGATGAAAAACATGGTCGTGTACAACTGTGAGAAGCATGGTGAAAATTATGAGATGTAGTGTATATAAGCCTCAGGTAAAGGAAGTCAATATAGTAAGGCAGAGGAAGCAGTTCTTAATAAGGCAGGAAAACAATGGCTGAATTGGAGATGATTACAAATTATCTGGTTATTTGGAAGATGATATCTACTCTATCCATCGGGGCATTCCTCAAGTGTGACGTCACAACCAACCAGCGACCATCTCCCTGACCACGCTAATCGAGTTCCACACACACTCTACAAAGAAACAGTGACTCTTTAATATGATACTAGTATCAAATTGCATCTCTTCATATATCATGATTTAGGCGCTGTCAAATTTCTACCATAAATGGTTATCATTTCAACTAAAAATATAAAAAGGCATATTTCTCTCCAATTCACTCGTTTCTTAGAAACAGTATAAATGGTCGCTCTGGCAGTTATGAGTAGACTGATATAGGCGTATGGTAGCATAAGGCAGTAAAGTCGTGTGAGCATTAGATGATATAAGCTTAATAGTGTATCAAATACGCTAGTTCATATTTTCCAGCACAGCACAAATACTTGAGGACTGCTAAGATGGGGTGCAATTACAATTATACAAATAAAATGTCATGTAAGTGATACCTGTCATTCAAATAAATGCATGTCTAGACAGATGTAACTTATCATCTAAGTGTTAACTATGACAGGATTTCTATCACACAAAAATGCTTAAATTATCCGATCACAACTAATGGTGCGATCAATACAATTTGTTTTAGATTTAGCCTGTGCAATTTGTATTTGATTGCTTATTGGTTTATGTCTGGAGTAATGTAGTCAGTCGATTTCACCGGATAGTTATGAATAGGAAAACCAATTAGGATTTAGATCCGTATATATTTGCATTTGCTGTGGAGTATAATACATCGAAGAAGGAGTTAGAATATAGAAGAAAAAAGAGAAAACATAATGATGTTTCGATACACCTAGATAGATTACGCCTTATATGTGAGGGGTAATAGGAATAGATCCTATGATCGCTTTCCTGGCAGATCTACTTACATGTATACATAGAGCCACTGTTGTAATCTCATCTGGTATGAAGCGCCAGGTACTGTAGTCATCTTATATGCGTTTACCTCTTGGATGCCGCATAAACGGATGAAATCAAGCAATAGAATGCTGTTGAGAATTTTCCATGACTGACAGAACGCCTTAGACATGTGATGGCACATAGTAAGAAAATGAGTCTCGCAGAGATAAAAGATGTTAAGTTTTAATACAAACTTTACAAATATACTGTTCTACAGTCTGCTTCCCATTTGATGTTCAATTCTCTTTATTGACGATACATTCAGCATGATGTCTTGGGAGGCACAATGAGATGCACAATATGATCATTGTATCATCTCTTAAAAGGGTCATAGCCGCAATGCTAAATTGTATAGTGACTAAAGGCACTGTATGTTTTCGAATTCCGATACTTATATAGGACGTCCTGGCCATGCTGTACAAGTCACAGAAAGAGATGGTAAATTATCATCGAGTTCTGTGACTTGTACAACCTTGGTAGGACATTATATATTTACTTTATACCCGAAATTTAAAATAATTCATTCATTTCATTTAGCTTAACAACCAATATTTTAATAAACGTGTATGGGAAGGTAGTCCGTTTTTTCCTGAACGGACCAGTGGTCTGTACAGTATTTTTACGTTATATGGTGAAACGGTGCGTATTTACAGTATATACGGTATGGCTATATAGTAATGTGGAAATATGTTACAGTGAATACCTGGAAATGGAAAGCTCACAATATAGTAGTCGGTCTCAGTCCCACTTTTTCGGTTTCCCATGTACGAGGAGTGGTTTTAAAACAGAGGGATTGAGTCGTTATACTCGTTGCTACGCATTTTCATAACTACTAATGCTGAAAATAAGATCGAAGCCTAGGTTTTGCATAAATTTCTAACTACGTATTTGACAACTGTTATTGATATCTGATAATGTCAAGGGAAGGAGATTTATCAAACGTCTGACACGAGAAACGGTTACTTGGTATTTGTGTTGGAGGTATATCGCCTCGAGATACATTCCACTACGTTACACCCTACGTTTAACTTCAGCATAACGATGCATTTATCTCTCTATAGCACCCCTTATTAACATCCCTATCTTGACCCTTATCAGTTTTTACCTTTGCAGTCATGGGAAAATGTCTGCCCTGCATTGCCCAGGGCAATACATAAAAAGATGATCTATAACAAAAACTACGTCCCAGAAGTAGACTGTACCGAGCGAATGCTGTGGAATGAGACTGAAGTAAACTTTCAGACCATGGCGCCAGTAATAAGTAACTAGGAGCAAATAGTATGTTTATCATTGATGAATGAGGAAACAAATTTGAATGAATAACAATAAAAGGTTTGGGTTACATTCAGTCTATGGATAATTTTCTGTAACCCACTTGCACCCATTCAACTTGCCGTTTCTGCAACCGCCTGAGTCCATGGGGGACCGGGGACCTGCCTAGCATGCACCGCGGCCGTTTCTGGATCATATATAATTTACGCTTGTAACGCGAAACTAGTTCAAGAACTGCATTATCTGACAAAGCAAAATAAAGCTTACTTACTGATTATAGGTCAAAAAAGGTCAGAATCGTATTTCCCAGTATTGAATTAGTCTAACCAATGACACAAATCATTTAGATAATGATACTTTATGTTCCTATCGGAGGGTTAAACTTTACCTGTCAGAACAACAACAAAGCACATGGACCAATGTTTACATTATGAACATGTTAATATGAGAAGACGAATCCTTCCCACGATGTAATTAACCATCCCAGTCTGAAAAGCAAGTCATTTTGAGTGGGAAAAACGTGAAGAACTCCAAAGGCCTCCAATGGAAATTGTCAATGAAATCCATCTTAAAAGAGGTATGAGAGGCGTGCAGTGGCGGTAGGGAGGTATTAGGAGGGGGAGGTAGGACATAGGGACCGAGGCCAATCGATGTGCCCTGACCCATTGGGTAGGTTAGATGTTGACTGCAAGGCCCCAGGTATGTAACTGGCGCCGGTGCGGACGTGTTTGATAATATGGTCGGTGTGCAGTGCATACTGTGAAGGTCCGTGCCACCCCTTCGCACTGGCCTGAGTCTAGGATCCAATCAAATCAAGCACGAGTGGGTCAATGAGGTATTTCGGTCTCTAGTGATTGGTCATGGTCAGCTGGGCATGCCTCTGAGACCTTGGCACCCTGATCCTTTCCTACTATCCAAGTCAGTAGCATGCAGATAATGAAGGGATAATTTTCTAGAAGTGTGTATGTGACCACTCTAACATTTAGGCAATGTATTTAGTATGTGCAAGCATGCTCTCTCCTAGCAGAGATCCAGCGCTTTACTTCCTGCGGCCATTTGTATCTCTGCCCCAACCCAGAGGAGGTAAGAAGCGCAGCGCCCCCTATTGTTTTGAGGGATAATTCAGAACCAAAACAAAGCACCACGAATGCTCTGACAGGCTGCTATGTAACTCACACAGAATCAGTTATACAGACGTTTTAGAGTGTTTCTAGATGAGGATTCGCCACCAAAAGGTCCATATTACTTTGTTTTATTGCTCTAATGCTTGTTTTAGGAGTGTCATTATTTAAAAATTATGTAAATCGACCTGGACTTAAATGACAGCTGATGCAGATTCCTATACGAAAATATTGCAAAAATGGGCTAATTAAGAACAGCTACTACATACAAACTGTTAGAGCTCTATCAAAAATCTTTTCAGATATTGATAGAGTGGCATCTAATGTATTCCAAACCACAATAGAGCTCAATAGAGCTCCACGTTTTATGGTTGTTTTGTGTTGTGGAATAAAGCCTTATTTCTCACAAATTCCAATGTTCAAACTACGACAGGAAATATTAACCATAGCACAGGTATATGATATGTGTATCACTAAATAGGCCCATGTCTTAGGTTTCTAACAATGTTTTGTTTATCAAAATCGGACTATTATTCATGACACAAGAGCTATTAGCATTTTGCATGTTTTGGTTTGGGCTCTTCTCAGAGTACACTGGCCACCCGAGCTAGACTACGTTAGCTCTGGTCACGTTAAATTGTCTGGGGCCTTGACATGGCGTGGTAGCGGGTAGGCTGGTTGGAGAATGTATTCAATTCTCACTCTTGAAACCATTTTTCCATGTTTATATTTCCTTTTGTGTGTATTTTTAATCAAGTAAGCATAAATGTAGACTCTATTATCAATTTTGTCAACTATGAATATTTGATTATGAGTATCTCAGCTCTAAGAATCCAAAAATATAGGAAGCTACTTGGTTTGAGAGTGAGAATCCGTGGACACGTCCATGGGTTAACGTTACCAACCTCTTAGTTGGAACGTAGTGTAGACAGAGGTGGTGGCCAATCTATTCTCAGAGCTCCTTAGTGGCGCTGTGAGGCAGCCGCGATCGTATACATATATATATGAACCAAGTCGCTATAGGGGGCGCTGCGCTTCACACCTCCTCTGGCTCCAACCTGCCTGTTTGGGATCAAATCTGATCCATCCACCAGGTTTTAAAATATCCTAAATTCTGAGGGCTTTTGGAGGTATTATGTGTTCTACTTGTAAATAGAGATGACAAATTGATGTGGTAAATAAAATACTCTCATTTCTTTTATTTCTATGTCAAACCAGACACAGTATCTGGGATTACTTTCTACAGTGGAAAGCACCTCATGTGTTACAGGGTTTTGTTTTGTCAATGCTGCTTTGAAGGGGCAGTCTAATCAACTGTGGATTCCCATTATAAAATAGTTCAAGTCTGAAAAGAAACAGCTGGATTGTCTGTGAAGCTCCTTTAACAGTTCCCATATTTCCATACGCATGATATGTGAGTTGTTTGACTTGAATAACTTTTGACAGTTGCCTTGTTTTTTATCTGAAATGTTCGCTGGTCTCCCCTATCTTTAGTGGATACCCAGGGAACCAGCTTTGGGTTGACTTTGTTTGAATCTTGAATCTTGTTTGAATCTCTACATAATTCACGCGGCTTCGCCTTGTGAATTACTACGGGATTCAAACTCGACGGGATACGAGCTCAGACCCTAAACTCTCATAGGTTTCCTCTATAACACTTGATAAAGAAGTAAAATCTGTTTTAAAGAGAGATTCACAGGCTCAAAGTAATATTTATGTGGCAGGGGTGAATTAAATAAATCAGAACTCGACCTGCTGACTAATGCCCAAAGGGCATCTATATAAAGTACTGTGGGGGGCAGGGGTTCAAACATTTTGGAAATTTTACGTTTGCCCCTTCTTTGTTCCATTGCGTACAAGATCAAGAGGGGGTGGGGTGTCAAAGATTTTGGAAATCTTGTGTTCATATTTTATGGATACCTCCCCCCCCCCCCCCTCACCATAAGTATAGGTTTAGTTGGTGGGTTTATCCTTAGTGATAGGTGGTTTTAGCAAACGAGCGTTGTCTCGTCTCCAATGTGTACACCTCCGTGGGCGCGGTGTATGTTTGCTCTGACCAGATAGAAATGCTGTACATACGGGAGGAGGTTCAATAATGCTATGCCATACAGGGATGATCCCCTGACTCTCTGAGTACACACGACTCTCTGTGTATTCAAGCAGTAGCGTTACATCCTCCACACAAAGAGCCAGGCACTGTTAGCAGACCTCGAGCCCAGCACCTGATACTGACTCCCCGAGACCGCCTCCTGTATGCTGCACCTCAGCCTATGAGAGCCTCAACTGGTCTTCCAAAGTCAGTCCTACCCACGCTATTCCGATCTATCTCACACTCTTTTATCCCGTTTTTATATTATTACCTGAATTACCCTTACCCCCACCCACCCACTGTCTGTCTCAATCTCTTTCTTTTTTTTCATTCCTTTACTGATCACATTTTCAACAAAGGTAATACATCTTGGTTCACTTGATTCACAAAATTTCTTACATATGATCTTAAAGAGGCTTTAGATCTCAGTCAGACATGACTGATTTTAATGATCCAGAATACCAATTGTACATAACAAGAATTATAGAATCTGCTATGAAATAACCCCTAGTCTGCTTCACCATTTTCTCATATGCAGAGAGCTTCATTCAACCCCCCTGATTCAACCCAGCAATTGCCAACCTACTTCACTCTAAAATAGCGTCACCCTGGCTTCCCCAATACGTTTTCTCCTCACTGCCTCAGTACTCCACTACTAATGAAAATTCACTCTGTCTGTCCTGCCACTCTATCCTGCACCACCGTGTCCGGTCCCCCTTTTCTACCAAGCTCTGCCCTTTCTCACCTGGCCTTCTCTCTCCTGCCCATCTGCAGTCACACAAAGCATCTCGCCGTCAGTCTTCTTTGGGTTTGTTCCGCCCGCTGCAGAACACCCAACCTCGCCAGCCAACCCCACTCGCCTGCCGCTGTCTGGCAGGGGCATCTTTAGAGGCCGTCAGCGGAATATGACACCATGCATGAAATGGTCGGTAATGGAGGAAATGGAAATGTCATTTCTACCAGATGCATTGCGCGATGGACGCGCACACTGACAAAACCACGAGGCACGTCCAGATAGCTCTACCAAACATGAATAAAGAAGCACGGGCGGCCAAATATCTGTAGAGAGGAGATTGATAGCACATATAATAGGGTTACTCATCACGCCGGTCTTCAACAGACTGAGCTGCGTCAAGGTACCAGACGAAACGTCTCCCGAAAGACTTGGAAAAAGGGAGAATTTCTGATTGCGAAATTAATTCTTTAAAACCTCATGACTAGCCTTCATTGCGGAAAACACATGCAAGCCCATTTCATAATAATTGGCAACTTCTATGGACAGGTCTATTACACTGGGGAAACAGGTTGTTATCGGCAAATGACACGCCTTCTTAAATCAGCTTGTTAGCATTTCCAATTCCTGTCAGTGAGTCCGAGCATCGATGTTTTGGGCCTTACGTCAAGGCCCACAAAGTATTGGCGTTATTACTCTCTGATTATGAACCACTGACGTGATTTTCATAATAGTGTAAGGGGTGTGACAGGTGACAGGGTGTGAGTTTTCCTCAACGAAAATGACCCCCCCCCCCCCCTTGTTAATACCTTAAAATGAGATGCCCCTTCCCCAGGCAAATACCTCAAATGAACTGCCCCCCCCCCCCCCCTGTGATATCCACCACCCCCAACTCCCTTGTACGTTTTATTAGATCAATAACTACGGTTTTCTACGATACCGATCAAAGACTTCAAATAGATCCGCATATATGCGAGATTTCATAGTAATATCTCCCACCGATAATTTAGTGTCACATAAGATAAAAATCAGGTGAAATGTGAAACAATTGGTCACCTACAAGCCGTTTCGTGTTGACATTTCCGGAAGCCGCTGCGTCTCGCTTGGTTTGTCTCTGGCTTTACTAAAGTAGAGGTTCCCCTTAATTATCGCAGAAACTGCTACAGGGCCTGCAAGTGTTTTTATGTGGTCCAAAGTTTTGAATATCATTGATTCTGATACCAGATATAACAACATTGAAAGACTATGCGTTTTGAGCAAGATAGTCCAGAAAAGGACAAATATCAAGTTTTCAAAATAAGGATTCACACTATCTTCACAATTATTCAACAACTTGATTCATATATTTGTCAAACAGTTGTTGACCACACTGGCATTTAGAGCTTGGGCTTACAAATCAGCATAACGCGTAACGACGGATCATATCTAGGAGACTTCTAATGACTATAATAATCCCCACACACCGCGCAAACATCCACCGGACAAATATCCATTCACCAGCATTACTTCTTCGTCTCAATATTTACATTTCAATCCGAATTCCTTCTCACCAACCATACCCTGTAAGGCAATCGAATCACTTCATATCTTTGCATCATATGAAAGCCAACTCCAATACATTCTTACCACAACAAACGTACTTAAAGGCTATACAGGGTTTTTGACACACAGTTATTGCTTAATACAATTCAGAATATTTAATACCATAGAGGGGCCAGCAATAAGTTACATGCGCTGCGAGAGGGTGTGGGAGTAGGAAGCTTAGGATATGTTGCGTATATCCCTTCTTTATTCTATCACTCTATTCAGGTTTTGTAGAGATGTGGGGTCAGATTTCTCGGAAATCTTGTGTAAGTAATTTACCTATGGCAACATACATGTATGTATATTATTGTTTTTTAAACATTGATACACCATATCATCAAGCTCATTTGCATTGTCTCTTTTGATATAAACATAAGTCATACGAAAGCATGTTTGGAGATATGTCTCCACAGCTAACACACACTTAACATGGTGTTAGGGGGCGGAATAGAATAAAGATGGGACCACTACTTTTGGAAAGGGAAAACTGAATTCAAATCCTTCTGGGTTAGATTTACTGATGACGGCCAAGCGTGGGCAACTTACATTCATCATATTTTGTTCAAAGGGCGTTCATTCCGTGTCTGCTCTAAAAATGTCAACGTCAACAATCATTCTCCTTCCTTCCTTCCTCCAACACAGAGTGGAAAATATAAAATCATGTCAAGCAAAGGGCACTTGTCTGAAGACGACTAAGGGAAGATGTGTTTTCTTCGCCTAAAGAGAAGTCCGCCACATGTTGTAGTGATTCCATCTCTCAATGGAACAAAAACGGTGCCAGATACAAACACAGTTATCGGAAGCAGTCAAGACGTTCCTCAATTTCAAAGTGAAAAATCGTTAAACGAAAAGGGTTCCGTGCCTTGAATCATCTTTCACCATCCATGTGTCAGTCTCAAATGTCTTTTTTCTCATTTTGCTTAATCTTTATTTCAAAGAAAATAGGACTGAATTCAAATATTCCCGGGAATGAAGCCAGAAATTCTTTTGTGGTTATTTTATCATTCATTGGTCAATATTCTCATAGTCTGTCGTGCTGGACTTGATTTAAAGCAGTGTTTGTTATACACAATTAATCCCGGTTCATATTTCCTAAATTTAAATCAGCACAGAGTGGGCTGTAGATGGAAACGTGACAAAATGACTGGAGTGGGCTGTTTGGTTCTGTATCTCCTTACAAGCAGGGAAATCACGTAACAGAACCATTTAATCGTGCTGGCAATAACAGGATTCCCAATCTGGGAAATGCCTAACAAAGGCCAGTGCTCAATCTCATTACTGCTTGGCGACTATCGCTTTGTCTACTGGAAACCCTATACGGTATCGCTTTATATGACCTGAGCATCCTCAGATCTCGGTGTAAACATGCTCGCAATTGGGTTATGATTGACATGTGTACACGTGCGTCCAATGTATTCCGTCTGCAAATATGCTCATGGCAGTATAGTGGGCTGCCTATTATAATTTACTAATTCAACTGATCAACCTTCAATATGACCGTCCATATTGCTATTTATGAAAGGAGGTAATTAGGCTGAGGTTATAGTTTGTGGCGTTCAATAAGATTATGGTGAGAAATTCCATGTATTCCTGGTCAATTCCTATCTTCAACCTGCTACGTAAATTTATCCTGTATTTAGTCCTTCTAAGCAAATACCCATTCAAATATTACGTGTAGATATTGCGATAACCTGTATTTCTATATACAGGTCTATGGGCGAACACTCTATGGTTACACCACGCTACAGAGGGTGCAATAACTTATGTTTACTACCCAGCTGACGTTTTCTACCCAAGGCTGACGTCTACTACCCAAGGTTGAGGTTCAAAACATAGAGTGTCAAATTTTTTCCAATGCTGATACCTAAGCGGGAGAGCAGACGAAAAGTCTTTTTCAAAATAGAGTGTCAAGTTACTCGGTAAGGTTGGATCTAGCTTCGCGGGTAATCAAATTATGCTATTTATCATTATTAAACTACATTTGAAGGTATATAGGAATAGGCAAACCAGATTTCCGGAGACAAAAAGGTTAGGAAAAATTACTGCCCGCAGCCAAGGCCTTGGGTAGTAATTTTTACAAGCCTTACCTCGTAACTTTGACTTTCTCTAACAGGAATAGAGGGAAACTATGTTCCGGTGGGAATAAGTCAAAGTTACGAGGTAAGGCTTGGAAAAAGTAATTTTTCCAAGCCTTACCGAGTAACTTTGACTTATTTTCACTGGTACGTGGTTTCCCTATTCCTATATACCTTCAAATGTCGGCTAATATCGATAAAAAACGAATGTCTCTGAACGTCAACCTGGGCAGTAAAGGTCAACCTGGGCAGTAACTTCAACCTGGGCAGTAAACAAAAGTTATTCCACCCCCAGCAGCGTTAAGTAATCATAGGTTGTTCGCTCATAGGTATATAGGAATATAGTTTCCCTATATTCCATAATCTGTGGTATGTGGCAGGTTTTTTCTTTGTTTTCCTATTTCATCATAAAGACAGTACAACTACCCTCAATTGGGCGTTCTTCCTTGAGTCATCTTATAACACATGTACATGTAATGAACAGGACAATACAGGATTTACAGGACAAAACATGACAAGACAAATTTGATGTTGCTCCTGGATCCGATGTCACCGCACACAGTAGTTTCTTCCACACCATATTATGTTAAGAATAGTGTTGCGCATTTGAATACATGTGTTAGCGCTAACGGGTTTTATAGGTGCGCCAAGCGTTGGTTGGAGAGGGAGAGGTAGAAGGAGAAGTGGCAGTCAGGGTCATATGACTCCATGCAGTTTCCATAGCGAGAAAGCCTCAGTGCTATTTAATGATAGCAGTAGTAACAGTGATAATGATGAAGGTAAATTAAGGATAAAGGCAAAGGTAGTGGGTTATGTGACGCCAGATTACCTTTTCAGGATAATTTTACCAAGCAATCTTAATTTGACTTTCAATGTCACTTTTTGTTTGAAGGTCTTGAATAGCTCGACTGAGTAAATTTCAGTAATTACTCCCGATATGTAATGGAGTGTTTATAACGCTCTTTGTTTGGTCTTTTCACCTGTATTATCGTCTGTTTCTTTCCTTCAAGCGTGTATTTCGTCCTTCATTGTTGTTAAACTACATTTTCCTGATCAGATTTCCACCAGTAAATCATCATTAAGACCTTACAAGTTAACGTATGATGCCCAATGCCCATAATAAGATCAGTACATTATCATATTAATGGCATGCGACAAGATGTCAATGCCCATAATAAGATCAGTACATTATCATATTTATCACATAAACCTAAGCATCCTTTTTACAACTCAGGTTACAGATCCCGGCACCAATACAGAACGAGTAAGGGTGAAGATTCACTACCGAAGGAAATAACCTTTGACTCGAAAATACCTTTGCGTGAGGGAGTAAGTCTGAGATGCCAGAATTTGAGTTGGGGCACCTCTCTCTAATACATCAAAATTTCATATACGCAAACGAAGGAGAATAACTGATAGATATCCTTATTTCCCATGAGACATATTTGAGGCCCTAGAGGTTGAAGGTGGGCATATCTCCAGGGACGACAGGTAGGTTCCACTGAAACTAGACCTACGAATCAGAACTATATTCACGTCAGACATGATAAACCCAGCGCTTGAGCTGAGGTCGCTAACACGGAAATACCCCAAGAGCGGCGCTGAAACTACACAGGAAATTGAAAGTAATTTTCATGAAAGGTGTTAATCGTGGCCACTTCCGGATGTAGATTGATCTGGCGTTCCCTTGCTGTGCCATCTAACATGCATCATAGTGTTATAGGATATGGGATCGACCTTTGTTAACTTTATATGACGATGACAATATCTAATGCATTGACGTTATCAATAAAAGTCATTTAGCACTTCAACCTTACAACATCAGTTTGTCTAGTTTCCCTAGAAATGATCGCTAAAGTAATCTGTTAAAGGGTAAACAGACATTGCACTACATCGATATTACCTAGAAATTATTTGATATTACCTGGACATAGTCTGAGGGTTCTCTTAGAAAACAGACTGTAGAGGTGTCCTTGAGTAGGTTTAAGGAAACCGCTGGATCAGGCGAATATTAGAGCTGCATATTGAAATATTTAGTAATCTTCAGCAGAAAGATCAGACCCATCAACTTTACCATGCCTTTTATATTTTTACTGAGTGTTTCTTTTTAAATAAATTTATCTTCAAGGTATGATTTTCTGTATCTTGTCAAATTCTAGTTGGTGATTGGTCTACAAATGGAAGCGAGTGTCTTCGAAATATCATTTTGCTTCCATAGCAGCAAAGAAATATTTTTCTGGTATCCTCCCATAAGGGTCTACTAATGTTAACCTAGGTTCTGAAGAGAAGAGAGAACGACTCAAATCTGTCTGTTTTATTAAGTTTTAATGATCTTTCAATTCAGTTTCAATATTTTTAGTGGCAATAGTGTGACGCAGTCTCTCACTTGCTCATCACTTTATGTTTTCACCACCCCGTGCATCTGAATCTGTATACACGCCCTTTAACTTAATACCACTCATATGATATAATATTTTCTCAGTCTGCTACATTTTCTGTATTCTAGTACCATAAAGCAGATCGTCACAGCCGAGAGAGGCAAAAATACTTGGTCAAGCCCGGATCATTTCAAACCTGTTGTAGCCCCCAATCTACATTCTGAAACTGGTTCTATAGCCCCGTTCAGTTTCTCCGAACACCAGAGCAATCAGTGGTTGTAATTAGCCAATCAGAATAGTCCTTACAAGGTGGGTCAGGCAGTCGCTGGCTGACGTGCACACCCACCTGGTGCCCTAGAAGCAAATTGAGCAACCTAAATTCACACCTTTAAAATGGATCAATCAGGTCACGGCCACGAACAGGAGCTAGGATGTTCTTATAGTCCCTTACATAAGTCTCAGGGATGATTTTTTGCATACATTTCCATAAAATACTCATCAGGAAAATACCCCCACTTGCTCATTACTATAGTTCCAACATCATGTCCCCTTTCCTGAGATATCTGTAGAATATTATTCAATCTAATATAAGAGAAACACATGTGTCTGATATTAGACCAAATTGTTTGCATGTACAGGGATTATCCTTTTTCATTCGTGATTCTATCACACTTCCTCTGGGTGAAATGGAATATGACTGCATATTAATGACTGCATGGAGGAATACTTAGTCGCCTAGTTTCTTAATTACATATCTATGTCTTTCATTGTTTTTATCCAGGAAATAGGTTTGATACAACTGCAGTCCAAAGACGTTCTTCCCAGCAGACGTAGTATATATAAGATCTCTAAGCCCCATGGATGCTCTCGAAGGAAAGTTCTCAGATGCACTTGACAAGTCAAGAAAAAAGAGTGACCGCTCTCAAGTGGACCCGGGTATAGGGGCCAAAGCCAGCTCAGCGTAATCAAATAAAGGGGAAGAAAATCAATTGTGACCAAGATTTGGTGAAACAAAATTTCTTCTCAAATTTCCAAAAATCATTACTACATGCTTGCTTTTGGTAATTCATGTAACTGCTTCGCCATTTTTAGAAATAGCATATTTCTGCCGTGTTTGGAAGCTCCTCCCTATTGTATTCATGCCCCCTTCTCACATAGTCGTATGTCTTTCTCAGAGGATGAGCTGCTAATCAAGATGGCTGACCTGAAGGCTCTCACACAGCCACGGACTGAGATGGTCCTTGTGGATAATAAAGTGGTTCTGAGCCAAAAATTGAGAAAAGGACATTAATGTAGACTGGTAGCAAATCTCTTTTCGCTGAAGCCTATGAAATAGAGATTCTTTAGTTGTTCATGGGGAATTTTATAAATCTTGACATATGTGACTATGATAAGGACAGGTGAAAAGAAGGAGAATATGTCCCTTTACGCCCATATCAGAGCCTATTTTTATTTAGTTTGCAAGGGGTGCTTAACTTGACGCTATCATTTTTCATTTTGTTGAAGTGCGACATATTTCGGTGCATTATGCTCTAGCAATCCATATCATTTTCGGAGAGGTTGAATTGGACAAATATTACACAACCAAAAACCCATGGTCGATATATTTTTAAACGAAATTAAGGCCTACTTCATCAATTGGGTGAAAGAATACTGGGAACTGAACAAAATGTTATATTTTTACTCTAAAAGACTGACTTCAAAAACAGTCTGTATGCATTAGTATATGTTCTTATATTTCATCCTCTGCATCTTCCGCATCATTGTTAAATGAAAGACATTCGTTCGACAGTTTAATAAAAAATGTAAATGAATCAAATTAACATTTCCGGGTGGTCAATTGTAAAGTATACTGAGAAAGATCCTCTAAATCCTCTATATGATAACACTCTGTTAACGTTATGGGGGTAAGAATTTAATTACAAGAAATTTAGACGCAGTAGACATGTAGCAAGCTGCATTTGTTACCGGCCACCCTTTTTAACAGTTCAACTGCGCTGTTAGTAGCCTCGTGAAAAACAGTCTGCTTATAAAACAGCTAAACAGCTACTTAGCTTGATGTATAAACTCTCTCAAGATGAACACATTCTAGATACAACGATACGCGAAACACGTAGCGACTATAGGGTCAACTTATTTGAGTATCCTTTAAGACAACCAGCTATAGGAAAAGCCCAGTTTACAGGGGAGCAGTTCTTCGGAAACATCTCAACCCGGCAACACAACTTTTCCTACGAAAACATCCTTCACGTATGCAATTAAAAATGACATAACCCTGATTGTCTAGCCAAACTGTTCAGTAAAGTCGCTGCCCGGCTGCATCGTGGTTCTACATTCGTAAGTACTACATTGATAATCATTTCGATATATTTGGTTGTCTTTATCACATCACTTTCCTCACCATCCCTCTACTTTGTTATATCCTAAACTGCAATCCATACGTGGGTGTCACCATTCATGGAAGATCTGTCCCATGACAGAATTTAATGATGCTTGAAATTAAAATAAATCTAATCTTGATATCAAAAGAAACACGTTAAAACAGAGACGGTTTCAGTTATTCGTGGGAGCTCCAAGTTTGTAGGTGACTTTCTAAGGAGACTGAGCGGCGTTTTAGACATAAAAGCGAATAACTATAAACAATTAGATGAACTGTGCGATTGAAAGGTCAATTAGAGCCCTGTTCTAAGACGTTTCAAGTCGCTGTAGCAACCTTAACAGACGATGTGGATCTGTGCAACCATGAGCCTGCCTACCCATATATACCAAACCACCCATCGACCTGCCAACCCATCAACCTGCCGGCCCATCAACCTGCCCACCCACTAATATGCCCACTCACTAAGATGCCCACCCATCAATATTTAACCCTTTAACTGCAGCATGATGCCTCCAGGCATTCCCCCAGCTATGGCAGAGTGAGGCCTTCAGGTATTCCCCTAGCTACAGCAACAAGATGCCAAAAGCATCTTAGAGGCGGCATTGATACTTTTATACAAAAATGATTGCTTGAATTCAAAGAAATTTTGACAAAGTATAAGGGGCATATTGGACGTCGATTTGGTATTACAAAATGTCATCAGTTACCAAAGTAAATTACTCAAATCGTATGACACATCACGTGACATTGCTATTTCCGAAATAAGGTTCCCACTGCAGGAGGCCTGTTCCTGCAAGTAATGCCGTGCTGTGTAACGCCGTGCAGGGGAATTGAGTGCTGCAGTGCTTGGTGGTTGGTGGTTGTGACTTTGATTCATGGTAATAAAATCTACACAAAACAAACTATCCTTGTCATGGTTTTCGATGCAACATTATTGCTGTAACGAATCTCTACAGGAAGTCTAGATTAAATCTTCCAAACACATCCTTGGATTAAACATTTGGAATCTAAATACTCCATAATGCTAAACACTTTATGCTAAGAGACTTACTGAAGGTAAAGACTTTGTATTTAAACATTTAATATCAATCACTTTATGTTTAAATTCTTCCAAGTTCTAAACGCTATGAATATAAACACTTGTCAAACACTTTAGGATTAATCACTTTTAAAATCAATCATTTCAATATCGATATTATGTTTTTTTCTTGCTAAGGTGCTGTTCTGTCTATGACAGATATTGTTTTGTTCCTTTTTTTTAACAATAAGCAGCTTTTATTTCTGGAGGTATAGATACCGTTTCTGGAGGTGTGGTTATACATCGAGATACTAAATATATCCATCGCTTATAACATTATTCATACTGCTGATAATAGTGTGATGTTATCTATGTTGAAACCTGTATTTGAATATAATAGAAAGAAAACTCTGGAATCTGGTTTTTGGCCTATGTATTTGTAATAGAGCTGATATCGTTGTGTAACGGAATTATTGGCAGTTGCGAGTGAAGCAGAGTTGACCCAATCAATAAATAGAGTGTTAGGCCTGGCGTCCACCTACTACGATAGAATCGTAGACCTCCCGATATGGCACCGATACAAAATGTCAAAATCGGTGCCATATCGGGAAGGTGCAAAATCGTAGACATATGTCTAGACAAGCCAATCCACCATGCGTTGTATGGATTTTTATCGGTGTCTAATCGCAGAAACGTGGTCAAATGCCACGATATCAGGTAACCTTCCGACGCGATTTAGATTTTTCATCGGGAGGTGCATCGTAGACCATATCGGTGCCATATCGTAGTAGGTGGACTTATCGGAAATATTCGGTTGCTTCATTAACGGATCCTTTGTCGTGCGATAATTGGCTAGTATAGCACCAGTATTCCTGTATTAAAAACAGCACCAGTATCAACATATATCTAGATGAATGCGGTCCTTTATTGATTCTATACCGTGACATGTGCTTTTTCCTTTTGATTAAAATCCCTTTTAACTTTTGGATCAAAGCTTTCATAAAAATGTGTATGATCCATCGAGGAACAATATCATATACATTTGCGAAATGTGATTTATCTAATGCTGAACAATATTTATCAAACTGTAGAATGTAAACCCTAGCATAAATAGAATTAAAAGAATCTGATATGCATAAGATTTTGTGCATACTTTAAAAAAATCTAAATAGGTATATACAAAATTTTAGGTCACTGAGATATCGGAAAACTTTACTATACATTTGATTACACAATACTCTGTGCTAACAGAGTAGTAAACGAAGAAGACATAAATATTACAGTACGTTCTACATTTAGAAAAGATAAAAGCAACACTATAATATAGGGTTGACACATAAGAGTTGGGGTTTTTTTTATGAAATAAATGTAAATGTATACAAACGTACACATCATTATTTGATGGAGGCTAAAATATTAAGTGTTGTAATTAGGTGAGAGTTTAAGCTAACAAAAAATCAACTATGTCTGGATATCACAGAGGAAGAAAGGTGATGCCACCACAAATTAACAGATATGCCTTGAGCAAAGAGGGCAGGGCCCTCGCCATAAGTATACGACTAGAAACAGGTGGAGACTGGCGGAAACTGAGTATGAGACGAGAGTATAAGAGGTGGCCAACACAGATGGCACAAGTTATGCTGTCTCCCCGCAAACGCCCATGGTTCAAGGGCTGAGATGTTCCAGCGAATACAAAACCAATTCCTGTGGACGATGCTTTTGATTTTATGGGAGAAATTGCTGTTGTATTGAGGCATAGTAGGTAATGACACAATATATCATGGAAACTCTATTTATGATATTGGAAAGAAGATGTGGCAATCACATTGTACGATTTACAATAGCATAAAGAGATACCTTTATTGCAATTCAAAAGTAACACCTTTCTCTACTTTTGATATTCTGCATGATATAGATTCTTGTTTCTCGCGAATCCGCATATACACGTGATTATATGGATATAATTGGAAAGGTATTGGATAGCATGGGCGTGAGTTGAGCTGTTCTTACTGTTGAGGTAATAAAAGCTATTTCACCGGGAAAGTTGTTCAATAACAAATCCGGTCCCACAGCAATATCTTTCCATACGGAGGGTGTACCTTAAGCCATCCGCGGCGGGAATACCTTAAGTTGCCAAGTACAAGAGGGATGGGAATGCTTTAAGGCAATATGCATGTACATGAGATAGGGGTATGCCTTGAGGCAGACATTACAAATGCAACAATTGTTCAATGAATACAGTAAATAAAAGATTTCTGAATAAATTACGAATGTTTAGAAGCCAATATATCATACTAAAAATAATCATATGTGACAATGATGAGATTCTTTATGCCATGTGACAAGTGCCTCATGGCATTTTCACCCCCCTCCCCCCCCCCCCCCCCCCATACATACTGCTGAGGAACATCCTTGCCCCGATAGTTACTGCTACTGAACAACCTGGTGGACTAGAAAGGGTTAATCCTAGTTGCGGGATAACTGTCTAGATCTTTTACATTAAAAAGAGGTGGGGATATTTGAAACAGTCAAACTGACTTGACCTACCTAACCAGTGTTTTTTTTAATCTAAGCCTACCATTGGCCCACATGGTTGACCAGAGGCTTATTGCCTCAGGTGGGACATTCAGTTCTGCAGCGCGAATTTGCGCACGACTACACACACGGCATCTCACAATCACTTCACCTTCCCCCATCACACAAGAGGCACCTACGCTTTCGATTCTCATTTCCCACCCATCCACACCTATCACTTATCATGTATTTCGTTCATTATTACTCGCTCATAGGGTATCATATTTCTGATCAATTTATCACTTGACATATCTTAACAATATTCTATAACAACTATTATCAAGATATTACTTTGAAATTCATAAATTACCACGCAATGATTTCATATTACCTAATCTCGCCATCTATATTTTTATTTCACGCTGCATTGCATAGCTCAATGATGGGAACAATGTCGGGGCTAGCTTTAAAGTGCCAATATGAGCAGAACCGTGTAATGTCTCTAGATTTTCGACTCGATCTACCTACCCTCAGCTGTGGGTGCCGACCCAGGGGCCTGACCATCACCCCGGCACTGGCTGACCACTTGTTTTCTGACAAGTCCGGTCTGCATGGCCGGCCATATCTGATGCCCTGTCAGACATACGCCACTGACTGCATGGGAAGGGGAATTGCGATGCCACACCAAAACACATTTCTTCGATAAATAGCTATCCCCCAAAAGAAGAGAACATCAATAGTTTTGACGTGGTCTAATGCGGCTTTGTGAGCTCGAGGGCGGGCAATGATTGTAGTACCCAGTCGGAAGTCGAAATCTCCTCAGTCTCAGTCATCCCACCGTTAGCGACGCCGTCAGGGTCATTTGCCAAGACCACGTGTCAGCGTCTTGTGTCAGGGTCGGTGTCAAGGTCACATGTTCGGGGGCATACGTCAAGGTCGGGGCCAAGGTCAGACTTCATATGAAGCGGGGTGTCTGGTTTGACGAGCACTATGGACGAGCTGGGCGGATCTTTCCATGTTGTTATGGTTGCAACAACAACAACAACAGGGGAACAGGGGAAAGATCTATCAGAATTTGATAGAAACTGAACCAAAATGCTTTGTAATATATGGAGGAGGCTCTGGGCTGATTCTAACGGACAGCTCACTGCCGGGTGGCTATTCGTGTGTGGTAGATGTAATGCTCCCTATTTTATTCCACCTCTTCTGAGAAGGCACGGGCCTAGCTGCTTTCCGAGAGATTTCGAGGTAACCAATTAAGAGATTCCGAGGTCGCCCTCATCTGCACTGGGTATTAAATGCAGATCTCCAGAACTACCCACCTGGTTTATTTCCTCTTCTCGAGAAACTATCCAAGAACTTAAATCTGATATAGATCACATATGATCTATTCCTTTATTTCAGGTGGCATGGACATGAAATATATATACTTATCAAAATTAGACAGTGTTTTTGCGGTTCGGAAACTAGGCTTGGTGGAGATATTCACTATTGTAAAACAAGGTAAGCTTTTATTATAGATAAGACATGCGGCTAACAGGAAACACGCTGGGTATGAGTATTGAGTTGAAGAGGATTGTAAGAGTAGCCAACGTTTCGCACATTTACACAATCCAAAACAAGAAATTAGTTCCTGTCGCATTCCCATAAAAATCAGTTTTATCTAAAGCGGTATTCTTGCTCTAAAGCACTGACTAATCACATAGTTCATCTTCCCTGTTATCCTGGGGCTACATCGTGGACAATTGTAAATTGGCGTTTAATTGCTAGAGGGCGACACTGAAAATATTCCCGAGGCAAATTAATTAATATTCATGAGGTAACGCGGCAAAACGTCGCGCATCTGTGTGTTAGAGGTAATCAAGAGGCGCAGTATATAGGCCCCTGGATCGTGTACTGACTCAGCACTTTCTCTCAGACCCTACGCTCACGTAACGATTCCGACGCACACCACACTGGGAGGCACTGGCACGACAGCCATGTCGACCGAACGCAGAAGCAGCAGACCAAAGGCACCTGCAGAGAAAAGTTCTGCAGATGAAAGGCCAATAGTCGCGGCGGGCGCACAACCACAGAAAAAGGTTTCTATGGCTAGCAATGCCAAAGAAATAGCAGAATTGCGAGACCAAGTGAGTGAAATGGTAGCAATACTGCGAGAAAACCAGAGTGAGAGGAAAAACGAGAGAGAAAGAACGAAAGATAGAGAGAAGCGACAGAGGAGCAGACCCAGCCGGGACAAATCGACGGGCAGATCGACGGGCAGTAGAAGCGGCAGTCGGCGTAGCAGACGAGAGAGTTGGGAAAGCAGCACTGATACATCGATGACAGACCAGGGCAGCGAGGCCTCCAGCGGCTACACCCCTGTGAAAAGCAGGGCAGGCAGCGAGCGGCGGCGGCGCCCCTCGTCAGCACAAGACCACCACGAGCGCCGGCAACGCAGCAGGCACGGAGGGCGTCCACACTCAGAACGGCCCAGACACGTAGGGCGCAAGCACACAGACGCGCGGTCTCTGTCCAGAGACAGCGACTTGAGCGACAGGGTCGCTAAATTCTTAGCGGAAACCAAGAAAACGTCCGACCAAGGTAAAAAACTCTATTATGCATATGCTCACGTGTCTAGGGGGAAGAAGAAGGAGAAATGTGCTTTAGGTGAATTGTCATTAGCTGAAACAATATGGGGACTTACGCAGGTTAAGAAATTGTATAAGAACGAGAGGAAAATCTTCAGAGCGATTGAAAAACATGTAGAACAAATTGTAGAAGATGCAATGTGTTATGCTTTTGAAAATGTCAGGTCGTTTTCGGAAGAAGTATGTTCACAAATCCAGGACGGCAGACTGGAATGGACAGATGAATACGAGATAGACAAATTACGCTTGAAACTATCCCAAAAGGGCGAAATCGCACCGCAAATCGCGGGACGAGAAAGTAAAAGCGAAGGCTTCAGGTTAACAAACGAGCTCTCGGGTGCAAAACCGGCCCCCCCATGCCGGCAATACAACGAAGGTACGTGTTCCCAGAATGATGACCACGTAAGTGGAGGGTATAGACACTTGCACATTTGCAGCCATTGCATTTGGGCAAAATGTTCACCACTCCCACATAGTGAGAAGGAATGTCGCATTAAGAAAGCGAAGGTCGAGAGAAAGAAGGCACAAGAGAGAGATGGTGCAAAGAAGGATTTTTAGTAGAGGTTTTATCCCCAGAAGAATGGGACAGAGGTTTAACTGCTAGTAATAAGATGGTAAAACAAAAGGTACATAGTGTAAGAGTCGAGGAGGCAACAAAAGCCGCACGAGAAGCAAAAGCTAGCGACGCAGTCGCTAGAGACGGTAGACGCCAACAACAGGCGCCAGGTACACAGGTTGTGAATTCATCACAAAGATATGCAAAATTCGTTGGTGAAAACTGGCCTGACCCGACCCCGGCAGCGGAGAAAATCGCGGGGCGAGTTATGGCAACCTACAATGAAGTGAAAAAACGAGCCATTCCAAACTACCTGGGGGCTAAGATACAGGTTACGTCGGCAATGCACTGCGACAGCTGGGACAAGCTGCTCGTAGGGTATCACGACTGTGAAATTGCACAATACATACGGTACGGTTGGCCGATAGCCTACGCGGCCGAATCGATTCCCACCAGTACAGAGGTAAATCACCCGTCTGGGAGGGAATACCCTCGCCATGTCGCGAGTTTTCTCGAGAAGGAATGCGCCATGGGGGCGATGGTGGGCCCTTTTGAAGAGAAACCATTCGCTCCATGGACAAAAATCAGCCCAATAATGACACGGCCTAAAAAAGTAGAAGGTGAAAGACGAGTAATAATCGACTTTTCATTTCCCAGAGGAGAATCGGTCAATGACGGGATCCCTAAGAACGTATTCGAAGGGAAAACCATTGAATATAAACTCCCCACGATTGCAGACATGGCGGTTCAAGTTGAAAAGGCAGGCCAAGGCGCATTTCTCTGGAAATGCGATTTGGAGAGAGCCTATAGACAATTAAGAACAGACCCTTTAGCTTACCCCCTCACCGGGGTAAAACACGACGACAAATATTATGTGGATATTTGTATCGCTTGGGGTTGCCGCACATCCGGCCTCATTCAACAAAGAGTATCCGAGGCAATCTGTTACCTCGTCAGAAAAGAAGGCCATCATATCATTGCATATGTTGACGATTTTGGGGGGGTTGGACAAACGTCAGCCAAAGCAATGCAAGCCTATGAAAAATTTCATGGCGTCTGCAGAGAGCTAGGTGTGGCGATCGCCCCAGCAAAATCCGTTCCGCCTACACAAATAATAGAGTGGTTAGGGTATCAAATAGACTCTGTGAAAATGCAGATTTCTGTACCACACAAAAAACTCCAAGAGGTAATGGAAGAGTGTAAAAAATGGGAAAACAAAACAAAGGCTTCCAAAAGACAACTCCAAAGTCTGGCAGGCAAACTTGCACACATTTCCCAATGCATAGTGCATGCGCGCAAATTTATGTGCAGAGTTCTAGACAGTCTAAGAGCCGCACACAAAATCGCGCAGGTAAATGTTGGTAAGGAATTGCTACGTGACTTGGAATGGTTCAGTGAATTCGCAGTTCGCTTCAATGGCACGCTGATCTTACGGCCAGTAAGACCTGTTTTTCACATAGAGTGTGATGCGTGCCTGGAAGGCGGTGGGGGCTACGGCTATGGCGGGTGGTATGCTGTCGATTTCCCTATGGGCTATAGGGACGACCACCACATCAGCCGGCTGGAAGCCCTCAATGCGGTAATCGCGGTCCGCACCCTGACCCCAGACGAGTGCACTTGCTGTGACCTGGTGATTGTTAGCGACAACACGGCCAGTGTGAGTGTCCTTAACTCGGGCCGGGCCAGGGACCCGGTTATGGCCCGGTGCGCTAGGCACCTAGCAATGTTCTGCGGTCTACGACAGATACACGTGACCTTAGAGCATAAACGAGGCGAACTTCTGGTCCTAGCAGACGCATTGTCTCGCAGGGGCATATCAGTGCCCCATCGAGAAATCGCTAGGAAAAGAACTCGTGATCTCGGCCTCATTGAAGTCAGGGCGATTCACCCTGACGAGATTATCGCTAATGATTTGTGGTGATTTCTTTTAGGTGAGAGCCTCCACCGGCAATACGTGGCTAACCTTTCTGAACTATGTTCAAAAGGAACCTCGAAAAATCGCGATGTCCAAGAGAAGACATACGTATCATTTATGATGCATTATCACTATGACCCCTTGCATCCTAAATATTCTGAGTTGTGTATGTATACGCAGTTACTTTTTAATTCGTTCGATTCTCCGGCGACTGTAAAAAATTATCTTAGCGGAGCTAAAAATGCTGTTCTCGCCCTAGAAGGCGATTTTACTATGTTTAACCATCCTATGGTAACAAGATTCGTGGGTATTATGAAAAAAGGTAGTACACATACTCCTAGACAAGCACGTGAGCTGAGCATACATGAGGTAAAATTTATATGTGACTCGTTAAGGCGCCTCGGACTTGAAGGATTGATTGTGAGGGCTATTGTGTTATTTCTCCTCAACACCTTCCTACGACAATGTCACGTGACGCAATCATCAAACAACATTCACCTCCTTAAAAGAAAACACGTGACATTCCATCAACAAGGTATGTGGGTCCAGGTACCCACCTCAAAGACTACCTCGACCCCGGTCGAGCTGTGGGTGACTAAACATCGTGTTCCAAAGTATTGCCCTGTGAGGGCCCTGGAAAAAATTCTCGAACTATCAGCTCGCCTCGGAGAGGCGCCTCTGTTCGCTGCACCAGACACCGCCCAGCCTATACAGGTAAAAAGAGCTACAAGTATGTTGAGGTTAGCAGCCGTCCTGGGCAGCATACCGGACCCAGATAATATTACATTACATTCCCTTAGGAGAACAGGGGCATGCTTAGCGGCACGCGCAGGCATGCCGGAAAAAGACATTGCACTCCACGGCCTGTGGGCATCCAAAGCGGTGCGGACTTATGCACCCAAACAATTATACACAAAAGTATCTGCAACATTGGAAAAACTTTTCTAGTTTGCGGTGTGTTAAGAGACTATAAAATATAATAAAAGTTTCTTTTACTGCAAACAATATTTGTGTTCACTCGTTAATTGTGGACAATTGTAAATTGGCGTTTAATTGCTAGAGGGCGACACTGAAAATATTCCCGAGGCAAATTAATTAATATTCATGAGGTAACGCGGCAAAACGTCGCGCATCTGTGTGTTAGAGGTAATCAAGAGGCGCAGTATATAGGCCCCTGGATCGTGTACTGACTCAGCACTTTCTCTCAGACCCTACGCTCACGTAACGATTCCCCACCCACCATCCCAAAACAACAATGTTAAACTTGATGTATCTGTGTGATTCATTGTAATAACATGTACAATTTTATAAATCCGTGTAAGCGGTATGTGTTAAGAGACTATAAAATATAATAAAAGTTTCTTTTACTGCAAACAATATTTGTGTTCACTCGTTAATTATAGCTCTAGGCTCGTAGGAACATCAATTCCCCTTCAGTACTAGGTAAGTACCTCGGGTAATTAACTATTCATCTTGGGAGTTAACGATGTATAGATGGTATGGGGAGTAGCTTTTAATTATTTTCATTCCCAAGCCCCGCATACGAGACCGTACTAAGATCTCTGCTACATTGAGCTGGTGCTTTGTAGAGCATGAATAGTGTAAAGTTTGAGTGATCTTAGAGGCTTGCAAGACATGGTCATGGATTTGAATAATGTTTATCGAGAAATTAGAGAAGCAAAGAGAGAGCGCAACAAGGTCTGTTACAGCTTTTAGAGCCCTCAGATGGGAAAAAAGAAGTCTTGAGAAAATGAAAATTGTTTGGTTGTATGGACAGGATGACGACAGAAACCGGTAAACAGGATATACGAGAATGGTGAGGGCGAAAATAGAATAGAAAACGGTTATTGCTTCAATAAAAATTGGAGTGAAGTATCAGGAAGGGCAGCAGGCAGTCCAAACAGTAGCATTAATCAATGGGTGCGATTTCTTCTAAGAAACGATAGGAAGTATTTTACTGCGATCCAAAACACTTTCGCTGGAGAATTTTTAATAGATCAGTGATATAATATGCGCATCAGGAGAACAAAGATATCCTGATGACGCCTATGTTTCCTTAGTAAGCATACCCTCTTTTACGATTGTACAAGTAACTCTGTCTGAGACAACAGTTCAGATCGGTTTGTTCTCATGTTTGGACACATCAGTGAACTGCGAAATAGGACTGTAAGGGTCGTGGGTTAACAAAATCACAGGGTAGCAGCTCTGAATGCCGGAAGTATCTGTTCGATTATCTGGGCTTAGAATAGATAGAACGGGCGACCACTACAGGACAATGTATGTGGGCCTTTCCTTCGCTGTTCACTATGAATGTTGTGTTTACTGGCATTGCAATTATATTTTCAAGAAAAAATCTGTCATATATATAGCATGATTTGCGTACTTTGACTTTTTCCAACAAATCCAACAGGATTTTCTCCTAATTATTCCTCGACGCAATCAAACTATAAACCGTGGGCATGTTCCCAGCTGATCATTCAGCTATTACATGCAACTAGCCTGGATTAAGACCTACCACGTGAACTGAACTAGTGATAGCAGAGGAGCCCTACTATCTCAAAGATATTCCAAACTCTATGTAGTACCACGGACTTGGATGATTATGTATAGATCTGTGGTTGAACCCATTTTCATTAATGTCTCCTGTGCCCATTCTGTTAGCAAAGAGGTCAAGCTTGATTGGAGAATTGATATCGATTAGGTGTGCATTATGTGATGTATGCATTATCTCATCCCGTAGCAAAGTTCCACCTCCATACTAAACATAATAAGGGGCCTCATTTTCTGAACGATGCCCTTACATCCGTCTCCGTTTAGTTTGGGCTTAAGGGATGGGGACGGGTTCAGAGTTGTTGTTTAACCATCGGTAATAAACAATGAGTTATTATCCCGTGGAGGCTTACTCGGCAGTTCTGTCGCCTCTCGTAAGGTCACTCTAGTTTCTAAGCGAGTCTCATGGGATCTCAGTGTTCCAAACTGTTTTACACCAGGATCGAGTTTTTCCTCGCATCCATATTTGTCGTTTTACCTCGGAATATCTCGTGAGATATCACCGTGACCCCCCTATTGTCTTGCCAGGTTTCGCCATGCTAAAAATGAAATGTGTGGAACAGACTTTTCGTTTAAAAAAAGCTTATCATGATTAAATGATAAATATACAAATTCCATATGAGTTGACAGAACAGCTCCTTGCATGATTGTATCTTCATGTATCTATATGATGGGCCGAGTTTGATGTCCTTTCGAGGTCCGATTACTGTCGTCGGGTATAACGTAGGGTCTCGCTGCATCGAGACCTGAACAGAACCCTCGGTCAGGCCGGCTTTACAGTCGGCTTATTGACGCCGACGTGATTCAATTAGCGCCTGGCCTTGGGGATCCGATTGTCTTACTGTCATGTCCGTCATGGTATGCCCCCCCCCCCCCCTACTCGCCCTTCACTGGCCTCGTCACCACATTCTTCCCTCTGCACCCAATCTGTCTATCTGCCGGCATCCATATTTAAATGTAAACCTTCGTGGCATTTTAACCTAAGATTGGATGTATTTCTATGCTGCCAGTTATATCCACCGATATATGTCTTCAATCATATCTTCGTGCACCTCTCCAAAGGCCCTTTCGGACACTTTTTCACGTCTCTGAGAAAGTATGCATCTCTCCTCTGGCTGCTGACTCGTTATACAAGGTTCGATCTGGCAATGCGATGTAGATAGGGTATTGCCAAATGTCATGGTATGCCACATAAAATTTGCCTATGTTAAATCAATGATGGTCTTTTTTTATTAGGGGTAGGATAACTGGTTGTCTGTCACCCTCTTCATTGAATTCCTAAACACGTCCTCCTCCACGTTGTCATTATTTCTTGATACATGTCTCTATCCTCCTGACTCCCTGTTCCCCTCCGAAACCTTACTCCTGTGTCCCGCACTATGCATTCCTCTCCCTCTCGTTCAAGGACATGTTTGTCTGTGTCTGTCCTTCACTTGACTGGGAGTTGTAGGCATGTTTGTGTGGTCGGATCTTGGGCTACAAGGTAAAGGGATCTGCAGGCTACGGGCCGGAATTAGCACAGACCTGCCTCGCTGAATCTGATTTACCAGTGCACTGTGTGCAGCAAAACCAGGCGTCGAATTCAATTCGGACTCCGATTGGCGATGCCCAATTCGCCCCACAGTCCCCTGTATCCACCCTAGTTACTTCGCTCTTTCACCCTCTCCCTCCTCGTCTCGTTTTCAATCTCTATGTGTGCACCATCCGATCTCTACATATTTCTCTCCTATCTGTGATTTTTTTCTCTTCCAAATACTTTCTCCTTTGCTTCTTTATCGTTTTTCCCTGGCTCATCTGACCTCTCTTGATATTAAACCCTCCTCACACATGAGAACGCTAACAAATATGGCTATTCCATTGGCAGTGTCCTGTCCAGGCCAGGCTATAGCACAAGGTCTTCGGGTCATTTTTGATGCATTCGAACCCCAACAGAAGTTATCGCTTATGCAAGGATAAGAGTAGCTCTAATATGGATTTCGCTGTCCTTTCCCCTGCAACAGTTCCACTCTGCCGTAGTGCCGGCTTCCTGTGATAGACCACCGCCCTCACACACAAAAGCTGACACTGAAAATTACTTAGCAACAACAATTCTGGACTGGAACCCAAATATGTGGAGTCCACGGGAGAGTTAGGTGAGCATACTGACAGGCCAATGCACTGAAAATAATGAATGACCTTTGATAGTTATGATATGTGGCGTCTTCAGACCATAACACCCAGTTCGACCTCGCTTTTAAATATGTTTGAGGTCCAGCAAACAAAGTAGGTGATACACATTAGAGCGTGTCAGAAACAATACAAGGTCTTCTCAGAACTTAATTTTCTCACAAATGCTTTAGGCTTATCTCATAGGGGCAGTGTGGAGGAGAAGAGATGGGGCAGCAGAAGGATGTTGGTTTACTTTGTAAAAGGGATGGCACATGAATATGATACACCTTTGTTCTCCAATTGTTTGCAAAAAAAATCTGAGGAATGGTAACCGTTGGTCTTTTGCACCATGGTAAGTTTGACTAATCGTAACGTTTTCGGTGATATATTCGCCATCAGACTTTGTTTGTATGTGGTGCTTATACAGGACGGTCCACATACTTATAGAGCCTTTCTAGTGTCATGGCTTATTTGATTGGAAAAACTACATACATATACATGTATATCGTATTGCATGCAATATTTCTTGGAAGTCAATATGCCTACATATATCAAATTGGAATTTTTTTCTTATCTTGAATGTATAGTCCTCGCTATACAATGGAATATATAAGGAATATGATACTAACAGGGAACAGGACAAACAAAAACCTATAACATAGGCGCAATCCTAGTGATCTGGGAATTTTGTAAAACATTCTCTGTACATTGTTGCCGTATTGCATACGGCTGTGTGAGTGCCTGTCAGGTCTATTACGGAAAGAAATTTGAGTAGAAATGGCGCTGATTAGTGCTGCGTTCAAGTGACACAACGATGGTGTATTGAATCTCGTCCTTCATTAAGTCCCTCGTGTCTGTAATGAACATCAAAAAGTGAGTGGACGTTTTCCCATTAAACAATAGATCTATGGGCATAACAGGCCCACACTTTATAGATAACATCTCAGGAGCCTTTAAAGCAGGTCAAACCCTGACGCATCAGGAATATACTTTATTTGGCGTATTTACTATTATTTGATAGTCGGATCACAGGCAAGGTGTGTTATTCAATCCTGCAGTGCAACCTTTGATAATTAAGTGACTCTTTCCACTAGATAGGCCTACGCTTAATCAGAACTCTCGAGCTCAGAATGTAAAGTGCTGAATATTCTATGTGACTGTACATGTTTCAATTTGAATAAATTGATTAAGTGGCATTTTTTCACAGCAAATACAAAATTATTTTTCTATTCATCTCGCCGGCTTGTCCAGCCATTGCACCACGAACTCATGCACATAATTTTGTGAAAGATGACCAATATTTGATTGATTCGTATAAGGTATTATTAACGCTGATCCTGTCTGGACCTCAGTGAACCATCAATATAATTATTCCTTAATTGATCATGTGGGTTAAGGGATATTACAAGTCATAGCATGAGGTATACACGTTTTGAGTTGTGAGGCGAACAATCATCCAATTAACATGATGTGATTGCAGCTCACGATATGGAAGATTATTACCATTAATTATGGAACATCAATGGGGAAGTGCTATTATGTCGGAATGCCGTTTTATATATAAGTATATAAATCGGTTCAGACTCAGTCGCAAGAACGAGTCTTAAATCTACTTGTAATCAGGAGAAACTATTTTTCATCATTCCGAGTTCACGTCCCCATAAGATTAAATATACAGCTGTAAGAGCCGCAAAGCTCCACTACATGAACATGTATCCCAGTTCCCCAGGGAAAAATGCTAATTACACAGGTGCAATGAGGCACCGGCCGTTTTGCGGCGACGAAATGCATCTCCACTGGCTTCCACCTGTGTCGTCATCCCATGTCTCATACTCAGATTTCACTAATGAGATTGCTTTGCTGATCCCAGTCTCGTGTCTCAGAAACAAACACCCACTTTGCCAGCAGTATTACCTGACTGACTTTGAAGGGTATTACGAGATAAGACAGATCCTATGCCATATTGAGTCAGAGGAGCAGTCTTCGTAGGAAAGGTAGTCAAGAGTGTCAACAAAGTCCGAGCTAAAGTCAACTAAAATAAAGGCTGACTATGGACTGGAGGTGACAGCCACCTCTCCAAAAGGCCGACGTTCGCTGAAAAACACCCTTCTTTCATTCTTTTATGTCAGCTTAGCTTTGAGACTAAATGTTAGCATTGAGTTTCCCGACCTGTTTTTACTTGCTCCCTGTTTTTTTTCTAAATGGCCGAGGATGATTGTTCAGTGGAAGAGTGGAGTGAGAGTGAAAGGGCTGGGGTTATTGCTCCAGACAGTAGTAACCGCATGACATTGTAGTGACTGATATATGAGCGTCGGACCTTACACAAAAATCACAAGGTCAATTTTTCAACTTTCCCCTTGCATAGAGTAGGATCAAAATGAATAAGTAAGGGACATGGCTCGAATAAATATACTTGGTTCAATGCCCTGAGCTACGATAATATAAGATGTAATAAACTGCTTTACTTCAATTCAACCTTGTGTACACTGTGCAACAAAGGTATCATTCCGCTAATAATACCCCTTCTCACCACTCCACTCCTCGTCATTTTCCTATTCAACTTTTCTTTTTCCCATCCCCATTGATCCATCGTTTTTCATATTATTTAGTTTACCTTTGTTTGCTTCTGTTGTTGGGGCTGTGTTACATCTTTTGTGGAATTCAGATTCAAATATTTGTGTCTTTGTTTTATGCTATTCTTTATTTCATTTGTTATTCCTTGATTCCTTTTCTGTATTGTCTGTTGCCAGGCAGACCTGAAAGGGTTGCAAATTAGATTTAAAATTCTAAGGTCATAGTTTCAAGCAAAATAAACATTGTGAAAAATAACATCATTTAACAAATCAGATTTGGTTTCGTCTTTGAAACTGTACACAGTGCCTTGTTGAGGAATAATTAAACCCTTCAAATGATTCTCGATTCCTTCATTTTTAGTTAAATATGAGATGTTCTTGTCTTCCTTACTCCTTTACCACCGCCAATACGTAGAATGTTTGGGTAACGAAATAGGTGTGGTGAGGTGATTATCAGAGGAAGTGGCCAATGGATTGTTTTAGGGCCGCTCTCTTTTCCTATCTGTATATGGATGATTCGTACTTCATAGTCATGGACAGGGTGTGCACTTAAGATATTGTTACAAGAACTTTTTTTACTAAAATTGCTTTATAGTCCCTCCACCTTTTGGTAGCATTTATCTTGGGAATTCATGTAGTATCAAGAACTGCAGAAGACAACTAGTATTCTCTTAGTTTTGGACCGACGTTAATGTCTCCAGATCAAGTGATACGAAGTCGCTAGTCACATACCTTTTTTAATTTTTCTTTTTTCTTCAAGAATATATTTAAAGACATACTACAATCATCTACTAGGGATGCTCTCCCATGTGGTAGTCTGAAGCGTGTGTTCCACCAAACCTCAGCTAGTGCCGACCGATAGCATTGTGGTGGATGTATGGTCTTCGGAAACAGTTACCAGCCCAAATTGCACATCCCCAGCAATTATCTGCTTGGTGTATCAGCAAATAAACCATCCACGGCAGTTGCCGCCAAACGCCGGCCCACCTTCGTGTCTCCAAAACCCAGTTGCAGATGAATGTTGGCTGGTTGGACGTCGCCAACAACCGGTCGACTCTAAATGCCATTGTTTTGCTGATCTAACAAACAGTCTGGACAACAGATCATCATTTCTTGAGCATCGGCCCAACTTAATTTGTATATTTGGGGCATTCTATGGACCGTCAGCTGTAATTTCCGTTGCTTACGGAATACTGATTCATTTGATTTTCAGCCGACTGGTCAACTGGCTGACTTGGTCTCCTAGCCTCCATTGTCTAGCCAGTGTCGGCCGGCCGCAGCACTTGGTGGACTCGCTTACTGGGGGCTACCCTACTATGGTGTGGATGTCTTGTGGTGATCTGCGCGGCCAGAAATAGAGGATTTGGTAGAACAGCATGAAGAATTAAGAGATGTAGGGGCATCTGGCCAAGGTCCTTGGAAAGGACCGTCGGCTGGTGGTTCAAAACCTGCCCTCGGAGCGTCTGTGGAGCGTCTGTTCGTCTGAACGTAATGAGTCAGGACGAGACGAGTTACAGACTAGATAGAGTACAGTATACAGTACAAATACAGGACATATATAGCTCACTCACTCACACATTCACACAGTTTTTACCAAGATCTACTGACCTTTCTTAATATTGTTGACAGTTATCACAACTTTCTTCATTTCAGATTTGGATGTAAGTGGTGTTAAAGTTTATGTACTATGGTTCATACTATGGTTCAGACTAGTCCAGAATTTAGCTCCTATGTAAAAAAAGTATCGTTTTGTGTTTGGCCATTTTATACATATTTGTATTTTTTATCTGCTCGAGGGCGTGACCTTTCTCCTATTATTAAGTTGCTCTGGTCCTGCGCCCACCAATGTATTAGTTGTATTGTACAAGAAGGTGAATTACGCTGCATTACGGGAGAATCTGCTTGGGGTTTCTCCCCCACACAGAGACATACTTAACCAGACATGGAGAATGAGATTCCATGAGAATGAGATTCCCGCATGAAAAAAATACTCACATATATACTTTTTTCTCCTTTCCTTTCTAGCTAGGCCAAAAACTAGATTTGATACTGTGATATCCTTACCTAGGGAACAGCCTCTGAGACTTGCAAAATACGGACTTACGGTGGTAGTCTACTCACTACAGTCCAAGATTACATAGGCGACTGATATTGGACTACCCGCTACAGGCAATCAATCATAGCCCGGCAAACATATTTAGCTGGTGCCCTGTCTCAAACTATGTATGGTTGGGGAACCAGTATGTAGACTAGTTCCAGTCATCCACTTCAGAAGCCGATGTAGCAACTACATATCTGTCGTAAAATAACAGATGTCAATTTCTACCGTTTTCATCATCAAAATCATCACGTCCAATACAGCTCTCACTATCAAGAAGCTTGTCACAATAACAACTGGCATTAATAACCAAATCATATATCCACCAAATCTGTCACTCACAACAACCGCCAATCATTAGCCTAATTTTCATATTTTCATGAAATCATATATATTTATAACGATAGCTCTATCACCTACCACAATGTGATTGACGGTCAAGTGATGATTTAGTTCCATGAATCCTTAATAAACTGGCCCCTACTAGAAATCCCATAAGAGGTCTATATCCAAAAGGAGTTGTATAGAGGCTTTGTCAGTTATCATAATTTTGTCCTCTACTTTATGGTACCTTTCTTCAATCATCCTATTCATCACAATCATTACACCGCTTAATGTTCCACAGAAGAGCATCGTGATGCTGCTGCTTTACGACCGCCGTTTGTCAAGTAGTTATATAGCAATCGGTGCAGTGGAGTAGGCAACACGTTCAATGGAGGCCGCTGCACAGCGGTGTAATGGGCGACAGGCCATAAAACGTAATGAAATACCGTTTATCAGATGCCTACAAATGTAGCTTACATGGCCACCGTGCTATGTCAATCATTCAACTGACCTGTGGGTTTGTACACTATAAGCATATTTGGCAGCTGCTCGATGGCATCAGATTCATGGCCATCCCAATGGCAGTCCACCTTAACAAGACAACAGCAGGCTGTTGACAGACAAGCTACTGATAGGTAGGGACTGTGTGTGAAGTGGGTTTGTCGGTGAAAGGGTGTATCAGCGAGTGGGTGTAGTGATGAATCGGTTTATAGGTAAAAGGGTGTGTGAGTGAAACGGTGTGTGGCCCACAGGGTGTGTGGGGGAATGGGTGTATGGGCCTGTCAGTGGCCTGCTTAATTAATGTATTCACGCCTGCAGCTGTCACACATGAAGGTTGAGATACTAGTGTTAGCTAGTGTTCTACCACAAGGGAACTGGGGGCCGTTTCACTAGGAGTGTAAACTGTCATTGTTTTGAATAGTGCCACCACAGTGATAGTTTGCGTTTCATGAGAATGTGCAGTCAACCGTGAATGTCAGTATGGGAAGGAGCATCACCAACAGTGGCAGTGCCCGTTTCACTAGTAAAGTGGCTCTCGCTGTTATATCCTGGCAGCCTGGCCTAGTTAGACTATAGACTCTCTTCACACTGGCGCCATCTTGTAATGGCCGCCAAAGTAAGCCATATGAAAACGAGGCGTGCGACTTGACTCCTGAGCGTTTTGTATGGGAGAACACTATTTATTTTTAAGTCGGAAAATGAAAATTGCTCTTGCGTTGTAAATAACATGCCGATCTTTATAAGTAAAGCATTGTTAGAAAGCTACAACTCTGGGAGCTGTTTCACTAGTAGGGGGGTCAAAGCGAGAGGTAGGACTGGAACAGTGGCTCCAACAGTGGCACAAACAGTGGCAGGCCCAAATTTGCGTTTCATCAGTGCTGTCGCTGTTGAGGTGGGACTAGCTGTCACTGTTGGCACAGCTCTCGCTATGCACATGCGTTTGACATTTGAATTTATTTGTCAACGGGCCGGTATGACATGGAATTTCACCGCTTCCCATAGGAATTAAGCAATGAAATTTTTACATGAGTAAGGTATATATATTACCTATAATCGTACCAAATATGAAGAAAATCGGCCAAGCCGTTCCCAAGTTATCGGCGTTTAAATTCTGTCATAGGAAATACTGCACTTCCCGCCGGTCTCCGGGGGGGGGGGGACAAACAGAATAGCCGAAACCCTGCCGCACTATGGAGGGAGTGAAAAAAGAACAGCGACTAACGCAATCGCACAGAGGGAGTAAAAAGTTCAAACGCCGATGACTTCGGGACCGCTTGGCCGATTTTCTTCATATTTGGTACGATTATAGGATATATGTATATCTTACTCGTGTAAAAATTTCATTGCTTAATTCTCACGGGAAGTGGGTGAGAGTATTCTATACACGTAACAAACGACAGGGTAGACCCTGTCACTTACAGAGGCCCCACAGTGACACTAACAGCAACACCGATTTTACTGATGAAATGGTCACTGCCACTGTTGGTGTCGCTCCTTTCCCGAGTGCCGTTCACGCTTGAGTGCACCTCCTAATGAAACGCATACTGTCGCTGTGGTGCCACTATTACAGAGAGCGACACTTGCAGCTGCTAGTGAAACAGCTCCCTGGTCTATTTGTTGAAATGCATATTAGATACCTATGCCTTGGCTACGATTCCCCATAAAAGCTTGAACATCGGAATTTGTTTGCTGAAAGATATTAACACATGTTAATTTCTTGTATTTACAGGGATTTCATGAAAAATCTATCACGATGACCTATAGATTTAAACATCCTATCTTCTTAAGCACGTCAAGACGATTAAAACGATATCTATATTGCCAGGCTGTGATAGATATTCCCGGAGGTAATGAGGCATTATGGCAGATGAGAAATAGTCCAGAAAAGCTCTAAAAACATGATTTTCTGAGGAAATATGAACTTATTACGCTACAGAAAACAAATAGAAATAATCTCTGTGAATATTTCTTAAATCAAAAGGGTTTAGTAGGTGAAAACATTTATGTATATACCATGCCATAGTGGCCTCAACTTGTAAATAGAGTGTTGCCAGTTTATGGGGGTAAAATAACCATTTGGACTAGATAATAACAGAACATTATGGAATTATGTATGTCAGATATATTAGATCCCTTTCTATGATTAAAAGAAAGAAACCTTAATAGTTATAGTTGATGAAAACAAATGGTCTACAAGGCTGCTAGGGGTTTCAAGTTAATTAAAACAATGTTTAATGTAGGTATATAATTTCGATAAAAGAACATGAACTCCATTCAGTGGCACCACACCTATTCCCACAAACACCAATCTAAAATCCTTTTCATTTTGTATAAAGAAATCTTTTTTCCAATTAAAAGAGATTTGCAGTTAATAATTCTACATCTTTGTCATACCTAAATCTGAAACTTAGACAAATGTAAGCCTGTAAATGTGAATCTAAGTCTTTACACATAGGCATACACTGCACAGTGAAGCCACACCAGGTCGCACGCCTCGTTTTCGATTAGATTGCCGCTGCTGGTTTTCGGCGAGTGGGGCGCAGTTACATAACAGCAGCGCAACCCGTTATCACGGCGACTGACCTGCCACGCTTATGTGCAAGTGGTGAATAGGCCAGGTAACGGGTTCCAGTTTCGTGGTGCATTATTGGTAACGCCTCCATTTTTGTGTTGCATTGTGGGATTGCGCCACCTTGGCAGACCACTAGATACGCTATGGTTCCCGGGGTATCCGCTAGTGGGCTCAGCATAGATATATCTGCTTTGAGAGCATGAGCGCCCTGGCCCTAGCGACAATGGGACGTACTATGGCCTAGTTGAAGGACGTAGGAACCCGTTACCTGTCCCTTATTTCATTAGGACAGGGAACCAGTCTATCGCTGTTACTGCCACTGTGGTGCCGCTGTGGGCGAGATGGTTGACCCTCTCGTTGGTTACATACATAGAAGATTTACATGCACGTCCCGTGGCAATTAAGCAATGAAATTTTCACACGAGTAAGGGATACATATAACCTATAATCGTTTAAAATATGAAAAAGATCGGAATTACCAATCTGCCGATATTCGCGTTTGAATTTTGTAATAGTAAACGGTGGCCAGTGTACTTTCCCACACGCCTCCGCTGATTTATGCGGCGATCTTGACATTTGCGCTTGTCCCCGTTTTCGCGTTTCGCTGGTTGTACTGAGACAGTTACAGAGCAAGTAGGGACCCGTTTCGCTTATATCCGCGGATCGGTGCAACCGATTGTCTTCATATTTGGAATGCTTATAAGTCACATGTGTCCCTAACTCATGTTAAATTCTGCGTATGGTATGGCCCGTCGATCTATTCGACTGTGAGTTATATCCACAGCATAGCGAGACCCTGTGCTCACTAAGTGCACTATGCCGTAAAATATGTCAACAGTGAGAGTTGGTCCCACCCCAACAGCGAGACCACTGATGAAACGTGATTTTGGGATTGACACTGTTGGTGCCACTGTTGCAGTCCTACCTCTCGCTTTGAACCCCCTACTAGTGAAACGGCCCTCTGGTCTCCACAGGCTGATTATGAGAATTTGGGAACTTCAATGTGTGATACTTGTTATCATTTACTATCTCTGTATAGATTTTAAGCATGACGCTATAGCTATAGTCTAGGGAAGTTTCATGTAGATTGATAAATTATTTCTTCTTCTATTATAAAAATGCAAAGATTTTGTAAATCTTAGTAAATGATGCCTCAGAGTGCCTGACCTGGTCTGATGGATTGACTACTAACATGGGCTTTGGGGCCAGTGTGTGTGTGTGTGGGGGGGGGGGGGGTGTCCTCTCTGCATGACGTCATTTTTAGACAGGGGAGGGGTATACTCCTATGTACACGCCTATAACAGCCTGCCCATATCATCAAAGCTACCACGACAATCACTTTGTATAGCAATGCTTCATATAACTTAAACACTCAAGTTAGCCCAAATACCCGGTCAGCCCTGACCTTGCAGAGGCCACAACAGATACACACATTCTCTGTACCAATCCTTTCACAACCGTCCATACCCGCATTCCCATCCCCATCCAATACACTACTTCCGATCCTAGTCTATTTCCAACGATGACTGTTTCCGGTGGCCTCCTCCAATCACCTCGCATGTTACAAGATCAGACGTTGCCCGTTTGTGGAGGTCATTTAGCCATCTCTGACGTCATCTCTCAAATTACAAGTTGGTGCGCGAGGTACCGACTCAAACCGACAGAGGGCATGAATACCGGTTCATAGCGCTCCAACCTGAGAGCGGATGGCAACAATCCCCGCGAAAATCAATGTTTAATATCACGTCATTTGGAAGGTGCAGGTTTTTGCTGGAGGAGGCCCGGAAAGGCGCGAAAAGAGGGGGAAATGATAGCGGTAGCAGACGACAATCGGGACTAACAAGGAGAATTAAACGCGCCTGAAAAAGATGCTAATGATGCGGTAATTACTCCTTTTACCACGTGTCGGCCTGGCTATTTCTGTCTCTTTATATCAAATACAGGTTCTGTATGCTGACGCTTATAGGACCATTCTCCTGCCGCTGACTGTGAATGAAGGAAACGCCGATGACGTGTGAATTGTCGTGACGTGTCACTGAGAGGTGTGAATCACTGTGACTGGGTGAAAGGACTGCTATACACTCTCATCGCGGAAAAGTATATCGTAAAGTCTTTTTTAGCACGAGCATGTCTTCTTTTTTATTTCATTGAGGTTAGTAAATTGAAAATAGTGCATTGAGTTTAGTACATTAAGACACCCTAGAGATATAAAGTGTACACCTTGCACTATGTGCTTGTACGAAAATTACTGACAGGTTTGCAATGATTAAGAGTGTGTAGTGTGAGTGAAGTTGAGACACGATGGTACAATACTAAAAGTTAAATAGAAGGAATAAAACCACAGGTATTCCCTATAAGGAAGTGGTTGGTCACATGATATTCAGACAATTGGAAGAGAGGTTTTTGGTTTGAGTACATTAGAGTGCTGCCCCGCTCTGTGCAGCAGAGTAAGAAGGAACCATCTAGACGATAACAAGGTGATAGTTGCCTGTTGATTCGCGGTGATTAGAACGCTCAGCAGGCACTGGAGGCCTCAGTCTGCCTGGGTGAGATAACCCTGCTAACCGGTGTGTGCGATGTAGGTTTACTCTGTGTGTTCCTAGAAAACTAACATTTGTGAAACCAGCTCCCTAAATTTAGCGACAGGTCCCATTACTGCCAGTTAATCAAGAGATTCTGGTTGATCTAACATATGAATAGAAAGCCTCAGGCCAAATGGGAAAAGGATCTCAATGTTACCTTTGATAAGATGATCTGGACTAATACTTACAAACATATCTATCTTGATGGGTCAGAGACACTAAGCGACAGTCGCTACAGTATGGTATAACAAATCATACAATATACGATAAAAATTGTAACCTCTGATCAATGTTCGTTCTGTACTGTCATGGATATCTCAGTGTAATTGAATCTTCTTGATGTCAATAAATGCTGTTATTGAAAAAAAGGAAAAGAAGAAGATTATGGTGGATTTAGTAATTTAGATAGAGAGACACCAATGTTCATTTTGTCATGGGAAAGAGCTTCTATTTTTAAAAGATCTGGTTGTGATGTAAGACCCAGAGATGACCTATTGATGGTGGCTGAAGGAATGGATGAAAGAAATGTATAACAATCTTTTAATCTCTCTCCCTCCCTACCAAGGTCTTGGGCTCCATGTGATTAGAAACATAACTTGAACTGACATATTTGATTCTACATGTTTCATCAACACCCCTTTACCCAGATGGAACCCTTGAATTATTTTGTTCATAAGTTCCACCTTCTACCAAAATTCGAAGCCAATCATATGAAATTATGTATCCGCCATTGATCTCAATTGGTCTTTGGTTTCATAATGTTACTTCCATTTTGACCAGTTCACAGTCCTTTGAATAGGATAGCTTCACTGTGGTGGTAGACACGGCATAAGAGACACAAGTATATTCCAAGTAGCGAGAACTACTCTTTCTCCTGCATATTTGTTGGACAGGTATGGTCGTAAATTATTTAAGGGTTGTACTAGATAGCATGCTGACTTGTTCCCCTTCCAGGACAAAACTATCCTTCTTCATTCTGAATCATCTTGTTTGTTAGCCGATGAATAGGTAACATAAAACAGGTAATATAAGAAATAACTGGTGGACTTATAGATAAATTGTTGAAAAGTTGTCCAGGCAATGAAACAGACATTTCCAAATTGGCATGGGGTCTCTCGCTTATCCCCTCTAGCTTTGTACTCTGCTAAAAAAAACTACTGTCAATGGTATTTCTTATTTTGCCCAATAAGCTGACTGTTCCTACGGTTGAAACTATTTCTAAATAATAAAGATAAGCCTGTTCTTGATGTGAATCTATATTTCTAATATGTATCTACCAAGCTGAGACCTAAGGCTTAGGCCCAGTTTACACCTGTCGACGGAAAATATAGTGATTAAATATGAGGAAAATAAAAGTCGGTCGGTGGTGCTCCCAGAAAAAGTATCAGTTCCGCTTATAGCGATCGGTGACACTCAAAGTGGTTGAGGTATTTAAATCTGACGACCAATTAGTTGTTTATTCAGTATATATATAGATATTTATTCAGTATATATATGTCCTACACCTGATGACCAAATATTAGTTATATGACTATTGATTTTCATCGAATATTTGGAACAAGGATTTCTGAATATTAACCCTGCCTAAACTACAAATGAATGTATATTATTCCCATAACACAATTCTAGAGCTCATCTGTGTGAAGAACAGGTTATGATGAAAATCGTTGCCAGTGATGTGCACACTCTGTTTTCACTGAAAAGTAGAGGTGCTTGCCGAAAGAGTATTGCGAAATCAGCGGGTCCTGCGCCGATGATTTCAAAGCTATTTGAAATCGTCGGAGGCCTCAAAATCGGTCTGTGGTGCCATATCATGCAATTTGGGTTTTTTGTTTACATTTACCGATATTTCTATCGGAAATATGTAGTAATCCGTCGGCAGTACCAGATTCTAAAATTGGTGGCGATAATCGGTAAATGTTAACTCGGCCTTAGGATCTTCACTGATTTATGTGGCAACAACCCCAAACCTTCTCGAGCTACCACCGGAATTCAATCTATGTTTCCGTGATTAAGAGATAAAAACAGCTGGGTTTAGCAGTAGGAGGCAGGCAGCTCGTACTTTGTTGGTTGGCTGATAGGTATGTTTTAGCAGCTGGCTGTGCGTTTCTACATTGCACCATGGCCCTTCGCGTTGTAGTCGTGGTGGTGGTCATGATGGTGGTGATAAGTAAGGATAGTGGTGGTTGGCGCTCTGTGTGCTGCCCCGTTCTCGGCTGTTTGGAGAAGTGGTGGTTGATGGTATACACAATCTCCGTAAAGTCTCGAACGAGCAGCCATGGTGAGAGGTATTCTGGGAATGCATGCTAGAACATGAAACGCTAAGTTGTTTTCCCCGACTCCCCGCTAGGGCGTCAGACCAGTGAGCTGCACCCCTGGTGGTGGGTTGTGTAACCTCTGGATGACCTCATCACAGGTTAGTTGTACAGACGAATCTCGTGCAAACGGTCTGACGTTCCATGCTGTGTTCCGAGATGAAAGTCTACCACATGATTCCATGAACGGTGATTGTCCTCAGGTGGTAAATCATTGTATCAAGATCTATGGCCTCACGTCACCCGATATCATACGTTCACGTAATGAGGTCTCGTTTGTGTCCTGAAATTACCGCTATCACCATATGTCTATCATTGTGATTTGATATAGCTTTCTTAGACCTCAGTTTTGCCTTCCGAGTACTGAATTGACCTCACCAAACACCGATGATGTCTTAGTCTAGGGTCTGAAGTCAACCACAATTTTCTAATGGTATAATCCATGCCACAGAAATATCCTTATTCATCTCAATATTATTCAGTTGGGATTAAGACGATCTTGGATGCCCAAAGATGAATTAAAGTTTGGATAATGTAAGAGTCAGAAAGTAATTTTTGCTATTGTAACCATTAAATTCTGACCACAGACCACTAAAGCTGAAAGTCATGATATATTCTGCCATATATCAAAGCACTCACCAAAGATGTTGACTGGAGCTTAACATCCCTTTCACATTCCTGATAGAGTCTGGTTCATCAACATACCGCTGAGGTATTTTACGTTATATCGTTAGTCAGGATTTTATATTACAGCGAAATCTTATCTGTGACCTCAGGATGACAGGTCTACAATGAAACATAGTGATAAGGTCAGGACTCGAACCTAGAACCCTTTGATCCATAGGTTAGCGTACTCTGGACCACACCATGTGTCTATAAAGGGCGCGACACATACTCTGACGCCGCCAACTACGGCAAATGATCTTAGTGTACTCCCCGAGGTTGCATTTTACATCCTGACGTCATTGGCACCAAATGCAGCGCTCTCATATCCGGACTAAAGAAACCTTAAACACTTTTTTTTTAGATTTAACTTTGCACTCTGTTTCAGTGATCGGCCTATATGTGGACCTACTCCTGTGCATACAGGCACACATGAATAATCCAGTAGTAGGGTGTCTACTGCGCCTGTTTAAACAACCCCTGGGGCTGGTGTAAAGGACCCACTAGGGGGTTAGTAATGTAAGCTACACGGCCTCAACGCCGCTGCTAGGGCTACTTACCTGCTTATGGGGGAGTGTTATGTTTTTTTGCCACCACCACGTGCCAACTTCTGACGTGCTAGGAAATAGCAATGGGTCGGATTTATCGATGTTACTATTAAGCTTGTATTTCAGCTTTATAATGTTCCCATGTTACTTCAGATACTTCCGAACGAGTACTTGGATGGATCATTTGTAATTTGAAAGAAGGCAATGCGAAGAGCGCCCAGTTTGCCCACCCGCTGCAATCATTTGGCACAAGCAATCAACCAAAAGGATGCCTCCAGCTCTCCTCCCCTGTACAGTTCTACCTTTGGTTACCATGTCTAACCAATATATAGAGCATGTTTCAATATTACTAGCAGTAGTATTATCTCAACATAGGTTGTCTCAGTTCTGTTATAGAAACGTAAGAGTTCCAATTTCTAAAGTACTGCAACGGCGTTGGTTGCCAATCGTTACGGATGCATACAAGAGTGTAAAATTTACATCCGACTCCTTTCACCTTGTCACCCCTAAGAGTTATGGTCTTCACTATCTATGTGGTAACACACCCAATGCTTTTTGCATACATTAGGACTCCTACTGCTTTGTTTCAACGTGGTTTGCGATGTACACAATATAGACACAAGAGAATTCCACGCTAGAGCAGGAACTATCAAGCAAAGTTTAAAAGTTCAGACGCAAAATAGGTCTAGGTACGCTTACAATTGATGGAAACGTTACCCTCACTGTTCCAAGGAACAACATAAACCTTAGTAATGATAGCAACCGTAGCACTTGTCTTCAGGCAGATGACACTCGGAGCTTCATTGTCTTAAACATAAAACGTCTGAATAGAAATGTCGTCTGCTTGCCGGACCCTGCGCCCGACAAAATCCGGAATCCAGAATCCGAATTCTGAAGCTGTGGATCATAAGAAGTCTCCTTACTAGAACACATCAGGTGGGGCGCCCACAGGCTGTGCGCGCACCAAAGGTAATATCTGGTTACCGGAAATCCTCCTGCGACCTCTGTGGAATTATGGGATGGCGCGCACCGCGTGTTCGGCATTTCAGAGTTCACGTTATAGCAGCGACCTAGGTGGGCTGTGTATATATTGGCCTGGTAGCTACCTAGAATGGCGAATGTGTTTGAGATAGGGATCGGTATTAGACTTTAAGCTCTGTCATCAATTCTGATGATGGCCGGGTCCCTAAAGCGTGTGAATCATGATAAATGGTACGATCTGCCGTATTACAGTGTTGATGATGTGGTGTAGGATTGCAAACGTGTATCCTTTTTATCATACCTACTGATTACACATCTAGCGTCTGGGCGGAATCAATAGTTTAAGGCTAGAGTTTCTGGCGTTTTACATAGCAGAACTGAATCGCCCCAACTCCACCCCATCATAATGTTACATCGAAAATGTCAGCAGTGATGATAGACAGAATAGTGTATAAAATGTCGATTCTACACCACATCATCAAGATCATGCCGATCTTAAATGGCACCAGAAGAGATTGTATTTCTAGTCTACGCACCTCTCATTCATACCCTTGTCGAGAACTACTGAGGCAATGTATCATTGCTATAGAAATCCTGTAGACATATATGAAAGGCTACGGAAAAGACCCCATCGAGATGTGACACCAAACTGGCGCTGTGAGTTGCCTGACATGGTCACCACGCATGCAAGTCATCCAGGTAACGGTGCAACATGAACGACATGGAGCCCGACAACTGGGTGAGATTTTTAAAACCTGCTAAATTACCGAAAACAGGGTTATTTAAGGCTAATGTTGTATAAACGTATCTCATCGATGTAAAAATGGCATTTTTTGTTGCATCTTTAGATGGTCTTTCATTCCAACACAGGGTTTTGTATAGCTCTGAGGAATTTTTCCTTCCGAAAATCAACAAAAACTGTGATTTTCTAGTGTTTTTATTTTTTTTTCAAAATCTTGGAGGCACAATGTTGAGCCAATTGTTTCTATTAACTTGTTTAAAACATATGTCATGAGAAGTGTAGACTATATAGTTTTGAAAATTGGTTAAAGTTTGAAAAAATATCATAATGGTCAAAACTATCCAGGACCTTTAAATTTTCCAACTGAGAGCCCCATAGAGCATGTTGTCTGACACCCCAATTTTGAGAGGATTGTACTACTGAGATATACAATGAGAAATTAATTTTTCTTTATTGTAAAATGTTGACCAATATCCTGACTGTGAGACCTGAAAGTTTCAACACAATCAGATTATCCATTCTGATATTAAAACATTGTGATTCCATGATGATATTTTTTCCAAAAAATGGGGTGTTGAACAACACCCCTGTTAAAAGATGTCTAGAAGAAATAATAATCATAATAGAATAACAAATACCCCTGTATATGTTAAGTATTCCTACCACTTTTAAATACCCAGTTTACTTTCTTCCTGAATAAATAAATGTACTTCTTTTGATTCAAAAACTGAAAACGTGTTGTCCGACACCCCGGGGTGTCGGACAACATGCTCTGATATAAATCCTGATTTTGGGGTTGTTTCTTATCAGTAATTGAGTGAATTGCTTTGAAAAACATAGCTTTCTATCATTTCATTAAGAATAAAAAGGATTATAGTTACTGATATTATTTTATTCATTGTTCTGAGCAGTTTTAAAAACGTGTTGTCCGACATCCCGCGTGTTGTCCGACACCCCTGCCTGGCCCAAACACAAATATGGCTCAGAGCTTTTGTTTCAAATCTGATATATGATAGAGGTGTTTTTGGTCAAATATGACATATGTCACCATATAATATTAGTTTTTCTCAAATTATAAGCTTTTATAACGTTTCTTGAAATTTCAAATATTTTAGGGGGGTGGACAACATGCAGTATTATACACAACTTCAAAAGGCTCTCAAATCTGAACCATTTGTCTGATTTTGTTGGAATAATGTTTTTCTGGAAGGTATGCTGTAGGAGACTAATATGAAATGTAAAAAGAAGTAGTTTTCTAAAATTATTTTTTGAGTGTCTGACCCCAGGAAGAAAGCGTAATTTAGCAGGTTTCAAAAATCTGACCCAACTGGGCAAGGTGGCAACCCAAGAAGTAACTCGTCGGTCGCTATCCGGCACCAACATGTCTCTATGTGGCCAATGAATACTTCTTTGTTGGGGGAATCTGCAGCAGGTGGGCCAGAAAGATAGTAAGATTGTGGCCAAGCTCTGTTGGCTAAATGTTCCAGTGGTTCAACTTCTAAAAGTAGGCGTTTGGTTGGCTCAGAAGACAATAAAGCGGCTTCTGCATTATCTGGACTGGACTGGATAATCACTGAATATGTGCCAAGGGCCTTATCCACTAGTGCTTATGTAAGCAGGGTAGACACGGTTGGGCATTAGAAAATTAGGAGTTAATGTTATTTCCATTTATAATGGAAGAGCACGGTACACCTAAATTCCATCATGGAATAAAAGTAAGAGAATATCATAAGAAATTATGTGTTTAAGCCATCTGTATTTGATCAAAAATCAAGAATCAAGAATCTTTCAATAAACTTAGAGAATTGATGTAATAGTTGTTCTTGAGTATCTTTAACAGGAATATTAATCAATATATTTAGCAGTTAAGGCCCGAAGGGTCGAAACCGATTTTGATCATATCAAAATTGGTATTACAAGGCATTAGATAGCATCCCCTTTGGAAGCTTATAGCCAGAATACCGCACAACGTTCCTGTCATGAAATGGTTACTGCCCAATTTAACCGCTAAAGGAGCCGTCTCTACGTGTCAAACTCAAGCGTAACAAGTAAGATCGACTGTATGCCTTCCCAGCTTTGCGTCTATAAACAGGTTAAACTGCAAGACAGGCAGGTAATGGGGCATGATGAAAAATCTAACGAGCAATGGAAACCACGTGTGTGTTGAAATGTGTGGTACGAGGCAATCAGTGTTCAGTGTATCCACGTCCCTTAGATCTCTGCATGCATGTCACCACGTAGGATACTCTCAACACCATACTGAAAACCACTACCCTTAAACTATATATGTAACCCTCCCCATAACTCTCCCAAGGCCACCAAATTCCCCTACCTCCTGCATTGCCCAGAGTAAAGGCCCAACATATTTGTACACATGTAGAGGTGATGTTTTGATAATTCATCAATCTTTTTGAGTCGTGCAAGTATGTAAAATATACACACTTATCATAATTTAACAGTTTGTACTTGTAGACTGAATAATAGTACCTGGACCTGTTTATTATTACATACCTATTCTCCGATCCGGTCTGGAAGTAGGTGGCGCTACGGACCGCCTTGGCGGCCATTTTGGAGACCTCCGCAGTGCTAAGCCTATGAGCCGTTTGGACGTCCATTTATGATACTTTTTAAAGTGTGAGGGTGTTTTAAGTACTTCTGAAGCAATTCTCCTGACAATTCTCCCTGGTAACTTGAGATCAAACGATTATGTGGAAGCCCCAGTTTTGACTATAAACGCGATGTCAACAAATCATCGAAAAAAACGATTTTCTACCAGTTGGCACGTCTAAATGATGTCTGAATGATGTTAATAATCCCATTTCAACTATTACATGTACAGAATGCATGGTTGAAGGTCGATTAATATAGGTTTTTTGGCATTTTAGACTATGACAGCGCTTTGTATTCACCAGCCAATATGTCGGATCGATCCGTTGTCAGGTGAATTTGCATAATTTGGAGGATATTTTGAACCGGAAGTGTCCAGCCGGTTCAGAGAATGTTGGTATATCCTACACATACCGCCCTCTCAGGCCCATATCATATTTATATCCGTACAGCACCTATATGGTGTATGTAACGTTATCACAAGACCGTAGCGTCGGCCGTACAAAGGCCGCGGATCACTCTCCAAGTGTATCTTATGGAGCGAGACATTCAAAATGGCTGCCACTGCAGTTGAATCGATGACTCGATGCAAAGTGCGGAAAGCAGCGATAATACCGTAAATAACAATATAATTTTGTTTACCAAAACTTGGAAACCAGGAGAAATAGAACGTAAATGGGTTACTTACCGACGGCTGATGAATCTTCAATCTTGAAAAAGTAAACAACGCGATTTTGTTAGTACAATGACATTCTACCTGGTTATGATATAAACAAACGAAGCAAACGTCACAAAATATTTACGGAAATGCAAGAAACAATATATTGAACATATTTATTACAACAATATTGATATTCAATAAATAATTGAAATACAAAAACAGAAAATACTCCTATATGTTCGAAATAAACAAACACTGTCAGTGTTGTCTGTCAAAAATGACCTCACTGGAAGACATCGAGAGCTACACGATAGATTTAAATGATTTTAGCTGCAAAAAAGAGTAACGTTACTGTAATTAATGACAACGATGAAGAGTTAGTGACAGACAAGGTTCTTCGGGAATATATTTCGTCTAAAAAAAGTCGAGAAACAACAAAAAATACCAAGAGAAATGTAGCAGCATTAAAAAAATGGTCCTTAGAGAATGCAACGACCACAGAGATCCTGCAAATTGAACCGGAAAAACTAAACATATTATTGGGCACTTACTTTATAACAATACGGGGGGGAAAAATGGAAAAAACTACGAACCGGAAACCCTGTCGACCATATACAGGAATATCAAGAGATATTTAGATGATAATGGCTACGGTCATAACATTACAACCAGTGATATCTTCAAGACGTGTCGAGGAGTACTTTCAGGTCAAAAATGCGAACTCAAGAGCAAGGGAATGTGATATAAACCAAATAGAGTAAGTAAAAAGTACTATATATATTCATATATTCGACAAAATATGATATTCATACAATATATGATATTTCAAGATTGAAGTAAGTCGAAAAAAAATGGGTTGAGCCTTATATCGCTGTCTAAAATTGAAAATCCCCCCCCCCCAAAAAATAAAACCCCAAAAAATTAACTCATCGCTTAAAATTTGATGATATCTTATTATAGTGTGATCCCCTATCTGCCGAAGAAGAAGATCTACAGCGCTTTCGACCCTACTACTCCTATAGGATTACGAAACAGCCTGTGGTATCTCGTGACAAAATGCTTCGGGTTGAGAAGCCGACATGAATTAACCTGCAAAAATTAACCTGCAAAAATCTTCAACTTACCTTCCTTGGCCACGCCCACTCCCGCGAAGACACCAGCAGCAATAAATATCCCAATTTTCTTTTTTTTAATTTGATTATAAATCCAGGAAAAAATAAAATAAATCTAGGCAATGATGATCCAGCTCCGGCCTAGTGTGATTCCTTTCTCCTTTGTTTGTGAACACTAGCGTACGAGACGCTTAAAAGAAAAATGGAGCTTTGAGGCCTAACATATTGACACAGATCTGATGTAGTGAAATTTCTGATAAATCTGTGGGAAAATAAAATAAATCAAGGCAATAATGATTTAGCTCCGGCCCAGTGTGTTTCCTTTCTCCTATGTTTGTGCACACTAGTGTACAAGACACTTGAAAAAAAAATGGAGCAATGAAGCCTAATAAAGGGCGTATTCCATCAACAAGACAAAAACGTTGTACAGCGCCCGTATGGCGGTTGCTGGGGTTGCTGGCATATCTGCTCAATTTTAAATCATCTGTCGGGTTGGTGGAAGCACACACCAGACATTTCATCAGTTGAAATTGACGTCTGTTGGAGGATATTGGGGTTGTTGGGACGTCGCCTCACGGTTGCTGAGCGTCTGGCAGGAGAGCCAGTTGAAATGCGCCTCCACCAACCAGATTTTTTCAGGAGATATCCCAACCGATACTCCAATAACTCTCCGAGAGAAGGAATTTGCCCATCTGGCGAAAAACTGATTCATTCAATTTTTATCAGCTGGAATTGAGCGTCTGGCCGATATATTTGAAGAGTACGACACCCAGCCGCGGGTTTTGCCGGGAGTTGCGGCGAGGGAAGCCGCCAACATAGTGCGAGCGATACCGGCGATACCCGAAGCCGCAAACGGACATCGAAAATTCCGACACTTTCAGTATTGTCAGCAGAATCCTAACACAATAGCGTGCCATACACATTCATAACATCAATCCTTATCTTTATTTACCTTCATTGTTTGGTTCACTGCAGTATTTCGCAGTTATTTGACTATCTCTCGACGTTCCCGTACAAAATCCAACATAGCGGCATACTGCTTCACTCGATACCCGGATTTCGCGGGTTCGGAGCGTCGTAGTGTATCGCCGCACGCCGCGCCGCCTATCGGAGAACTCGATTACTACGTGAAATGTGGCCAACGTCCACCAGTCGGCGCCACGGCAGGGGCGTTGGCTAGGATCTGCTGGAACTTCGGACCCACCAGATGCTCGTATGGCGACCAAATGAGCGTCTGTTGGGGGTTCGGTGGAGCAGCGACGCATTTTGAGGCCATTTTTCCAGTCGTTAAACCGACGTCGGCTGAAAGGTCGGGGACTGCGAATCTGTACTCGGTCGTTTCGGAGATCTGTCTACCAAAAAACTGCATTGTATCTGTGATATACAAACTTTGGAAAATAGGAGACATTATCTGATTTTACTCTACATGAGGAAGTATGCTGAAAGGCTTGAGCCGCAGGATAACCCGGTGACAAGAGCTCAGGGTAAACGGACAATCAAATTAAAGAGACCTAGGACCTCATTTTTCAAGCGAAGCCCTCTCTATAGAGGCAAAGATGACTGGAATAATCTCCCTAAAGAGATCTAGGACAGCTCCCTATACACAAATAAGAAATATATAAAAACCAAGTTCATTTATGGCCTAGAATCTCTAGAGTAGTATAGATCGGTTCCGATAATTTAGACAAGTTAGTTTGATTAGTTCATATTAGTTAGATGTCCGAATCCGGGGTCACTCCCCCGTCTCAACTCATCATTACTTCATACCTATTGTAAATATCTGTATAATATGTGATGAGATGAGTTACTGGCATAGATGTTACCGTATTGTAGAGTGGCCAGAATACCTGCCATGGCAGAGTCCACTGATTGTACTCCTACTTTTGTGCAATAAAGAAAAATAAAATAAAAGAAAAAAATGTAGAATATAAGCCGTTCTCTGATTGAATGATGCAAAACGGGCTCATCCAATCATATTCGAGCTTCTAAACGTGGATGGCAAAAGGTATGCGAGTGCCAAGAACCGTACATACTGGACATGGTGGTGAAGCCCGACAAGACAACCAAAATCAAAGGTAAAAAATGGCTAAATTAAGGTATATAATAATAGAGAAACAGGCTGACTGTCTCCGTACGGGTAAAATACTTGGTGAATTCTGAAATCAGATTTCAGATTTCACCGCATATTTTACCCATACGAAGACAGTAAGCCTGTTTCTCCATACTACATTTTTGCACATCATTCCTCATTCTTGATCAAATATGTTTGTCAGGTGTTCCTCCTCCTCCCTGTCTCTCTACCTCTGTGCCTCTCACCGCTCCATCTCTTTTTTGTGCCTTATTTCATGCAGGGCGGCGTCTGTCAGCGATAACCCACTTTCACTTAGAAAAATAAAAGTGTAATTGAAAAAGAATCATGAGTGAACCCCAACCTACAGAGAGATCTCCACAGAAATGGATACCCTTATCTGGCTTTGGTGGAGGGAAAATGAAATTTCTGTGAGGCACAAGAGCAGAGGGAGATGTGGTCGGGGTGGATGGACATGGTTTGGCAGCAGTGGTTGATGGTTGAGGTGGGCTTCATGGCACTGGTTAGGAGAAGGTGGAAACATTCCAGCTCTTCAGTCTACAGTTAACATACCCAAGTACATCTACCGTGCTTAGCAGAGCGTTTGCCCAGCACGGCCTAATATCTGCCCACGCTGAGGGAGGTGAACAGATGGTTGCGCTCGGTAGTCTGTCTACATGGGAACTCATCACTTGAGTTCACGTGACTGCGAGCTACATGAGAATCCACCATGTGTCGGTGCGAATACACCAGCCAGGTAACAGGAATAGGAGATGTATTATGATAAGTAGCCATTCCTTAATAACGCAATATTTGTGCTGTCCGTTTATGGTGCGACATTATCAAATACATGTATATACATTGGCACATCGTACAAGTGATTGTACCTGTATGCAACCATGTATGTCTTAAAGGTTTCCTAACGAAGACTTCGCCTTTTAGCCTATCATTAGCTGTGCAAATAGAAAGATTGTCTTAAGAAATAGGATCCATGTACTTTGGATTCCAATCACAACATTATACTGACCAACCTATGAAACAGTTGTGAAAAAGGTTGTCAGTAAAGAACAATGCTACTGCTTCTATGAATACTGAGAAGCTTAATCAATGTTGCTCTAGTTGAGAAAAGTGACTGTAACAAGGCTGATACAAAACTGGGCCCTGTTTTTTAGTCACAACATTTGTGAGCATCGCAGGCCTACGATCGCACAGCCGATCTACAACCTTTTTGGACGACAAAAGATGGCCGGTGTTTTATAGACACGATCGTAGTGCGGCACGGACGATCGCCTCGATAAATGTCGGCCGCTACGGCAAGTATAGAACTGTCTTAGGTTCTATAACACATCACTGTGCGTATATGGAGGATGTTTCCACTCCCCGACGGAATTAAGCAATGAAATTTTAACATGAGTAAGGGGTACTTATAACCTATAAACGTCCCAAATATGAAGAAGAACGGTCTTACGGTACCGAAAATATCCGCGTTTGAATTTGAAACATCGGGCTAACGATCGGATATCGCACAAGCATTCTCCTAGCAGATCTTTCATGGTACAGAGCGCGGAATCTCTGCAGGGAGAGTGAAGTAAGCGCAGTCGATGTCAAGGTCGCCGCATAAATTAGATCACGTGAGGGTAGAGCTACACTGGCCACCAGAGCATCATTTGCTATGACGAAATTCAAACGCCGATATCTTCGTAATGGTACTACCGATTCTCTTCATATTTGGTACGATTATTGGTTATATGTATACCTTACTCGTGTTAACATTTCATCGCTTAACTTCTACGGGAAGTGAAGTTCCGCATTCGGTACGACATGTCCATAGATGTCTTAGACCTACGATACTTTGGGCATCATTTTCCGCTCCAATTGCCACCGACTGTCGTGACTATAGCACACCTCACACCGCCCTACGTGTCGTAGGGCTGCGATAGTTGTCCGACCATCTAAAATGTTGCGACTATAGCACACTCAGAGCAAAAACATGTCGTTCATAACGATTGTCGTGACTGAAAAACAGGGCCCTGGTGTAGGGCTGATAAAAGACTGTTGAAAGCCTAATTCAAGACTGCTGTATGACTGTTGTAAGACTGTTACAAGACTTACCATGACTGTTATAAGACTGTTACAAGACTGTGGCAAGAGTGTTGCAAGATTGTTGTAAGACTGTCATAAGACTGTTGTAAGATTGTTGCAAAGCTGTTGTAAGATTGTTGCAAAGACTGTTGTAAGACTGCAGTAATAGTGTTTTGGGATCGTTGCAAGACTGTTGCGAGACTGCTGTAAAGCTTTTACAAGACTATTGTAAGGATGATTCAAGACTGTTATAAGACTGATACAAGACTGTTGTAAGATTGTTGTAAGTTTGATATAAGACAGTTATAAGCCTGTTGTAAGACTGTTGTGAGACTGTTGAAGGATTGTTGAAAGGCCTTACAACAGTCTTACAACGGTTTTGCAAGAATCTTACAACAGTCTTGCAACAGTCATACAACAGTCTTACAACAGTCTTGTAACAGTCTTGTACCAGCCTTACAACAGTCTTGCAACAGTATTGCAATAGTCTTGCAACAGTCTTACAACAGTCTTGCAACAGTCACACAAGTCTCGCAACAGTCTTACAACAGTCTTGCAATAGTCTTGTATCAGCCTAACAATAGTCTTACAACAGTCTGGTATCAGTCTCAATACAGTCTCACAACAGTCTTGTATCAGCCTTACAAGTCTTGTTTCAGCCTTACAACAGTCTTATATCAGTCCCATAACAGTCTTACAACAGTCTTACATACAATAATCTTGTGAATAAATGAAAATTATGTATGTATATTGAGTGAGAGAGCATGATTTGAGTCAGTGGCCACGACAGAGGCCCTGTGCTCACTAAGTGCACTATGCCTTATATGTGAGCGGTAGTAGGCAACAGCGAGAGTTTGTCCTACCTCAACAGTGAGACCACTGATGAAACGCGATTTTGGCCTTGACACTGTTGGTGCCACTGTTGGTGCCACTGTTGCAGTCCTACCTCTCGCTTTGACCCCCCTACTAGTGAAATGGCCCCTTGCATGATTTCATTAGATCTTCCTGATACAATATATTGTGCTATCATAAATCGTTACACTGTAAAAAATTTCCATAAAATATACAGGATACTACCGTAAACATGGACGGTATATCACTGTAATCTTATCCACAGTTCTATACCATATATTTGATACAAAAAAAACGGTATTCAACTGTAAAAATATTCAGGACTGTAATCCACCCAATCTACGGTCAGTTTACAGTATAAATCTGTAAATATGTACATATTAGATACACTTAGATTAACTCCAATATCAGCAACAAATCAAAGTGGAGAATAAAATGCAAGAGTTAACTTCATCAAAATGTGTAATAGATATTCATAGATCTCCTGTGAAGTTCCTGCCATTTAGAGCACATTTATTCTCAAGTTGTCATGACATCAATATCATAAAGGGGATTAGACACCACTTTCATAGGACATTTCTAAAAGATATGTAGGATTGACTTCATCCTACTATATCAAATGCAGCCTTGTACTGTCATATTCTGGAGGGTCAAGGATTTAGGAAATTCTGCATATGCTCTTTCTTTGATCAATTGCATAAAAGTTTGGGAGGAGGGGTTGGAGGTTTGAAATTTCAGAGGTAGTCCTCTACATATAACAATTCTCAAGAACCTCAATAACAAGATTTCTGGTACATGTATAACAAAGGGCTGTGCATATAGTATATTTCATACAGCTTCGCTCCACTGTATTTACAGGTCTGAACCGTTTTCAAAATACAGTTTATTACAGTGAAAATTCATGGTCTGAAATATATTACAGGTTTAAACCGTTAGGAAAATACAGTCTAGGACAGTTATAATTTACGGTCAAAAATATATTACGGTCACCCGTACAATTTACGGTATTTCCCTGGCACCCCAGTTGCCTGGGAATTACCGTAAAATTCACGGGAAATTTTTTACAGTGTACATGTCGCACACCAAGGGAATGCGTTCACCAACCGTTATTCAAAGACGTTTGTCTTATTCAATTAAGTGGATTTACAGAGAAAATATTACCTACATCTATCATTGGTATAGAATTAGAAATCTAAAGAAGTGTTTGTCAGCTTTCGTCAGATATTTCCGAAGGCGTAGGTATATATAGCTGTATTCCATGTATTGGTTCTATTACTTTTATATTAATTGGATTCATGAGGGGGATGAGTACACGCATGGACTCTTGCCTCTAGACTGTTAAATCTGAGATTAAACGAAAGATTTTAATTTCTTTAATGTAAGATTTCTTTAATGTAAGATTTTAAAAGTATTCTGAAACGTTCTAATTTGCTGTCCATAAGGCTTGTCATCAAACCAAATTTGAGAACCTGTTGAGTTTGTACTTTATATTTTACTTTCGATTGTATATATTCATTTCTTGCCATCGGGAAAAACGCTAGAACAAAAGATGTCTTGTAAATACACTGTTCAAGTAAATTCCCAGGCCTAGTGACAGCGAGATTCCCTTTAAGTATTTGAACAGCTGAATTCAACTGAGCTATTCCCTTCTCTACATGTTGGTTTAGATAGAGTTTCTCCCTCTATTTACCACCAAGCGTGCCTCACATTCCCTTCCGCGTCTGTTCACAAGTTGAACTCTAAGAGTTTATGACAAAATATCGACTCTGTAAAAATAACCAAAAAAAACTGCCTGCTTGGTTCTTGTTCTGGTCTTCCGCGGCCCCAGGGCCAGCACATTCCCCCTCACTTAGACCCGCTCCTCCTACAACAACCAACTCACTTTAGCTCACCCTGACTGTACCATATAGCTGTTGTTGCCTAACATTATTGAGTACCAATAATCTAGGCTCGTAATTGTAGACCCTTTTCTGTATGCCAAGGAGACCCAGGGACGGCCAGGACTGTCTTAGTGAACGAACCTAAATATCATCAAACGATAAACCTTGTACCAGGTACAGAAAAGGGTCTTCATGTACTAGCCTAGATTATCCAATAGGCCCCAGGGATTGTGTAGTGATTCCCTCTCATTAGCGATACATGATTTTCCCAGTGCATATTCCTAAATTACCTATTGCTACAATCAGTTTCCTGTCATGCTATTTAACATGCAATTTCAGGAGATTTCTGATTCCCCATCATGTTTAATATCGACTGGAATGCAAGTTTGGTTTCCTTGATGCTGCAGAATAGTCGGATGCCCGAGGTCTTCTACTCCAGCAATCTGGGTCTATAAATATAGTTTCGTCAGGTTTGATAGACTGAGTCTGTAGAAGGGAATTAAGTCAAGAAGGCTAGTAATATTTTCATTTTAGTTCTAGAAAGATGGATGGTCCCACCAGGGCCACGCTAGGAAGAGATATCTTCTTAGGACCTGTTACTTGATATATGTCTTCATAAATATCATAAAGCTGCCAATGGCAACACCTCACTAAATGCATGGACATAAAACTCTATAGAATGACCGTGTAGAGACTGTTGCCTGACAGAAAAATAGACATCAAAAGTAGTCCAGGAGATTAAAATCTGAAAACTGTCTCAGCATTAATACAACCTAGCCCTTACAAAATAGTTTTTACAGAGCTTTCAAAAACACTTTGAATTATGCTTCTATCTTTATTCTAAGTATCTGAGAAAATGGGAAACTTTTTGTCACTATAGAATGACCGTGTAGAGACTGTTGCCCGACATAATAAAACATCAAAAGTAGTCCCCGAGATTAAAAGCTTAAAACTGTCTCAGCATTGTACAACCTATCCTAATAGTTCTTACAGGCCTTTCTAAAACACATTGAATTGTTCTTCTATCTTTATTCTAAGTATCTTAGAAAAATGGGAAATTTGTTGTCACTACAGTGTCCCTTTTTTTCCTTGACTGGCCTTGCACAACTTAGTATCAAAAGTATCCCATACTCTCAAAATCTCAAAAATATCTCAGCATTATGATATTTTCCTTTTTATTTCAGTTGTTACAGGCCTTTTTTAGAACACTTTGAAATATGCTTCTATTTTTATTCTAAGTATCTAAGAAAATTGGGAAATTTTGAAAGTCTGAGGGTGCCCTAGTGGTCATACGACAAACTACTGTCTAAATATACACTGGCCACCAGAGCATATGTTTGCTACACACGTTAGCTCTGGCACAGTTCGATATAATTGCCCTTGACACGCCGTGGTAACAGGTAACTAACGTCATAGCGATATATAGGTCGAACGTTGCGCCATTTTCATGTTGCAGCGATCACAAAAAGTCTCAAACCCACTATTAATGTTCTTATATTCTGCTGTTCAAAAATGGAACGAAATTCCCATAAAGATAAACAATATAATCAATTTCTTATAAGAATAATATCATACAGTAGGCGGTTGTGATCTATACATCCACAGTCTGAAATACACACTTTGCTTCTAGGTAGGGGCTAACTGGTACTGGGCCCTGTTTTTTAGTCACAACCATCGTTATGGGCGACATGTTTTTGCTGTGAGTGTGCTATAGTCGCGACATTTTAGAGGGTCGGACAATGATCTCCGCTCTATGACACGTAGGGCGGTGTGAAGTGTGCTATAGTCACGACACATGGAAGGTCACTTGGGTAAATTTGTCTCCCAAACTGTCTTAGACCTAAGACATCTATGGACATGTCGTACCGAATGCGCAACTTCATTTTCCGTGGGGATTAAGTGATGAAATTTTAACACGAGTAAGGTATACATATAACTTATAATCGTACCAAATATGATGAAAATCGGACGCCCCGTTCTGAAGTTATCGGCGTTTGAATTTTGTCATAGCATTTACTGCTCTGGTGGCCAGTGTAGACCTTGACATCGACTTACTTCACTCTCCCAGCAGAGATTCGGCAGATGTTTCAAATTCAAACGCCGATAACTTCAGAACGGCGCAGCCGTTCTTCTTCATATTTGGTACGATTATGGGTTATATGTACCCCTTACTCGTGTTAAAATTTCATCGCTTAATTCCTTCGGGAAATGGAAAAATCCTCTATATACGCGCAGTGATGTGTTATAGAACCTAAGACAGTTCTATACATGTACTTGTCGTAGCGGCCGACATTTTTCGCGGTGATCGTCCGTGGCGCGCTACGACACCGTCTATAAAACACCAGCCATCTTTTGTCGTCCAAAAAGGTCGTAGATCGGCTGTGCGATCGTAGGCCTGCAACACTCACAAATGTTGTGACTAAAAAACAGGGCCCTGAACTGGAACTGGAGATCGGACTGTGCCAACCCCGAAGTCACAGCTGAGCGCAGACAGGGGTTGGTGGCCAATCTAAGTATAAATATAGCTTTCACGTTTTGGCCACTACACGGCGCCGCAGTCGCTGTCGGCCAGGTGCGGCACACATCGGCACCACCCTCACACTCTTATCTACAGCCTGCTTCCAGTCCATAGACCCTCTTCACACTGACGCCATCTTGTAATGGTCGACATGTAAATCACACCAGAACGAGGCAATAGGCTCTGGGATGTAGCAACCACACTGCAGCAAGTGCTTAATACTACAATGATAAAAATATATATTGCTCTTCTGTCATAAATAAACGGCCGAATTTTATAATTAAAACATTGCTAGAAAGCTGAGACTTAGGCCTACCTGTTGGTATATATATATAATATACCTGTGTTATGAGTAAGATTTCCTGTCATAGACTGAACATAGGAATTGTTTTTAGGTAAAAACATTAAAAAAAGGATCCCTCCAGTTTTCACAGTGATTCAATGAAAAATCTATCACGATGACCTATAGAAATAAACATCCTATCTTTTTAGGTATTTCAGGACGATAAATATGATACCTATATTGCCAGGCTGTGATAGATATTTCCTGACAGTATTAGATTGTGTGAGGCACTATATCTACCTTGGAACAAAAAACAAACTTTTTATCTAACTTGAAAAAATGTGAATTGCTCTGGCTTTGTGTATAATAGGCCAATCTTTATAAATAAAGCATTGTTAGAAATCTAAGACTCTGGGCCCTGATTGCTATGACGAAATTCGGCCCCCCTCGGTGGGGCCGTTTTTCTTCATATCTGGGACGATTATGGGTCATATGTATCCCTGACTCGTGTTAAAATTTCATTTCGTATGGGAAGTATGGGAAATCCTCTATATACGCACAGTGAGGTTCTATAGACCCTAAGACAGTTCTATACTTATCGTGACTTGCGATCTACCGTGGCGCACTACGACACCGTCTAAAAGACACCGGCCATCTTTTATCGTCGAAAGTGTCTTGGGATCGTTGGTAGGTCGTGGGGCTTCCTGGGCGCACAATGATCGCGACTAAAAAACAAGGCCCAGAGCCATTGTTTGCTATGACAAAATTCAATCGCGAATATCGTCAAATCGGTGCGTTCGATCTTCTTAATACTTGGTACGATTATTAGTTATATGTATCCCTTACTTGTGTTCAAATTTCATTGCTTAATTCTTACTGGAAGTTAATTCCCGCATTCGGTACGACATGTCCATAGATGTCTTAGGGCTACGACAGTTTGGGAGACAAATTTACCCATGTGACCTTACATTTGTCGTGACTATAGCACACCCCACACTGCCCTAAGTGTCGTAGGGCTGCGATAAATGGCCGACCCCCTAAAATGTCGCGACTATAGTACACTGACAGCAAAAATATGTCGTTCATAAGGATTGTCGTGACTGAAAAACAGGGCCCAGGTACACTGGCCACCAGAGCAGCCGATTGGGGCAGCCGATCTTCTTCATATTTGGTACGATTATAGGTGATATATTCCCCAAACTCGTGTTAAAATTTCATTGCTTAATTCTTAAAAGAAGTGAAGTTGCGCATTCGGTACGACATGTCCGTAGATGTTTTAGGTCTAAGACAGTTTGTAAGACATTTTGAACCATGTGATTGTGAAATATCCAACAAAAACAGAAACAGAGCATAGAAGAACACACAGCACTACATCCCACCTCTCTCTACCATCTCACACAGAGCCCCATAAGAAGCACACTCACCACAACAAAGAGATATAGCTATAGGAAAATTCACCAATCAGATCCAAGCTCTCATACAGCGACAGGACAGGAACCAATAGGAACCATCCATACGGGATCGGTAGGCCACCAGCGCGAAAATCGAACGCGCCTGGGCCAACTCACTACACTGTGGTCGTGATAGCGGTAGGGACAAGACATCTGCCACGTTCACCTACATTTTGAACCATGTGGCCCTTTGATTGTCATGACTATAGCACGCCTCAGACCACCCCAATCGTCTTCTCTGATGGCCAGGCACCCTCCCACCTCCCGAAGCGCACTCTATGTCAAGGTCGCTGCATAAAGTAGCGGAGGCGTCAGGAAAATACACTGGCCACCAGAGCAGACGATTGCTATGATGAAATTCAAACGCTGATAACTTCGGAAGGATGCAGCCGATTTTCTTCATATTTGGTACGATTATAGGTCATATGTATACCTTACTCGTGTTAAAATTTCATTGCTTAATTCGAACGGGAAGGGAAGTTGCGCATTCTGTACGACATGTCCATAGGTGTCATGAACGGACGACACTTTGGGCAACATTTTCAATCACGTAACCCCATGATTGTCGTGACTGAAAAACAGGTCTGGACGCCCTGCGACTCTTACACTCACAATATATCGCCTGTTCACTACAGTGTCCTGTCTATCGAACACTGACGGCAAAAACACGTCGCCCATAACGATTGTCGTGAATGAAAAACAGGGCCCTGTATTCTGGCTCTTTGTTCTTACAAAATTCAGCTGCCTTTCAATGTTTTACCAAGGTTCCTTTGACTCTCTACACCAATCCCAGAGCAGGAAGATATAATGCTAAAACCCAGGACATGATGTTTTTCACATGGAACACTTTATTTACATGTGTGAGCAAGGCAAGAAAAGTGACATTTCCCAATTATCACTCACTTCTTTTGCACCTCCATTAGTGAAGAACAGCTACTTTTTCACCTCCTTTAGTGAAGAACACCTACTCGGGGGGTGTCAGGGCGGCGCCCATGGATCATAGGCTATATGCCGTATAGGACACTGACACCTGTAAGATGTCGCTCAGAATGGTTGTCGTGACTGAAAAACAGGGCCCAGGGCCCTGTTTCATAAGTAGCGGAAGGTTTTAGCGAGCGATCACTTAAAATAGCGGCTGGGATAGCGAGACGAACAACGTGCTTGTTAATTTTGTGTTTCATAACCCCTCTCGCTATTCAGCAGTCTCGTTCGTTCGTTATTTCCGGGTATTCGTTCGTTGTTCAGACAATATCACTCTCCAAGCAGATATTTTGTGTCAATTATCCTATACTGGGCAACAAGATCTATGTTCGGAGAGTGTTTCAACGTGGCTGGTTCTGTGCATAACCACAAGCGGGCAGGGTCATAACAAAGGCCTGTCACTCAACCGCACTGGTATTATGGTCCAAAACTATCGCCGATACACACAAACGTAAAGTAAAGAAACAAAAAAGTGAAAAACAGTAACACAACAATCACTTGCATTTTCAAATAATTAACATCTACTGCATTGAACTATTATATTATCTCACAACTCAATCTAGATGTACTGTAGATATGATCAGTAAACTGAAAAAAAAAAAAAAAAATCAAGTCGAGCAATGCAGGTGGTTCTGTAAAAGCCACCTGAGAACTGCCTTCGAGATAGAATTTCCAGTATTAGATGAAATAATTATTAGAAAGTTATGAAATCTGGCATAAACATATGAAATACAATTACAATTACTCGCTACAAATATTCTTCAATTTGAATGACATTTTGTGTTCGAAAATGACATTTTTACACTGCTATTTGGGGATGAACGAGAGGGTCGACCCTCTCGTATATAGCAGAAGCTTTATTGGCCAAATAGCGGATATATGGACGAGCAGCAGATCCTTTTGCAACGGAATTACCGCCATTTCCTCCCTCTCATCCAGGAAATGAACGATGTCATAAGATCTATTTGTTTATGCAACGGACGCTCACGGTATTAACGAACCGCTTTTAACGAACCTTCCGCTGCTTATGAAACAGGGCCCAGGTCTATTTGTTGGTATACATATCATATAACTATGCTAAGATTTCCTGTGATAGCTCCAAAACTTAGATTTTTGCTGAAAATTCCCAAATTTCCTAACAATTTAACAGATTCATTATTAGTCCATTACCTCAGGAAATATAAAACCAGCGAAACACATTATCACGGCGATCGCCACGCCACGCTTATCCTACCCCTAATAAAAACTCCATAGGCTTAATATTGGGTCACTGTATTCGGTCTGAAGTTCAGAAAAATGAAAAATATCGCTCTAGATCTAGTGGGATACCGGGTACACTTGATAAATGACGTAATTTGTTAATGTAGAAGTAATTTAGACAGGCAGGGTAGGATAAATTCTAAACCAAACTCGAGTTAGTCGTGTTATTGTTCATCGCACTCCAGCAAGATCGCGTATCATCGGCTTCGCCTCGCACAGTAATACTTGATCTTGCCATCGTGCAATAAACAACAACACGACTAACTCTTTGTTTGGTTTCTCCATATTATGTGCAAGAGGTGAATAGAGATGCACTATACTGTCCATGCTGAATGTTAGGACATAGAGCTGTCTCAGTACAGCTCTATGGTTAGGTCGAAAACATAACGATAAGAAAATATGATATCATTCCTTCTTATAAATAATAGCAGTCATGGCTCAAAATCGAGAAATCTCAACAGCGATCAAATTGCTATTATTTCATATACACATTTATCAAAAAAATCAGCTGGCAAATAAAAGTGTAGGTGTAGCCTACTGTAGGTGCGCTTTTCAGATAATTATCTTTTAAATAGCTGTATTTAGAGTTACATCAATGATTAACAAGATTTTTATCCCTATATCTTAACGCCTTCTCATATGTAATAACATTCAAATTACTTATTCCAATCACGTGTATTGATTGAAATCCAACCCAGTATCTGACCAGCTTGACTCAAGCCCCAAGGCATATAAGTATAACCTACCTTTCTCCGTTTGCAATCCGTGCGCCCCATCCATACCAAAGAACTATACGACGGGTTTTGTTTCTTTGCCCATACCCAGTCCTTTTGACCACCCATGCAGCTCCACTATGACCAACAGGGCCAGCCTGGGCTGGAGGCAGTTTGGGGGTCAATTACCAGTCGTTTAGGTTTTGACACCTTGTGTAGAATCTTCCATTATCTCGGCTATATTTTGAGCAGACGGTATTTTGCCATTTCTACTAGCTACAACAAAGTCAGCATACTCATGTGACAGTTTATTATTACTCATAACTTTTATATTTCACACAGTAACTTATGACCAGGTATTACAAAAATACATATAACATTAATAACATTTACATACAGTTATTTATGAAGTACAGACTCAAATACTTCATATACCAAACTTAATAGGAAACACTAGTCACATACTCGGACGTTCCAAGATGGCTGACGCGTCTGAAAGTTCGCCTGCTGCTGTCAACGTAAGTCAACACCTTGTCATGAAGCCGACCAGTGTTGCCCGTATGGGAGGAAGGCGCCTGTGTCATGATAAATGAACGCCAGTCCGTTAGGTCCGGCTGTCTTTAACCATATTTGTATCAAAGGAAATCATCTATTATCGGCCGAGCACGACCGCCCCACGCCAGTCACGGCAGAACAGTAGAGTTACCAATGCAAGTCAGAGCTAAACGCTCTCAGTAAAAGACCGACTCAGATCTGCTTATTGTACAATATATACTACTAGTACTCATCTTACATTTCACTTACTACCTATAACTTTCCTAAACATTCTTTATATTCTCCTCTTTTGTGCATTGACTTACTATGCAAATCTTATTTCACCTTAAATATGGGTAGGGCCTACCAATACCATGGTACCGTAACCTGGGCCCTTTTTTTCAGTAGTGACGATCTCAAGAATACGGGAACGTACTGAAAAACAGGGCCCAGCCTACCAACCCATCCGTCTACACAACAACCTGCCTAACAACCTATGCACCCACCTGCCTATGGACCAACCTGCCCTCCTATTAACTTACCTACCCAACACCCTGCCCACGTACCAAAAACACCTTCAGACAGCCTACCCACCAACAACTAGACTGGCCTCAGTCCCTGTATCCTACCCCTCCACCCCTTCTGAGTGACACAGGGACTGGTCTCATCCGTAATCGGCCATGTAGACTGGTGCGATTTTGCGCCACACTCCCCAAGCAGAGGTCTGCCTACTGGTCAGGATATCTCCTTGGAGATTGATACCCTCTCACTTTGATCTCAATCGAGACATAGTCAGGAGTAGGCGAAATATATTGCTATGACAACACAGGCAGGCAGGGAACTGGAGGAGGGGAGGGGGAGGGGTAGAGGGGGGTATAGGGTTACAGGGAGTGGCTTGGGGTCATAAACAGGAGATTCTGGTCAGAGCAGACAAGTCTTTGATTCATGGGCCAGTCAGAGAAAGACACATGCTATAATGAATTGTATTCCGATTTTCTTTAATCATTTAATGAATGTTCATAATCAAAGACTTGAGCAAGTCTAACCAACAACCTACCAACCAGTAAGTGGTCTACCAGTCAGTGACACACCTGGCAATAGCCTGCCTGTCAGTGTCCTATGGTCTGCCTGTGTCTGTCTATGGTCTGCCTATCAGTGGCCTTCCTGTCAGTATCCCTCTTGTAAGTGATCTGCCTGTCACTGGTCTGCCTATCAGTTGCCTCCCTGTCAGTATACCACCTGTCAGTGATCTGCCTACCAGTAATCTGCCTGTCTGTGATTTGCCTGTCAGTGGTCTGCCTATTAGTGGCATGTCTGTCAGTGGCCTGCCTTCCAGTAACCTATCGGTCAATAGCAGTGGCATGCATGCCATTAGTCTGCCTGTCAGTGGCCTACTTGTTAGAGAACTGCCTGTCAGTGGGGCTGCCCGTCAGTGGTCTACAAGAAGACAGTCTGTCATTGACTGCCTGTCAAATATTACCTGTTAGAAGACTGCTTGTCATTGTCCTGTTTATCAGTTGCCAGTCTGACAGAAGCCTGCCTGTCATTGGCCTACCTGTCACTGGCCTGCCTGTGAGTAGCCTGTTTTTCAGTGGTCTGCAGTGACCTGCTTGTCAGAAAGACTGCCTGTGTGGGTGAAATGGTTCACGAGTGAATATGGGATGTGTGTGTGTGAATGGGGTTGTGGGTGAGGGAAAGGGGATGCCATGATACCTCCATGTTTGGTTTTGTCATGCATTTGTTTTTCTCCCTCAGTGTACAGAAAATTGTTAAGAAAAAACGTTCATTGTGTCTAGAATTTGTTTACAACATTGGCTGAACAGGGACCATAAGGCCTGTTTTCACTTGCCGGCCACCACCGACCGATTTTAAAACGTTTTTCTGTGGACCACTTTGGCATCACTTCTGGACAAATTTGTCACCAACGAATTGAACAAGGGCTGATTTTACCATGTATGAATTGGCTCAAGGGTTCAAAAGAAGTTAAGTGGAAACAAATCTTTTGTACAGATATCTAGCATCCACACCATCCTGCCAATCATTTTGTCGCCAAAGTGGAATAGCAAATACAAATAGATGACTTTTCTGCCACCACCTTATACAGCACATGGAGAGGTCTCATATGTATTTTTTTTAGGTGGCGGGGTCTTCTCTGCATGACGTCATTTTTAGATGGGGGTCTCTAATAGGCTGTATGTACCAACTTTCGAGCAGTTTAAAAAGGTAAAAGGTATATTCAACCAACTTTGATAAGATCCTCGTATTATCTGCTGATATTCAGGCATAGGATTTGGAAATGGCAAAAAATTCTACTCAATGCGCTCGGCTTACGCCTCGCAGTCTCACGACCTGTCCGTCAAGCGATAAATATTAACACTACTACCTCTTGGTCAGTTTCTACTAATAAGCCTATATATACACTATATATACATACATTCTCCATTTTCTCAGATACGAATCAAAGAATTAAATGATTTTTTGGCCACATACCGGAAAATAACCATATTTATAACGCAAGTTATGTTGAGGGGAATATTTGTAGATATCATATTCCAACAACGGGGAGACTGTTCACTAGTCCGTCAACAGTTACCTCTTGAATCTCATTGGACACATGAGTAGATCGAATTAGAGGTAAAATCAAATATGGATATGAAGAAACCGGCGGTAGAGAAACTGATGTGAGACAGTCTTGAGAGTTTAAAGGCATACCAGTCGCTCGGCATGGGGAGACAGTGGGCACTTATGGCCGAGTGTCCTCACAATGAGTGATTGATTGGCTTGTCCTTAGACGGAGCAGCTCCAGTCCTGTGTCTCATTCCCATTAGTCTAGCTTTGGATCTACATTTGTCATGTGCCTTCCTCACTGCTGCTTAGCTCTGTATAACGTCATATTAATGAGTAGTATTGCAGCATTGGCAACAGAAACACTTTTGCACCTAGACGTCACCATCAAAACCGCGGTAAGGATCTTACACTTTTAAAAGTATGGCGTTTGCGTACAGACTAAACCAGCAGAATATAATAAAGGCCAAGCCTGTTAGTTTCCTGTAGGAGATATGCCTTAGCTCAAAGTTATCTATACATATCTTTATCCCCCCCCCCCCGGGAAAAGGGGGGGGGTCAAAAATAGCATGACATTTATGGATAGCCCCCCCCCCCCTTGATTTTTCTCAAACGTTCTCTATATATTTTGAATTTTTCGAAGCATCCCCGCTTTTATGTCTACCAACTGTCTCTATTAATCACTTGCTCTTGAATGGTTAATCACACAAAAACCTACCTTTGTAGAGGTATGAAGGGGAATTTTAGTTCTAGCAAGCCTAGGGCATTATTGAGCTTTTTGTCTCGGTTTAGTAGGCATGAAGATATTTTTGCAAATTTGTTTTCGCCGTAACTCGCACGTGAAGACGCGTAACGCACCCGAAGCCATGTTTGACACATTGTTTAAGATATGTGTCTATCTAGATGTATCATACATAGTCCTAGAAGGTGGATTTTATTTCGATTTGGTAATGATGGGTTGTCAGGGGATTTATATAGAACTGCATCGAGAATCGTATAAATAGACAATACTCCACGAGTTTGGCCGGGCCGCAATCGTCATCGAGGCGAAGCCGAGTGACGATTATGGCACAGCCAAACGAGTGGAGTATTGTCTATTTATACGATTCGAGTGCGGTTCTGGATTTATCTTACCCCTTTCTATCGTTTAAATAACATCACAACTCCAGAATAATCGGAATATACTTAGCAAATCCACTACGCCACGGCCGTGGCGTAGTATTGTAACTTTACCAGGGTGATCGTTGAGTATATTTTTCTAATGTTATTCCTATGGCTAAACTTGTACGAGGGGTGAGATAAAGCATATTGCTCAACACACGCGGCAAAGTGATGTATGCGTTGTCATTGATGTAATGCTGGTATGACACTATTTGTACTGTTGAAGCGTTGTGGTGACTGGGACGTCGACATACGAACTTTCAAATATATCCAAAAATCTTACTCAAAAACCGTGTTTCAGTAATCAATTTATTCAACATGTATAGTTACACAGTAATATACTGTGAATATTATCTAGTGACGGTTGACATCCCAATATAATTGTAATTTGATTTTATCATTGCAAATAACACACGACTTTCACGAACTGGCACATCATTCCTTCAATCTTTCGCATACTCAAAAGTACTAAATCCTCTATAGCAGTTAATTATGATTGAGAAATAATCTAAAAAAAAAGAGAGAACTAATCTCAAGGTTTATCCTTCAGAAGGTTGGTAATGATCTCGATGACAATATTCGCGATTAATATGGTGAAAGAGATGACCTACCACATTAGATGAAATATATATAAAGTTACAATTCTAAGAATTTAGGAACTTTTAAGGTTGCATTTTTAGGCCTCACGTTAAGGACTTTCTGTTCCATCCTGATATGTTTTAAAGAAAATGTAGTTGTTCCACTCTAATTGCCTACCATATATAAAATGGTAAATTTTTGAAGGGTCTGCTTGGAGTTTACCCCCTTCATAGGGACAGAGTTAACCAGATATAGGGTTAGAGACTGAAGCGCTACGAGAGTGAGATTCTTGTTCAGGCGAAAACTCAAACCTGTTACTCTTTTTGTAGCTCTATACTGAGATATACTTACTTTCGTATGTATCATTTCAAACCATGTTCAATACATAATTTAAGACTGTAGTTTTCTGATCTCCTCTTTCTTGAGATCAGCCTCTGAGATGACGACCTTATATTGGTGTATCAAAGAGTGCAAGCATTTGTAACTGTTTGTAAACGCCAATGAGCAGCTCATGTACCTGTGTCACGCCAAATACAGCTGTTCGCTGTTATGCCAAATATACGAGTTTATGATGGTTCCCCGGTCATCTGCTATGAATTATGGCAGAGCAGCATAGGGGCTTCAACTGCTACCATGGCACTTGGAGGCATACAGGGCAGAGACGAAGTCGCTAGCATATTTTAAAGAAACAATGCCAATGGATGGCACAATTATACAAATAGTATTTGTTAATAAGTTCTTCTTAAGCTATTAGTAGCTTCAGTAATTCACATACATTTGTATTTGATTCTGTAGTGAACAAAATCGGATATGAGATTCGAACTCCCATACTCTGTGCTTGTAACTCTTTTAACTTTGCTTATTGCACCTACATATTTTATCACTAAATATAGTCAACAATTTGATTCAACAATTTTCTGTATCAATATATACATGTACCTGTGCCACATGACCTCCGTTCGGGGCATGAATATGTATACATTTACGACTGAAGACATTAATAGGTTTTTTTATATATCCCAAACGGATTGTGTAAATAACAATTATTTGTCGTCCAGAAACTTGTCTTGCTGTTCCATGTTTGCAGTGCTAGTGGGCGGCTGCATGAGAACGTCTAGCTGTTTCCGTGCTGCCTCAAGGAACATATCCATGGCGGAGAGTGAACGTAACCGCACAGCGACATCCGCCTGGAGAGTGAAAAAGATTTAAATGGTACTAAACCGTGTTCCTTGTTAGTGCAACTTGAAACGCAAGTGGGGATTAGTATGCTATTATTCGTATAAATCTTTAGGAAAACGCGGAGTGATTAATCGTAGATCGCAATATAACTTATAAAACCAGTCGGCAATTATTGCAATAGTTTCCATTCCCCTGTATTCACAAAGGTATGTATTCATACGTGGGAACTTACCCCGGTGTGTTTTATTTGACAATATATACGTTGCACAGGTACAATTCCACCTGTCTCTGTTACACTGCGAATTGACAGCAATGTGCCATGTCAGAAACATGATGTGACGTCATACCTGTTTTTGACGCTCGACGTAGGCCGCTATTTCTCGTCGCGCCTCATCTGTCACCTTCTGGCCTTGGCGCGCGGCCTCCGTCCGCTGCTCGGCCAGTGCCTCCCTGATACATTCCTGAGGGGACAACAAGTGGACATACAGAATAAAGGAGCAAGTATTTATATAAAACGACCCACCATGCTTGTACAAGCTACAAAACGAGATGATAATTTACGGTTTGTACGGAACGAGGCGTTTACGCCAAGTTTCGTACAATTATCAAGTTTGTAGCTTGTACAAGCATAGTGTTCCGTATTTGCCGTACGGAGCAGTTTTCCGTACGGTATTTTTACAGTATGTGGCGAAACGGTGCGTATTTACAATATAAACGGCATGAGTATATAGTAGAGGGGCGAATGTAATCCCCATATATTCATACGAAAAGTTACCATGAAAAAGAGTAGAGGTTTATTACTAGTTTGTGACCCATATCTCTTCTAACGTCACGTTCAAAACTTCGCCGGCTTACGTCTATCCCATGATGCTTATAATGTAGCCTTATCTATACGAAAATAAATCAGGTGGATATCAATCCCAGTAAAATATTCCAACTTACTGATCTTAGGCCTACGTTCGAAGTTGTAGAAATGGTGAAATACAGTTGAAAAGAGAGATAATTATGAAGACATTGTTCTTTTTGACAATGAATGGTAATACACACCTGGCTTCGGCTACGCTCCTCGCCTAAAGCCGTGCTGATGGCTTCTGTCGACTTCTGCCGCTCAGATTCAACCAGAGACTGCAGCTTAACCTGGACGTAAACCAAACTCGGGTTAATGTGTGGCTAGACTTGCTCAAGTTTTGTATTATGAACATTACTGAATGATTCAACAATATCAGGATATTGTATATAATAGGATGCAACATTAGCCTGACTGGCTCAGAAATCAATTTTAACTGTCACTGCATCACGGCGAGGATGGAAGGGTAGGTGAAGGGGTACAGGGACTGAAAACAGTCTAATGTGTGGCGTGTTCTACATGGTGGCAGCATCAATATTCACCAATAAGCGCACAAATTATTGCACGTTAGAAAAGTGAAAATAATGGACCAATCAGCCAGTCGTGTCCGTGTTCAATGTAGGCAGACTGACCTGTACTATAGAAGTCTAAATAAAAAGGAAGCCAGAGTAGATCTACTAAACGTCCTGACTACTACACAGCTGAATGAAGGGGAATATGGCAAAGTCAGGTGCACTAAATATTGTAAAACAAGTAATATTCAACCTAAAATTTCTATTTAAGATAATTAGTAACAATAGATTAAGAGAGTATATAGGTAAATAAAGTAATTTCTTCTTAGATCCAATTGGAGGAAGACTTTCAATTACAATTTGTATAACAGATGAATTACTCCTGTACCTTGTCTTCTTGCGCTACACTGCGAAGTCTTTTTCGTTCTGCTTGCAGTGCATCTTTTAGACTTTCCCTCGAGTTCTCCCGTTCTGCCTGCTCAGCAAAATTGTTCCATTACAGTAAGTCATTTCTATCAACTTTACATTTTCCGGCAAATAAAGTAATTCCCTCGCGTGGTTGTCTCTCCCTTTATTGTTCATCAAAGAGATTGTAATTTTACTAAATAGTGATAGTGGCTGGACTCACTTAACTAGTGGTTGCTATGTAATTTTTCTAACCACGACATCTTCCACAATGTCAACGGAATGAAAACTTTCAACAACAACAAATTGCTATGTTATTTGGTTTCAACTAATTAAAAGTGTCATGAACATAATTAAGGTTTGATGAGTGGTTTGGGATCTTCCTCCCAACATCTTGAGTTAGATGCCCTTTATATGAGGCACTTGTGAGGAATTGTCGGAAACAAAGCAACTTTATAATCTACTGGCTTGATGACAAATCTGATTTGGAAAAGAAAACAGGAGTAATGAAATCACAGAAGGTGATCGATAAGTCTCCAATCTGATTTTCTTTTGACGTGGGGGATTTCTAAAAAAAAAAAAGTTTACAATTACATTTGCGAAATAGTGATGTACATGGGGAAATTATTAATTATACCAACATGCTGTAAATAATTCACTTTTGGAGACTAAGATCGAGCATCGTTGTCACGAAGGATTATAGTTTACTTTACATTAGGACAGCTGTTACACTCGTGAACCATTCATAAAAAAACATATTGATAATCTACCTCTAATGCTTCTTCGAGTTCTGCTCTGTGTTTTTCCCGCTCTTCTTTTAGTGCTGCCTGTAGCTCTTCCTGGAATTAAGATGCATTTCTCCTCTATTCAAATATACCGATATGTGGAGAAATATTTATCTAAATGTTAACGTAATACCGAAAAGACACACAAGCAACCTACTCTCATGACTATATGGAGACATGGGTAGTATGCCTGAATGGAATATGTTCAGAGGTGTTTTGGTCGGTAATACTCAACGACTTCGAAGAACGAGGTGAATCATTTCCGATGAAAATATCGAGGAACAGATGGAATTCAGGTACACTCACTTTGTCTCCTTATTATAATATACATGTAAATCATTAAAAACGCCATTTTACAGTGGTCACGTAGTACGAAGGGACTTAGGTATATTAAAAAAAGAATTCTGAGAGAATGATACCGCCCGAACACACTCGCAGAGAGTTGACGGGGGGAGGCCAATCTCACAAGATGAAATTTGCACACACGACTTATGAGTATTATTTCGTCACTCCGTGAGGAACGGGATCTGTTCTCCTGGTCAGGAAATGTGACACATTCGTCCACAGGTATGTGATGATATTTAATTATGCCACTCTAACAAATGTTTTCCCATCTCTTGGAGAGTGTGTCTCCCAAGTCGTATTGGCCTAATCATGACCATCTGACTGGCGCCGCCTAACGGTATCTCCAGTGGCGCTTCCCAGAGGTGCCACCTGGTGGTGCCTCCTCGTGGCGCCCCCTGCTGGCTTACCTGGAGCTGCTCCCGTTGTTCTCTGAGCGCCTCCTCCAGCTGTTCAGCCATCCGTGACTTCTGCTCAGCCAGCGCCGCCTTCATTTGTTCTCCCTGAAGTCAAGAATAAGAGGGCATCGCTTAAATGGCTAAGACATATGGGCCAAGTTTCTAAAATCAGTCTAGATAATTTTCATAAATCATGCTCAGTAATAATCTTGGCAGAATATTGAACTCTGAGAGGGTTATCAAAATGAACTTAGGAACAGATAAACTGCATACAGGAGTCGATTCCTGGACTTGGTCAGGCTGTAGTATATTAAGACTAAATTATTTCACGGGTATCTTCGCCATTCCAATAAAAGGTTCTATCTAGAATCCCTGTGTTCATGCTGATATTTTATAGTAGGACATATTATGTACATGTAATTATATAACCTTTGCTTATTATATACCTAATACGGAGCCTCCATACTAAACCTATAGAGCATACAGATCACTACTGAGAAGAGTAAGTAGTGCGTGAGGAGGTCGGCATCTATTTCATCTTTCCTTTGATAACTTATATTTGGAATGTTGAATGACAAATACATTACCATAATTTTGATCTACATCGTTGTACCCGGTATTTGACACTATGCAACATCCTCGCATTCGCACGGACATTACTACGGGTCAGCTACGCGGAGATACGACCATGCAGATCAAAATCATGGTAACATTGTGTATGAATTGTGCGTCTAATTACAGGTAATTATTTTTGTATACGTCAGACGTACACACCTGCTCTTTTAGGTGCTGTTGCCATCCGTTGGAATGTTCGTTCATAACGGCGAGGAGCTCCGTCTGCGAAGCTTCTCTCTGGTGAGCCAACGTCGTCTTGCTCAGCTCCTACCGTTGGAAAACAAGCTTCAATTAATACTCCCTTGGAAAGGGAATGATAATGCCTTCACACAAGAACGAGTTGAAAAGGGATAGTGGAAGTTTTCATAAAATCAAGTTCTACCCTGACAGGTCAGTGGAAACCTATGGGGTGATAATATTGTTTAGTTACGTCTATTTCAGAAGATTCTGTTAATGCATGAACGCTTGTGTCACACTGCCTTTATATTAAGGCAAGATATACAATCCTTTATCATGGCTTTACTATTAATATTTGCTATTATAGTATGCATTATCTTACCTTTTTCACTATTTGATAGACGATGCACATTAGCACATGTCTGTTTAGACAAAAGTATGTGTTTCATCTCAGTATCATATATGTTGAGAAAAATAGACGATAAAATAAAATGTAGGTCCAGTTTTAACGCCGGCTGGTGTTTTAACGCAAACACCTGCATATCGTTTGAGTCTCCAATCACACAGAGAAAACTGACCTTGTACTCGGCCACAATAACGGACAAGGCCTCGTGTCCGGCATTCCGCATCTCAGTGACGGCGTTCCGATGGACCACCTTAAAGAAAAAACAAGTTTTTGTATAATACATCTCTTATAAAATCTTATTCGTTTAAAGGCATACTTAAATTTCAGTATGTCAGATGACTGAGTTACTTCCTGCCATTGCATACGCCTTTATGCCTCCTTTGCAAGGCATAATTCGTGATCCCAAACGTAGTCGCTTCGTGATAATCTGTCATATATAATATTGATTATCAAAGAAGACTGCTTTCGAGGCGAGAATATTGGATAAAATCAAATGGGATGAGAATATAATGAGCTTCGTGACACTGAAAACCCAATATAAAAATTTCTTTAATCATTGGATGACTGACCTGAAGCTGGTCGTAGCGCTCCACCTGGTGGAGAAGCTGCGTCTTACACTCCTCAAGTTCACGGTTCCACCGAGCCTGGTTTGAAGACATCCGTTCCAGCTCCTGCTCGCGTTTTTAAATAATGTACAACAAGAAATGTATTAAGAAGTGGATGAAAACGTGTAGATAATTACTTGAAATGATGCAAAATATATGTCAAAAGTGACCAGAAATGAAACCTCAACCAGGTCTTTGATCTAGTCTACAACTACAGTGCTTAATCGTGTTGCCATATATGATTCCTTGGAATCATATATGTATCAATTGTATACGAACTGGACCAAATTACAAAGAAATCCTTATTTGCAGAACTGTAAGGATTGTTATAATTTACAGAGAACAGAAATTGAAAGTCTCTCCGTATCCCGTGGTATTGCACTAGAATTCAGTTCATGCTGTAAATCAATCTATTAGGAGCATAAATGCACAACAGTGTATACGAATCCCTCATTGTTGTCTGACACTGTCATGTGACCCTCCCACTTGTCATAATTATAAGTGGATGTGTGTGAACAAGTTCGACAAAAGCAAACATAAAGGTAAGTAGTGTTAGAGTTCACATGCGAGTTTTATGTGGGCCGAGGATATCATTGATATCTGAAATAAACATTGGAGAACATTTAAAGCTTCTTGTAGAGGTTTGGTTATGCACTCAACAAAAATATGTGTGTCGAAAGCGGTGACAAAAAAGATCGTTTCCCATGCTCATAACTCTGGTCCGATTAGGCTGTTCTGTGTACACTTTGCTTTTTGGCAGATTCTAAAGTACACAAGGAAGAGCGAGGGAAGATCTATGGGCACCGTTAGATAAAGAAAGTCAGGGTTGGTCGACTGCCTAAAGACTAATTGTAGGGACTCGATATGATAAGTTTATGTTGTATTTTTTTTTTAATTCTAAAATATAAGTGACTCTATATCCGGATCTCCATGAGAATGTTTTACTTTGATTCAAACTTGAGAAGAAAAACCTATAAAAACGGTCATTCTATTCATTAGAACCGATCACTGAGTGTGTAGTGTGATCATACCTTGATGAGATTGTCTCGGTGAGCCTCTACAGCCTGTAGTGCAGCTGACGTGTGCGATGAGTGGGTGTCACCCGCTGGTCCATCGGCCAGAACGGGTACTGGAGTCACATCATGCTTAACGGGCACAGGAGCCGTAGTGTCCAGCACGGCGTCCTTCATCTCGCTGACTGGAGTCACCGTTGCGCTTTGATCTGAAGGTACTGCATCCTCTCCACATGTTGGTGTACTTGTCTCTCTAGAAGAACGAGTCAAACGTGATTCTAATAACAATAAGTCATCTTGAAAGAAGACAGCCTGAAAAGTGGTAAAAAGAAACATTTGTGTGTATGTAAACCTTCAGGGATGAGAATTGTGCAGTTCATAAGATGAAATCTATAACATAATATCGCCTCAGGATTGACAGTTGGGGTCAGAAAAAAGACATTGACATATTTTTTATTGCAATACAGCGTTTATGCATTACATACACACTACAATAGGGAATCAAGGGAAAAGCTGAAGTTTTACATGGGTCAGTGAGGATTCAGTGGGGGACGTGGGCTGTGGTTGATTTAGGTAATTTAGCAGTTGGTATATCAATACTATACAGGGATTATTATTTTATTCTGAAAATGAAAACATGAATTTCAATAGAAACATCGAAAACTGGCAAAACCAAGTGAATCAATGATGCATCACTTATCAAATTGTATTTAAGTGCGATATCTAGTAGAAAATTTAAAGCCCTTTCACTTGAGGGATATCCTTACACAGTGATATGAAATGAGATGAATATAAGGCCTTCTCTCTGCCTGAAAGATGGGATCCATCCACAAATGCTTAATAAAATAAGATGAGACCCACCTGTTCGAGACATTGCTGACCTCGTCGTCACCGAACCCGCTGCTCTTTCCCTGTAAGAGAGCAGCTCATGGTGAACACAACGCAAAGTAATCCTATGTGCAGCCACAAGCGAAGCATGTAACACCATGGGCATGGTACCAACTTGTTAATAGCATAATACTACTGCAGTGTTGTACACTGTAAAAACAATGGTGACATCACGGTGAGATGAAACTTATAAAATCTTAATGTTATGACTGTGTAGGTGGGGGATACACTCTTGGTATTGAAAGATTTGGGGGTTCATGAATAAAGCAATCTCAACTTGCATAAACTGCACAACTATTCCTTACATTAACATTGACTAAGAGAATGTTAATCATGACATTATATCCATTAGCCAATAAATAATATGTATATAGTTCTACAAAATGTCGTTACTGGCATGAACATGGGAATCACATATCAATCTGCACTGTCTCCAATGCCATATTCTTCGGTACATACACATTAATAGACTGGTATAATCAGTAAACATTTTTCAATGCAAATGAAGACTACCACATTGTACATTAGTCACATGTTTGTTTTTTTTGTTTTAGTTTGATTTAACGTCCAGTCAACCATTATAGGTCGATACCAGACTTTCTCAAGGTTATTTCACACCAAGAGGGTGGTGATCGAATCTATGTGAAGAATTCAGGTAGAAATCTCACCCCTACACATTTACCGAGGTGAGAGTTCTCTTACCTCCCACACCACATAGGCATGGTATTATAAGTATTGGCCTTTGATATAGCAGTAAATCTACTACTGCTGGGGGTGGGACCAGAACCCACAAAGTCCTACAACCTTAGGGTTACAAGTCGAGCTAACTCCCCATCCCCAGTCACATGTTTCCACTACTTACCTGCGATTGGTCAAACTGTACTTCCTGCTGGCTGCTTTCAGTGCTGGGCATGCCAAGGGCAAACTTCTCACTAATGTCACGCTCACGGTCCCGCTGTGTCCTTGACCTATAAGTCAAAGGGATCAACACAGGTCAAAACAGCTTTTCATGTGATCCCATACTGTATTTTGTGTGGTATCTATTCATCCGCAGGATAAGTCATTAGACATAGCAACTGACTTCACTTATGGGTAAGATATATTTGCCATTACAAAATAGATACCTATAGTGTAGGCATATATCATTCTATTTCTTTAATAGCTAATCCCTTATATTAAAGATATAGAATTGCATAATCTCAAATGCACATTAAAAATGCAATTAGCTGCACGTGAAATTGAAGTCTTACATTCTTTTTCAAACGTGAACTTTTTCTGTCATATCTCATTTCGATTAAATGTTTCTTATCAATTCAATCCCAAACCTAGTTGACACACATTATGCTTACTAAACAATATCAAAGTTAGTGAACAACCTTTATCAGTTATGAGTTATATCGGTCTAAGATGAGTATTCAATTCTTCATAGATTTATCACACAAAGTGATTTTGATTTCTTTTATAACCTTATTTTAAAAATACACTGCAACAGTGATCACGCTTGTTTTCAGAAACTAACTCAGTAGAAACAAAGTAATTTTCATAAAGCGAGTGTTACAACAAACAGGCCTTTAACAGAGCCGGGCAACCAGCCAGTTGGATATGTGCAAAAGGTGTATATGTTGTCCGAGCTCTTCCACCAACCCACCTTATTGTAGCCGGCCGCCGACCACATGGCACACACACGGTGCACAGTGGCCACCCAGCAACCGTTTCCACCAAGCCAGGCCAGGTGCTAACTCAATGCTGCTAGTGGACGTTGGCCGCAAATGTGTTTAGCCAGTTCCCTGTGTTCATTTGACATGGGGCACACCTAGTGCACCTCCACACCCTACGCCGCTCAGGCTACGCTAAAGCCGCAGATCGAGCAGAGCAGTGTGCTGTCATGTTGGGACTTGTATGGGAAGGATAATGGCTTGTCAATTTTCTGCTGAGTAATGAGGTTCATGGAATAATAAAGGTAAATAAAGATAAGCCTTGATGTTATGAATGTGTATAGCACACTCTGGGACTAAAATTCTGCCCAAAGGAGCCAAATTTTCTGAACTTTCAGTCTAAACTTGCAGGTTAGTGACTCACAGGTATCGCCCATTAATGTTGATGGCGTCTGTTGGGGTATAGGTGAAAAGTAGTCAAAATATATGCCAGCAAAGCTCCTGGCGTCACTGGCCAGCCGGCTAGCCGTCACTCAAAATCAGTTGAAATAGTATTTGGCCGATGATGGCTGGCAATACTTTGCAGGCGGCATTGTACAATTTAGTGCTCATAACTGCAAGCCGGCTGGGCAGTTTGGTGGAGCGCCACCAGAAAGCCACTAGGCAGACTTTCTGTGCCCTTCCAGCAATCAAATCATGGCCGACAAAGTTCAGAATAGGCAGGCAACAACCATACGTGCGTTGGTCGTGGCTAGCGTTGGCTTGGTGAAACACTCGCTTTATGGGGAAGCTAAGTGTATGTGCATACATAAGAAATATTCAATTTTGAAACTCACACCATAGGAGAAACTGATTTTTGCACAGTATTTGGATCTGTTGGCCATGCGATTTCTGTGTCATTATTGCTAGTCTGCACCTGATAAAAGAAAAAAGATTGAGTGGATTATGGGGTATGGAAGTATTTTGATTTTTTTAATCATTTTGTCCTCAGGGCCTGAACACCTGTATGGGTTGTATGTCTTATTTTCTCACAATAGTACTGTAGCGGTCACTGGGTTAAGTAAGTTATCTAACCCTGATAGTTGAACTAACCCGACTTCGGGTAATGCTACCCTGTAATTTCCACATCACAGGTGGGTTCTAAGCAGGAACGAACTGAGGGCCTTTCAACCCACACCAAGACACAAATAAGGTAAACAGGAGTTTCTTCACCATAAGATGGTATATGTTGCAGGGATGCTAGTTGGGGTCAGAAAAAATTCCTACATGCGGACTGAGGCCAGTCTTATGTATCACCTAAAACGCACATGCTGTATGGGGAATCCCCATTACTCTCCTAGCAGATTCTTGGGCGTATATTTTAACCCAATCAGAAGTCAGTATTCAAGTTTGCCCTTATCCGTAGGAGCATTTCCTACAGGAATCCTACCACCCAACAGCTCTAGGTTGGAGCACTGGGATCCACAGGGCCTTTAACTGAGTGTACTCGGGGTAGCTAAATTCGGATTCGGATTTAGATTTCAGGGAACCTGGAGTCTATTTTGTTCTCAAAACATACAATTTCTTGAACTTTTCATCACTTTGAGACTAAAATGAAAATCCTACATGTAGGCAAAATCCTACAAACTGGCATCCCTGATGTTGCTCTTACCTAGCTGAGACTAGGTAACTCACAGGCAGGCTGGGCATAATCAACCGAAGTTGAATAACCCTGACCCTATTACCGAAAGAGTAAAGAAAGTCTGCACTCTTTGGTGAGAACCCAGATCGGCTCCTCTCTCAAGAAACATGACGAGTGATCTGTTGGCCTACCTGCAACCTTGACTAGATTACGTAACAAAAGGCGACCCCTAAAATCTGCATGGGTTCAGTGTCAGGACTGGCACATCCCTTACCAAGAAAGAAACTAACCACCACTAAATCCTTACACTAGCTACATTAGAAAATATTCTAAAGGTACTCCGGTTATACCCTATATCATTTTTGTCTATTACATGCGCTTAGAAATGTGTACCTCCTTTTGCAAATAATTCTTTGGGTCTTTTCAGATCTCTAAAAAGGTGAAATAATCAAATGGTCTCATTATTAGACTTGACCTTATGTCAGTCAAACACTTACACTAGTTACTGGCATAGTATGTTCCGTTTCAACTGTTTTTGTGACCGCGCTTATCTCGGCTCGCGGCTCTGGAGCTGTTACTTCTTCAACAGTCTGGGTTGTTAAAGCATCATTTTCCGGAACAGACTCGGGCGGATTAGGTTCATCATTTACTGCCCCAGCAGTTTGTACAACCTTCGGTTCCTCTGTCGTATTCTGTACCACTGCAGCTGTAGATCATAACCATAGATTAATACCAATCTATCAAACATATATCAATATACTGCTATTATCAGGTAGGGCCAATATTAAGGTGAATTTCACATTTTAGGGACTCTTTAATAGCCCATCTTTTCCTATATGCCATATTATCTAGTTATTTCATAAAGTATTTTTTCCCTTCTTTTTTTATCTTGTCTAAATTACGATGGGAGGCCGGCCGCGAAAGTGTGATATCACAGTTGTGAAGGGTGTTTGTTATGTTGCATCGTTCTATATAGTTTTCCCCTGGAGATCGCATATCAACGGTTTGGATTTGATGAGTCACTGTCATTTTCAAAATAGCATCAGTTGAGAACAGAAGTGAACTTCGCCTCGTCGCTTAAAACCTAAAATATTTGTTCCGTGTAAGTAAATTCTGTAAAGTGTTGGACATCAAAACACATTGAACCCAATCAAATACGTTTCTAAGGGTCCCATGTAAACACATGTCCCTTATCAAAGCTTTAAAAGACTATCTTGGCAACAAGATATTTATAAGATGAACACCAATTCTAGTATTTTGTTTTCTATGTCCAGGATTTACAGCTGTTTCAAGACGCTTGATGATTTTCTTAAGATAGACGAGGCATCGTATGACTCAAACTTGTCTCGAGCTTGAGTGTATTGGGGTAATACTTAGAAGGAAAATCACGAGATGAAAATAACTTGGTCTGTACTCCACCGAGTTTGACCACAGAGTAATTCAGGAAGCGAAGCGCCTCCTTCCGTACAAACCGTAAATTATCCTCTCGTTTTGTAGCTTGTACAGCATGGTCAGGACGTTCTATATAATTACATCGGCACTTAGACTAGTGGACGCCCGAGCAATGTAATGACGTACTCCTTACCTGGGAACATTGCCCATGGGGAGGGAGTCGCTGTTACTGTAGCTGCTTCCTGCGTCTCCACGGGATCAGCAGCCTGAGACATAGGAAAGAGTCCAAAATTCACATCGCTCTCCAAGATTTTATCACACGATCATTCGAGGACAGTTATACAAATTTTGATGGCACTTTGATAACTTATAATGGCCATGTAAGGATCGACATTCAACTGAAAAATACTGAATGCCAATTAAAAACATTGTTTTAGGGTCTTTTGTTTGCTTGAAGATATCTGTTGTGTTCTATATACACTGCAGTATCACTCGACCAGCAAGTTTATTATCATATCGGCTACCTCGTTGTAGTGCCGCTATCTTTCTTTGTAATCACTTACAAAACAAACCTCAAAACCACCAAAGTCCCCAAAATCGTCGTCATCATCCATTGTGTAATCTTCTGGTAGAATGAAATTTCAGCACGCCTCCTGAAATGAGATTTTTGACTAAACAAGATATTCCATCAGTATAAAGCATTGAGTAACTTTATAATCAATTTTTTGTTTTCACCAACATAAGAGGATCTAGAACTGTTTATTTTGGATAATCTTTATAATTTAACGGCCAATAGTGTCTGATCTCTTCTAGCAGAATCAAGAAATATATATATATATATATATGTCACTGGGTCTGGATGGTTGATTCTATAGAACAGTGAATGAATGTGTTACATAGTAATGAACATGAATATATATATAACAAATAATAAAGGCTGTATTGGGCGTTTGAGATAATTTATTATCAATACCTGCTTAAAGAAAAAATTTGATGAGGCACTGACTCGTATGGCTAGTGCAATGCCCCGCGCGCAGGCGGTAGGCTAATTAATTATTAGACGATAGGTGGCGACAGGTGCCCTTTATATATTAATATACTAGTTGTATATTTTTCACATAATAAGGATGGTGATTGTGGCAGAGAAGATAATAAGCGAGGTACTGTAACACCTGGCAGTGCCATGTCTGTGGAGTGGGAGCTCATCATACTAAGACTTGTAATCTGCCATGCAAGAACCTTTCTGAGATAATGTTCATTGCAATGTTTTTCAATGATCATTTTACTAAAGTTAGAAGCAAAATTGTTAGCCTATTGAGGCAGAGACTATCACAGGGTTATTGCAGGTCCTTGTATTGTCAAAACGACAGCTGCCTGAAAAGAATATAAGGTAAATGACAGTTGCTGTGATGAATGACTATTTTGATGAAATTCACTCATCAAACTCCCAAATCACTGCAGTAATGATACCCAAGAGATAATACCTTCAATTGCTTATTCATGACCCTTATTTTGCGAACAGATATCCTATGTACATCACCACAAATTCAACAAATAATTTACTATGAGAGTGTATTACATAACTGTCAGGACATCCTCAGAAAACAGCAAAACCTGCATTCTGCTAATGTAGTAACTGGTATCAGAACCAGTGATTTTTTAACCTTTGCAACACCTTCTATTGCATTTTCTGTGATAGTAATGGTTATCTGGCCTCTGGTACACATGTTTATAGTACACAGACCAACAACATATGAGGAAAGATAGTGCTAACTGACATTGTGTGGTCACTGATTGTAGGGATCTTACAAAAACTGATCTGTTCTTGTTCAATTCAGTTGGCAGTATTTGTTGGATTGTAAATGGTAACAAAAGCTAGGTGAAGATCCACCTACCATCTTATTGACCGCATTCATATGATGGCATTCTACCTGCAAAAACAAGGCTTTTCCTGTGCTCTGGTGCCAAATATTGGGATATCCTTTCCTGGGTGTGGCAATCGGTTATCCAAAAAATGTCTGCAGAATATTTAACTGTATTTTGACATTCCAATAGATGTATCGATAAGAGAACATTCTCTGGATGGAGCTCATTAGAATTGTCAGACTTTCAAATAGTCAAAGACCAACTTGATATAGTTATTGGCATTGGAGTGAAAGGTTGACACCAATGTTATGAAAGTAAAAATGGGTTTCGCTTTAGTCTTGGATTTTTGTGAGACTGGCATACCCCCCACTGGTACTGAGGGTCCCTTAGTCTCATTGGTGTGATCTCATACACGTTCACATGGAAAAAGTCCCTGCACCTGTGACTAAGTACCCTGCACTAGGTGCTAGCCACGGGCACTTGATTCTCAAGCAAGGCATTCACATGGGAAAAAACTGCAATTCAGAGACTATGTACCTTGTAAAAGGGAGCATGTCTGAGACTTTGTTCTGGGTGTGTCCTTACATAGAGCCTCCAGAGGTTACTAAACTCCCGATTATCGCCCCGGGTAAAGCAAAGTTCCGCTCCCGATAGACTTGGCACACTACGACAACATGAACCACAGTTTTCTTATTTATAATTGGAGAAACTGAATATAATTTCGGATTTCCATGTAGAAATAGCTGAAATTTTCATTTCTGGCACCAGAATTTCAATTTGAAGATCTCTGAAAACCGTTAAACTGCATTAATTCTCGGTTACGGGTAAGGGTCTATCACCATACCATGTCGGTAATCAGCGAAAATCAGAACTTGTGAATAGACTGAATTGTGGGATACCTCAATAGGGTCTATAGGAATTTGATCCACCATTTTCTTTCAAGAATGGGAAGCTCAATTTTAGTATTTTGCTCCGAGATTTTTTGACAGAGGGAAAATTATCAGAGACCGGGTAAAAGGTGATAGCTGTGCATTGTAGCTTAGCACATACATGTTGTTTTTTGGTGCCTCCACTGTCTCAATAGAACACCCCCTTAAGATAGGTCTCAGAGCAGCAGGTACATAAAAGCTCCCATGCTGGCATGTCCTGACAGGCTAAGGGTTCACTTCCTAGATGGTGGATATCTAATCCTATAACTATGATACCCAGTTTGCAGTCATTGCTCTTAAACCATCATTAGCAGTCATTTCTCAAGAGCTAGATCGCTGCATTTTATTATTAGATGATTTGATTATAGAAGTTTAACATTTGCACGCCAGAATTCACCTGGCTTTACCATGTATCTATTTAACATTACCGGTACTATATACGTGTACATATACATGTGTATATGAGAAAGAATTGATTTAAGGCTATTGCCTTGGGGAGGGGGGCAGGAAGTATATTAGGGTATTTGTCGGGGGGGGGGGGTGGGCAGTTTATTTTGAGGGATTTCCGAGGGGGGGTGCGGTTTATTTTGAGGTATTTCCGAGGGGGGCATTTCATTTGGAGGTATTCCCGAGGGGGGAAGCAAAACCCACACCACCCCCCCCCCTGCCATAAATAATGAATGCTCCCTTCAATATCAATCATGGTATGCATATTTTCATCTTATATGGCATATCATGCATTTCAATTATTTCTGTCATTGGTTACACTGGCTAGGCCACAGTAGCTGTTACTGTACAGTTATACTGTTTAGTGTTACTTGTAACAACGAGTACATGTACTCGTTGCTTGTGAGTAGGCGGAACCTAGTCTTGTGAATGTGGCAATCGAACCAGTGTTAATGTGTTATTGTTAAAGTTGTTGCTGAATCAGTTTCAATAGCCTAAGTCCACAATTATCCAAATCTAGGCCTATAATACGGATATACAAGCTGAAATCTATTGCCTTTAAAACACACATACTTGATATTCTCAGGAACTACAGCTACAACAACAAGGACGTTAAGAGATGTTTCTTCTCACTGCCCAGGTGGCCACTCCCAAGTTTCCCTATTTTCGCCCAGTCTGATAGTTTTCTCAAGTCCCGCTAGGTGGTAAACAGCAACAATTGCAGTACGCTGGTTCCCCGGTAATTCGTCAGGGAGGCGCGGTGCGGTGCTAACTCATCAGAGAGCTGCAAAGCTGGCGCACGTTGAATAATCTAGGGTTGTAAATGAAGACCCTTTTCAGACCCAGGGACGATACATGTCAACTTTGTTCAACACATATTGACGATCTTATGAACGGCCATAGAGCTGTAACTTGTACAGCTCTATGGTACGGCTAAGACTATCTTTAAATAGCAAACGAACTTAGATATTATTAACGATAACTTTTTCGGCTTTTGCAGATACGATACGGGTGCCACGTATTATCTGACCTCTGGAATTTTTTCTCCATAGAGTTGATATTGGGAACTCGTATCTAACACCCATTAGATATTTAGGAAAAATATCCGATGGGGGATAATGTCACAAATGTTAGCCCATTAGTCAATATTAAATAAAGGTGAGATAAATTCAGAAACCCATTCAAATTTACGGTAAGAGCTCGAACCCATCTCATTCGCTTCGCCTTGTGAATTACTACATGATTCAAACTCTATGGGATACGTCTCAGACCCTAAACTTTCATAGGTTTCCTCTACACTATTATATTAAAGAAAGAAACTGATGAGTGTTTGGTCTGTGTCCTCGTACCCCATCAAGCTTTGAGTGCGCAGTAATATGAACGAGGCGATAGCTGAGTGAATATTCTGAAGCACTCCAAACGAGATGGCGAATAGAGACGCAGACCAAGCACGAGAATGTTTCTGATTTTATCTTAGCCTGGAAATATCTATCTGTTTATCACCCATTGAGAATGAGTTACCGTAGCTACGCGAATTGAAAATTGAATTTTATATCTATAATTAGAATGATATATGCAACATATAGCCTGGAAAGAGAGGATCACAAAGATTTTTGAATTTTAAAAATCGGTCAAGTAGTTCAAGAATTATGGAGGAAAGTCTAGTCAAATTAAGATTGAATGTGAGGAACTCAAGTGTATAGAAAACAGTAGAAGGGCATGGCACCACATAATGATTAGTACAGATGAACAGATTTATTACAATAACTCTCTAGATATTGACGATAGGAACATATTTAGCATACAGGGGTATTTTCAAATGCTGAATACAATGGAGATATTTATTTTCATGTATATTGATGACATCTTTGTTAATTTGCATATTAATAGGGAAATCTGTAATAATGATGCATAAATTTTGCACAAAAAACCCAAATAATACTCCTCTCTAATCTAAATCATGTCACACAAGGCAAAGCATATCTCTGACTTGTAAATAGTAATTTGGAAGCTAATTTGCATAATTTACCTAGAACCTGAAGTCTCCAGCCAGATCAGAGAATTGCCAAACTCAGTTCTTCAGTGCAGCTATTTCAAGATGCCGACCTCTTACAGTCATCAAAATATGGCATGTCATACATCAAATTAATCCTCTATGTATGCTCTTTACAATGGTATAGACATGAAGCTGTTTTATTCAACCATGTTTGTGTGACAAGCGTTTCCTTCTTTCAAATGAGTGCTTGATTAACTTATTTTGGTCATAGAAATTTCGTGTTAGCACTGAGAGGAAGCTCAAAGTGTCCTCTAATTGACTAAAATAGTTTTTTTGTATTTAAAGTGGTATAACCTATAAGCAAATGATTGAACAAAACACAGTGTCTGGTAGAGCAGGTGCCATGGACCAGGGTGTAGGCCCAGGCCAATTCCTTTGAAAACAAGTGAAAAATCTAAATGAATTATTCCTTCATTATTGCTATATATATATATTCACAGGAAAGCCCTGAATTTCAGCTTTCAGAAGCTGTATTTTAATCTTAGATATGAAGAGCGGGCGCTTGTGGAGAACCATTTAAAGAACAATAAATGAGAGATTTGTTGTTTGTCACACTCAGTGACGGCCGCGCGCGCGTTGCTAGTTACCGGTACGGTACCGTACTCGCAAACCTGTTGTGAACGAGTTCCTAATGTGAAGCCTCTGGACGTTTATTCCAGGCTAAGATAAAGAAGAGAGTCTTCATTATGAATGTTCCGTTTGATCCTAGATTATTCAACGGGTCCCAGGGTCGTTAGTGGGCAGACCGCATTTCAGCAAACCAGACCGTAGTATGCCCCCGATGATATACAACTATAGAGCAGGGAACGTTACTCGACGGACTATGAGCAAACCTTGGCTGGTGCCCTCCACCGATTCCCCAAGCAGATGATCGAGGATCCAGCGAACAGCAAGGCTCCACCTAGACTAGCCTACAGAGCAAGGGTGGTTTTTTACCCTCTAGCTGACTTTGCATGCCAGGGCCAACCGGCCTAAATTCTCCAAGCTGTTCCACCAAATCCTCTATTTCTGGCCCACCGATGACCACAAGGCACACACATGGCACCTGGTGGGCACCTAGCGAGTACTTCGACCAAGCATCGAGGCTGGCCAGCCCCAACAAGGCGATATGTACACACGCTGGTAGCCTGCACATCTCCAGTCACCCCTTACGATTGGTGCAGGTACAGTGCTCTGCCGTCGCACAGTAGCGAATCATGTTGCTACCCTGTTTACTTAGCAACATAATGACGTTCTATTTTCGCATTTTTTTCCCCCCCGCAATTACCGACCAATAAACTGCACTCTACCGGCTATATATAACAAATTGTTGCTAGAATGTGACAATTCTAACTAAGACTGTCTAAATACTTGTAGCAGCTACTACCAGCAATGAAAGAGTTATTTGACGTTTCTCTGTGTCTGCGAATGGTGCCGCGTAGCAGAAAATAACGCGAAAAACGCCCACCACCGCACACCGTTACAGCGCCCCCTACGGTACCCCTACGTTCTGGCAGAGCACTGTACCTGCGCTAATCGTAGCGACGCGAGTGGTAGATGCGCAGGCTTCCAGCGTGATATGTACACAGCGTATTTTCTGCTGCCACCTGGTGGACATTTCACGCACTAACACACATGTGTCAGCTTATCGCGGGTAGCGCCCCCTGCATGTTGACAGTGTGTGTTGCGGTATATTGCGGCCGAATGGTCAACACAGATCCTGGGAAAGCTAAGAGACAGAAAGCCTGTGCTGGAAATCAATTGAAACAGTATTCCATCGGCAATGCTCTGTAAGGCATTTTATAAGTTTGCACTCATAACGCCCAGCCTTCCTTCTTAGTACATCTTGGTGAGGAAATCTCAGAAAACCTAATATAGTATAAGATATTGGAAAAAAATATCCCCACTAACTCGGAGATGGGCTAGTTCCTTATGAGTGATAACAAGGCAATTATTTCTGTTTGATTACCGACATGTTTCGGATCTGTTAGATCCTTCTTCAGGGTGTTATAGTATAAATTTGTCTAGTTCGCACTAGCTTTTTAAACCAGGAAAATCAGTACTTCATCTGGTATACACTAAAGAGAGAAAAAAAAATCAAGATAAAAAATCAGAATTACCAGAGCACTAGGAGTCTCTTGTTCATTGAAGTTACCTATTCCCACAGATTTGCCATCCAAGTCGGTGCTATTGTGCGCTAGATTTATATCTGTAGGCCTACTGCGACAGCTGTAAGTATTTTTAACCAAGGAAAATTAATATAGTGCACACTAGATAACAAAAACCTCCAGACAAATAACGGATTGGCATATTGTTCACTACATTAGAGAAAAAAGATAACATCCAATTTATCTGGTGCGCAGTGGCACATAATGGGGGGGGGGGGGATCCTTCCATAAAAATTAAGAATTTTTCTTGAAGCGCACTAGATATAGATCGAAAAGGACAATAATTTCAGGGAAATTAAGAACTGATTTATTAAACTAAAACTAAAAATGGGAAATTCCTCGAGTAAACTAGTCAGTTAATCAGTCGGTCAGTATGGATTAGAAACTGTCGAATCTGACCTCATCAAAGGAATTTTAACACTTCTTTTACCTTGGTCCTATGGATAACTGCAAAAGCAGCGTTATCAATCTAAATGGTAAAGCCAATCTAGACACGCAAGAACTTTCTGGGTGTGAGAGGTTACTGGCCATCAAAAGCTGGTCCGGCCCTCTGCTCTGTCTGGGCTGGGCTGGCGACAGATGGCCAACTAGACTACGTTATACTTGTGAACTGACCAGTTCTTTAAACCATTGACACTGTACAATGTCCTTCTTAAAATCAAACGCAATATTCAAAAATGTTCGCATCTACTACCAGAAGTTAAATGGTAACCGTTTTGCGGCATTAAGCACCATGGGAAAATAAATAAATGGACTATTCTGCCTGGCAAACTAGTGTTGTTATACGTTTTCGTCTGAGAATTAGGTACTTTTTTAAGTTGCATTGTAATTGTATGCCTCGTGATTTTGTCTCTTTATTTACGTCAGTGGGCTTACAGATCATTCATTTTCGTCTATGTTTTTGTTTCCCCTATTTGATTATATATGGTAAGATGGGATTTTCTCGTGTGAATTACTTATTCAGCCGTTAAAAAGAAAAAAAGTAGACGGAACACACTATGGGGAGGAGTATGATTTTTCCAAGCGGAAACTCCCATGACCTGGATATCTATATTCTAGCTTCCTGGTAGTCAATGTACAATGTGAGTTTTTTTAAATGCAAGTTCATTTCAACAGTCCATAGTTCGGCACGAGGGAAACACATAATCTATAATGCAATTATATTCGAATTTTCTGACAAGGCTAACTCAAACCTGTGCCAATCCATGAATGGAAGCTGTGGAGGAGTCTCCCAATGCACATAAGTGAGGTAATACGACCACCATGAGCGGTAAATTAATCAAATAACATACCTGCTCTGGGAAGTACGTGTTACCCCTCCAGGTTTTTGCGCGGTACTGACGACTCACGCTTGTGTATCTCTCCGCTACCCTTGGGGACTAAGAAAGTAGTCCCCTCGGTGAGTGAGAACCAAAGCAGCTCTGCCTCTCCACCCCAATCAACTACTTTAATTAGAGATTAACTGCAGTCTCATCCAAAAGCCCCGGAAGCTTTTAATTTTGAAATAGCTATACTCTAAAAAATATCCCATTAATTTATAGGAATATCTTTAGACACTGGTCGGTATGCACAATTCACCGCAAGTAGGTAGCCAAGCGTATCAATAGCCATTTGTAGGGTCAATGGCGGAAAGGTTCGGGCATGCCTAGCTTTCATTGAAAATAATGTTTCTTTAGTTTTCTTCTTTTTTTTAGACACTCCAAGGATACAGTTGTTGACACTATGATGTCACAGCTGTCAGTGCACTATGGTTACAGTGGCAAGGGACAGTTCTAATAACTGCCATTCAAGGTAGCACCTCTGGAGAAGAAGGGAGATGTAAATTGATGCGCCATCGAATGAAGATTGTTACGCTCCAAAACATGCACGTAACTGAAATTCTTTAGTCTGGAGGCAAACAGGCTATCTATGGTTCAGTTTATGTGGGATTGCATCTTTTTCAATTCAATGTAAGCCAACAAAACCGAAATACTACAAATAATGACGAATGTGAGTTGGTGTTTGATATTTATGACTAAAAGTATGTAGGCTTAACATCTGTTGAATAATTTAAACAATGTATTTATTCCGCAACCTTTTAACATTTTGGGTGATATATATACAATACCTAATACTTTCTTTGAATTTTTACTAGAATAAGCAACAGGTTTCTTGATTATATCTTCAATTGTGTTTAAAATCAAATATCTGCTTTCATATACATATACATCATATACTTTCATGTGTTCACATGTCGACAATATAGCAAACAATCAACAACAAACCCGCTTTCCATCAAATGTATACAGTATACAAGCAGAGCTGCCATTTACTCATGAATTTTCCTCATCTTCTGGTTTGACCCGTGGATTAACAACCTTTTCTTTAGTTCGCATATTTTCCATTCGAAGCAAAGGCAATAACAAATCTGACAATTTCTCGTGGTTAAACAGAATCTTAACACAAAAATAGACTGACAAATCTCATAAATAGAAAACCACTGTTGTCTCTCATTACTTCACCATGTTATCACGCGTACAGAATTAAGTCTTCGATAATCAATGCTTATTTACGGAAATCATGGTATGAATGTACCAAAGTCAGCTGACAGACAATTCTTGTTTAAAACGTTAAATCGTAGGCTGAAGCTTCATGTAGCAATATCTTAAGTTCGTCTCAGTGACATATTATTGATATAATGCTGCCTGCTCCCTTTGCCCTCTCCCCGTATATAGCTGTGGTCATTGACTAGTGACTGGTCGAGGTCGAGTCTCTTCCTCACCAAGATCATATAGACGACTCCGAACTCGTCTTCTGTGATCAGCATTGAAAATCCATGAAATGCACTTCTCCACCTCCTTCGTCCTGTCTGCAAATCGGCACCTGTCCAAGGCATACACCTCCCAGGGTCCTTTACGCGCCTCTTGATACGCATCTAATTCGTCGTCAAGTGTGTGAACTGTCACCAACCCGTCTCCAATGGCGAACTTCACCTGGGGAAAATGGAAATTAACATGTTAGATAATATATAGCATTCTCAATGAATTACGTTTAGAGTTTCCCTCGTAACTTCTATTATTCTTATGGTTTCAAACTATATCCTAGTCTCTTTAGTTTAACCCATATGTATGGCATGTCATTTCACTAGAAGAACGTATTCCCATGTAACTTTATTCTGAACCAAGACTATAATGGTCTATGAAGAAATAAGTTGTACGTTTTCCATTATCGTTACTAACAAAAACTATTGAAACAGAATGAAAACAAAAGAAAGTATCCATGCTCTCAATGAGATCATGGGCTCATATATCGTTCTTGTTTCTAACAACAGGACGGCTTACATGTGCACCAGATTGAGACTGATAGATTACTGTTATACCTCATATGGGCAAAGGGCAAATGACTGGTATTTCATCAGATGTATTTGTTTGGCTGACCTTTAATATACACGACTTCATCTCCACCATCGGGGTTTTAATTTTAGGAACATATTGTTGAATTTTTGTTTAAAACCATGTATTGATCTTATACATGTCGAAATCAAATCTAAAACCACTAATATGATTTCATGAGAAATGAATTAAATCACTCGTGAATTGGTACCAGTTTTTCATATACTTGCAAGGAAAGTTTTAAAAATCTATAATGCATTGTACTTCTATATAGAGTGCGTATATAGGATTCCATTACTGACTGCAAACGTATTGTAGATGGAACTATTTTCACGAATAAGCACTGATGTTGGACAGGATTAAGATCTGATTCACTCATCCACCTTTGGCTACAATTTATCTACAGTCCCTTACTGAGTCCATTCGGTTTGGGCAGAATCGGGTCGCTGTACGCACTTCACAGACCCGATTTTAATTGGGTAGGGCATAACTAGCGTGGGGCTAATGACCAAATCTCAATCGGGTCGCTGTACAAGGTCATAAAGTGGAGATGTGTGATCGGTAAAGGGTATAAGACAGCAACATTCTTTTTCCCGATTATAATCGGTGATCGGATCGGGGAGAATCTGTGGAAAATGTCGCTGTCTTATGGGCTTAAGATTGTTTGTTTGGTTAATTCAACATCCAATTTGTTCAATTATGATTCGTAAAATAGTGATCCAGTCTTAATTGATACTACATATTTCGTTTTTTGAAAATACTTTAGTAAAACACATTCTTGTGTGACAAATCGGATGTTGGTAGCACTGGTTCCGGTTACAGAAACATGCAGGTTTGCCAGGTTGAACAATTTACTCGATACAACTGGAATTCATCGTTCAAGTACATGTATTTTGAAATAATTATCCTAATTATGTAATCACAGAATCTCTTGTTCTGTACCTCTCGATCTTCATTTAAAGGTCATGCAGTAGCAGCACTGTAGGTGCATCAGACGTTTTTCCTTGGGCCTCATCATGGACTTCTAATCTTAAGTGCTGATTCCACTGACACACAAGATATAGCAAGGTTAGTCACGATTTGGTTGTCGTGCTAAGCCGTGCTAGGCTCGAATAATCATGTGCCTATTTGTCGCGATGTGTCTTGAGGTGTCGCGGTGGTGGAGCACCAAAACATAGACCCAACACAGCATGGCTACATTTTGTGACAACAGAGGTACAACATATCGCGACACTGTAAGACAGGGATGAAAGTCGGGGCTGATGAAAAAGTCGGAAACAAAAACAAAACAAAAAAACTGGGGCGCATTCGGGGGGGGGGGGGGGGGGGGGCGCGCTCCCCCCCCCCCCCCCCCGTGCCGTCAAACAAAATTTCGGCACTTGACGGAACTCTGACGGCAGTGTCAACGGCCCTTGGCGCGTTTAACTGCCGTCAAAGTACTGACTGGGGGTTTATACGCCGTTGGTGCGAGCCTGCTGCCGGAATTTCTTGGAATTTAGTTTTATTTTATGATTTTCATACTTTGTTAATGATCATATTTCAAGAAGCAGAAATTTCTGATTTCCGTCAATTGTCGGCAAACTTGCATCCCTGGTAAGATATTATAAAATATATCACGACAAATCCATCGTGTTGGTGGAATCAGCCCATTCAGAATCAGACTTCTCATCACATTATGCGCTTTCACTTCATTTCCAAGCATGAAATGAGAGAACGAGGCAGAAACACCTTCATTGCGGCTGTGGCTACCTTGGATTTGACCAGAATTCAATCTGATAACCGCCAATTGCCATGCAATATCATAGAAACCTGAGTACATGGCTAAGGGTGTTCACTAGTCGAGCTACCGCATCTAAGTGTCGGAGCAGTCGTCTGCTCGCGATATTTACAGTCAGACCACTCGCTACCAAGGCGACGTTGACAACAGAACGGGGCGTATAGTAACGCCAGTTGTTGACAGTGTGACATCACGGTGACGGGAGGGGTTTCCCTGTACTGGTGTGATGGAAATAGGGGGAATCCCTTTGTCAGGGGGGCCCATTGCGGTTTCACAAGGTGCTCTTCAGGCTCGATTGAGTGACACACAGCTGCAAACTGTTGTTTGTAGTAAGTGGAGGTCACTGGGGCGGTACTGTCAAGTGGTTTGACAGGGAAGTGGGATGCAGAGGGCGTTTCTAATGGGTGAAACAGGTCTGTAAATTCCACTAAAGATGTGACAACAACAAATTGTGTTGTCAACACTTGAAAAAGGGGTTTTTGACCCAAAAAAAACAAAAAAACAAAAAACAATATCATAGAAACCATTGTTGAAAGAATCAACGATGTTGAGGAAACCATGGAACTGGTTATTCCTATATCAACATCCTCCAAACAAATGGGGTTATTTTGGTGGAGTGTTTTACTCTACCATGTCTAAAATCTAGATGTGGTGTGTATCCAAATTGTGTGTTTGGGGGCATAAACTGAAAAGTTGTATCCAAATTGGTCTCATCAGGCATCTTAGGGGTTACATGGTCCTAGACAGTGTCTGCTTTACATAATAAACCCTGGTACACCTTGTCAAAAACGAAAAAAAATATCATTTTCAAGCATCAACGTGCGATGTATGGCCAGATCATAGACAGGGGACCATAATGATTAGATATGATTATCAAAGTTAACCAAATATTTTATCAGGAGAGGTATCTAATTGGTTTCCCAAAATATAATTTTAGGTAAAATGTTGTAGTTTTTCATATTCACCATAGTTGAGGTTTATTCCAGAGAGCATATTGGTATTGGATCTAGAAATTTGTTTAGGCAAGTTGAGTTTTTCAAAAAGCAATTAAACTTGAGTAGTAGTAATGTGGCACTTACATGTTTCACTCCTCCATGGCTTGGGCTGAGAGACTTTCGCTGATATTGCTCCCCGATATCGACCTTGGATGTGGTATGTAACATCAACTCAGGAGAGGACATCGTCTTCTTAATAGGTTTGGACGTGGAGTTTAGACAATGGAAGTTGAAAGGGTTCAGTGAAAAGTTGAACTGACCCCATGCAACATCGTCCAGCACAGAGTCTGTGGTGCCGTGACCACAGTCCACCTCGTCAAAGTCAGAGTCAGAGTCGCATGATGAGATAGAGAAACAGTAGGTCTTCACCGGAGTGGCCTTGACCGGACTGTCTTCGGATGTATCACAGCTCTCCTCATCACTATCTATTCCCAGGATAAATGCCACCGTGGCACTCATTGTGGCACTACTTGACGGCTCCAAGGAGGAACATGAAAGTTGGTGGTTAGTCTTTAGCTTCTTTGATTGAGACGTTTCCTTCTGTTCAACTCGATCTCTAGACCTCGGCTGCATTGTGGACGTGGAACACTCAGCAGCCAACCTGCGACGACGTCTTTTCTCAGCCGACGGTCGAGATTTGCGTTTCTTGCGTGGATTGGAGCTTGGTGTGGTTTTAGGTGGCTGGCGATACACATTACAATTCTTGATGGAAGATGATTTTGGAGTCCGTGGTTCCGGTGACTGATTCATGTTCGAGTCACTTTCAATATGGGACATATTGAGAGACTGTTTTTCTCCACTGGTTGGAGCCGATTGAGCCAATTCTGAAGAGGCAAGGCTTGTGTTTCGATATATATCACAGTCGGATTCCTTACATTTCGCTTTGGAAACTTCGATTTCAGGAGATTTAACCCCGGGTGGCTTTGGATGTTCACACGCTGCAATCGGCGCCTCCTTCACCCCTTCTACTTTGCAAGATTGAGATGCGAGATGCACAGCTTGAAGGCCATTTACCACTTCGGAAATAATTTCCGATATATCATTTTTGGTTTGGGGTAAGGCTGATGTCAGTTCTACCTCCTGATGAGAAATATTTACTTCAGGTAGCGAAGACTCAGCCGTGGACCCTGCGGAGCATGCATTCAGTCGAATGTCCCTCGGGTTCAAATCTTGTGCCACAAAGACACCCTGGAAATGATGTACTTCGATTGGAGCAGGCTGTTCGGTGAAACGGAAAATGCATGGTACAAAAACTGGTTGAGCGTTACAGGGCGAGGGTCCATACGGCAGTGTGGGTACGGGAGCCGGGATGTCAGTGCGTCTATAATAGGTGGATTCAGGACAAGGAATCCCCTGGAGATAACTGACACCTGGGTACCCACATTGTTGTATACTACCCTGCAACGCTTGAGAATGCGAATGCATTGTGTTTGGTGCAGGACTGAATCTCTGGGCATACGGGCCCGACAGATCGGCACCAGATACGGGATCTCTGTGCACCATCCCGTAGGGGTATTTATTGTTAGCAGCGGCAGGGGTGAAAGGGGGTGCATAAATATGCTTCCACATTGAAGACTTGGAAAGTTCTAACGGGAATTTAGCACCCATTGTTGTCGACGTAGCATTGAAGGGCTGTGCTTCTGGCGAGCATTTCCTGTGAAATCCATTTTGAGCTTTTGGTTGTAGGAAACTGCGCAGCACGGACTGACCCTTGGTTTGGTGACAATTACTGGGTGCAGATTGTCCTGTGTGCTGGGGGAGGGGCCCCATTACGGGGGAGGTCATATGGCCAGTCATATCGCTGCCTTCGTCTAACCCTACTTGACTTTGATATGGGTACTTGTCTGATGTAATTCCCGATCTTGTCATACAACTTGGCAGTTGCTTAAAAACGTCTAGCATTCCCAATTCGGTTGAAGTGTGAGTCAGTCCCCTCTTCGCTGACCTGACCACAGACACGTCCTTCTTGGTTCCTTGCTGTGCCCACTGTTCAAACAACTGGTGCATCTCTATTCTCTTACAGACGACCCAACGTGAAAGTATATTTAATACATCCATGTGAATATGATTATTAATGGATGTCCTTAAAATCTAGCGACAAGAGGGTTATGTAAAACCAATTATAATGAAATCGGTTATGTCCTATTGAACTCAGGCGCGGGAAATTTACTTTGTTGCTAAGAAAAGATTATGAGCGTTCACTTGGCAACTGAAGATTTAGCACTTATGATAGGAATAACCGTGTAATAGCTTAAATATTTTGTATGGAGGTTTCCAACCATCCCAAATAACAGTCTCTCGGATACCGTTCAAGGCCAGTCCTCCAACAGCGTCAGTTGTCTCACGATGTTGCCTCTTTAGTGTGTATTGGGCTCTCGTTGTTGTGACAGCTCGTGTATCGAAGTCCACCTCAAAATCTTCCAAATAACCACCACTGTAGATTCTGTAAGAGCTTCCAATGTAATCCAAAGTATCACGTGTAATGTTACCTTTCGTATTTTCGTCTGAATTGTAGTAATCCATACTTTCTCAGTTGATCAACGCACAATTTGTGATAGTGTTCAATTTGCTAGTAGTTTCATTTTTCAGGAAAGCGGAAGTTGGTCACAGAACTATAGCAGGCTGAAATAGTACTCCGCAGACAGAATATAATTCGACGTATATGATCTTATTTTTCTCGAAAAGTCATCGCACAGTTCAGAAATTTATTAAACTATGCATAACTAGTTCATGAACAAATTGCTCTGGAAAAGACTTGCTGACTTAGTTGAAATATCTTGTCAAGGTGCGTATTAATCTCGACCTACTTTACCACGCAGGTCAAAATCGCTGATCAACAGTGGGACATTGCATCAGAATAAATCCAACCGCAGTTTTGTAACTCTTAGAAGATTCAAACACACATGTCGTCCCGACTATATGATATTCGATTTATCTCAGTATTTTTCCGACCCACGGAGTTATAAGTGTGAAGTTTATTCCCATTTAGCCAGACTTTTGTAGAATATGCTAGAGTAGGTCGCGGGAGGGTGCATACTTATCTGCGTCACGTGTAACCTACATACAGTCAATAATCGGGTCAGTTACTCTCAAAGCAGAGATAATGCCAAACCCGCACTAAAGATCTGCTAGGAGAAGTGGCGGGAATTCAAGCTACGCCGCCTGGTAAGAGTTGACCGAAAAAATGCAGGCGAGTGAACTTGCCATCATTTGTTACAAACTCATACTGAAACTATTTTTTCTTGGCACATGGTTATTCAAGTCACTTCATAGAGTGTCTGTTACTGCTATCTTGAATCCCCAGCTGAAGTTTCAGTTTTAGATCGCTAGTAGGGGTGACCACTCTCTATTATCGCCATACGTAATTCTGTTTACTCCTTCCCACATAATACCAAAAGGAGTTACTATAATCATAGAACGAGAGTGTCTCTGGTTCTTTGCTATAATGTACTGATTGCCAAAGAAACTGAAAAAAAATGCCCTCCGTCCCCACCCCATCCCCTAAAAAAACCTCCACAAAAACATTTATAAAACGCTGGCCCTCCAAGGAAATACATTTAGGGTTCGTACAGAGCCATGAAAACCTGGAAAAGCCTGGAATTAAGCTTTTGGGTTTTCCAGGCCTGGAAAAGCCTGGAATTCTCACAGAGAGCCTGTAAAAACCTGGAAGAGCCTGGAAAATTTGGCTTTGCATTAAAGCAATTATTAATAGGCTATGAAATTCTGGTCATTATTAGCTTTCCTTAACAACAATGCCTTGCTGCTTATGAAATATCAGTGACTTGGATAAAACAGTTAAAAAAATCCTTTATTTTACCATGTATAGAATTTTGAAGATATCTATCCCAAAACCACTGAAATTCCACAGGTAGTTAGGAAGACAAAGAAAATGTTAGCTAAATTTGGTGATGAATCCGACATGGTTTTAATAACAGTGACCAGATGTGCCTTGAAAAACAAATTAGAGCCCTATATTCCATCAAAAGGGCAGTGGCAGGACTGAGATGGGCTCTGCAGTCTTGTTCTACGAAAGTCTTGAATTACTCATGGATCTACCTGTCTAGTTTTGGAATTGTTACTTAGCTTAGTTGGTGTAGATCCAACCATTGCAACCATGTAATATCAGTGTGTACAGACACAGGAGCAGTATGGAATTGAAGACGTTTAATCCATTGACCCTAGGTGGCAGCACAGCAGGAGTAGTTCTCAAATAACAGCACCCCCCAAATTAGCTCGGTTACACATACAACATAACACCTGTGATTAACCTGTAACACCACGAACAGGAGGTTTAAAAGTGTTGAGGTTTCAGAACTTTCTTCAGACTGAAGTTTAAACATTGTCAATCATAATTGGTAGTACACTCATGAATTTCCAAGGCCTTTCTCCATGATAGAGCTCATATTTAAACTGAGGTCTTTCATCTTTGACATCTGTTGCTTTATTTCCCTTGTTCGTGTTGAAAGTTTCCGATGTATGTTCTTTAATTCAGGTATGAGTGCTACTGCCGTGATGTCTGAATCCCAAGCAGACTGTTATGATTTAGTGGAGAACCTTGAAAAAACCCAGAGTTGCGCACTGATGGCTGCTAAAAAATGGGTCCATCAAGCAGAGATATCCAGAAGTGGTTTGTCTTCCTCTTTCTGGGTTCATCTGCTACAATGGTTGACATTTCAAATCCCTGTGAACAAGGAGGGATGTCTGTTGTTGTAAGTTTTTCTTTTGTAGTTTCTCTTTTCTGATCAGGTATCGATTGCTCAATGCTATAAGCTAGAGATAATGTTCTTAGCTTCAGGCCCTACAGTGTATAGAATGTACCCATTGAGAATGTACGGGAGCCCAGTAAATTACTACCCATTATTTAAAAACCGTCGTACACCATAAATATATACGGATTCAATTCCATTGTATACACATCTTAGAACCATTGTATACTAAAATTATTCAGATATCTAGTCCATTTGTTTGTAAATACAATGCAAAAAAAGTGCCCCAAATGATATACATTATAAAATGTAAATTCTTCCCGCATCTTTTATATCATATTTACAATATTTTCTCTATTTCATAGAGATATGCATTACCAATGGTCTTTTGAACATATTCAGATATAAAATATTTTGATAATCATATACTTTTAAAGCTATAATCAAGGTCTGAGAAACATGATTATTGATATTTGTTTGGATTTCTAATACTACCGGTATTGATAAAAGACAAAAATTCACTAAGTTATTTTTTAATGGAAATTGAGGAGAATCATATTTCTCAGTAATTATATAGAACGTCCTGACCATGCTGTACAATTCAAAGAACGAGATGATAATTTACAGTTTGTACGGACCGAGGCATTTATGCCGAGTTCCGTACAAACTGTAAATTATCATCGAGTTCTGTGAATTGTACAAGCATGGTTGGACGTTATATATTTACTATATACCCGAAATTTTAAAAAAAATCAATTTAAAAAAAAATCAATTTCAATTTTTTTAATAAATGTGTTTGGCCAGGTGGTCCGTATTTTAGTGTATAGACCGGCGGTCCGTACAGTATATTTACGTCATATGCCGAAACGGTGCGTATTTACAGTATATACGGCATGGGTATATAGTACATTTCCTTTAGAATCAAAGTCCCCCAAATGAGCTGGCCGTGTAAGAGTGTGTCAGTACCATGGTAACCTTTCATTTCCTGCCAAACCCTTTGCGACACACTCCAACAAGGCTTTACGACACACTCTGACAGAGACTTCCCCCATACAGATTTTTTTTTTCTGAGTGTACCAGTATGGGAGGCAGTGGGTTCCCACCTTAAGGTGTTAATATATCGGTGAGGTAACTAGAAAAAGTGATCAGAGGAGTCAGTATTTTTATACTAAATCTGAAATACCCTCTGAGACTTCAGAGAGAAAGATACAAATAAGACTGATTAATTTAGCATGATATTTTGGGGGAGGCTTTGTTTTTTTGCCGCATCTTAAATTCTGATAATTACAACCAGAGATCCTCAGGCATAAGACTTTCCTGAATATTTCAGAGATTCTGGATTTCTTTGACATGCCAACGGTCATTCATGAGATTGATGTAATTTTAAGGAAAATTTTGATTAACAGTGGGGGTTCAAAATGAATACCTGAACAATGATGAGCAATATTTTCACAATTCTGACAATTATAGCTTTCAGCTGAGGCCAGGAATTCACTTAGACTAACTCAAAATACAGGAGCTTCCAGGGGGCATAGCCCCCTGAACCCCAAAACAGGGCACTATTCCTGGGTCTTACATTAGGCTTGTAAGGCCTAAGCAGCAGTGAAAACCTAATTTTTACCAATTTTTACCAATTTGCTGGTCCCATCTGTGCATCCTTATAATATGTTCATTATATATGATTGAATCCAGGAAACAGGGTTCGTACAGAGCCTGGAAAACCTGGAAAAGCCTGGAATTATGCTTTTGGGTTTTCCAGGCCTGGAAAAGCCTGGAATTCTTACAGAGAGCCTTGAAAATCCTGGAAACGCCTGGAAATTTTAGTTTTGCATAAAAACATTTTTGTTTAGTCTGAAATTCTGGACATTATTAGCTTTCCTTTACTATGGTACCTGACTGACTGAAATTTCAATGACTTGGATCAGATACTTCCAAAAATCCTTTTTGCTAATGATATAGCAGTTTTGATTATTTGTCTTCATATTTGTTTCACTAGCAAGATGGTGTTGATTAACATTATTATGTGCCTGGAAAAGAAATATTAGAGCCTGGAAAAGCCTGGAAAAAGCCTGGAATTTTATTGGGCTGTCTATGTACGAACCCTGAGGAAAACAAAATAAAAACCCAGCAAAATATGATTGGCAACTTCAAAAGTTACACAGACATACAAGTTATGATAGTTATGAACAGGGATTCTGCCAGAACCTATAAATCTTCTTTTTCTTCAAAGATCCCAGAACAAAGTAGACATAATAGTCTTCCAGCAAATTTCCCTGATTTTTCAGCCACCAGGACCTTTTTTGACATAAATGTAGATCTGGTGAGAAAATGTTTTGGGGGGTCTGTGGACTCTGTCTAGATGGCTACATTTTTTAACTTGTGCACATTTCCATCATTGAAATGAGTCAAAAGTGAAAACTTAGAAATGACTTAAAATCACTAGAAATAGCTCAAATTCTAGCTTGTGGGACTTTGCCCCCTGGGCCCCAACAAGAGGACTGCCTCAGCCTAAACTGCAAACCTTTATGCCAGCCACCAGAATGCTGCCCATTCATCTAATTTTTAAAAACCCAAATGCCATTATCATGCCTGATAAAGACAGTTATATACAAAAGCTTATGATGGATGCAGGCCTCCCAGTGAAACCTTTAAAACCTATAAAACTTATAAAAACCTATATTTCGCTTCTTGAGCCTTTATTTTTTTAAATAACCTATATAACCTATAAAAACCTATATTTTTCACTGCCATGCAGATTGATACAGGAAATTTTAGAAGTTAACTTGACACAAAGTCAGATTGTCAAATAACAAGAAATCCACATTATTAGTGTATTTAAGAGATCTTAAAAATGTAAGAATCAATAATTTCTATGACTTCTTGCCAGTCTGGTTTGCGTGTTTGAAGTTCAGCATGCACAAAACCATTTAAAACCAGATGTGCCAGACATTCTGATGTCCTGCAATTTACTACAAGGTACATCTTTATAATATATTAACAACTGAAAATAAGTGATTCACTCCCTCTGGACAGCTAACCACAATATTATTGTATATAAATGGACTTATTTATTAATAGTAAAACCTTTATTTTTTCCGCCGAGAGGCTTTATTTTTTCAAAGAGGTCCTTTAAACCATTATTTTTTTTCATTAAATGGCTGTATGACCCCTGTATGTACCTGAAATCATATTTGCAATGGATAATTTCATATATCTAGTATACGTATTCCTAGAAAATTACCGAATTTCGTGAGACATAGTTTAGATGTATATATTGTAAGTTGTGATATATAAATGCAGCAGTGGTACTGCTATGGTGCTGCATTGATATATGAGAGGTACTGGCACGATGCTCCATAAATGCTGTATCGGTAAGTAAAGGATGAAAGCTGTGCTTGGCAATGAATGAAATCATGTCTTGGGTACTGACTATATGTATGTAGGGGTCAGGGCAGTCGAGCAGCGTTGTTTCACTTTAGAACTAGGTGGCGCGAGAGCCGATCCTTGCTGTGCGGTATGGCCGGCGGACCCGCAGTATGTAAATGCTGCGGGTTCACCCGCATTACGTAACTCGGCCGCTATATAAGGTCGAGTCCACAGCGGGTTGATAGGACTTCTCACGGTGCCTCTTTACGGAGTGAACGTCTGAAGCCTCACGAGTTGGTTAGGTTGTGTTGAAACACCTTTCAACGTTGAAGAGACCAGTATCTCTTCCCGCGCTAGTTGGTGCCCCGTAGCATCAACGAATTGTGTATTACTTCCAGTAATAAACGAACGGTAAACTGAAACTGTCCGGAGTCTGGTTTTCTATTCGCGGTTAAGTGGTAGTTGGTAGATCTCGGATCTCCCTCCCTTCTCCAGTGGGTAAAGCCGAACCCACCTGTATTGGCACGGAAAGTACAGGGTAGCGACTAGTCTCGGAACCTCTGGTCGGCTGACGATCGCGGAGAGTGGTAACACACTTTCAGCGACTAGAGGGTAACCGCTACATTGGTGCCGTGACCAGGATCTTTGGCTGCTTGCACAGCCGAAGATCACTGGAGAGGTAGGATGGCGGAGAAGCCGGGTGTAAAAACCCGGTCAAAGATCGCCGAGCAGAGCCCTGCCGCAGAAGGCGTAGCCAGCCCGGAGAAGACACAAGATGTCCGTACTCCAGTGGCAGCTGCTAGCCAGTCGCGGAAGAAGGCTGCGAGGAACGTGGCTGAGCAACTAAGCTCAACCGTGCTCCACATGGGGACCCCTAGAGCGGACTCCACGGAAGAAAAGGACCTGGAAGGAGTAAGCCGAATAGGCGATTCCGAAGAGGGTCCTGAACGTGGGGAAACCCCACTAACCCGGCCTAAGATCGATTCTCGGATCGATCATGAAGCCGAGCAACGTCAAGCGAAGCAGCGTCTACTCGAAGAGCAAGATACTGCTAAGTTGATGTTGCAAGATGTGTATTCTCGGGCCAAGGTAGCCGCTGAGTCACTGCGAGTGCAGAAAGAACAGCTTGCTTTGGCCGAGGATCAAGAAAAGGCGGTATTGGCGCGCACACAGCGCGCAGAGGCAGACTATGCTTTAAAGTATAGGACTCCACCGCCAGGTTGGCAGAGTGTGACCAAGGATCACGTATACTCCCCACAAGGGAATGCAACGGGTCCTCGTGTGTTTACTCTGCCACGGATAGATCGGAGACCTCCGATGGTGAACTTCGCTTCCCCAACGGACTCTCTGAAAGACTCTACGCATGCTAGTGATAGGGGAGTACTGTCTAATTCCGCGATAGCTGAATTAGGACTTAACCCTGTACTTGCGGAGAGTAACGCGGATCGGGTGTTCAATCGATCTCTAGCACAGGCTAGAGATGTCCCGATTGTGAGACCGGCAGAAACGGCCAGACGTAACGCCATTATTCCGAAGCCTTTTGGTAAAGGAATGGTGTGGGAACACTGGTTTGCCGGGTTCTGTGAGGATGTCCAGTGCAATGGATGGAGTACTACGGATGCATTGCCGTACCTCATGAGAGCGTTGCGAGATGGACCCGGCGAGGCTGCTTTACGTGCCTACCGGCGTTCGACTACGCATGGATGGGATGCCCTTGTAGAAGTGGCGTCCTATTACTGTGGGCAGCTAGTAATGCTGAACCCTCGTTCGACTTTTCTAAGTCGGATACAGGGTAAAGACGAGTCCGCCCGTGCTTACGGGTTAGCCTTACAGCAATTGCTGATGGAGGTTTACCCCGGTACTAGACTGGACTCACCGGCACTGCATGAGGATCTACAAACTCAGTTTGTGAAGGGTCTCAGAGACGAGGACATCCGCACAGAGGTGGTCTCGAAATGGGAGCCTGGTATGACCCTCATACAGGTGTTGAAAATAGTGGACGCCTATGAACAAAGGTGTGCTCTGTTTGGACAGTATGGAAAACCTGCGAGTAAAACCCGGGTTGCCATGCTAACGCCATCCTGGGAACAGGATGAGTTAGCGACCGAAGAAACCAGCGACCCCGAAATGGAGGATGTACTCTCCGCAGTGCGGTCAATGGTACTCTGACGCCGTGGTTTCCGCGGTAGGGGCCGTGGCCGGTTGAATCCAGGGAGGCCCAGAAATGGGAACCCTCAGGTGACAGAACAGGCCGTGGGTAAAGATTCCAAGGAATCACCTACTGTTACGGAATTGTTGCTGCAGATCAACGAAAGGTTATCGCAATTGGAGAAAAACCAATTGGATACTCGACGTTGTTGGCAGTGCGGAAAGACTGGGCACATTTCTCCGGAATGTCCCCAGAAGCTGGCTGCTGTAGAAACCACAGACGGCCCTCTAGCTTTGCCTCCCCCTCCTGAGGATCTGGTAAACTAGAACGGGCTACGGTAAGTGGCGAAACAGTAGCCCCTGCAACTGTACGCCTGAGTACACAAACTGGAGAACCAGCGAGTAAAGTGAATCTTACTCGGACCAGAGAGGAAGAGATTTCGAGTCAGATTGCTACAATTTGCTCTTGCTATCTATCTCCGAGACATCCCTGCTTACAATGGTTACGCCAGCGTGGATGGGACCTCGGGACCCTCGATGGTATTTCCCGGTTTATTCAGCAGCCTTCTCCTCTAGGGGGGAGACGATGGTATGTGCCTGTGAGAATTCAGGGGTTGAAAGTAGATTTGTTGGTTGATACGGGAGCAAGCCGCTCTGTGTTGAACCACAGTTTATATAAGACTTTTGAATTTGATCCGGAATGTAAAGTTTCGGAAGCAAGTGCAAGGGCCGCTAATGGTACTCCGTTGAAGTGCTACGGCAAAGTGATTATCCTGATCTCAGTAGGTAACACTGAATTAGTGTGAGTCCCATACTCAGTGATATCGAAGAGAATGGAATAATTGGAATAGACTTCCAAGCGTTGTATGGAGTGTCATTGGACCTTCAGCAAGGCCTGCTTCGGATTAAACACCCGGAACAGCTGGAAGTAGAATGTTCCTGTAGACGGATTTCTTCAGTGGTCTCTGTCAGGCAGGATGTAAGCATAGCCCCTCAGCAGATGGTAAATGTGCTAATAGCTGGGGAAGGTGACTTGCCGTTGGCAGATGCTATGTTTGAGCCTGATCCGATGTTATTTCCAGACAAAGGATTACAGGCTTGGGACACTCTTATGGGTGGAGCTCGGATCGGATCTATACCCGTGAGTAATCATACTACGGGGAGGATAGTGTTGAAGAAAGATGACGTTGTTGGCCGAGTAATATTGGCTAACTCCGTAGATACAGTGGAGATCCGTCCTCTAGGTATATCATCTATCGACAACGACCCGAGAGAAGAGAGGATTGGGTGCGTGAACACAAACTTGGAAAAAGATCCCGGGTCTACAGTTCTGCACGAGATCCTAGAAACTCTGATCACTGCTGCAGATGCCCTAACAAGCGCGGAGCAACGAGAATTAAGAGTTATGCTAGGAAGGTGGAATAAGATCTTTGCGCGGCCAGGAGACCCATTGGGTAGAACTGATCGTGCAGAGCACCACATAGATACAGAGGGAAACATTCCATTTAGACTACCCTACCGGAGACTACCGCCCATAAAGCGGGAAGCTTTTGAAGAGGAGTTACGGAAAATGCTTTCTCAAGATGTGATCATACCCAGCGAAAGCCCTTGGGCCAGCCCTGTGGTGATGGTTACTAAGAAGGACGGTACTTGCCGGTTCTGTATTGACTACAGAAAACTGAACGGTATCACCCGAAAGAACGCCTATCCAATTCCACGGATCTATGAGAGTCTCGACTCTCTCGGGGGGAACCAATGGTTTTGTACCTTGGATCTCCAATCCGGATATTGGCAGGTAAAGATGGCTAGTGAGGATCAGCCGAAAACTGCCTTCACTACCCACGAAGGGCTGTATGAATTTACAGTAATGCCCTTTGGCCTCTGCAATGCCCCGGCTACGTTTGAATCCATGATGGATCAGATGCTGAGAGGCTTGCAGTGGAAGAAATGTTTGGTTTATTAAGACGACATAATTGTTTTCGGGAAAACCGTGGAACAATGTCTGAATAACCTAGCGGAGGTCTTTGAACGTATAGAGTCTTACGGCTTGAAACTCAAACCTCAGAAATGTAAACTGTTCAAACGATCAGTGGAGTACTTGGGTAGGATAGTTGCGGGTGATGGTATCCGCACTGACCCATCCAAGTTGGAAGTAGTGGCCAAATGGCCTCGACCCCGGAATATAAAAGAAGTAAGATCTTTCCTCGGATTCTGTTCATATTATCGTGACTTTATCCCGGGTTTTTCCGAAACTGCCCATGCTTTGCAACAGTATGTAGTCCAGGACAAAGCCGGAAAGTCGAAGGATATTCTATGGAATTCCGCGGCCGAGGAAGCGTTCTCGGGACTAAAGAGAAAGTTTGAAGAGACTCCGGTCCTCCATTATCCATTGCCTCAGGGTCGATTCATCCTTGATACCGACGCGAGCAATGACAGTATTGGAGCGGCACTGTCTCAGATACAGAACGGAGTAGAAGTTCCCATTGCTTTTGCAAGTAATAGCTTGAATAAGGCACAGCGGAACTACTGTACTACAAAGAGAGAACTTCTCGCTGTAGTAGTATACGTAAGGAAATATCGACACTTCCTCGGAGGTGGAGATTTCACGTTACGTACGGATCATTCCTCGTTGAAATGGCTCTTTAACTTTAAAGACGCCGAAGGAATGATCGGAAGATGGCTGGCAGCTTTATCCGAATTCGGACTTAAGAACTGTCAGATAGAACACAGACCCGGTAAATCACACATTAACGCGGATAGCCTCTCCCGGAGACCATTGCGTAAGTGTGGGTGACCCGACTGTGTAGACTGTGGGGAACATGATGCTATCTTGGCTGCGTTGCACCAGATGGGTAATCCTGATCCCGCGTTTTATCAGTGGACACTGGAACAGACCCGAGAAGCTCAACAGAGTGATCCGGATATGTCCCGGTTGATTAAACTGGTAAAAAATGGCCTCCATAGACCACGAGGAAAGGAACTCTCAATAGAGAACCGGGAGTTCCAAATACTCTGTAGTCAATGGACGGAGTTGACTGTGAGGGATAACGTGTTATATAGGATGAGAACCACAGTGTGTCCAGTAAGGAGACATTTACAGTTGGTTGTACCCATAGCACTGCGTCCTGGACTTTTGACGCTAAAATAAAGTGACATTACTACTGGCCCGGAATGAACGCTGACATAGAGCGATGGATTCTAGAATGTGCGGTCTGTTGTAGGGTTAAGTCCGGCGAAGGCATAGGGAAGATGCCCTTACAACAAGAGCTATTTGGAGTCCGGTTTGCCCGCATTGCTCTCGATATCATTTCTGGTATCGATGAGTCCGATGACGGCAATACCTGCATGATGGTGGTGATGGATTACTACACAAAATATGTGCAGATCTATCCCATGAAAGATCACAAAGCTGCTACCTGCGCGGAAGCACTTGTGAAGAATTGGGTGCTATGTTTCGGAGCTCCGAGTATTTTACACTCCGACCAGGGAAGAGAATTTGAGTCTCAAATTTGGCAGGAAATGTGTAGAATATTAGAGATCAAGAAAACACGCACCAACCCGTATCGTCCTCAATCAGATGGGATGGTAGAGCGGTTCAATCGAACGTTGATACAGTGCTTGTGCACGGTGGTCAATGAAAGCCGCAGTAACTGGGATGAGTTAGCACCCTTTATAGCACACGCTTACAATGGTACTATTCATTCTAGTACGGGGTGTTCACCTAATCTACTTGTCTTCGGAGAAGAGATTGTGATGCCCGCAGACATTGTTTATGGGGTGCCGGGAGTCTCCGCTGAGATACCCTGCCCTATAGGGTTCGTGGAAAAACTTCGGGAACGCTTTGTGGAGGCTTATTACCGAGCAAGGCTAGGCCTAGAGAAAGCCGCGGAGTGGCAAAGGTCGGGACATGATGTTCGACTAAAGCCGAGAAAGTTCCAGGTTGGAGACCGAGTAATACAATATCACTCACCGTTAGTGAATGTAAAACTCGCCCCAAACTGGGATGGTCCGTTTGTTATAGTTGAAGTGCTGTCAGAAATGACAGTAGTCATCGAAGATGAATGGACACGGAAGCGCTATAAGTCGCATGTTGCTCGATTGAGAACATGGCACTGTACGCGCAATAGAGCTGGCTCTGATAACACGGAGTCCCCGCCCCAGCCGGTACCGCTTTCAGCGAAGCCAACTCGTAGGGCAGGGAAGTCCCGGGTCAAAGCCGGTAAGAGTTGCAAGGGCCCTCCGCCAACACGGCGGAAGCCTGGTCGTCCGCGTAAGGTAAAGATACCCCCGTCTGACTCGAGAGAGAAAGACTGGGAGGATTTGAAGCCCGAAGCGGAGGACTACAAAGGCCCTACTGATCGTTCTATGTATACGAAACATGGAAGATCAGTAAAAATGAAAATAGAATTGGAAAACAATTCAACCACCCGCCGCAGCGCCCGAATACGCGGCAAAGCTGCGGTCAGCTACAAAGAGTAGTGGTGCGTAATTGTTGTCGAAAATAACACAACGAGAAGTAAACGCTGACCAAACCTGCGAGTCCTAGGGTTGGTTGATTGAACGCGATGACGGTTGAAACCTGATAAAAGACGGACTTATGGCAGCAGTCCCGACGTTGCTCGAAGGGATTCCCCGTAGAGGGCCCTCCAGAGGCTGCATTATTCGCCATAACGTTCTAATTTGATGGTTTTTAATCTCTCGATCATCAACTTATACCTTCTTGAGATGAGTAATGGTGGTCAGATGGAATTGGAAACCCCCACGGGCATAGATTCGGCTTGGCGCTGTGAAGCGTGGCCGGTGTCTGTACCCGCTGGGAGAGTGTGAAAGAACGAATCAAATGACACGTAACGGCGTCTTTGATCAGTTCGCGGTCGAGGGGGCGTGGAGTCGCTCAGATGATGAACGTCTCAACACCTCTCATTGGTCGAGGACATGACCTCTTTTAATTGGGGTCAACAGCCTGTATATAAGGCATTGTTCTCGGAGAACAGATCACTCTGGCCAATTGGCGTCCCAGTGACGCCCCTGGAGTGTATTGCTGCGTTCAGCCTGGCTGAGCAACGCAAAGAGGAGGCCACCCTTCCCGTGGAGGAAGAGGTGGTCCCGCAGGACTCGGCTCCGGCCGAGGGCCTTGCGAGCTCGGGAGACAGTGCGTCTGTCGGCCTGGGCAGTGACGACTCCCTAGGGGGTAGTCACAGTGGTGACTCGGGTGCTCTGGATTCCGGTCCAGACGACACCCAGTCCGCACAGCGCGGAGAGTCCAACCCTTCCACTACGGTGGCAGAGGCAGGACCCGGTTCGCCTAAGACATCAGTTTCGGCTGAAAGCTCTGGGCGAGTTGCTTCCGTGAAAGGTGGGAAACTAGACCATTCCCATGTGAAGAGCTCTGGGTACGGGCAGAAGTCAGTTTCAACTACAAGGCTTCCCGTTTGCCGAAACCGACGTTTACGCCGGTGAAAGCAGCGGAGAAGAAAGGAGATGCTCAGCGAGCTGAGTTGACTCCCGTTGGTCGCGGCCGCGGGAGACCAATTAGCAGACCTGATCCTCCTGCTCCCGGGGGTATTCCAGCCAGTCCATGGGACCGGTGGACCCGGGAACTTCAGAACATCCCTGATCCCGACATACGCGCTTTGGCTATGAAGGGGTTAGTGGATCGATGGGTTGCTAGTCAGGGCCCGGAGAATGTTGTACCGGTGGTATCCCCCTCAAGGGTTGAAGCCCCGCTAGTAGCACCTCCGGCCCCGGCTACTAGCCAAGATACGCCCGCCACTACGGAGAGCACTATGGAGGTTGACGAAACCCCTGGTGCTTCCATGGAGTCAGTGGAGCCAGCTACTTCCTCGGAAGGAGCAAAGACCGCTGAAGGGCGTGCCACGGAGAAGGCGAAGCCGGCTAAAAAGTCGACGGAACCTGTCTCCGTGGAAGATAAACCGGCTGAAAAGCCAGTAAATAGCTCCGCTGCCCGTAGGGGTAGACGCAAGACTCGCGCGGCCAGGGAAGCCGCTGCAGCGAAAGCTGCAGCGGACAAAGCGGCCCGCGATGAGCGCTCTAGCTCCAGTTCCTGCCGCAAGGGAGGAAAGGGTAAGGGAGTTGGAAAGTCCAGTGCTGGCAAGCTTGTTGCTAAAGGCAAGGGATCTTCGGATCCTAAACCTGGTGGCAGCAAGGAGACGAAGGGGGCCGGGTCTTCAGGCTCGGAGAAACCCGCGTCTACGTCAGCTGGACAGCCGCACGAGAGTGCATCACAAGATTCAGATGAACAATCTGAATCCGCTGTGGTGGACAATTGTGGTCGGGTCGGAGACTGGGGCAAGATCATGGATCTTGACGATGCAAAGCGTCTTGCCCATGGTTCCGACGCCGACAGTGAGACCGGTGATTTTATTCCCGGTGCTAAGCGCGCTCAGAAGCGTAAGGTGGCCCGCAAGCTGCCGAGCTGTCTGGTTGGGCGCAAAGCGAAGTGTCTAGAAGACCTCCGCGTCAAAGACCGCCATTGGCTACCGGAACCGGTAGGAGAAGATGGCGTGTCTGATGACGAAGAGTGGCTTCAGGATGAGGGCTCTGCAAACACGTGGTATATCACCCGTGTGGAAGGAGTCAAGAGTGCCTCCAACCAAAAGTACAACATCCTCCAGAAGGAAAAGTTGAACTTTGCGTTGCGACAGTTTACTGTCGGCGGGCACTGTGTCTTTTTGTGTTGCCAGGGCGGGGATGTGAAAACATCACCTGCCTACGCCACAAAAAGGTTGTACGCGCGGCATCTCGTAGAGATGCATTTAGCTGAGTTCCCCTGGTACCGTTGTAACGCAGGACGGTGCTCAGCTGATTCGGGTTCGTCATGCCGGTCGTGGATGATTCGTCACATGTTGGACGAACACGGGATCGGTGCTGTTAGGGGTAGGGAAAGGACAATGCGGCTTTTTAATAAGTTCGTAGGGTTAGTTTCCGAAGCCCGGGCTAAGGGTGTCGAACCTAAGCGCAAGGCTATTGACGGGAAATATACCGTGTCTTGGAAACAGAATCGTAGCTTCGGCACAACTCTGCGAATAAGCTCACCGGATATGGAACGAATGAAGCACTTGCGTGACACCGCGCGTGGTAGCAGCGCGAAACGGGACCGGAGTGTAGACTCCACGAACCGCAAGCCTGCTGCAAAGAAGACTAAGAGCTCGTCTAAGTCCAGTAGTGACTCAGACGACGACTCGAAGTCGAGCCGGTCAGTGCGAAGCCAGACACCGGGCTCTGTAACTTTGGGGGATGTTCTCAATTCCTCAAAGACGGGCCCAGCGAAGGAAAAGCCTGGCCGGAAAGGGTCGAGTGCGCCTAAAGAGGAGAAATCCTCTAAGGGTTCTGGAGAGACAGCGGTCTCGTCTGACGCTTCGGCGTCGACTAGCACTGCTGGTGCTCGCCCGAAGAAAGCAAAAGTCCCCAAACCTAGCGAGGAAAGTGGCGCAGAAGGTGGTGGAGAAGAGGAGTACCCTTCTCTACCCCCACCACTGCGCCCTGCCCCTAAGGTAGTGAGCCAGCCTAGACCTCCGCCCGCGGAAGAGACTAAGCCTGGTAAACACGGGGAACAGGTTGATGTGTACTCCGGCGAACAACATCTGACACTGGCTACTATAGCTAAGACAGATTGGCGCCCGTATCATATGCAAACCTACTTGGACCGCGTTGATAAACAGTCCATTATCAATGCTAACAAGTTTAGGGTAGCACAGATGCGGGTAGCGGAGTACGAGTGCGTCATCGCTCATCAGCGCATGTCTAGCCTCTTGCAAGTGCCATTGGAAAACATGGCTGCAAAGCTAGCAGGGGTTGAGGCGCGATTGGCGCGTTCCGAGCTTGCCCTGCAGGAGTACGACTACAAGTGTCGCACTGTAATGGGGGTGAGCATGTTCGACGTTGAACCGTCTAACATCGCAGGTGCGGAAGCAGCCTGGTTGTTACATCAGCGTCGAAGGGGCCGATATCTCGACTTTGTGTCGACTCCAACCCTGACAATGCAGCAAGCAGGCGCATTGTTAGATTGGGGTCCCGAGAGGGATTACGCCCTAGACGGACAGTCGTCCCAGGCTTCGGCCATGGAGACTGCTCCATGCAACCGGTCTCAGAGCACCGGTGGAAGTTCCTCAGAATCTCCACAGGTTTCTCTGAGGCAGCCGCCACCAGTGACCCGTGTCGGAACGAGACCAGCTAGCGTGCCTCCCCGGCAGCAGCAAGTCCCGTTCGGCCGGGAGTTGGAAGAATTAGGACCTATGTTCCCCCCGTTGCCGTTCACATCAACGGTGACGTGGGATTCTCCCGACATCGCTCACGACATCAGCACGGCTGACCTGAATGCGGTGATGTCTAGGTTCCGGGTCACAGACCCGCTTAGTCCACCACCAAATGTTGGTCAGCAGGCTGCCGCGACGAGGCCCGCCACCCCGTCATCTACAGTTGCCCCTCCAGCTGAAGCCCCCGCCGATGAACAACCCGGTTGTTCCGGCGAGAGGCCGGCTGGCTGAAGGGCCTGTAGCTAGGCAGCATCAGTCCATCCTACGCTGAATCTAGAGAACCCCCGGAGGTTCCCCGGTATCACTGTGGGATGGAGAGAGGCAGGACGACTCCTGCCACAGAGGATGGATCGACATATTCAACCCTAGTTGTCTGTGCCTGTCCGTCCGCCGGCTCCTCAGATATTAACTCAAGCAGTTCTTACCTGGGGATCACCCACGCCTGAATTCAGTTTCAGGTGGAGAGGGTGACTGGTTTGGTCCCCCATATAAGTGGTGCTTCGATCAGCGGCCCCCGTGGTCGCTGGGAGGGGTAGTACAGGTGGATCAAAATAGAAAAGCGATCTCGGGTTGGGCCGTGGAGAATCACCCCCGTGGTGAATTTTCGCTGCACAACTTGAGTATCAGAAGGCTGAAGGGTCTCTCGATGGTAGCCCCGTTGTAGGGCCCCATTGCGAAACACTCCGGCCTGTGGTGCTTTTTACGGGTTATACTCCGGTTTAACACCGCGGAAAGCGAAGGTAAGAAATGGGGCTGAGACCCGGCTTCGGCAAGTGGTTTCAGTTCCCTGTGGGGTAATTCACGCTGGACTCGCTTGGTCTTTTTGCCAGTGAGGGAAGTGTGAATCACCGCGTGGATAGGGGTTGGGGCCTTCAGTGGTTCCTGCAACTCCTATCCAAGAGATGGATATAGCGCGCCACGCTATAAGGACGCTGATACCAACTTTTTACGGAGATGGGAACTCCTACACAGAGAAGAAAACGCGCTTGGCTATCTTTTTCTTTCTCCTTATACACATGTTACTCTCTTCACAACGATGACCTGCGGGACGGGCCATGTGAAGTCAAAAAGGTGGGGGGGGGTTCGCGGAATTGCTCCCCCTAACTACGCTGGAGCTGTCCTGGGAAGACAGTCGGAAGCCTGGCGCCCGGAAGCAGGGGGCTGGATCGAGTAGGTCCCCACGCTGACGGGTCTGCCAGGCTCGACACTAATATTATGTTATCCCTGGCTTACAACTCCGGAACAGTGGGAGGCGGAGTGCTCATTAGTGAGGGCTGACCCCTTGTAGGTCCGAGCAGGTGAGTCCTCTCCGCCAGATACTCAAGGAAGCCAGGGAAAAGCCAACAACATCGGCGAGACGGGTGATATTGTTACGTTTATATTTATTACCAGGGTGGTAGCGAGGCTACTCCGTTTTTATATACCGTATTACCCTTATGTCTTCCTCTTTCAGCATTGAAAATGTGTAAATTTTACTTTCCCATCTCAACCTTATTATACATCGGTATCAGTAAAAAGATTCTTTGTGAACGTTGAATGGTTAGACACGTATTCAGAACTGCTCGACTTAGTTATTAAACTTTTTCGGGATGTCCTCTTTGCAACGCAATGGTTGCCGGTCCCCCCTTCGTAAAAGCTGGGAGGGGTAATGTAGGGGTCAGGGCAGTCGAGCAGCGTTGTTTCACTTTAGAACTAGGTGGCGCGAGAGCCGATCCTTGCTGTGCGGTATGGCCGGCGGACCCGCAGTATGTAAATGCTGCGGGTTCACCCGCATTACGTAACTCGGCCGCTATATAAGGTCGAGTCCACAGCGGGTTGATAGGACTTCTCACGGTGCCTCTTTACGGAGTGAACGTCTGAAGCCTCACGAGTTGGTTAGGTTGTGTTGAAACACCTTTCAACGTTGAAGAGACCAGTATCTCTTCCCGCGCTAGTTGGTGCCCCGTGGCATCAACGAATTGTGTATTACTTCCAGTAATAAACGAACGGTAAACTGAAACTGTCCGGAGTCTGGTTTTCTATTCGCGGTTAAGTGGTAGTTGGTAGATCTCGGATCTCCCTCCCTTCTCCAGTGGGTAAAGCCGAACCCACCTGTATTGGCACGGAAAGTACAGGGTAGCGACTAGTCTCGGAACCTCTGGTCGGCTGACGATCGCGGAGAGTGGTAACACACTTTCAGCGACTAGAGGGTAACCGCTACATGTACATAGCTTTATCTTCCATACAAAAGAATTGCTAATGCATACTTAGAAGTTGTACTACATGCGTTGCTTGACCATTACCTGTATAACTATAAATAAAAGGCTGTTCTTTTCCTTTTCAGTTATCCCCGCCTTTTGGATTTGAATATAAAAATCCAGAAAGCCCTGTTATCGATCCTTATTGAAAATGTCCACAAACTTCACCCGGATGGACTTGCAAACTTCCTTCAATCAATGCAAACATACAGTATTACTGACTCCTGGCTTACTGAGCTTTTTAACATACTCAGGGAGAAGGGCTACCCCTCTAACAAAACAGTGTATCAATTTACTGATGAATCACAGGCACTGTATTCAACACTATTGGACACCATGAAAATGAAGGAAGCAGGAAAATCAATAGATGCATGGGACATAACCTTACAGAGCGGAAGCCAGGCAGAATACATACAGTCAAGTAGGTACCTTATGTTATGGATTGGAGGCTGATCTCTCTCCTACCCTTACCAGGAAAACTTTTTGAACGAATTATTCACTCCTACATTTCTAACCACGTAGAGAATAATAATTTCTTTGACGAATTTCAATTTGGTTTTAGACAAGAACGTGGTACTACCGACGCAGTAATTCACCTTGTCAATGATCTATATACACACAGATAATGGACTTACAACTTGTTTATTTATTAGCAGGTGGACGGTTGGTCTTTAGGTTATGGCTATAGCCTAATGTAGTACACCTGCTTGTAGAGTCACTAGGCGACCTGCAAATATTTTTGCTTTTTATAGCTCACCTAAAGATAGGAATATGATTTTTGTTTTGGACAGAAGGTTTTATGGTCATATCATATCTGACCGTTTTAATTTTTAGTATTTTGACATGGATTTTTAGAAGAAGAAAAAGAGATTTCAGTTTGAGCGGGACCTTTGAGTTACAGGTCCATTTTTAAAAACTCCTTTATGGACATATTTCTACCTGTAGAACTGGTCCAATCATGATATCATATGCCTTATTTCAAAGAGAATAAAAACAGTAGGTGCTAGGAAGTGGAATGTTCTAGGTAGATTCTATATTTACTGAGATATTCAAGTATTTGTTAAAAAAAAAAGGGGGGGGATTTGTGGTGAAATGGACATACTCAAACAGATGTTTACTTAATATTGATTTACATTCAGCATTAGTGTAACATTTACCATCTCCATATGTGGCACTGACAGTTGCTTACACCCTAGGAAGTGTCATTATTTAGGTGAAATGTATATTTGTTGTGCTATTCATGTATTTTTGCCAAATCTCATAATGGGAGGGGGGAGGCAGCAAGTGGATGAGAAGATATTTTATTCAACATATTTACACACAAACAGAAGTCAAAATGGTTCATAACTTTGTTCTAGGAATCAGGCAAGACCCAGTCAAAAGATATTGTTTTGTAAAAATCATGTGTAATGTCATTTACCACCAGATATTGGCTTGACCTACTTTATTTGTGTATATAGGAACAAAGTTGTTGTTGGACCACATGAGCAGGCAGCATGCAGATAGGTCTGAGTGCACTCATCCATGAGGCAAAAACGTTTTGTATGTTTTGCATTGCTGATTGCCAATTGAATCCCCTACAGGTAGCTAAATATATGAGTGCATTGATCCATGAACTACTGTGTTCACAGGGGAATAAGCCCTTTAATAGCCAATCAATGCAGGTCCTTCCCTATTCATGGATTCCCTCCCTCCCTCCCTCCCTCAGTCAACAATTTTAAACATGTGTTAAGCTACTTGTAGTGAGTTTTAAATGCATCCACCTGCTTATTTGGCCTTTTAAAGGCCAATGATTCTATTTGACTATGCACACTTAGCTCTTGTTGATTTTAACAAAGCTTTTGACCGTGTCCATAGAAAATTGATTTTAAATAAGCTGTCCGACTGTTTTTACATTGGAGACGAGATGGATGCCTGTTTAGCAAGTTCTCTAAATACTAGAACACAATGTACTAGAGTTGGCAGCACCCTGTCCTCTAGCACAACTAATCATGCTGGCGTTCCTCAAGAAAGTATTCTTGGACCCCTTTTATTTAACTGTTTTATAATACCGCTCAAATGTAATCATATGTTTTATGCTGATGATCTTGTTTTATATAGTAATGATAAGAATGTTAAAGATAGTCTATACCGGCTGCAACATGATGCTAATCTTCTTTTTGAATGGTATAGCAATAACTCCATGGTTATAAACGCGAGAAAAAAAACAAGCTTACCAAACCAGCTAAAAAACCAAGAAGAGTTAATTTTCACTAATCCTATTTTTATTGGTCAGTCTGAGATTCCAAGGTGCACATCTTTTAGGTATTTAGGGGTAATATTAGACTCACATCTCACCAGGAATAGTATGATTTCTGACATGATATAGAAAGTGAAACAGCGATGATTAGCAGCTTTTTATAAAATGTTGTATTGTGGTTTAGGGACCCCTCTCCCACGGCCTGAATCATCAGAAACGTGTGGTGCCAGCATATCTCAGCAATCCAAGACAACAATACTCGCAGCCGAAGATTCAGAGGCAGCAAATGATGTCTCACAAGAAGGACCTGCAGCAGGTAATAGCTGATATTGTCCATTTAAAAAGGTCACATTGAAACCAAACCGCTACACATACTAGGCAGCAGGAAAGCAGTTGAAATCGGACACTCAGATATGCTATATGTTTACTTTTTGTAAATCCTGCCCCTCGTACTCATTAGTGTGCATTAAGAATGGTTGAGGTCCTTTCTATAAAAAGCTTTACTCTGTGGCCATATCCTCAATCTTCATTGGCCCTGCTGCTACAAGCAGGGCCATCTTGACCTTTGCTTGTCTTACTTTAAGAATTGGCAATATTTAAAGAATGAGCTGGAAAGGGCATGATTATGTCACCGGCTCTTAAACTACACATACAGAAACTGGACTTTAATCGACCATAGTGTAATGGTTAAAAGTGTAGCTATCCGTCTATAGTTATATGTAGTGCAACGCTGTGTCCGTTTTCACTCCCTACAGACGTACTTACGGACATAGGCAAACTTTGAGATTCTTTGTGAACCAAACTGGTTCGTACAATAATGTTTGTAAAGGAAGTGTCATGAAGTAAAAAACAGTTGAATTCAAAAACTTACATCACAATCTTCAGTCTCACATCATATGAGCCTCAGATGTTATCTTTTTCTTTATCAAATCCTCCTTTAAATCCCTGAATCAGGAGCCCCTCAATCAACCATCCTCCATTTTTTTTAATCATTGGATTTTGAATTGAGCTGGGTACCAGCGATCATGTCAGTCTCAAAGTTTGCCTATGACATCAAATCTGACTCTAGTGAGGAACGAACAGAGTCGCACTACGTCTGGGCCCCTGCAAAATATTTTCATCATAATTCCTGTGATCATATTTATTTTATGACAAATTCTATCTTGCAACCTTGTGTATCATCTTTAATATTTCTCAAAGTGAATCTATTTTTCCTTAGAAGGGCAAGACGTGAAACGTATTTTCTATGTAATATGACTGCATTCGTATTAAGTGTTCATTAGATATTCATCTCGCTATAAAGATAGCCCATGCAGCAGGGATGGTCTGAAGTCACCGTTACTCGCTCTTTTACTCTCGCTTGGAACGCCTAGTACCTTTCCATTTCATAATATATAATTGATTTCAGAATTGAACCCATTAGATGCTTTAGAAGAAAAATTAGAGGTTAGTGTTTTACTTATTTTACCATGAGTAAGTATTTATAATTGATGTGCCTAAATCAATCGAATGATGAATATGCACGGGGGGTAATCGAACATATCCACCATTTCAGTTACATGATCATGCACTGATATAGAATTGTATTACCAAATTGTATGTATGTAAGAACAGCAGACCATAGAGCTTCTGAAATCGATATCCCGTGCAGAATCAGCAAATGATATTTGTAAGAAAAAACAAAGAAGAGAAATGAAATACTATTGTGAAGTTTTCTTACATTAAAGTAAACATGTATTTGACGCCATGTGTGTTTCAAAGTTCTCTAATGATTGAAAAAATATATTTCTTGATATAGTCCCCCTTGCTTCTTTATATGAATAGATGCTTAATCATGCATGATATACCTTGCCTAAATGTAAGCCAAAATTCCCAAAATGAACTATTCCCCTAGTAATGACTTGAACTTTGGTATTACACGTATCGTTTTTAAAACTACATGTCATTGGTGAGCCTAAAACAAGATACCATGGGACTGACAATAGCTGAGCTGACTATCAGCACGTCTATGGATTGGTCTCTCCCAGTCATTTGGATAATTCAGAAAAAGAATTTGGAGAATTAACTTGAACATGAATGGATGTATGACGTCAGCCGATTCCTGCATTCAAGCTCATTCAAGCGGTAGCTGCCGACCTGCTATGGCCTAGCCACATCCACATTGCCTTGAACATGAGTTGTGATACTGTGATTTATGCTAGTGGAAGGCAATTAGACACGGAATGTCTCAAATCTGGCCCAGGAAGTTAAGATTGCTTCATCTTTTAACGGTGTGGGTTCAAAGTCATCATCCATCGAGCTGTGGAGGTCCCAGATACCATGTAGTTCGGTGGTTATACTGCAGGGGGCGTCGCCGTAGTCTGCAGAATCTTCTCTGAATTAATAGCAATTGGAGACCTACTTTTCAATGAAAATTCCTTTCTTGATTCATATGCGTTGACCTTCCTAGTGCTCAATCATAGATGTACACTCTAACAGCTTGAGAAACTCCTGATTATAACACATTGAAAGTTTTTCTGAAAGTATCTGTGTTGATTAGCTATGGTACTGTGATGTGCAGGTGGAGGTGGCGGCCCTACAAGAGGCATGGCATGCAGACAGACTGGATCCCAACATACCCCCTACACATATTCAGTGCTTGGTCACCCTAACAACACAACAGGTGAGATAATCATTTGAAAAATATGCTCTACCAATTAACTTTTATTACATTGTGCAAAATTTCTAATATTATTCCAGTACCTACTTTGTCTAAACATTGTATTTTTTCATCTTCATACATTCTGTAGTAGGTACAGTTCTTCAAGTGATATGAATGCTCTTTCACTACGAGGTTGGTAGCCTTAGGTATAGAGCCATAGCAATAAGGAAATCAGATTGACTGTAAATTAGATCTGGTGATGTGGCTATCACATCATGTACGGTGTCTGAAGGGCATGCTCAGCATGCAGTCTATATCTGTCACACAAGCACAAGAAATAACAGTTGGGTCATTTGAGTCTCTAAAACCAGGCCGTTCCACATTTTGTTGCCCCTGTACTGGAGACATCTTTTATACATATTTGTCATAAATCTGAACCTCTATGTCACAAGATGTTCTTCTTAGATTGTTGTCATTGTTTCTTATGTCTTTGGAGTGCTTATACATTAAGCCCATCAGCTGTCTCTCTATGCAAATAGCCGTTTCTCAACTTTACAGACAAGCATGCTGATGATCCACACCTGCTTCACACACTTTATATCTTAACATTATACATCGACCTTTTTTCTGCCTGCGTTGCAGTTTGGTATCAGAGTTATTCGCGCTATCAATTTAGAAGGAAGCATATTCCAATATTGTAACACAGTTATAGTGTAAAAAAAAAACCATGAAGGGAGCAGCTCAATCACCGGTGATCCATTCCTTTACTCCTTAGTCAATGGAAATCCTCCTTTTCTCTGTCAAAATTATTTTCCTTGTATAAAAGTTGAAAACAATCGAGCTTCATCAACGCAAAAAAAAAAGTGGTTTAAACCTCCCCACAGGCCCCATCCTATGGCCGCCACTGAAGTGTTTTTCCATGTTTTCAGCCACAGTGATATGATAGGTCCAACAAGAGAATTTACAATGAACAATTTGCAATCTGACTAGAACAAGCAAATAAGAAACAAACTGCATACCATTAATTTGAATAGGAACAGAAACTGTAGGTCTAAGTTGTAATGAACAAGTTGACCCATCTAAAAATAGGTCACCCCAGACTTAAACACGAATAGCTCCTGAAAGGAGAAAATCTCCCATTATGCCAAGCATACAATGTGCCCATAAATGTTCAGTATATCCTGCTAAACTACTAAAGATACAAGAAAATAGAAGAAAGGCCTTAGAAAATAATAACAACATGGAAATGTTGTTTGAGACTATTCCAAAGAAAGATAACATCAGCTCTTTTTTCAAAGAGACTAATCATTTCGATTGTTTATAATATATCTGAAAACATTAAAAGAAATCGACTAAAATAAGTTTACGAAAGTGAAGAGCTTAAATCATTGGTAGTCCCTATATACCCTCAGGGTTCCCTGACACGTTAGACCACAAAGAATCAATCTCAGTCTCTGAGGCAGCAAATTCCACATAAAATATGATTCCAGCTGACACCCCTGATAAAACATAATTTCATTCTCGACCTCTTGAAACAAATAGATTGCAACTGAAGAAAAATCGGTACCATCACAGAATTAACAGACAATCTGCATATTCAAGTTATTCCCAATTTCGTATCATTCACTAAAGTGATGTTTTTGACATTGGAAATTATGCTATATCACGTAATCCGCAGTGAAATAAGGAGACACTTATTCTATAAACGTAGGGTGATCAAATCCCATTTAAATGAAATGCAATTGTATTAGACAAAATTGAAATGAAATCAAAAGTGTTTTCCTTCACTACACAAGTCTAATTGAACAAATTAGACGTTAAACGTCATATTTCTTAAACCTCCAGAAAAAAAGATTCAATGATAAATTAATTTCTCAGGTAGATTCTTCTGATGGAACCACTACTTCGGACCCCATAAAAGTTCGAAAGAGGATATACGAGTTCTATAAGAAGCTATATACTCGGCCAGTAAAGAGCACTGATTCAGATAGATTTGAACAACTCTTACATGAAACGGTCAAACCAAATCTACCCCAACTAGAGCCTTTAGAGAAAGAATTACTAGAAAAACCTCTGACAGCCCTAGAATTAACTTTGGCACTCAAAGAGATGAATATGAATAAGACCCCTGGACCAGATGGCTTATCCGTAGAATTTTATAGAACCTTTTGGGAAAGCCTCAGGAAACCCCTTTATGAATCTTTCTTGTATGCAGAAGACATAGGTCAGCTTAGTACAGAGCAAAGAAGAGGGGTTATTACCTTACTGCCAAAGACTATGGAAAACAGAACAGCTCTAGATAATTGGAGACCGATAACATTGTTAAACTGTGACTATAAAATACTTACTAAATCATTAGCAATACGGCTCAGACCAATACTGGGAAAACTTATACACGAAGACCAAACAGCTTATGTGAGGGGAAGGTACATTGGAACAAATATACGTAAATTAGATGATGTGCTCTCTCTGGAGGATCCCTCCCTTGATCAAGGTGGGGGATTAGTTTCTCTTGACTTTAAGAAAGCCTTTGACTCTGTCACCTGGAACTCTATACTTGAATCACTCCGATTGTTTGACTTTGGGGACACTTTTATAAACTGGATAAAAATTATATATGAAGCCCAAGAATGTTGTGTTTTGAACAATGGCTTTACAACAGACTGGTTTTTTCCAGAAAGGGGGGCAAGACAGGGTTGTTGTATTTCACCTTATCTTTTTCTCTTCACAGTTGAGATACTAGCAACCATTATACGTAATCATGACAAGATTGACGGTGTGCACACAAGAAAGGGATGTATTAGATTGTCATTATTTGCAGATGATATCACAGTCTTCATAGCAAATCAAACATCTCTGAATGAATTGTTGTCCATTCTCTCCATATCAAAACTCCTCCCCTTCGATTGTACGCATGAGAACAAAATTAGATGCAAATTCAAAGAGGTAGACAAAATAAAAATACTGGGTATAATTTTTTCCAGAAAAATGTCACTGAGTGAATCCTGTAAGTGGAACTTTTCAGACAGACTGGATAAATGTGCTTCAATAACAGAAAGTTGGTCTAACCGATTCCTGTCACTGAAAGGAAGAATATGTATTATTAATTCCCTCCTCATCCCAGTCATTCTATACCCCTGCTCTAGCCTAAGTGTACCAGAGGAGGTTTATCGACGGTTTAAGAAAATAATACAATCATTCATATGGAAAGGAGGTTCATCTAAAATTGCCTACAATACCCTCATACAATCGACAGAGGCTGGGGGGCTGAATTTATTAGATCTCTCAACTATGATCCAGGCTTCTCACGCTAAATGGGTAAGGCGTATTGTGACGCAAGACCTGTCAAGCTGGACATTCATATTCCAACAAAATATAGGGATGGGATTTACCCCATACCAGTTCTTTGTAAGTAAAACCAAAAAGAGAGAAGCGCTAAATTTGAATGAATTTTACTGGCAAATGATATGTTCATGGAATAAATTGTATAATACTCAACCTATAGCTGATCAGGAAGTGCTGAACGAAGCATTGTGGAAGAACATGTTCCTGAAAACCAGATTTGATGAGAAAAAAATTGCTATTCTCCAAAAAGCGGGCATCTTCCAGGTCAAACATATAGTAGGTAGGGAGGGACTACTTTCACATGAACAGATTAACTGTAAGTTTGGGACATCGCTTACTTTTTTAGACACATACAGCCTTCGCTCATCAATTCCTAGGCTCCGCCCTTTAAAATCAGAAAATCAGAATGAAGAACAGACTCTTCTAGTACAGGTCCCGGGAAAAGGACCTCGAGATATTATGAACCTGTCGAGTAAGAGTATATACCAAATATTACTCAACAGGCAATCAAGGATTCCTAAGGGACGTGCAAAATGGGTTCGTACCTTCAATAATTTCAAAAGTGATTCAGATATCTGGCGAACTGTCAATACTCTAGCATATAAACTAACCAGGGAAACAAAACTGCAGTCCCTGCAGTATAGAATTATCAACAGATCGATTACATGTAGGGTATACTTGGCCAGAAGGAAAATAGTGGAGTCTGCCACATGTAATTATTGCAATGATAATGAGGATGATACCATAATGCACTTTTTTACTGAATGTTCTAATGTCAGGCTCTTTTGGTGTTGTGTGAAAACGTGGTTTGGAGCCAACTTTGAGGGGAATATCTTCTGTGTCACGAAACAAGACATTATCTTGGGAAAGGTAGAAGTTTACAAGTATGACAGGTTAATCAACTATGTAATACTGATGGCTAAATCATTTATACATAGACAGAGGCTGTTTGGAGGGAATGAATTGGATTTCAAGAGATTCCTCATAGAAGTGAAGGCGAAGGTTCAGGCGGAGAGATATGTCTGTAAGATGGAGAACAATTTGCACAAGTCGAAACATCTTGATCTATTGTATAAACTGCTTTAAGAAATTCTAAGTATCAAAACCCAATGCACCATGTAATGTCTAGTAATGTATCACTGTCCTGTTCTGTCCTGTCCGGTCTATCGATTCAGTGTATGACACACTACACAAAGTATTGTATAAAATTGCATTATAACTCTATGTGAATAATGGTTGAGTCCAGATCATATCTGTTCTTTTGATAAACCTTTCTACGAGTCTGCATAAGTGTAATCAAACAGTATTATTGGAATCCTTGTTAAAGCTCACAGTTAGTTGGTTGACGAATAATTGGTTTAAGGTGGGAATGTAAAAGTTTGCAAAGTTTCCTATTGCAAATACTCACTCTTTCTTACTTAGATTTGAGAAAAGATATATATATAGATCACTGTAGATATGAAATCTGGGGGGGGGGAAGGGGAAAAAAAAAATTAAAAAAAATTAGACGTTAAACTACCCAAACAAACAAACTTCACTAGTCCTTTCTGTTTTTACCTTTGGTCCTTATTGATGTTAATTATATTGTATCTAATTCCCATTTGAGACTAGCCAAAATTCCATGTTTATGTTGCATGTTTTCTAATCAACAATTTGTATAATTAATACATCATAGTACCAAGGCACATGTGATAAAATCCCTTTGTTTTGCAGCTGGATTTAGTATTTTTGCGACTGAAGCTGGCTCTTCTACCAGAGGCTTCATTATCTGCTGTATGCCACCATGTGGTCTGGCTTGGAGAGCAACTATCCCACACCAGTGCAACACGATTTGCCCATGCCTGCCTTTTTCCACGGGTAAGAATTTATTTTCATGATTTGATTTTGGATTATTCTCTTCTATTTTTTAAGGTAGCATCGCTGTGAGGAAAGAACATTGCAATGTCATACAGTGATGTCAGTTTTCCGGGATTTTCCGGCTTTCCGTATTTTTACTGGGCTAGATAAATCCAGTATGAAATATAATTTAATAGCGCTAATATATTGTAATAGCAGCCGGTAGCGGAGCCGAGGTGGCTGCTAGCAGAGCATATATCTGTATGTGGTTTTCTTCATTAAGAATAGAAGATATTGCAAATTCTCTTTTCTTGTCACTGTGTTAGCTAGTCCACAAGAGTAGGCCTTAGTTACTGTACATGACATAAATTGGGGGCTCGTCCAGGATCTCTGGAAAAGTATTCTCTTGGTAATAAGCTGACCTGAGAAGGTTGGCATGTATGCAGATTGGCCATTCCTAGCTGACATGGTTACCTGCTTCAAGGTGAACCTTTATTGTATTAAAAAAGACAAAAAAAACCCACCTCAATCCTTGTGTTGCGGATGCCAGGTGAGCCTTACTAAAGAGTACCTAGTGCTCTCTTGTTGGGCAAGACAACCTAACAGGGATGATCATCTAAAATGGGCAACATCCATATGGAATGTCTTCTCAGAAACTCGAAACAAGAATATTCTTAACTTACTAGGGAGACTGAGATATTTGAAAAGTTATTAGGGACTTTCATGAAATGGGACACATATGACCCACTGCTACAAGTAAGCACAACTTCAGTTGTACAGTTATTTTAGCTATTAGCAGGTGGACGGTTGGTCTTTAGGTTATGGCTATAGCCTCCTGTAGTACACATGCTTGTAAAGTCATTAGGTGACCTGACCATATTTTTGCTTTTTATAGCTCACTAAGTACAGATAGGAATATGATTTCTGTTTTGGACAGATCGTTTTATGGTGCTACAATGCCTCACAGTTTTTAAAATTTAGTATTTTGGGATGGATTTGAAAAAAAAAGTGAATTCAGTTTGGGGGGGACTTTGGTAGTCACAGGTCCATTTTTAAGAACTCCTTTATGGACATATTTCTACCATTTAAACTGGTTGAATCAGAATCTGATATGCCTCATTTGAAAGGGAATAAAAAGCAGTAGGTGCTAGGAAGTGGAATTTTCTAAGTAGATTCTATATTTGCTGAGATATTCAAGTATTTGTTGAAAGTGGGGGGGGGATTTTCAGTGAAATGGGCATGCTCAAACATATGTTTACTCAATATTGATTTACAGTGAGCATTGGTGTAACATTTATCATCTCCATAAGTGGCACTGACAGTTGCTTACACTCTAGGAAGTGTCATTATTTAGGTGAAATGTATATTTGTTGTGCTATTCATGTATTTTTGCCAAATCTCATAATAGGAGGGGGGGGGGGGGGGAAGGCATGAGGTGTATGGTAGGATGGTTTATTCAGCATATTTACACATAAACAGAAGTCAAAATGGTTCATAACTTTGTTATAGGAATCAGTCAAGACCTAGTCAAATGATATTGGTTTGTAAAATTATTTGCAATATCATTTACTACCAGATATTAGCTTGACCTACATTACATAGAAACAAAGTTGTGTCCCCCACATGGCTAGGGAGCATGCAGACAGGTATGTGTGCACTCATCCATGAATGATCAGTATGAAGCAAACGTTTTATATATAGATAGGTTTTATATATGTGTGTGCATTGAGCCATGACCTGCTGACCTCACAGAGGAGTAGGGCTTTAAATATCCAATCAATGCAGGCCCTTCCCTATTCATAGATGCCCTCCCTCCCTCCCTCCCTCCCTCCCTCCCTCCCTCCCTCCCTCCCTCCCTCCCTCCCTCCCTCCCTCTGTATTGAGTTTTAAAGGCGTCCACCTGCTCATTTGGTCTTTAAAGGCCAATATTTCTATTTGATAATGCACTCTTAGCTCTTGTTCTATCCCACAATGTGTGAAAATGTGTATACAATGAGGCAGTCTGGAAGGGACCTGGAAGGGTAAAGAGACAAAGCATGGAGGGCAATGAGGCTTCGAGTAAATATACCCAGATTGTGTTGCAAAGCAGATGCAGGCTTCCTGCCATACAATATTTTAAACAAATATAGATATTTTGCCTGCACCTTCAAAACGGAATATCCTACATAGTAATGGATGGTTTTTTGTGGGGTTTTTTTTTTTTGGGGGGGGGGGGGGGGCTGTGTTAAAAAGTGTATGTCCCTCGTATTCTTAATTTTAATTACATAGTAATAGATATATGATGTTGGCATTTGTTCTGGCTGGTTAACCAGGTTGTAGTTTTAAATAGAATTTCGATTTAAAACGTTGGTTATCCTTACATTTTCCTGTTTCATTTATCTTAAAGGTGGCAGAATTATCTCAAAATGCCTCTCGTGCCCTATTCGGTGCAGTTTCCATCTTCGCCACCAGCTTTCCACAACCATCAATAGAGGGGATTCTAATTCCAGGTCTTACACAACCTAATGCAGGTTAGTTCTTATCAGATGCCGACATAATCCAGGTGTTCAAAAGGTCGTACCTGGTAGTCCTATTTTTATTTCTTTTTTTACAATTTGTTTATTGAACTGTATATGGGATATTATATATCATTTATTATTATACATTAAGAGAAATATCAATAAACTCAAAATCTTACAAAACCCTTAGCACAACAGAAAAGTGTCGAATACATACTTTACTGACAGATTCAGATCTCTTAAAAAGTTCATAATGAATGTGGCCAAAACAATCCAGTACAGGATGATGGCAAGTAGCCAATTACAGGCAGCAGTTTCATACTCCGTAGGTTGCTGACCCGATTGGTATGGTGCAGCAACTGGATTGGCATTGTCAGTATAATGTGACCGGCGCAGTGTTGTGTCAGTGGTCTGCCGCACAGCCCTTCAGTGAGGCAGCACTATGAAACTGGCGTGGGTCCCACTGCTACAAGTAGACCAAAGCTTGGTTAATATACCTTTCTAGAACTAGTTAGGTCAACCAGAAAACACAGAAACCACATACAGATTTTATCTGCATACACAGGAAAAAGCCATATAAACCTTGTTTAGTAAGTCCAAAGGATGCTGAAATGTTGTGTTTTATATGTCTCCTGAGAAGCTCAAAGTTAGCTTTTTGTGATTAAACATTTCTTAAAAGCATTAGTTTTGTAGTATAATCTGTCGTTTACTTCATGTTTGATAGGTGGACCTCAGTCTGATCTGGTCACTCGGATTGCCAGGGAAGTCTTCAAACCACAAAGTAGAGTCGACCTCTTCAGGTAAGTAGTTTCAGTAATATTTGTAGAGTGCTGCATTCTTTTAAGTTTACAGAGTCTTGGATAGAGCTTGCATGTTATGTTTTTATCGTGGCAGCTCGAGAAAATTTCCATTGTATATTGGCTTTTGTTCATGTCTGTTTGCCATTACAGGTCCTTTCCAGACTTAATATGTAGTGTGGGAACTAAAAGGACTATCACCTCGGTAAATGTGTAGGAGTTAGATTTCTAACTTAATTCATCTCATAGTTTCAAACCCAAAGTAATTCTAATAGAACATATTGGACGTTAAACTACTCAAACAACAAAAATTACTCCAAGTTCATCTTTTTTAAACTGCTTTTGCACCATCCCTGTAATCAGATGTATAAGACGAATTCCTTTTGAAGGACATAGCTAGGTCTTATCTAGATGGCAGCTACCGCTCAAGTGAGCTCGATGTTATTATTGGCTGATGTCACAAGTCTGTTCGTTTGATAACAACATTGTTAACAGCAGCATGATTGTGGTGATTAGCTTAGTGTCAAGTTGTGGACAAGTGGTTTGTCACTATCACAACTGGGTGTGTCATGGCATGAACATGACAACTGCAGCGATTTCATCCATGGGAATTCTTGTGCTGCACTGGTGGATGGAGATTATGGTGATATGTGTTCATATCAGCAAATCTTCTATCCCAAGTGTCCCTGTCAATCGATATGACAACAGGAAATAAACATGACTTGCATTTCTGCATTGAAAAGGGGTAGTGATATCTATTGTGGGTAACGTGGGTGTTTCAGGTTTATCAATGTTTACTCACAAGGTGGGATGTGTGTAAACAGGTGGAGGCTTGTCAAGTTTGCATGCCCAACGAACAGATTTTACTGACTGCTGTAAAAAGGTAACTGATGGAAATCGAGAGAGAGCAGCGAAATAGAGATATAATAAAAGGGTATTAAAAAAAGATAGATATATATATATATCTCACGAAACGGGAGGAACCCCTGTTTTTCACACCCTTATTTCTAATACCTTTCATACACTTTATTGAGTACTATCTTAAAGTGTACATATTTTGCCATATCATGAAGAATTTGCGACAAGATATCTCATTTGGTTATCTCATGAGAGTCATTTGAATTTTAAAAACCCTTAATTCTATCTTTACATCGCCATATCATTTAGAATAGGTGAAATGATATTTATGTCAATTTATATTACCCTCAGCATAACTTATAATTCAAATATAGTCACTTTCCTGTATGAGGCAAAAAAAAATTGATCAATTTCTATGATTTTTAGCTGAGAAAGTGAAGAATGTATATATTGGCTAAGCAGCTAATTTAGCATATTTTTCATAAGGGTTTCTGTCAACTTTTACCATGTTAAGGAAAATAAAGATATCTTATAAAAAACTGCTACAAGGCCTTGTTGGATATCATCCCTTTCTATATCATATCTTTGAATGATACCAATTGGATAAAATATTTCTTAAATTTCCATTACAAAATGGACGATGTTAAGATGCAAAATCAATCTTTACATCGCCCATTTAAATAAGTGTCTAGCAACAAAGATTTAAATAGAAATTTGAATGTCTCAGCTTCAAATTCACCCTCAACCTATGTCTCACCCTCATTGATAGTCCCACCCTGGTCACATGATTCAAAAATGAGATATTGGGCTTTAAGGTGGCGACGTAAGGATGACTATTCATCTTTATGTTGCCCTATTCATCTTTACATCGTCCACCTATATATTTCTCTGGCAGCAAAGAAATAAGTTGAAAATTCACAGTTTCAGGCCCAAACTCATCCTCACCCTATATCTCACCCTCACTGATAGTTCTACCCAAATCGCATAATTTAAAAATAGTCAGAGATGAAAGATAAATGGGTGACGTAAAGACAAATTTTTCATCTTTACGTTGCCATTTTTTGAAGGCTGATAGGTTACAGGAAATTGTAAATGCAATCAAAGATATTAATTTCAACAAATCGTCGCCTATACCTAATATTAAATCGTCTATACTTAAGATAGCTTTTCTCACCATACTTGACAAACTGAAAATCCTATTCAACTCATCTATGTGGTAAAGAGCACTGGACTTGTAATCCCAAGGTTGTCAGACTTTGTTGATTCGAGTCCCACTGCAGCCACTTTTCTCTTTCACCCCCAGCAGTGGTAGATTTACTGCTACATCAAAGGCCAATCCTTCTCATACCATCTATGTGGTGTGGGAAGTAAAAGAACTCTCACCTCGGTAAATGTGTAGGGGTGGGATTTCTTCCTAAATTCATTACATAGATTCGATCACCACCCTTGTGGTGTAAAAGAACCTTGAGAAAGTCTGTCGAGAACCTGCAATGGTTAACTGAACGTTAAATCAAACCCACAAACCCAAACCTTGTATTCCCGACTGCATGGAAACTATCTTGTCTTCCCCTATTCCAAAAAAGGGAACCTAAAGTAACTTCAAGAAAAGAACCAGTTACTGCCTTCCTTGACTTTAAAAAGGCGTTCAATACCGTTTCTCACCCATTGCTCATTTATAAACTACACCAATTACGCCTTTCCAATAATTGTTGTTTGTGGTTCAAAAACTACTTATCCTCTAGAGTCCAACGTACATCAGTCGATAAAATAGTATCAAACCCAGAAAAATAACTTATGGAATCCCGCAGGGTTCAGTATTAGGACCCACACTTTTTCTTATCTACATAAATAGTTTAACGGAGCACTTGCAGAACTTCGGGTGTAATTTAACTTTAAACGCAGACGACACTGCCATAACTACCTCGTGTTACAAAGATATGCGCACAGTACTCCCTCTTGCATATCAATGGTGCAAACAAAATTTATTAACGTTAAATGAAAAGAAAACTAAGATTATGCTTTTCAAACAAGAAGGACGACATAACGAACCACCAATAGTATTACATAATTCTCCATTAGACATTGTAAAATCCTATAACTACCTAGGACTTATGGTAAATTACAAGCTGAATTATCATGAGCAAAGACGATATATTATTAGCAGAGTCTCAGATAAGATTTACTTACTTAATAAGATTAGGAAACTTATTAATGGCCAAACGGCTCTGAAAATTTACAAGACAAAAATACTACCATATTTCGACTATTGTGATTACATATACGACCCACAAATTGTGCAGGGGGCCTATCAGCTCCAAATGCTACAGAATCGAGCCTTAAGGTCAATATACAGAATAAAATTGGGTCCTAATCAAATGTACTCGACTATAGAATTACATAAAAAGGCAAATCTGACATACTTAAGAGAGAGGCGCAAATTACATCTGCTACATTATTCCCATACTCCCATTCCCATACATAATAGATAGAAGAGCCATACAAACTAGGAGACATGATTGTCTCAGATTATTGCAACCGGTATCCAAGAGCCCGGTCTTTGAAAAATCATTCTACTGCAGAGGCATCAGAATCTGGAACAACCTAAAACCTGAATATGCACAAGTGGTGCAGTTAAAACAATTCAAAATAAATACAAAATTTAATTTCCCCGACTGCTTATATGATATAAATTATAACTGAGTGAGGAATGAGGAAATGACCTTGATTGTGACTACGACAAGGTCCTGGCGTATTTCCTACATTAACAAAACTTCCTGAAGGTACCTCCAACTGGATACTGCTACTAATACGCTTTCAGTAGTTGATTTACACAAATACACCTTGATTGTGACTACAACAAGGCTAAATAGGTATTACCAGAAACCCCATGGTTAGTGATTAGAGAGCCTGAATGTTGCAGAAAGGTCGACATATGGTTACACTTTACAACTCAGATTGTGGCTACGACCGAGTGAATTGGATTGGAATTGCCTGATTGTCTTTTCTTCTTTTTTTCCATCTTGACAAGATTTGTACAAATGAACCTTGATTGTGATTACGACAAGGTTGGTTAGCTACTCACAGTATCCGAGTACCATTGTGTGTCATTCGATTAGTAATATTATTTTACCAATATATGGCGCCTAGTCCAACTGTGAATTTGAATGTCTATGATTGAGCAAAATAAACTAGTAGTGGGTCCTTCATATGCTGATCTATATTAACTTGTTACCCTGAAGTAACATGGAGTACTCACAATAAGAAAAATTGTACAATATCATACCCAAACAACTATTAATACCTGTGACTATGTGTCTACATTTGAAAAACCTTATTGTACGATTCAAACAAATTACTGGAATACTGAAAAAAACGTTAATTGCTTTTCAAGAAACAGCTATGTAACACCAGAGAATTCAATGTTATACAATGATATAATCTGTCTCTCAAGTTACCATTATCAGAAGCTATTTTGTATCATCCCATCATCATCTCATCATTCATCTTTCACCCAAATCCGGGTTACAACTTATTTGATGTATTTGGTTATTTCCAATAACCCAGATGGTACAGCTGCTAAGAAAGTCCCTGACCTGAAAGGGCCCGAATGGAAGAACGGCACTGTTGCCGAATTCGGCATTTTGTAACAATACAATTCCCTTAATAAAAATTGTTTTAAAAAACCAAAAAAACGTCGCCGTTTTTTAAAGGCTAATATCTCCTGTTTAATTAGTATGAGCAGGGTAGGAATATCAGGGAGGGTGAGACATAGGTTGAAAGTGAGTTTGAGGCTGAAACATTCAAATTCAAATTCAAATCTTTGTTCCAAGAGACATATATAAATGGACGATGTAAAGATGAGTGCTTATCTTTACGTCTCCACTTTAAAGGCTAATATATCCTTTTCAATTCATGTGATGAGGTTGTAACTATCAGTGAGGGTGAGACATAGGTTGACATTGGGTTTGAGACTGAAAAAAAAAAGTTCAATTTAAATCTTTGTTCCCAGAGACATATATAAATAGACGATGTAAAGATGTGTAGTCCTCTTTACGTCGCCGTTTTTAAAGGCTAATATCTCATGTTCAATTAGTATGAGCAGGGTAGGACTATCAGTGAGGGTGAGACATAGGTTGAAGGTGAGTTTGAGGCTGAAACATTCCAAGAGACATATATAAATGGACGATGTAAAGATGAGTGCTTATCTTTATGTCGCCACTTTAAAGGCTAATATCTCATTTCCAATTCATTCAGGAGGATGTAACTATTAGTGAGGTTGAGACATAGGTTGAGTTTGAGGGTAAAACAATTAAATTTCAAATCATTTCCTTGTTGCCAGAGACATAAAAACTGGCGACGCAGAGAGACAATAAACCTCATCTTTACGTCGCCACAGTTTTCACATCAATTTTACTAGAAAAAAAATGCAAATAACATGTAGGAAAAAATTGACATTGAAGGTGAACATATTTTCTAATTTTCTTGAAACCTGATGATCAAATGTAATATCAAGTAACCGATAAATTTTAGTTATACATTAAGATTTAAAATACATGGCGCTACACACTTCTGGCTCCACCCGATGCTACCTTCAAATGACAATTACTCGTAAAAAAAAAAGTTATACATTAAGTCAAAGGTATCTGATGAAGCTACAGATGTGTATTACGTTTTCAGCCATTCAAAGATATTTCAGATGCCTGTTACACCTCTTGGTCAAATATGGTGGTTGAATCTTCAGTCAGTATTTTCCGATCAAACATCCTGTTGGTTAATGGCACAATAGTATGCTTTTATGGCATGTAAACAGATAGACAACACCGAAGAACAAGAAAGGTGACACTCCTGGAACTGTCTTCCTCAAGGAATACCAGACCATGAGGAAGCATTCGAAAGACCATGTACCAGTGTATACCGATAGCTCGAAAGAAGATAACCATGTTGGATTTGGAGTCCACACCCTGTATGGTGACCTGAAGAAAGCCCTCCATGGGAAATGCAGAATCTTCACTGCTGAGGTCCATGCAATATTGCATGCCTTGACTTGGATGAAGGTGTCACAAGACAAGAAATTTAACGTCTTTTTCGACTAGATCTAGTTTACGAGCCATTGGGCAGCATGATCCAAATAATGCTGTCATTAGAGACATTAAGCAGTCATACACATAAATGAAGAGAGAACATGGCAACAAGTAGCCATGTGTTAGCTACCAAGTCATCAAAATTGAGGGAAATGAAGCCTTGATTCATCGCCCTTTGCTCTATTTTGACAGAAAATTGTCAGAGACCCATGACAAATGGAACGAGGCTGTGTTGTCAGTGGTACGGACGATGCTCGATTTGAAGGTAATTCTAACTTTCTATGTTCGCCCAGGGTGGAGGTAAACAGATCTGCGTGGGTACCCTTGATTTTTCTGTTCTTCTATTTGACCAGAATCAGATACCTTTCCCGAACTGTGCGTTTGAGCTATGTCAGATTACAAAAATGCTTCATCCAAAACCAAAAAAAAACAACATAACCACCAAAGAAAAGTAGGCATTGTTATTCATGTCATATATATGTCTCAGTTGAATAGCGTTTGGCATCTGTTGAAAAACGTTAGATCCGAACGAGAGTTAGGACACTGACAAGTCTAACTCGAGTTCGGTTTCGCATTTATCCTACCCCGTCTATGCTTTTGTATTACTCAAAGACCAACAGAATTAGTAGCTGACATCCTCCTCTCTGATTGGTCAATATTGTTATTACTCTAGTGGCATAAAAAACACTTTATGTCACGGCCTGACACATAAAATTTGCCTGTGTTAAGTCTATGGCGGTTTTTTATTAGGGGTAGGATAAGGTGACTTTCTAATGTGTCAGTCTCGCTGCGGTTTTACACGCATCACACTGTTCCCGTGTTACAGACGCCTGCTGATGGTGTACTTTTGACGGGCCTTGTGGAGCAGCTCATCCGTGTCTCAGCCGACCTCAGCAGCAGCAAACAACTCGCCAAGGTCGTCCTCACCATCGTCCAGAAACTAGACCAACAGGTATCCCGTCTACGTTCTGCGCTGCCCTCCATGGCGAATAACGATGTGTTTTCCATGTTTTATAGTCTTTTTGAAGCAGTAAATTCTTTATGAAACATATTTACTTCTCTTTCTCATGACCTCCAGCTAACATCAGTGTTTTTTTTATTTTACAGCTAACCCCTGCTAACGTCGCTGGCCTCAAGCAAGTTTTGCAAAAGAACACGACCTTCCTCAAGAAATCAGCAATGGCCGCTCTCAGTCGGTTGAAAATCTAGCTGACTTCTTCAGCAGCCATTCAAACAGCAATGTACATATATTATGGAAGGCAAAAAACAAGCTATGGATCAGTTTTTAATACTTGATAATAATGCTATACCGGTACATAAAATTGTCACTAAAACTATTTATTTCATGAGATAAAAAGCAGTCTTTTCAAAACGACACCATTTATTTCTCTGTTCATGTAATTTTACTGGCATTGCATGAGTCAGGATCAATTTATCCAGTGCTATTTTGTTGAAGAGACTATTACAAAAATCACAGATAGACCAAGGGCAGTTGTCGCGTCAGTGTCTGTGGTGAGCTTTACCAATGTGCAGTATCTCTCAAATACACCTTGTAGATAACTGATTGGCAGACGGAGTATGTAGCACCTATTGCTAACGTAGACAGTGTTGCAGAAGACCATCAGCTGTCAATAAAACAAGTCAAAATACTTACAGCTTACTATTTTATGCAAATATTACAAAAAGGTAATGATCGCAAAATGTGTATTTTCAGTCCTCTGAGAAAATATTAATTATTTAGAAGGCATGCAACATTTGCAATAAGTCAGTTAGATTATGGAGAACAGACTGTGATTAGCCAACCTGACCTTCCTTGAAAATAACCACCAGTCCTATTTCTTTAGATCATATTGTGATATTTAGACATGTATCTATAAACTCAGGTTCTTTCATTCATTCATATTTTGTAAAAAGAAATTCCCTAGATTTGATATGAAATAAAGAGTTGTTTTATATTTAATTGACATTGTGAAAATTTTACTCTTGTTGTACCCTCCTATGCAGTGTTTCAATTTAAGAGATGTGATATTAGCCATTATGCATTGATTCGGATTTCCTTCCATGTATGTCAGGGTTATCGCACGTCAGGGAAAATTCATGTAGAAGTCGTTTTTCTTCAATGTCAGTGAGTGTTAAGATTTTTCTGGAAAAACTGGAATTTTTTTACCAGGAAAAAAAGGACCTTTGTTGGTACAAAATTGAAATTTCCAAGCATGTACACATAGAACAGACCAAGTCTTGCACCCCCGAAATCTATTTGTATGATATGATAGATTTCACCCTCGCCTTCATGAATACACCATATGTTTTTTCAGTTATTCTAGTGTATATTGGTGATCTCATCAAAGGTAATATTAGAAAACATAATTGCCAGGGAGAAGTGTTCTTGTATATATATCTGTATAGCACCTGGCTCTGTGCAACTGATAGCCATGGCATACAGAATTGTTTGCAGTAAGTCGTCCTTCATGTTTCCGCCATACAAGACCATTGCCAGTGTCTTTTGATAATTCAAGGTCAGGCATAAACATGGAGAAACTGAAGGAAAACGTGAACCTTTTAAAAGACTCCTCTTAAAACAGCCTTTGAGATTATTTAAGGTAGATCAAGGCATGCCTTAAAATTTTGAGAAATCGCGAATCCGTAGATACTATATAGATAATAATCAATGATTTTTCGGACGGGCAATGTACATGTGTATCGCTGTGATCGTACAAAGACGTGTGTTTACAAAGCCAACGGTCCAAAAACCAGCAATTGTTTATTTCTTCCCCATGGTCATTAATAATAATTTACATGCCGAAAAAAATCGATAATGGGTTTATAATTACTGTAAACCGCGGGTGTAATTTACGGCCACTAATAAATTCTTGGTATTAGTTTACTTTGGCTCCATACATGTTCAATGGGGACTTCATAACCCATGGGTAAGCAAATTCGAGTTATGCTTATTCTATAATATCAAATTAAAAACCAGACAGTGAATTGAGTCGCAAGATGGCAGCAGAAGCTATTTTGACTATTATTGGCCTCGAAAGACTCGAAAGAGAGGAAGATAAAATTCACCTTTTAAGCGTATGAATCGGACAAAGTCTGTGAGGATATCTGTGTCAGCACGTACTCGGGGTAACCTCTGCCGAAGACGTACTGTTGCAGCGCGTGACCTTTTGTCGTCGTCTGGATGACCCATCACTGAACAAAAAACACATCACATGATCTCAGAACTCTTGCATTTGATAGATATAGAAGTTTTATGAATTTGATAGGTAATTCTAAAAGAGATGTTCTCACCGTAGTACCAGGAACCAAGGGCAGGTCCAGTTTGCCAAGACTGATCTGTTTCCTGCGAGTCTGAAATAAACGTAGCGCCACTTATGTGAATAGACAAGGTGAAAGCTCCATTGAAAAAGTCGAAAAACCCTTCATTTCACCCCTGGTATTTTTCTCCTATAGGCTTAACATTAGGAACTCATTATCCATGCCCCTACGAGTATTGCAGTCTATTCTCCATGTTCTTTATCCTGTGTGTCGTCCACTCTTTTAGTGTGTACAGAGGTGAGATGAATACAGAAAGCAACTCGTTTTGATCAAAGAAGTCATTCTCTTTGACCAAAACTTGTTGGTTTCTTCTTTAGTCATACCATATCGTATAACAGCGGCCGCCTCCTGAATCCAGTCTAATTTAAAATAATTGAAATGGTTGTTGCCCAAGGACCCGTTTTTTAGATGGGATAATCGTTAATAGCTACTTTTGAGGCCATAGTCTAATAACCATACGTTTGGCGATAATTATTGAACCCTTTGGGCCAATGGCCATGGTATTTATCTTGAAAACCGTCTTGAATCTTTAATAATCGCTATAAACGATTATCCCGTCCAAAAACGGGTCCCTGGTCAAAGTAGAAGTCCTATCGTTAAAAACATCAAGAATATTTCCATTCAGAACAGGCTTTTCAGAGACAGACCGAAATACATTAAAATGGGTTCTGGAAGCAGTTTTCCAGATTCACTGTTTAATGTTGTGATATACCTGTAGCCGTATGCCATACGCATGTCGTATTTATTGATGTACGGCGGCGAAACCCAACAAATCGTTCAAGGTAAAAATGTTTATTCTAAACAAACAATAAGGTATATATAAAAACAAGTATACTCTCTTTTATCACGCATACCACTGTAACCCCGTTTCCTTATATTATGCAATTAGAGAAAAATTGGAGGTGAAGTTAGGTCATGAGTCCGGTAGCTGGATACATTTGTGATTTTTGAAGTCGTAGAGGTATGAAGTTTTGTTATAAAAATTACGTAGGAAATATGGGGTGTGCTTGGCTGCCGCACTGGAGAGGACGTCGAAGCTGTAGATGTGCTAAGGCAGTTACGATTACATTCATGCATATAGTTCTCTAGTCATTCATTTATATCCTTAATCCTCCAAAACTCAGAATTGAAGGCTGAGCTCCTTTTCCCCATATCCCTGGAACTATATCTGTTATAATAAGATAAATATCAAAAAGACCAAATAACCCATATTCTAAATGTCCTAGCATCGCTAGAGTTAAAGGTGAGATTGTCCTTACCTTCTGGATATTGGTCATCGGATGTCTGAAATGGTTAGTCATAGACAGACATATTTATTAGATGGAGATTTTTACCTTGAGTTCACTTGGAAATCTATCTGATCAGCAGATTATTGCGTCATAAACATGTTGGAGGTGAAATACACATGGGAATTGAACATAAGCGGCTAGGCCCCATATCTGTTAGGCATATCTTGCTGAACTATCAAATGGGACAGGAAAATAGAAGAAAGTACTTGAAATATATTCACAACATGAAAATATTGTTTGAGCCTATTCCAAAGAAAGATATAATCAGAGACAAATCTCTTTGATTGTTTATACCATATTTAAAACATTGAAAATAATTGAATGAAACAAGTCAACAGGAGTGGAAAGCTTATATCTTTGAAGGTCCCTATATCCCCGGGGTCCCCCAGGACGTTAAACCACAAACAGCAGCTGGGAAATTAGCATTGGTTTCCTTAAAAACAGATAAGATGTCATTAAGAATGCGGATTCCCTTTAACACTGTAAATGCTGCTCTTAATTATGTATCCTAGTATAAAAAAAAGAAGTAAATCCCCAGCGGAGACTGCGGATGATAGGTCGACAGAGACCTAGCAGGACTCCAATGAGATAACAAAAAAACAAACAAATAAAAGAAATACCACGACTGCATTTAACGAGATCAAAATGTATATGCTCCATGAGTATCTCTTGTGAAATGAAGTATACATACTCCATGCATTTCTTATGAGACTAATTATACATACTCCACCTTATCCTATGAGTTAAGCGTGTTTACCCCGTGCCGGTCTGAAATGCTCGTCCCATGAAGCTGGCAGAAGACTGCGATGCACAGCAGACATCCCCCTAAACTTGGATGATGCATTCTTGGTGTACTTGAAAATACAATGGACGAAGGCTTTAAAAGGGCCCTCACTCTTGTTTCTGATACACTCAGACATTGATACGACATGACTATATATATCAAATTCCCGCAACATAGCCTAGTCAGAAGGTAGAACAATATTAGAATAATTGTAGTCAGTTGAAACTCCATAAATTCATATGTCTATTCATATCTAATGGTCGTCTATATTTTCCTACAATGGCGAGGTACTTATGGGCTTCAGAACAAGTCAAAATTGATCCACGCAGTCCTGACCTGTCTCGAAATCTGATAAACAGGCATGGGTTTTTTTTCCAGATATCTGGATATCTATTTTTTTAAACACTTTTTTAAAGGGTCGTTACTGATTTCAATGTGAATCTATGGAGAAAACCGTATAAGGGTAAGGGGGGGGGGGTAAGGGTTCAGAAGAAAACTTGAAAGAGCAATATTTGCGCAATTCTTGCCATTTAACTCTGAGCTGACAACAGAAATTCACTTAAAGTAATCCAAAATGCAGGAGATTCCGTGGGCTTTGCTCCTGTCCCTCGACACTGTTGGGGCCCTGGGCGGTCCCCATCCCCAAAATACCTGCCGATTTTTCCGGAATCTTTTCTACAATTCTTTAGTCCCATGCCTGCATAATACACGACTTCTTAGCATAAGACATGGCTAATCCTTGGACATTGACTTCTTTCTAATGCCTGTTTTGACTACTTTTGTCTTGTCTTGAGTGTCCTCCCTTGAACTGAGTACTATTTCAAACATGCTTGAAATCTAAATCTAACATATCTAGCCTCCTATCGAGGTGCTTTGTATCATTCCTGACTTTTCGCAATGAACATAACCCTGGCCATTGACATAGCGTTAAAACCTCACCACATTCCTGTCTTCGTTTCTATTTAGTGCTGATTAAGTGACCAATCAGCAGCGTCAATGATATCATGGCCAGTGGCACTTTATGGATCGCACCAAGATTTTCAAATCCGGTGGGTGCAAATTTTCTGTTATGTTTTTAACACAATTTATAGCAAGATATATCATCCAATGTTCCAACACAACTATTACTGTTGTTTATCAAAATTCTACCTGTACAGTATTAGAAATATCTGTGTCAATCCTTTCTATGGGAATTGCTAACTACATAAATACAATAACGGTGCCTACCTGTAAGCGGCTTCTGAGACAGGAACAGCCTCCTGGCCTGAGCTGCTCTTTTATGTACCCGAGTTAGTCGCTGATTTCTCCGCCGGCGCCTCGTTACCTGGGGACACACCTGCCCACTACTAATGACATGACCCGTGTGAACAACGTGTCACATCCTCTGAGGGCACGGATTGTCGAAAGACCCACCCACGATCTGCTCTTTAGACAATGAAGTTAGAAGCTTCTTCCATATTTCCCCTATCGTGGGGCAATTTAAATAGGCTAATATGTGATTGTACGCCTATATGACAAATATCCATTACCTACAATGTATTCTTTCCAAAAAAAAGTATGGTGTTTTTGACCTGGCCTGATCTCATTTTGCCCTGCCTCCTTAACCCCACATAACCTTTGATTGACAGTGTGCCTGGAATAGTCACGTGATCGTTAACGCCCACTTACGCAGTCTTACGCCACATGGGTAACTGCAGAGGCAGCTGGTTTCCTGAAATCAGTCATCAGACTTTCTTCTATGAAGGTGAAAGTCTGCTCGAATCAATCAAAAATTATGAGAGCGATGAATGTAAAGGAGATGTAATTTCTGGAATAGCTTAAATCACAGTTTTCCAGAGAATATCTTATTCTAATGGGCTCCGATTTGCATAGCTAGTGGTTTGTTGTATGGGCCTAATCACATAGTTGACAGGAGTAAGATTGCTGGCAATAGGTCTGGTAACCCATTCTGCTTAGATCAAATGGTTTTTTTTAAAATAAAGTTTTCAGAAATAAATATAGGCCTATTTTTCCTTCATAGAATGGTAGAGAACCATGAGATCTTTCAGGGGAACCCCCGTTTTACCAACCTACAGTCAATATTAAGTCCACCAGAAGACAAAAACCGTTAGTAGGTCCATATTTTGCACATTCATGTAATAAATAAAAATATATATCTTGTGCCCTAAATATCCATTGTGTTAGGCTACCATAATGTTATGGTTTACAACCTGAAATGTTAAATCATATCCAATTTTCAAGGAGTGATGAGCATTAAATCAGTTTGGTGTAGGTTCATGCATCACCGTTAGTAGCTACATTATTTAGGTCATAACTGGGAGGAATATGTAGACTAGTAAAAGATATTGTAGTATCTTAATACCCATATGTACAGCTATAAACGTGAGAAATAACAAGTAATTTGGTTAAGGAAAAAAGTAGATATGAGCCAAAACATCCGATGTGTCACCGTTAATGGGTACGTCACCGTTAGTAGGTCCATAGCATCGCCACAGAGTACCAGCTGGCTGTTAGCGTCATACTGCCCCTCTACTACACTGTCCCTCTGCCATACTGCCCCTCCACCATACTGCTCCTCTACTATACTGTCCCTCCACCATACTGCCCCTCAACCATACTGCCCCTCTACCATACTGCCCCTCAACCATACTGCCCCTCTTCTCTACTGACCCTCTGTCATACTGACCCTCTACAATACTGCACCTCTACTATACCGTCCCTCCACCATACTGCCCCTCTACCATACTGCCCCTAAACAATACTGCCCGTCCACCATACTGCCCCTCTACAATACTGTCCCTCTGCCATACTGCCCCTCTACCATATTGTCCCTCCACCATACTGTCCCTCCACCATACTGCCCTCCACCATATTGCTCCTCCATCATACTGTCCCTTCATAATATTGGCCCTATACCATACTGTCCCCCTACTATACTGCCCCTCTGCCATACTTACCCTCTACCATACTGTCCCTCCACCATACTGCCCCTCCACCATACTGCCCCTCCACCATACTGCCCCGCCACCATATTGCTCCTCCATCATACTGTCCCTTCATAATATTGGCCCTACCCCATACTGCCCCTCTACTATACTGCCCCTCTACTATACTGCCACTGCCCCTCGAACAATCTGCCCTTCCACAAACTGGCCCTCTGCCATACTGTCCCTTTACCATACTGTCCCCCTACCATACTGCCCTTCTCCCATACTTTCCCTCAACCACCATTCTGTCTCTCAGCAAAACTGCCTCTCAACCTTACTGCCCTTACACCATACTGCTCCTCTACCTTACTGCTCCTCTACCATACTGGCTTTCAACCATATTGCCCTTAAACCATACTGCTGCTCTACCATACTGCCTCTTAAAGGTACTGCCCCTTACCCATGCTTTCCCTCAACCACCATACTGTCCCTTAGTAATATTACTTCTCAACCATACTGCCCTTAATCCATACTGCCCTTAAATCATACCTTACAGCCCTGAACCATACTGGCTTTAAACCATACTGGCCCTCACGTGACTGCCCCTCAACTCTACTGCCCCTCACCAAAACCATACTACCCCTCACTATGTTGAGGGACAGTGTGATTTAGGGCCAGTTTGGTTGGGGGGCAGTATGGTAAAGGAGTTCTAGGGTGAGGGGCAGTATGGTTTAAGTGCAGTATGGTTGAGGGGCAGTGTGGTTAAGGGGCAGTATTGTTGAGGGAGAGTATCATTGAGAGGCAGTATCGTTTAAGGGCTGTATGGTGAAGGGGCAGTATTGTAGAGGGGCTGTGTTGTGGAGGGGTAGTATGATTCAGGAGCATTTTTGGTGAGGGACAGTATGGTTAAGGGACACTGGTGAGGAGCAGCATGATCAAGGGGTGGTATGGGTGAGAGGCAGTATAGTTAGGAGCAGCATGGTTGAACAACAGTATGTTTGAAGGCCAGTATGGTTATGGGGCAGTATGGCTCAGGGGAAGAACAGCTTTGGGACAGTGTAGTGAGGGGCAGTATGGTTAAGGGGCAGTATCATTGAGGGGCAATAACGTTTAGGGGCTGTATGGTGGAGGGGCAGTATTGTAGAGGGGCTGTGTTGCGGAGGGGCACTATGATTCAGGAGCATTTTTGGTAAGGGGCAGTATGGTTAAGGGACACTATGGTGAGGAGCAGCATGATCAAGGGGTGGTATGGGTGAGAGGCAGTTAGGAGCGGCATGGTTGAACAACAGTATGTTTGAAGGGCAGTATGTTTATGGGCAGTATGGCTCAGGGCAAGTACAGCTTTGGGACAGTGTAGTGAGGGGCAGTATGGTTAAGGGGTAATTTGAATCAGGGGCAGTATTGTGGAGTAGCAGTAAGGTTGAGGGACAGTTTCTTGGAGGGACAGTAAGATGAGAGGAAATATGGTGCAAGGACCTACTTACGGTGATGCTAAGCATCACCGTTAGAAGGTCCATATTATAATCACATAGCTGAAATATGACAAACAATAGATAAAAAAGGAGAACTTGAATGGAGAATTAAAGAGTTTCAGTTTGCATTTATATCATTGTCATTGTTGTTAAGACAAATAAGAGAAGCCAAGAGACATAACCAATAGACATATTTAGAATTAGTGAAAAGTTACTCTACATCTAAAGCCTCTGATCCACCAAGTGAAAATAAGGGCCGGACGACGTCCGTGCGGATGGAATGTAGACGTCGGCCGCTCCCGCCTCTCGTCGGTTCAAGCTGGTTGGGACAATTGCCTTGGTGGATCAGCAAATAATGTTAACTCGGCTAGAGCCGGCTGCATTCGCCTCTTGTCGGTCGTAGTCGCCTCTCCCATTTCCCTGTCGTCCGGACATCGTCCGGACATCGTCCGGACATCGTCCGGGCGTCGTCCGGTCATCGCCTCACCTAAATGTCACTGTTCTGCTGATCCACCGAATATTAAAATCTCTAGCCGTGTGGAGTCGGCTGGAAAGTCCCTAGCCGACGCTAGCCGACCCTAGCCAACGCAAAGCTGATTCATTAGCTTTTTTAAAGGTGGCCGGTCGGCCGATGTTGATGCAGTTGAAGAGTACGACACCCGCCCGCGGGCTCTGCCGAGAGTTGCGGCAAGGGAACGCCGCCAACATAGCGCGAGCCATACCGGCGATACCCGAAGCCGCGAACGGACATAGAAAATTCCGACACGATCGTCAGAATTCTAGCACCATAGCGTGCCATACACACTCATAACATCAATCTTTATCTTTCTTTACCTTCATTGTTCGATTTAACGTGTATTTCCGCGGTTATTTGATGTTTTCTGACCGTTCCCGTACAATTCCGGCACGCCGACACACCGCTCCGCTCGATACGCGGATTTCGCGGGTTCAGAGCATCGTAGTGTATTACCGCATGCCGCGCCGCGTATCGGGGAACTCGATTACTACGTAAAATGAGCGTGCCGCCTATCGGATCAATGGAGAACTCGGCTGGCCCGTCCCCGCGAGCGCCGTGTGTACGGCATGTGTACGTCGGCCGGCTGGAGATAACTATTTTTGGTGGACCAGCACGGAGAATTTAGAGAATTCCGGACGGCCGGCCTAGCCGAATATCGTTGGCTGAGGCCGGCCGGCCGTCTCTGAGCGTTGATTTTGGTGGATCTCTGGCTTAAGTCTAAACACAGATGCCATCTCTATACTATCTAGAATATTCCATTCAATGTGTAATGGACTTGAAGCATCATATGAAAGTCATAAGATAAAAGATAATAAACCATATAAAGTATATAACTAATACTGTTAGTGCAGGAAGAAAACGGACCTACTAACGGTGACGCTTTTTTGCACTAGTGGTATTGGGTAACTTGCCAAATACACAGTTTTGAAGATTAGTGTTCCCAACTTAGCTCTATACTCACTTATGTCATATAGATGAATATATAAAAAGTCGAAGTATATGAGGCACACAGCGCTAGCGACTGCTGATGTATGACCCGACCGGGTTTCGCCGGCGTTTTATGCGGCGAACACGATGACGGCCAGTAGTAAGCTTGTCTCCCATTGGTTCTAATGGTCATATGTCTATGATCCATCGCTTTGATTAGTGGTTAATTATGTACACCAATCGCTTTCCCCTACACTTGTCAGTCAGGCTTTACCCTGTTCACCTGTGGGGTTGGTGGCAGTGCTGCCCTCTGTGGGGGTGTTGTTGTACTGGCTCCCTGTCTGATTTGGGCACTACTGTACCCTCCAAAAGTTAGGTTTATGCACTGTTACTTTCAAAAGTTGTGTGCTGCCAGTTTGGGAGTTCATTTTAACGGATGATTCTTTTAATTTTGAATCTACCGACATCAGCAGTTTCTATTTTTGATCTTGTCAGGCTTTTTGAGCTGTGTGTGGACAGAGCAGGACTAGAGTGAGTTCTAATTCTGATATCCAGGCTTACATGTTTTTACATGTGTTGCCGTCCCGGCGGAGTCATACCATGTGTCGCCAGGGTGATTGAAGGAAACTAATCATATAGCGCGAATCTTTTTCCTAGTCATCCGGATGTTTCGCTCTAACCCTTTTAAACCTTGGTGGTGGTGTTGGGTGCAAGTTATTATCTCCGAAGTTGTGGAAAAAAACATCCGGATGACTAGGAAAAAGATTCGCGCTATATGAATATATAAATAGGCTGAAACGCTGGGGCACTTTTTTATTTTTTTCTCTAAAAACCCTAATTGATCCACTTTTGTGAGAATCGACCATATGTTCCCTACGTCTGTGGGTGGCTGTTATGGAGTAATGACTGGAAAATCAACTCGTAATTAGTAGAAACCAAACGAGATTCAGCCTTGTCAATGTTTATGCCATGATGGGCAGGTTGTGTATTACTACACGAGGCGTTAGCCGAGTGTAGTGAGTAGCAGACCTGACCAGAGTAGCATGAACATTGAGAAGGCTAACTCGAGTTTGGTTTTGTATTTATCCTACCCCATCTCACCGATATACAGAGAAAATTGTGTAATTATCCATGATAGTAGCGTGTTGACACTGCCGGATCTACTTTCGTTATCTGGTCCCTGATTGGTCAGTTTTTTTTATTCACCTCGGTGCATAAACAACACTTTATTCAACGCTCCTTCAAATACATTGAGTTAGTGTTGGCGTTTTTTATTAGGGGTAGGATAAGGACACCATCAATTGATTTATTTCAACTAAGGCTCTACACTGAGATAAATAAATAATCATCTATATAGAAGACACAGGTGGAAATTGCAGTTCAAACATCAATACGTTGTTGGGTATTTTTTCATATGTCCGGCACATTCTCTTATAGCAAATCCTATACCAGGATTTGCAGGCGAAGTCGGCTGGCAAGCATCTAGATGTTAGACATGTAGGGGTTTCATTTTCTTGTGTGTGCCGGGTCTTCTCTACATTATCTCTTAATGGCAGTTTCTTGGCTGTAGGGGTGGACATCATATAGAGAACATAGGCATTTACTTTCATTACTTTGAGAATAAAAAAAACATCTTCATCGTCCACATGTGCGACGATGAGGTGGTGTTGGGGTGTTCTTTACCATTTGGGCTTTCGGCAGTTTTCGGCAGTTTTTTTTCTATTCAGTCTTAAAGTTCCACAACAAAAAGTACCAGACCTAGCAGCTAGATCAGAAAACATTTGGACAGTCGTATAATAGTTATTTAAGTAGATATGGTGTAATTGGCCAAGAACTTCAGCATTCTGCAGCAATGGCAACACAACAGATTGATATAACGGGTGGGTTTCAGATTGTGTGAAGTGTGGGATGGTTTGCATTACGTATCCTGGAAAACAACAGGTAATAACAACCTTAGGACTTGTTTTAGACTGATTTCGGTGTGATAAATGAGTGCAATCATATAGTGACAGCGGGTTCTGACAGTCACGACAGCTATTCACTCAGTGCAAACTCGATTGATTTTTTTCCTGGCAATGACAGGTGGGGGGACAGACAATGTTTTTGGTTTTTTTTAAGATAGAAATACCTCATGAAATATTCTAGAAAATACCCCTGTTGCTGCTTATTTCAATAAGATTACCATATCTATGGAAGAGCACTATGAGCAAAGAGAACTCTTCATTGAGATTTCTGCATTGAGTATTTGAAGGGGTTCTGCGTTAAAAAAATGGGACTTTGTTGTCCTTCTGTAGTGCCACACCATGGGAACAAATTGCCAGAATGTCTGTATTTGCATGTCATTGATACTGCTACAAGAAACAGTGAAGGTCCTGCAATATCCTGCAAGGGAGTCTGATGACTAGCAACTGATGGCACAAATCAAGAAAGCAGTTGCTGCGGGATATTTGAAAGTTAACAACCAAGTCTCAATAACTGACTTCAGTGAGAATTAGGTTCTAGGTAGTCAAGCTTTATGATTGATTACATGGGTGCAGGAGAGAGGGGGACTTCCAGCATGTCTGCTAGCTGCCAACTACAGCCTCCATTTGGCAGGGGTTGCATCCCTGATTTCGGGTTAGAACATTAGCAGAATCTTATAGACTAGGAGCATCAACTCAAACTGTCATCATAGCATCGTATAGTGGTGCAGCCAACTTCGACCAGTTGGCATTGTGCTTGATGCAATCACAATTCAAGCATTTGCCGGTGCTTGTATGTAGAACCTAGTAGAAGTATAGGGTAAGAGAGTTAAATATGACATTGCACTCCAGCCTTGCTTTGAACTTGGAAGTGGGGAATACCAAAAGTTGCAGTAGAAGGCTTTTTGCTGGACTTTGATACTTGTTGGCAAAACTCACATGAGGCTATGACCAGCATGTGCCCAAATAAGATTTGCAATGACTCCAACAGCCGAAATAAGGTAAATATCTTAATGTTTTTGAGGTACATAGTAATGAGAAAAGTGTGAACCTGTGTCTTCTGATTCCTTACCTGTGTTCCCTGATGTTTAAAACCTGGTCTAAAGACCTCATTTTAAACATCTGTGGAACACAGGCTCACAGATATTGGAAGATTACTCCGCAACAGTAGTTTTGTCATAATCTGTCTACGTTAGCTGAAGCTCTGCAGGGCAATGAAACAAAAGTCTCATATGGTAGCAGCATCATAAAGAATATATCTATGACTGGGAAAATCAAGTTTGGTAAAGGCAAGCTTGACAAACTGTCGGTAGTAGCACTTTCTATATATACTTTGAACACCATAAGTTACCTATAACTCATACAAGAAATATCTTCAGAAGATGATTATTCATCAGATGAAGAGAGTGTGTTTATACCACAAAAAACACATCAAATGACAAGAGCTGTTTCAAAACCATAGACTTAACCCACGTTTTGAAACAGCTCCCTGGGCTGTTTCGAAAGAGCAAATTTCAGTTATTATTACACATATCAGTACTTGTACCATCGGAAGTGTGACCACTATCATATACTTTTTTCATTTTTAAGCAATTTTTATGAAGGGAATATTGTGTTTACAGTCATCAAATTGGGTGATACAGCCATTCATCCACTCTGGCCCTAGCCCCCTACTCCTCATTCTAATGGCAGGTGTTAAGCAAAATGAGCAGTGGGTACCATTTTTGTGTAAGTCTTTGGTATGACCCAACCGGGATTTGAACCCATGACCTCCCATGCTTGAGGCAAACACCCCTACCACATAGCCACTGAGCTTGGTCAAAATTTTGAGAAATAACTGAATATAACTGGGTTTGTTCTAAGGTAAAGAAGGAAAGACTTATCGAAAAAAGGCCAGATCAGTTCAGCCTCCCCTGTGCTTTTACTCTAATCCTATGGGAGGGGGGGGGGACTTTTTTGGGGGCATTCCAAGGGGGGGGGGACCAACATTTTTTAGGGTATTCCAGTGGGGGGGGGGGGGGGGACTTCTTTTTGACTGGTCGGTGTTCTGAAAACTGCCCCTCCTATGGCCATAATTAATGAATACTCCCTTATGGGGAGTTTCTAAAACGGCCCTGAAGTCAGGATGACATGTTGAATGGAAGAGTCCATTATATGGCCAAGCGCCATTTTAAGGGGTGCATGGCCACTAGGAACAGTCTCAGTGCCATGAAAGAAAGTCTGACTTTTAAGTGTGCAATGATGGCTAAGCCCTGACTTTTAACCACGGAAAAATGTCAAAGTCCGACTTATTAGCATGCAATGATGGATAAGCCCTGACTTTTCACCATGGGAAAACGTCAAAGTCTGTGACCTTTTAGCGTGCAATGATGACTTTTCAACATGGAAAAATGTCAAAGTCTGACTTTTTGGGTGTGCAATGAAGGTTAAGACCTGACTTTTCACAGATCTTTCACAGATTTACGGTAAATCCAGTGGAAAAGGCTAATGTCAAAATCTGACTTCATACCAAGAAAAAAGTCAGAAATTTTTCAGTTTACCTCCCCCCCCCCCCCCCGTTTCAAAATATTCTGACCTCCCTGTATTGTAACATTATTTTAGAAAAGATGAGCCCAACACTAACAACAACAGTCTGTGTTAATATCTTCCCCATTTTGAGGAATATCGAGTATCTAACAGAATTTGACAACTTCTTGATTAAAAATATGTCTACAATACTTTAAAGCGAGTGAGAATGCTAAATTATGATCAGTTTTAAGGATATATGTATCTCATTCAACGAGATACACATGCCGGGTGTACTAAATAGACATTTTATTTGTCTTTGGGAGATAAAAAAAAACGTCCACTGATTTTCAACAAAAATCTTGGTGGTCCTCGAAAAAACTGATATTATGTCCAGATCGCACCATTTCGAACCAAAATGCATATCTATCTTGTATTAGTGGATTTGTACATGCTCTCCAGGCCGTGATTTAGACATATAGACACAATTTCAAGCGTGTGGTAAGCTGGAAATGAGTGACACGAAAATTGTTATCTAAAATTCAATAAATGTTGATTTTCAAACATTATCTCCATATATATATCATATAGCTGGTATCATTATTTGCGTTTAGCCTTCCTATAATCAGCAAATCAAAAATTGGTCAGAAATTCCTATCCGTTCCAGAGATATCTTAGAAAATGTAGTTCTCTTGGACCGAGACAACGCGTCCCAGGATACCGTTACCTTTTTTGCTGGTTGTGTCTCCAATGTTTTATGTTCTCTGACGGTAACCAGCTAAGGAAAAAGGCAACTTTTCGTCTGGTCCCTCACCATTCCACGGATGTCTTTGGAAAGATCTAGCACCAGGTGTCTCCACTTGTGCCAATTCTACTTTATTGTATCGGAGGTGGCCCGGGTACCAGACTGAAAGTTAGCTGAGGTGCTTGCATGTATACTTTAGATCTATTTTAGAAAACGAGGGAAAGTGAAATCGCATTTCCCTTAATCATATCAATTAAATATACTCCGTTTCTACATGTCCAAGTAATAGATTTATTTTTCCAGAATTGCTAGATCAAATAAATGGTTGTATAACCTTACTTTTATTGCCTATATTACTTCCTTTTATTATATCTTACATAATTGCCGAGAACCCCTTAAGAAAACGACTGCGGAAAACATTGAGAAGAAACACTTCGCTGAGATTTTTGTGTTGACTTAGCAATATTTATTTGCCTTATATACACTCCACTTCTACCAACAGTCCGACATACAGTCATAATCATGCCATAAAAATACATTTGAAGTACTTCATAAATGTCATCATACACGATTCTTCTATGACATTATCAAATAACGTTATTGCACTAAGAGATACGTTGTATATAGTGTGCTATTCTGTAACCCCCTGTGTAGAGACCATTCCAAATGCCTCGCTGCAGAATCTCGTACCTAACTTGAGTAATTTATCTAATTAGATCTACACGTTATAATAGATGTAGATTCTGTCTTCCAAGTAACTGTACTTAGTAAATTTTGTAATTAACAAGAGTTCCCCCTAGATACTATATAAAGAGTGTACCGGAAAATGGTAAAAGGAATATGAATCCAGAGACACATATGCACACAAATTTGTTTCCCCCTTTTTTTTTTAGAAAATGAATGTTGACCAGTATCTTCTACAAATATAGTTAAGGATACTCAATGTGTATTTATAAACAGTAAATACCAGTATATAAATAATCAACAATATGACGTTAATTAACTTAAGCTAAGTTCCTTTGCCAGTTTCATCCTTTCTCTTTTTGTTCTGCAACATGATGTGCATTCAGCACATGGACGTCAAGTTTTCCTAACAGTTAATACTACACGCCTGCATTATTGCTCATTACGCAAATATTGGTAGTCAACATATTTATACATACACACGTACATGTATATCATATTACAGTTGGATTTCATATAAAACATTTCTCCACAGGCGACCTCGTTTCATGGACGCTGTTTGGTCAAGATGCGTGCGAGGTCTGACGTCACATACTGAAGAGCTTACCAGTGGGCAGTGCAAGTAAACGACCATAGATCTCCCCCTAGAGCAGTTACCTGTATACTTAACGTCCTTGACTAGCCGCAAGTGAGGAGTGTAATGAATAAAAAAACCGAACACGTATTTGATGGGAACTACGGCTAGACTGGATTTATTGTTGACGGCAATAAGTTTGCCTTGTTGGATTCTGGAATTCCCATCAAACACTTTTTCAGATTCAGGTGTATTGTACTGAACAACAACTCTATATAATATTCCTAGAATGCTGCTACATTATATTCTACCTACATATCACAAAACAAAGGAATGTAAGTCGGAAAGTCTATTCAAATAAGAAGACTTTAGGAGTTATGATATCCTTAAGTTCATTTCAGTCTGGCATATTTTCAGCAGAGATCTGTGAGAATTTTAAGCAACTCAGATTTATAGAGTATCACTTGTTTGACAGCTGGGCAGCACGTCTATATTCTATGCTTGAAAGACAAAATATATGCTCCTTTCTGAAGTCCATTTCCCTGGTAATCTGACCAATATGACAAAGACTGGGTTGCTCGAATCTCCACAAAATATTTCTATAGGTATAAACAAACCTAAACCTAGCGATTAGGAAAAGGTAGCTCAAACAGATAGGACTCGTAAGGGTATGATATAGACTTTGGATGGTGGTGGTGAGAGGCAGGAGGAGGGGGTGGGGTGATAGTTATGAAATGTTACGGGCAGTGAGTCTGCTGCTGCTTACTGGGAAATGTGTTCGTAATAACTCGTTTCTCCGGAGAATTCAATAACGTTGGTTTACTTAATGAATGAGATTATTGTCCAATACCAACTAAGAGTGTATCTCCGATATGCTACTCTCACTGCAGTATTATTACGTCACCTTTTTTCTTTCAATGATCTTTGAAACATGGTGCATTCTTAACCTTTCCAGATTTAAATACAAGGAATGGATCCAATATGTACAACGCTAAGTCCTAGTACACTCATCATATATCACGTTTTATACCAGATTCACTACTCGAGCTAGATAGACCTTATTGTCCAAATTCTTATTTTATCTTTATGGTAAAGTTAAATACTTCAGCGAACCAGATCTCAGAATTAACCATAATACATTGTGTCAGCATATGAGGCTGTCGGAGGCAGTTATTTCTCCCCTTTGAAGAATTGAATAATTGCATTGCCACAGGTAAATGGCTGCATGATCATTAACAATGCTTTGTTATAGAATGAAGATCAAATTAATAATAGACTTATTACTATACGTCTTATGAATACTGCTTCAGAATTGGACTTAGATGTTGATGAAAGATGAGTAAATCCAGGTTACCAGTAGTGATTCAGTCATGTCTCAAATATTTCAAATTCAGTAACAGAAAATAGGAGGTATAGCGTCCAAAGGCCGAACCTAGATATTTTATCATGAATGTTCCAAGTTCATCGTTGAACTTATTTCATATCAAACAGGTTCTCCAAACATTTGCTGAAACAATAATTCTACATTAGAATTAGAAACATCACTTCATATACTCCAACAATGCATATACTTTGGGGGCCAATTTTCGTTTCCTTTAGGATGACATACATATATATATACACGATTACAACTATATGCCATTAATTTCCCACACGGTTTTACATTTCTTATTCATGAAAACTGTTATCAAGATTGGTTAAATTGCCTAAAGGAAAGCAAACCTCTGCCTGTTCCTTCTGTGTAGCTGTGCAAAGCATTCATCCAAAAAGTTCATCAAAATCTGACTTAGGTTTAGCTTGGCCTGTCATTGTATTACCACCCATTCCCATCATACCTTGCTGTTGTCCCATCATGCCTTGCTGAGGCATCCGAACCCCTCCCATTGGTTGCATCATGCTACCCATCATGCCTTGGTTTGCCATCATTCCTGGATTTCCCATCATGGCCTGGTTGCCCATCATACCTGGGTTTGACATCATACCTGGATTTCCCATCATTCGTTGCTGTGGCATCGTCCCTCCCATATTGGTCGTCATCCTAGGCTGACCCATCCCAAAGCCCGCTGACTGTGCTTGTTGCATTGGCTGGGAACCCATCTGGTTCATAGGTTTCTTGGATTGGTTCGATGATGGAAGTAAGGAATCAAATGCTGACAGGTCGACTTTCTTCTTCTGTTGCTGTTGCTGAATATTTTGTCCAAATCCGGCACCACCACCACCACCACCACCACCAGAGGGCATTGTAGAGAAGCCACTGCTCATTCCAGACATTCCTGACATACCAGACATACCGTTCATACTATTCGTATTGGTGGAGAAGGCTGAAGACATGTGGGTTCCGCCTATTGCTTGGTTCCCACTTGAGAACACACTGCTGGCCGAGGAGAAGGCCGTGGACGAGGTACTCGAGAAGCCGGGCGCCGCGGCTGAAGACGTCGCGAAGCCTCCACCGCCCATCGTCTTCTTAGCGGGTGGAGTAATACTGGTGTTCATCAACGTGGAAGTCAAATCCTTGAGCGCTGGTTTGGAAGCAGGCGTCGCCGCAGCTGCTGCATGAAGTGGCTGTTGGCTTTTCATTCGTTGTTGCTGTTCGGCTTCTTGGGCCAGCCGCTGTTTCTCTTTCAGTGATAAGTTTACCTGACCAAGAAAAAATTGAATTCTTTAGAACAAAATTAAGCTAACTTGCTCTTTATTGGCCCTTTATTCCATTGTACATCACTGCACTTACTCATACAGGCTACTTTCTTTTGTTTTTCAATGTAGAGTTTACAGAATTTATGACAACAACTGCAGTTTTAAGCGAGTACATGTGTAATATATACAGACAGTTAAAGCTGATTTAGTTGGTGGCATGTTTGGTACTGGTACACCTGGCCTCACCTTGGCTGGTTGGCTGGTGGTCTGGGGTGCAGACATGTTTGGAATGTTATTCATCACGGGGGCAGGACCCGATGCCGGTGGAGGACTTGGAGCACTTGCCGCAACTTCAGGTGAAGCAGACTTGAAGTAAGACGTTAAACCGAAGCCAGTCATGAATTTGTCCATCTGAAAAAGATCCCACAGTAAACTTCACTAGTGCTTTTTGTAATATTAGAAGAAGGAGGAGACGTCTGAGCATTAAACATCTAATGCTCCATTGTCAGATAGGAAAGAAGCACAAAGAAAGATTCCTGCAGAATACAATATCACTTCGCAATGCCTTCCGCAGCACTGGTAGAAAATAGACTTTTCAATTTATAAGAGAATTCAACATATTTAAATGTATTTCAACACAGAGTGAAGCCTAGATATCCCAGGCAACCCATCCTATCTAGGCAATAGGGGAAACTAGAGGTAATGTCACTTCATGTATCAAATGCTCAAATCTCCCTCGATAATCAGACAACAAAGAGTGGCGCATTCTGTTCTTTATCATCCACCGAATACAAAGTGCCCATAGAAAACACATAGGCAACATGTATGGACACACCCGGCGCATACAGATATGTTGTATGCTCCGGGTGGCGCATACGGAAAAATAGTCCGTATGGAAAAATAGTGCATAACTAAAATGAACTGTTATCGACATGTCACTTGTGCAAAAAAGGTGGATAATAAATACAATATAGACTGGTTTCAGATAAAAGCGTTTGTATGTTCCTCAGAGTTGACTCTACGCAATATCCTCGCATACGCTCGGATAATACTACGCGTCAACTCCTCGGAGCATACGGCCGCTTGTATCTGAAACCAGTCAATATTGTGTATATCCTTCTTTCTGATAACTATTATCATTTTCCATTCTGTCCGGACAACCTTACAATGTGTTTTTATTGGTATTTGGTATAGCAGGTTGTAATAGCTGTGGTATCAATAACTCGGCTGCGTGTCCCGACTGTTACAATTAGGTCATGAACTCTGTCCTAGTTGACCAAGTCCATTGCAGAGAGACTAATTAAAGCCAGGGCTCACTGACCATGGACTCCTGCTTGTCGTCCAGTCCCTTCACACCCTGGAGGAGATTATTGACGTCCTTGACGGGCTCCGTGGTGAACTGCAGGCTGCGTTGTTCTTGCTGGATCGAGTTGAGTTGCTCGAGTTTGGTGCGATGCTCGCCCTCCACCAGATTGACCATCTCATGGATGGTCGACATGAACGCGTTGAACTGTGAACAGCAGCGGTGTGTTTTAAGTATAATCAAACTTAAACGTGATCAGTAAACAAGGCATACCTAACCGTCAACTATAGCTCAATAAGTTCTGGTCTCTCAGAAGATAATCCACCGCATATTGATTATTACTTAATCGTCAATCGTGTAAGTTTAAGATAAAAACGAATATTTAGATTTAGACTAATAAGAATGGATATTCAAGTGGCTATTTGAAAGAAACTAAAACCTGGCGACCACCGACGCATTATAACCATCTATGAATTGACGAAAAGCACACAAGGCTATTGTTGTAGACACCACTTCAAATGGAGCGGCAATCCTAAATAGTGGACGCCATTGGGATTAAGACCAACTGTTGACTAAAGGTGTGCACTATTAGTGCCCATTATGCTTGGTCTGCACTTCATTCGCTTAGTGGGGTTCTACTCTACTGTCTCTAGAACTTACTTGGTTAAGATTGAGGTTGGTGTCGATACACATCGGGAAAACGAACGGAAGGACACGTGTGGCGAGCAGCTCCTTGGTGATACCTAATTTCTTGTGGGTCATAGTCACTTTGTAGATACCTAGAATCAAATCAAATACAATAGAAGCGAGGAATATCATATTCTATGCAGGGTCAATCAGACATATCATAACTATAGGACTGCTATTTTCGTACACCTGAAAAGACTGACCTACTTAAAAGGTGTGAGATATGTGTTGAAGTCAAAATAGTTACCCTATCTGGTTCATATCACATATAAGTCACATATAGGTCATGTCATGTATGGTTCATATTGTATAATGGTCATGCCAAGAATGAGTTATGTGAATTAAGTCATGTATAGGGTCATTTCATGTATGAGTCAGGTAATGTATGGAGTAATGTCCTCTATGGGGCCATGTAATGATGCCTCGGGCCTATATATGCAGGCCGTTATCTAGAGGTGCCAGTGAGGTCAGGTAAAAGGCCGAAAATGTCCGAAACCTGCTTATCTGCACTCTTTATTCCTACTATGATGATAATTTAATGCGCTATAGAAAATTAAAACAACCGGAAAATGGTATCTCTCGTTATCATATACACATAGTCAAGCGATCACAAAATGACCAGCGTTCAGTGAAAATCCTGCAGGATATCTATATACCTACCGGTACGTATAGCAATAGCCACGTGTTAACCTATCAGAGAGGTTGCGCGCCTTTTTAAGTAGCCACGGCACTCAACATTGTGGTATACAAAACCTGACCATGTTCTGGTAACGTGAAATGGTGCTTCACCATGGTCTGTCGCTCTCTCCAGTCATGAGGGACTGGACCACGACACAATAGACAAGTAGCAGTTCCCCCGTAAATAAGTCAAAGACATAGTGACATAGTTTCAACGGTTTTTTTGTCGTTTAGCACGCAACATGTTGGAGGTGAAGGATAGCGTGGAGAAAATGGAAAACGAATTGATACACAAAAAAATAGTAAAAGCTATAGCTTGAGCAAAAAAATGCTATATTACTATGTCCAATTATACAGAAAAATGTCTTACCTAATATACTCATAAGGACGGCAGGCTCTTTGGAGGGCACCTCCTGAAGGATGGGCAGCACCTCGTCCAGGACATACCACTTGTCCATATACTCCAGGAGTTTACCAAGGCACACCAAGCAGTTTACTCGTACCTACGTTGAAACGAAAGCTACCTTAATGAAGGTTATGAAAGTTATTTTCATCTTGTATATGGGGCCTCAAAACAAAATGGATGTGAGTATCTCCTTATCTAACAAGTGCAACGGCTGTGCTGAACTGTATGTTTTTCACAAGGTGAGGTAATGGCTGTATTATCAAGCCCGTTACTTCGGGATCATTGTACATAAATCTTTCTTGCGAACCCCTTCAGTCTTCACATTCGCGGAACCAGAGGATTCTATATGAAGTCTACATTACAGGTTCTTATCATGATGTCAAGGTTAAGTAGCAGCCCCACGGTAAGTCATCATGACTCGTATACTCACACTGAGGGAGGTGGTGCCGAGGCAGAGTTTACGGATACGCGGCATCAGGGCGTTCTTCATCGAGCTGTATTCAATCAGGTTTGCGAACGTGGGCAGCAGTGTCAGACACAGCTCCTGAAATGTAATAACACCACTAGACTCTTTAATTAACCCTTTGGCGCCGGGTGATGCCTTAAGGCATCGCCGCGCGTGGCCGGATGATGCCTTAAGGTACTGTCGTCTGTGGCCGGATGATGCCTTAAGACATCATTTTCTAAGACTTACAAAAAACAGTTAACTTTGTAATAACTGTAAATAATTGATCAATAATGATGAATTTTTCACAGAATGTTGGTATAACATTACACTTACGATTTTGAAATACTCATAAAATATTATTAAAGATCACGTGTTTTATCATGTGATCAAACAGTGAAATTATTACAATTGGCCTTACAGACCCGTCACCTGGCGGTATATACTAACACCCTACCCGGCCTTACAGACATTGCTTTGCCAGAGGTGCCCGGCGTGAAAGGGTTAATCATGTCAATAACATGCGACAGGCTTCTCTGCCAGACATAACATATTCGTATATCTATGAACGGAGCTTTGGAAACATTGCAAACTCGTTTTCATTCTGTGTAGGGTCGGTGTGGGTTTACAATAGGTAATTAACCATTTTGAGACTGCAGAAGTAGCCGTGTATGGTTCTTTAGACTAGCGAGCCATTTTTATCTTGAGTATAGGCTTCAGAAAAAGTTATCTTCAGTTAGTGTTTGTTTCTTGAGTGTGGAGTTTTGAAATAGGCAACATACTATTATTCAACCCATGTATGGTGTTTCAGTACAGGTTATACTGTTATTTACCCCGTGTATGTGGTTGTAATTGTGTATGGTGCTTTGCAGTAGGTTATTCAGTCTGAGTATAGAGTATTGGAATAATAATTTACTTAAGCGATGTATCCCCTCAAGCAGGGTTCAACTGTAGATGTACCTGTATTTGAGGCATGTTACACTCCAGAGTACGGTACACCATCGGCAGTATGTGGTTCTGGATATCGCTCTGCGGGGTTTTGGCCAATAACAGACTCATGTTCTGCAGGAAGACCAACGGGATCTGAAACAAGCCAAGAAGGAGAGTACAGTGTTAATGAGATATACAAACATTCACTCATATACACATGTATATAAACATAGAATACATCTTTACTTGGCGGGACGTCGGAATTGTCTTTTCAGTTTTTGTCTGGCCAATGGCACATTCACTTTAAAGGCCAAATAGCGGATGGACACCTTCAATACTGAATCCAACATATACTTTGTCCTCCCAATACTCTGTGAAGTACACTCAAGGTAAACGCCCGACACGGTCTTAAAGAAACAGATAGGGCCTACACCAAGTGCCTGCTAGTGTTACTGTATACCAGGCATGGGACTAGCAAGATACAAAACAGAGGTTTGGGACTCCCAATAGGCCCTCAACCGGCGAAGAGCCCTGTTAGGGACACAACGGATCAAGCCATGTGAATTTCTGGCAATAGCTGGGTGCTGGAATAGCCTTTATCATTTTGTCACATAATTATATAATTGAGAATCGACTTATGATCTTGATTCATCACCATTACCCAAGCAGGCAATGAGAACATCTCAAAATATCCAGCGCCAAAAGCGGGTGTTCCTACCTGTACTTAAAATACTGAAACAGTGCCTTGGGGTCAGCTCACCCTGCGACAGGGCAAGCTGGTGGACTACAACAGGCTAATAGACACTGACAACACTATCCACGCTAAAATAAACCTATGCGGATTGTTCTCACTTGATCTAGTTCTGAAAGATAAGAAATTTTAAACCTAACCCCCTCCCCCCTACTCCTTCTCCTTCCACGTCAATAATACGCCACATTGACCTGAAGTGTCAGGAATAACAAATAAAGACAAGGCTGCGTTTGATATGTTAACAGTGCAGGGCAGACTCCCCAATCGTTGTGTGCAGAAACTAATAAAGAGAATATCTTACATGAAGTCTCCCTTGAAAGATATTTAAATGTTATCTTCCTACAACTTAAGCGCGAATTGAAAGATATACATGTATATATCTATGCACGAATATCCGAGTGACGTAGCGTACTATCAAATACAATACATCCCAAATGACAAATAAGTCTGCGGTAGTGGTGAACAGAAGTTTAACGTGTTTGATTGTTATTGACCTATTTGGCATGGAGATATATGAACTGATATTCCTGCCTCTAGATTCACCAATGCGATAGGTTAAATTGAAAAGAGAGACGATATGAGAAATGGGGTTGGTTAGAGTACGGCACCGTGAAATATCTATGTCCGGTGGTGTATACATAGACAATAATCCATGGTTTTGTGGACAGGCGTCCGTAAACCACGAGAGGTTGAAGCGTAGTAGTACACAAGCACCAGTGAGGGTATTGCGACTTCAACCTCGAGTTTTGGTATCTGCCGGTACCTTGTGGTATCTGACAGATTTTATATAATAGGTCGTGAGTCCCCATACATCTGATGGGGACTCAGAGTACAATGAATAATAATTGGGGAGACAGCCCGCCGTAAACTCGAGTCAAACACGATCACGACGTGGTGTGTGTGGTCGCGGGAGGGCGCTGGCCCCGCGCACACACGCCGGCTGACGCACATAGCTCTACCTCCACCAGCTGGAGGACGTGTACAGGCCTACCGTGTCCCCGCGCCATCCACGCGCCGCCCGGGAGGAGGCCCTGCACCAGGTACACAGGGGCACCTATGGATATAACTGAACAAGGATCCATAACTGACCTGGAGCCCAATGCAGAACTGAGGAGCATCTTTTTATACAATCTAGAGGATCGTAGACTCTTAACTGTGGATTAACTTGTTGACTTCTGAAATATGATGTGCGAACTGATTCATATCGGATCTTGCGATGGAGTACAGGCATAACTGAGGTAGACCTGCATTCGTAGCTAAAAAAGGTCTAGACTGATAACCGTCAAGGTTTGAGATTCAAAGCTGAGGAGTACCTGGCTTCGAGACAGTGAGAAATCGTGCGTCATCAATGAGGTAAAACGGGGAATGGTTTAGTCTAATAAACCTGAAAAATCTACTGGTATAGTCATAGGACCTAATTAAGGACTCATAAGGACCTAGTATAACTGAGGATCTGGTCTCATACGGTACAAGAATGAACTATGCTAAATCATTCCAAAGAAGAGTGTACGCTATGAGAAACTATACCGGGCTATAAAATGTTTTCCAAAGTTCCTACCAAACAGTAAACAGGAGAAGGCGCTCGGCGGTAAGGCTGGGCCAAGCTACAGTGTTTTATGAGACGACCTGAGCACAGCACGGCACGCGTAACGCCACCAGAAATACACCTGAACGTCAATGAGTAGGTCCTCGTCACCGACATGGCAAACCCAATCAATGCAAGTTTTTCTTATTCAAACAAACTCTGGTGATTTCTTTTTATCACATTTATATGTTTACAGTTTACAATCCTTGAAATCAGAATTATACCCTTATCATTAAGTAATGATATTATTTAATCTATCCAAATGAATGTACATGTATTTAAAACTAAAAAAAGCTTATTGAAATCATTCTATGCTATATATAGTAATCTCTGCTGTGATAGCGACTCGAGTGGTTTGTTGTTGTTTTTATGTGTAGTTAGTTTAACGTCCAATATGTTCTAGATATTAGACTTAATTTGGTTGGGTGGTGGTCTATCTATAAGAGGAAGATAGGTAGAAATATCACCCCAACACCGATGTGAAAGTTTTTTCTACTTCCCACACCACATAAACATGTGTGAAATATTGTAGTTCATCGATCAATATTTTGTGTCCGTCCTAGGATGCGTGGTTGAATATTTTTTAAAGTTACATGTTTATTCGTGAGTATCAATGTAGATATGTTCATAGTTATGAGAATAATTTGCTTTTGATATTGCCACTAGTGGTATTATCGCATGTCTTGGAGGTTAGAGGCTCAAGTATCACTTATCTGCCAGACAACGCACTAGAGGTTGCAATCAGTGACTGCAACAACACTATATATCACTAAATGATTATATAAAAATTCAAATGTAGTTAAACATTTCCTATGATTGCCTTGAGCATGTTTGCCCGCTATGTCCTCTCAAGAGCCAATCATAAAATCCAATAGGTTGGGCATCACAAAGGTTGTTAGGCGTCGCCCTATTGGCTTATCGTATTTACGGCTGTTGAAGTTCTGAGTCAAGAAACATAGACCAAACCTCACAGTTAATGTCGTTCAGTGAACCAGGTACGACATGAGAGATAACTTTGCACTGTCTTCCTCATTTAACAGTTCATTAGTTATGTTTGCATATAACTTATATTGTGGTGAAGGAAGGGTCACATCCAGTCAGTATATTAGATGTAAACTAACATAGGATACCTATCTGCTTTTAAACCTGGGTGTCATTTATTGGATTTACAGCTAGATGCAACTACCTACAACAAAATTAGAAAAATACTGATTTCTTTGGTATTAAGTTGCTAATGCAGTACTGAACTGGATATAATTCTGTGCAGAGATGAAGCGTGAGTCCGATACTACCTTGAAAAGTGAATGGTATTTTCTTAACCCTCACCACAACTAGAATACATTCTCAGTCTGCCACACTTATGTAACATCATGGATGGCCAGGGACATTAGCTTGTTGATATCTATAGTAGCCAGTGAAACATACTTATCTTATATGTTACACTCTATATCAGGACTGCTGATAGAGCTCAGTGAAATTGGAATGTGATTTGGCGAGACCTATGTGGGCGGCGAGATAACACAAATCAATTATCGGGGGGAAATTAATCATAGTTGAGAAATAAGGAGTGTCGATACAATCCTCATAACTTAAGTCTTCAAAAAATGCTTACCTATCGACTGATGAGACATGATTATAGATCATTATTCTGAATAGTAAAACTGTTTGTGAATACATAAAAACACGCAATTACAATTCGACAATCGTTGACTTAGGGATCATGTTGTTTGTTGATATGTACACCCAAAAGCCCCAAAGCAAAGCTATGTATAGGTACAATCTAATGATATATATATATATATATATATATATATATATATATATATATATATATATATATATATATATATATATTCTTATCTCGAAATTTACATCAAATCATTTCTGCTATGACAAATACTACATTCCACAATAAAAGCTATTTAAGTAGAGCCGTCTTATCGTGGTCTTGAGCCCGTTACTGGTAAGGAATCATTACACAATTAATTAACTTGCCACCTATCCTCATAATACCAAAGAGAGTGAATGGAAACCTTAAAGGCCCGCTATGCTCTTTCAAGAGATGAATCAAATAATCTAATGTGAGGATGTGAATACATAGCATAATTGTGGAAGGGGCGAGGGGAGGGGGTTAGGTTTCTTGTTTGGGGTTGTAAAAGTAATTGCAAATCTCTTTATTTTAGAAATTTGGTATTCCAATCATATCAGTCAAATTGCCTTGTTGCAAATTTTTTCTGTCTTCGTTTTTCAGCAAATGAATGCAGCTGTAAAGACTGGACAGCCGAGCATAGAAGTCTACAACAGTTCAGGGTTGTCATTGGAGGACCAAGTCGCCATTGGAGCTCTAACCTTTCTAGTGCTCTGCTTCATCCTTGGTTTAATCATCGAGTGCATCCACAATAGGAATACGGAGACGTCGCCGGGCAGGCCTGAGGCTGGGCAGGTGTCCAGCGTGCAGGCCGGTGAAAGCGACCTTGGGGAGACGAACTGGGCTGTGTTACGACCTGCTTACTCAGCAGAAAGTCTCCAGGTGTGAGGCTGACCACCAGCAGTCAGCGCAGACCAGCAGTCAGCACACAGCAGCAGTCAGCACACACTAGCCGTGTGCCCAATCACTACACAAAAATATGGATGGATACATGTTTTAAAAAAGGAGATACCGAAAATGGGTTAATTATAATTCAGGGATGTCAGTTGGGGTCTAAAAAACGGTGGAAATATTCACGTTGAATTTTTTTCTCCTCAGAGAGACTCGGAAGACGTCACGCTCTCTGCCACAGCATGGGGCTGAAGGTTTGATGGGAAGCTCAAACCACTACTTTTTTGTTTTATAGGGAAGGAGGAAAATATATACAAGGAAAACTAATTTCATATACCGAAAAGGTAAAAGTGGATTTTCATGGGGAATTATAAAGCTGACATCACTGATAACGTACCTGTGGGTTTGCCTTAGTATCTGAACAGAAACACCTTTTTTAAAATAAAAGAAACTAATCATATTTTTCCTGTGCTATCATTTTCTTCATCATAATGCTATGTCAGTGACAAATAAGGAACAACAGAAGAATTTGCCAACCTGACTTATTTATACAAAGCTTCATGCCATCATACGTCCCTGTGACAGCAAAGTCAGAAGTTATTCTTGACCTGAATATATGATTCTGACACAAGAAAACTACAGAAATATGACGTTACTGTTACATGAACTGTCTATTGGAATATTAGGCCCTAACATAACATTTACATGTACATATGGTTGATATAACTTACAGATTGCAGTGCCTCACGGAGAGGCAGAAAGGCACATACTGCCACCCGCTCACTTACAGCAATCGCTGTGATGGCAAGCTCAACGTAAGGGGCATCATGAGGTTGGAACCATTGTTTTGAATAAAATATCATAGAATGCTATTGCGATATGTTTATTGCATATTTCTTCAAGATTGTATATACATATATGTGCACTGTATCTTCTGCGTTCTCTGAAAATCCCTAAATTATCACCAACCAGTTTGGCCTGTGAACGTCAAGGCGCATTACCGGGTCTTACATGGTAATGCCTAGAGGTTAAATCGTGTTCAGGTCAGCCATTAAGAAAATAGAGTAAGGCCTGATTAACTTCTTTGACTGCAGTAATACAGTTTAACCTATTACAGTTTAGCCCTCCACCTGTGCGGTAATAGGGTCACTACACATTATTGTTCTCAACTGTTTATTTTAGGATTTATTCAAGGAAATGCACATTGAGACCCTTCGTCATGACCAAAAAATTAAATAGTCACTTTTTTTTACTTTGCTCTAGATTTATATTCACCCTCGAGTGATACCGCCTAGGAATAGATGTCCTTCCTATCTTCCGGCGGCTCGAGTTCGTGTCCTTGAATGTCGTGTTAAAACCAACAACTACCCACTCTGGCTCCATATTATTGTTGTGTGAACTATATAAAAAAAAACGTGGTTAGTGAGCCCTAGCGACTGACGTTTGAAGTCTAGTGTCCTATAACTACGACCCGACGTCACAGGCGGAGGGCCGTGGTTATAGGACAAAATGCCAAAAAGGGAATAGCTACGGGTTCACTCACGACGTTTTCTTATCAGTACATTGTATATATACCTAAAAGAGACACACATAAAACGGCATTTGATTCACTTACTAAGCCTTCGATTCATAGCTCATTCAGTGTGTTCAGTGAGCCCAAACAATATCTATACTGTACCCCTAGCAGCGGGTAGTATTTCATAGGTGTTCGGCCATAGGTGGATAATATAATGTTCACAATTAATTGACTCTGTTCAACAGACATATTAACAATGGCACTATGATATTAAATAAGTGGGAATACCTGAGCAGAGATCTTTTATGGCTTGCCATGGAACATCACCAGAGACTGCGTGATCATTTTATCCTCCTGGTAAGGATGACTTCATTCACAGTGTTAATTGGCGTACACCATCTCGTGAGCAAACACATCCATTTACGCTTCCCTAAAATCATCTATATAGGCATAAATGTTTAAAGGTAACCTCGAGGTCAACTAAAAAATCTACGAGGCGCTAAACATCTACTGTCGAGTTAAACAAAAGAATATAATAGTGTTATTGAATCTGATAGGACGTGTGCGATATATTAAGATAAAATGTATATACCTTACTGGTACGTCCTCGTATCAACCGCTTTTTATTTGGCTAGAAATATTCCACGAGCTCGTAGAGCGAGTTGAATATTTTTAGCCAAAGAAACAAGGTATGCGAGGATGTACCAGTAAGGTAATACATTTTTATTTTATTATATACCTTCAAATATATGTATTTGATAAATTGCATATGGAAATAAGACAATGTCCGAGCTGGATTCAAAGTGTGCTGGTATATCTGTTGACATCTTAGTGAAAGTCAGGCACAGAAAGTACATTTTGTACTCTTTTTTTCCCCTTCAACTCATGTGATCCTTTGCACACATAAATTAGTGGTGTGCTGCAAGTCACTGCCAGCACTTCATAAGTAGATCAGTGCAATTTTTTTCAGCCAATCAGAATTTGTATTCAAAGTAGGGTGGTTCATCATTTTATACCACCATACTGTGCCAGTATATATTTAATACCAATAGCCTAGCAGAGGTTGGTATTTGTGTAACATACTGGCACAGGTATATGAAAACAAGAAACGACTACACTTTGGAAGTTTTCTGAGTCACTTCTTTGGAATACCCATAAACAGTTTTCTTTTCCATGAAATGGGGACAATTCTTTACCTTATTCCTGACATCAGACTTTTACACGTATTCATTGCCATTATGAATAGTTCATCGGACAAATACGTAGCTATATGTAGCACCGAATCGTAGGGGACTTCTAGATAGACACGCATGAGGTTTATTTTAGGTTCATTGTGTGCTGGCAGGGGGTGGTGAGAGCCGGAGATAAATTAACGGCAGAGTTGGTTGACTTGTCTGCTGCCAGGCGGCACCACGGGGCAACACTATATCGCAGTGATCTCCATTTAAGGCCCGGTTTGGTAATCATACTTAGGCCCATCCTGTACGACACAGCGGAACTCCTCTCTATCTGTGGATTAAAGAATCCCCTGATATTTGTGGTAATTATGGTTTCGATCCTCAGAACAGGCAAAGATGAGGAGGGTTTTCCTTGACTTCTGGTACTGTATTCGTATGTTCTCTGAATAGAGCGCGTATCAAGGCAATGCTCTATGAAGCAACTGGCAGGGTAAAAGCTGACTGTGACCAGTTCTAGATGGACCAATGATAAAATGTGAAGAAAGATCGATACTGAAAAAACGACTATGATTAAGATTTACATAGTTGCGTAATTCAAAAGTGATAATTATTGTTGTTGTAGCCTTATATATATATATATATATATATATATATATATATATATATATATATATATATATATATATATATATATATATATATATATATATATATATATTCCCAGATACTTATATTTTACATATACTGAATAATATGACCATATGCAGCTGGTGATCTATACATGATCATCTTGTGAGACTGTCTTCCATAAAGACTGATAACGAGAACACAACAAAGATCACGATAAGATCGTTTTTATCGCTTTTTTAAACACCTCCTAGGGTAGTGCACGGGGGACGAACACGGGCCGCTGGCTGGTGTCTCCCTCGCCCTTATTCATTATGCCACATCGCACCACCGAATGCCCTGTTACCTGATTCCCATGAGACATTGAGGAGGAACAACACACCCTTTGTGTATATGACTGTCAGTGGTGTCTTTCTTTAAAATGTCAAACGGCTCTATTGTGTATACGGGTCCGGTCTGATGGTTTTTGTGAGAGACGTTTTTGATTGAGAGACATAAACAGGTTCCGTAGTCTATATGTGTTTCTCCTTGTGATGTAAACAACTCTGCTTAGCGGCTAAATATCAGCATATGAAAAGGATATACATGTATGACGTGCCGAGATGAAGTCAAGCGCAAAAATCTTTCCTATTTGTATGTCCTATTTACCACTTATGAGTCAGAGATTCTTATATATCCAGTGAGGCAGCGATTCACTGACTCTCAAAATAACGCTTTTTCTATTTTACTAAGTTCACTCAGATTACTAAGTAGGGTTCTGTTTGTCATCTGACCAGGCAGACAATAACACGGCAGTCTCTTTCATTATAATAAGCTGTTCCTCTAGTCTCCTATCAACCTCAAAATCTACATAGGGAAAACCAAGAAAAAGTAAAATACGCAATATAGCAAATAGTCATATTGTTGTAGAAGAGTGACGCACAATCCATATGGATACAGGTTGCATGTCAATATATTGATGATATTCAGGACCAATAATACAAATATTTTCTCACTGTTTTTTCCTCTGAGGACCTTATCATTAGTTCTGTCCTTGTTAGGTACCGGTTCCTGAAATGTTTCTACACACGCAAATACACTTGATCAATACATATAATTAGTAATCGCAATTGGTGAAAAACACGATTAGGTATCGCATGTGTCCATTTGAAGGAATGAGCCCTAAAGGCGGTGCGGAAAAAGGTAGAACAGCGCAGTCCTTCCCTGGCGGTAAGGTCGACAGTCAGTGGGTGGGCATCCCATTTCAATTGACGTTTACAGTAACCATAGGATCACTAGTCCGTAAAACAATTAATTCTGATCCTACCCAATTAAAACGTTTGATTTGATCCTCGTGGGTGGGTAATATTAGAAAGAGAGCCAATTCTTCGATTTTAATGGCACATTAATTTTCTGGTCAGTGACAACCTACTTGTCCTCACCGCTATCCCTGCCTTCGCCGCTCCTAATATGTCACACGGCGCTTTTTACGTGACAGACGACATTGCGTGGGAAGACATTTTACTGAATTGTTGGTGTTTATTTTTGCGCGTGCTTTTATCCCAACGATTCTCCTTACACGAAAATAAGTTGCAGAAAGACGCCTGATGCATGAATGGGTAGATTTTCTGTACGTGTTTCAGTTGCTTTAACAATAATATTGTCTGATCAGCGTTTTCAATAGTCTTCTATATATGGCGCACATTTACAAATGAATGTAAGAATGTGCGAATTAAGCACATTGTATTCACTTATTGTCTAGTTGGGTGTAGTCTGTACATGGTAGAACGCCCACTATCTATCTATGGAGATTGTGCTTTCACCCATATTTTTTCATTGAATAAATAAAGGCTTTTGGAATGTGGTAATTTCTGACTATAACCTGAGACTCTCACTTATGGTATAGGACGTGGCTACTGTGAAATATTGGTTCAACAAAAAATTTCCCCTGAGCAGCTCAGGCGCCCGGAGTGTGCCATTCCACACACACTGTGCATACCTGGATGACTATGTAACTACTCAACAACATCTCAGAGTTAGGCATACACTGAGAGTCTACACCCGCCGACCAACACGCGAGGATATACCGCCACCCCAGGGAGGTCTACGTCTGCCCACCTGCAGCTACGTAAAATGGGAAGGACTACAAGACGAGAGCTTAGATATGGACCATAATGCAGCATTCCCTGGCTCTCCATAAGATTTGAGTTTGGTATTCACGGCCCCATAGAGAGATACGTGCCGCCTGAGAGGGCGCTTCCGTGTCATCCTAGTAGGCCACCACCACCAGTACCACCGCCAACCACTACCACCACTATCATCATCACCACCACTACTATCATCACCACTACCATCATCATCACCACCACTACTATCATCACACAACTAAAGGCAGGTCTCAACATCATAATACACTGATCCGGATTTCCGAGACAAACTTTCCATCTCCATGCCTATCTAAACATTGCAACCGGTTCTGCCGCTTCTACACCCTCCCCCGTCACCAATGATACTTCATATTCACGACGCTACTACTGTTAGTCTACCCCGCGCAGGCACACAATCGGTACAGCTGTGGCGGTCACATGGATCACAGGCCACCTGTAATGGTCAGGGCCAGTAGCAGTGATCGATCCCCATCGGTCACATTTTCTCTGTGTGTATTCACACATACTGAAGACAACTGAACTGCGGAACTGTATTGTAACAGGTCCATTTGTAGACCTGGCCCTTGGGTGTCCTTTACAACGGCAGGAACACGTGTGAGTAGAGATAGAGTGCCAGGGGAGATTCAGTCACCTCCTCCTCCACTACACGCCAATGTTTACTCAGTCTACAGTGACAGATGTAGCACTGTGTCCATGACATCTACTTTAAGAGAAGCAAGGTATCATCTGGGAAGTCTATACTGAGGTAACGGATCTACACTAACAGTAAGTTACGACTCCATACTACGTAGAATGAGAAAGGAATCATACAGTTTTCACTCTTTACACTGACAGAAACTGAACTAGATCTACAAGACCTGCACTGGTAGAAGCAGCACTCACTAGATAATCCCTTTGACAATAGAAGGTGCAGTTAGTCTCCACTTTCCTTCAGTGATAGAAACCATGATCATTCTATCCTCGCTTCAGTGCTAGAAGCAGTACCCACTCTGTTCTGGAATTAGTGACATAAGCTGTACTCTGCAAAGTCGTCATTTAAAGAAGCAGTACTCTAACTGTGTTTGGTGATAGAAGCAATACTCTAAATACTTAGTGATAGAAGCAATTCTCTAAAATTTATTGACAACAACGACACAAATACTGTTTTCAGACACAGATTTGGAATTTGTTTTGTGGTGTGTTTCCCGCATTACGGGGTCGACTTCAACTCTGCAGTGAGAGAAGTACCTGATATCTCCTTCCGATCCTGACAGACACACGATCCACTTCCCGATTCTATACTGATAAAAGCAGTGTTCAGGCACAACGCGCTTATGTGAGAGAAACCACGCTAATTATAACGTGTCTCTGCCCGTGAAATGAGCTGGCATTAGCTGTACCCAAGTCAAGACCATCTGTGCATCTTAGTCTTAAAGCAGCACTCAACCTACAATCCAGAGACAAAGAAATAACGTTACACACACCGGTCTGCGGTTTTAATTAACAGTCGTTACAGCTAGAGCGACCGTCCCTGTGGTTGTCCACAGACGTCAGACGACGGCAGCTAGTACCACAATACCCGCTCCTCACACCACGAGCTGCTCCTCACACCACGAGCTGCACCTCACACCACGAGCTGCTCCTCACACAACGAGCTGCACCTCACACCACGAGCTGCTCCTCACACAACGAACTGCACCTCACACCACGAGCTGCTCCTCACACCACGAGCTGCTCCTCACACCACGAGCTGCTCCTCACACCACGAGCTGCTCCTCACACCACGAGCTGCTTCTCACACCACGAGCTGCTCCTCACACAACGAGCTGCTTCTCACACAACGAGCCATCTCATACTACGACTACGAGCTGCTCCACAAACTACGAGCTGCTCTCCACACAACCAACTACTCATTACAGCAATAGCGGTTCCACAAACAACCAGTTCCTCAGATCACGCGCTACTCCACAAACCACGACCTGCTACAAAACCCACGAGGCGCTCCAGTTACAGCGCTCAGTAAGCACCTGTCGGGGCGACTGATTGGTCGGCAGTTCGCTGACGTCCGCGCGCAGCGTCCCGCGTGAGACCGGCGCCAGTGACGGCCTCTCTCCACTCCCACCTCACTTCCGGCAGCGTCTAGTTGCCGCGTCTGATTGTGGCCGTAAGGAGGTGCTACTGAAGTCCGCGCCAATATGACCAACGCAACAGAGGTAAGTGTCTTCACTGAATATCGTGTGTTATCATTGTTTCATTGGAGGGAGACACTGTAGTTCAGCAGTGTAAACGTAGGACGTGATGTTATTTCGTCAATGATATTCATCAGCGTACCTCACGGATTCGATGTTCTATCGCGTTGTAATATGCCTAGGTCAACACGTACCACAACAGCAGAATATATCACGATGAGTCTTAACTCGTTCCAAATCTGGTCGATCCCCATTAAAAATCATATCGATTGTCTCTCCGTTCTGAATCACCTTCGTGAAAACATTCTTCTTTTCATAATTCTGTTTTCAATTCATCTGGTAATTTTGTTCTTGTTTTTTTCCTACACTTTTTCCATCACTGATCATATACACATAGAATTGGGAAGTGACACATATCAAGAATACATGCTGGTATATATACACAAACGTTCAGCGTGATGCATTTCACTTTGGTGGCGACGCTTTATAAATGAGGTAACCGGAGAATCAGATTCTTATTCATAGCTTTTATTCAAAGAGCTTCATGAAACACGGTTACGGACATAGGAAAAAAGTAGGGCCTGTATCGAGAGAATGTTTCCTACCATGTGTCGCCTGTTTCCATTCCATGACTTATTTATCACTGAATGTTGAGGTGTCGTCCGCAGTGTTTCACAAAGTTGCTGACTCTCAAACAGAACACAACACATCATACATCCACCAGGTTCCCCAGATCAAGAGGCTGGTAAATAAACGCTTCTCCTGGCCAACAACTCACAATAGGTGTATTAAAACTGAATACATGTATCATGAGAGGAGCTAATTTCCTACTTTGAGAACAACGGGATCCACTTTCTGGGGAATCGGCGGTGCCAGTTGAAATATCACACCTTTGTTTGGCGGGAGGCATTTACGTCCATAACCAGTTTTAAATAGAACCGCCGTCGGAAATAACACAGGTGGCCACCACAGGTGCCTGGTCCGCCTTCAAAGACCAGTTTGTTTTCCCATAGGATACATTGGTGTCAAGGGAAGGCCGTTTCTTCTCAATGTAAACATGACGATGTGGGACGAGCCAATGAAAAACGAATTCAACTACAAAACTTCTAAAGATTTTGCCTTGCTTCATTTCGCGAAGAGAATAGGAAATGCCTGATTTCCAGTCGCGTTTGTTCTCTAAAAACCTGTGTTTCTAAGGGTTTTTCTTATAGATATTTTGTGTCTGGGTGGAACACGACTTTGGTGGTAGGTTGAATATAAAACACACTGAGAACTAGGATGTATGACATCAACCTGGTATGAGAGGAGCATGAATGGGCCACACAGATTATGTATACCAGGATTTCGGTGGATCGGAGTGTATACATCCTGTACATTTGACATTACGATTGGTAAACAGAACTTTCTTCTCCATAATAGAATTACCTTACCGGGTAAGCCCATCAAACTAGGTCAGTATCATAATATCAATTCCTTTAACATCGGTAGCGACGTTCAGTTAAACCAACTAGAAATCGAAGATGCAGGTCGTTAGGTTTTCATATCAGTTGCCAAACTTACCCAGTCACAGTTGAGAAACGATACGTCCTTCTAAGGACAAGCATCTCCTACAATATGGTACTAATATATGATATATTACACACTACTAAACTCTTTGGCCAATTCTAAACCTCAAATCCGATATTGGCCGAGACTAACATGGGAGTACTTTGACATTGCACAGCAGAGTTTAATATCTCCTGTACAAAAATGTTGACGTTTGGGTGCTGGAATTTTCCAGGAAGGCTATAATAGGTCTATTCTTATTCCTGTTTTGGCATCCTATCCTACCTCGCTATGTGGGCCTGTCTGGTTTAGCGTAGAAACTTCCGTTTCGATAATATGAAAAGAAACGACCTTTTTAGTCAAACAAAGAAGTTACTTGTTCTTTGAATATACTAATTTGCCCACACGAAAGGCTTATTGGGGACTAAGAAGAAACTGCATCAAGAACCATGGCCACTAACTGACTGGCTAAGTTCCCAATCTTAGGTCGCCGGCAAAAAATACCAGGGGTGAGATAAATCCACCTATAAAGCACGCCTGGGGTACTCCATGTATTAAATTATCTTTGGTGAGTAAGATGGAACTGCTGACAACCAAGCAAATAAAACACGATCAAATGGCGCTGTGAATACCTACATGTATTCATCAGCCAATACGTCGAAATGTAGGTAAAGAATATATGGGTGAAGATGCAGCAAGCTGCCGGCGCCGCTTATCAGATATCCCTGACGTGAAACACATTACGTCCATCGGAAACTACCCGGTGAGACTCAATTTCCGGTGAGTCTGGGTTACCATGGCAACAGCAAGGCTATGCTAGCCCTTCGCCATGGACACCCGGAATTGGCATGTTTATCGTAGATACCTAAGTATGAATGCAGTTTAAATGGCGGATATCCAATTATCAATATCACAAATCTCTACTGAATAGCTTCCGACAAACATCGATAGCAGGCATCTAGTTTAGTGCTCTGGGCATTGCTGAATACGTAGGGGGTCAACACTCATTAGCAATTAGACGATGTCAGAGTCGATATGGTCAATGGCCAACACAATTTCCTGAAATGACAGTCCAACAGTGAGTAGGTGACACAAAGCTACAATATACGCCACACGTTGTGAAGCCATTAGTTTGTTAATCCGTATCAGACAAATGTCATATCATGGCAATATCGTCTGTGTGTGATAATGGGAAAGAGCAGTATTGTAGCCGAGTTGGAGGAAACCCATGGACCCCGTGACCGCATAACTGTGTCTTACTAAAGTACCTTGCTACCGCGCCCATTACAATGAGGCGAACTGATCCTGTTCCTGCAAACCCTTTTATTTTCTCTCGAAATAGCGCCAGAAAAACGTCTTAAAACGTGCCACATATCCACATGAAGACATTCTAATAATAAAAAAAAATCCGCTTTAACCCTTAAACAGCCGTGCACATATACTACAGCCGACAGCAAAACCAATTTTATGGTCTATGTTGCCAGAAAGGATTAAGATCTACCTTAAAACATGTCGGCTTCGACGTAGAGTATATAATCTACCTGTGCCAACACTGATGTTGGTACTACAAGAACATCACTGGCATTTATCACACAAGTCCCGCCCATGCAGGACGGTAAAGCTGACACTATCATTCTAAGCCGCCACCCGAACACCCACACACGCCCACACAGTATGGTAAAGGTGCCCAATTTACTACAGTAAAATTAGGTTGCTATGGTACCAAGAAACTCTTTATGGGACCGCCATCCTTATACCTTGTTTATTAAGACTACATCGATTCCGGTATTTAGGTTTGGAATAATTAGGTTACCATACTATGACACGAGTAATGTAAATTGATGAACCTTTCTGTCCAAGAGCAATGCTCTCAACCGGGAGGTCAGATTACACTGATATCATTAGGGAGCCATACATATAGTTCCCAGTGAGATGTATATTTTGCGTACATGACTTCTTTGATCTACAGCATACAGGATAGAGAATAGGGTGGGGGTAACTGTTTCAGATATTTATTATATATTTTTAGATATCATTTATATTTAGATATTTACTCTGCGTCTAATTTACGGTAATGACTTACAAAAAGTCGAGAGAATGGAAATATAAACATTCTAATACCAAGAAATTGAGGTATTATACATTGAAATAGTATAATTGTTGTAATTTAAACATTGAATGGATAAATGTTTTATCGATAACAGTAATTAATTACGGTATTAGATTGTAGTTAAAATTCTAGGAAAATGTATACAGTCTGAATGATAAGAATTATACTGTATTATACATTGAGTATGAAATTACACTATAACGGGACAATTATAAAGTTCATACAAATAACCCTGAAATGGTAAAGTTTTTTCGTGGTTTTTTTTTTATAAAACCCATGTGGGGTGAGTGGGAGGAAAACGTTTCCTGTGAAAGCGTTGAGGCGATGACTCGAAGTGCGGGTCACGTGATTTGACTGGATAACGTGAAACAACCGCCCGAGGGCGCAACGGTCAATTCCCGCCCTTGAGTCGACTCCTAACGCCATTACATATCATTTAAATTCTCCACAATTTACTCTTTAACAGTGTATGTGTGTATTGACGGCGCACAGAGTTAGTTCTCTCAACTTCGTTGTGCCACGACACAAAACTCGGGTAGAAGGAATAGATTTTTTCCAAACCCAATTTCCTTGCAGTGGTTGTTAATTGTGACTTATACTGGCATAGCGTTTTATTTCTATAATAAAATTGGCGGTGTGCATCGGAAGCCCGGTGGGTTCCGGCTTTAAGGGCAGAACCCATCGGGCTTTGATGCACACCGACGCGCTCTACGACGCACAATTGCAATGATTTGAATGTGCGTCGGATGCATTGGTAAGTCTGAATTCTCCATCGGCGTTGGAGGGTCCCAGGCCTTAGTGTTATTGGTACTTAAATGACAAAATCTCCGTCGAATATAACTAGATATTGCCGTTGCATTAAACGTGAAACATTTCCACATTTCAATTGTATTATTTCCTGCGAGAAGAATAAAGGAATTGACTGAGAGCAAATGCATAGATAAACGCCTGAGTTTTGGGACGGGTGCGGACATCATTCAGTCTGAACTCTTATTGATCTTAACTGAGAAACCAGTACGTGACAGAAATCCGATATCAACAAAACGAACCTTCCAATAGTTAGCATCTGGCTATTTCATGAACCTGGTGAGTTTCCATTATAAAAAAGCCAATTAAAAGCTGTATCCTCACATGTCTATATGTCTACAGCATTGCACGCTTGGTTTTAAAAGCAAACTTTTTAATTCTTCCAGCAGGTAACGCGCATGACGCCCGCAGGGGTGCTGAGTGCCAAGGACTGGGCTGCCATCTGGATGGCCGCCTTCATCCTCATCGTCCTCCTCCTCACCTACCTAGTGGTGGTAATCCGGCGAGCGATGGACATCGACAAGCATGCCTTACCACAGCGCTCTCCCTCCTCCAACACCACCGTCTTCACCCTGACCAGTGAGGACGCCGAGCAGGGTGCCGCCCGCCCGGGAGCCGCCCGCCCGGGAGCCGCCCGCCCGGGCCCGCCGTCCTACAGCGCCGTGCTCAGCACAGAACAGGAGCAGACGGCCCGACCTGGACGAGCCAGGATGCAGTCATCGTCAGGGGAGGAGGATGGCCGACGCCAGCAACACAAGACAAGGCCGGGCAAGAAACAGCACAACAAAGGCCGTCATGCCCGACCCAAACAGTAGTGGGTCTACCGTGAACATTGTGATGGGGCGACTGTGGTTTTAGAACTACCAGAATTACGGCCAGGCTCTAGGTGCAGTGCTGGCAGTAAATATCACTGCAGCCAGAAAGGATGGATGCTGTGTCACGTAAATGGGTGATACGGGAAAGTAGGCAAGATGACACTAGTGATTGCTCACACCTTGTCAAAAAAAAAACGTGGGGGAAACAATGTGTTTGGGTATTACGGATCCTGTACTCGTGGAAAGGCAATGTTAACACTATATTTGATCGACGACCAACGAATGTAGAATTTATAGCTCTCAATGGTGGGATTGGGGTTAGAGATGTACAAAAATATGACCAACTATTTGCTAATCGACATTAACTTCTATCGTGTAAAAACTGCTCAAGCCTCCGTGCCTGCGGGATTTACTGGGAACTGCAGATATCAACCCGGTCGCATATCCCTGGAAACTTGTTTGTAGACCGATCAGTGTGCACTGACGTAGGTTATTAACCAATCAAACTTTGCAGTCCTAGATTAACTTACAAGAAAGTGTTCTCAGAATAACCTGTTATTCCTACTTACAATACAGATAATATGGTGTATCGAATAACGAATATAAGCTCCAGATGTTCATCAAGTGTGTAATATACACCGAAGGACGTTTAGTGTATGTGTAGGTCAATCGGTAACAGTTGGAAAAACTGTGTGTAATATTGCTTTAAATGTTGGAGAGGAACACAAAATGCTCAGAGCAGTGCGATAAGAAATGAGGTCACGTGATGCCTGTACGGCCTTCCATTACTAAAAGATTCAAAATATGCACAATGCCGATGAAAAGCCACTGTATGTGTTAAGAGTGAGCGACTGTCAGTGAACTGTAAGGAGTACAGCGTGGCGGCCTACCCCAAAGTCCTTACGGCTGTAAACGTCCAGCTGCATAAAGGTTAGATAGTAAATTTGTGTCAATGATTTACGGCTCTTGGGTCTGCGAAATCAAGGTTAAAAATCAGGGCAGAAATTGTTTAAGAAGAAACGCCTAGGCATGTTCAGCCAGGTGTTGGTCTTCTAGATGTGATATAAGATGTTGAGTAGTTCATTGCCTGAAGGTGAAACATGATTTAAGTAACGATAAGCATGTATCTCTTTATGTGCTATTGGCTCCTTCTCGATAAGTACTTATCTATTCGCGGGAAACCTTTCCTGGGGCAGGCCCCAGTATAATCGCAAGGCAGCTGTGTGTCTTCTGCCACGGCCACTTTCCTATAGAGGGTGGGTACGCTGGCAGAACGCGGAAAAATCGGTGAATCATACTTTTGGTGTAAAAAAAGGTTGTATATTTAGGATAGAAATCCTGTTATTTTCACTGGAAGGGCAATTTATGAGAATTGTAAACTTGTGTCAAAGTAAAATGTTTTCACAAAAGTGACAAAAGAAGGAAGACGGATCTTGTTCAGTAGACCATGACATAAGAGGAATGTGTATAAAAACAGGACTTCACGGTTCTATGCGTTCATCATGTGGTAAAACTCACCAGGAAGCAGCACCTGCCAGATGACTTCTTCATGGAATAGTTCTATCAGTATTGTGTAATTAAGGTATATTTGTATTTGTGGGAACAGGATCATCACATATGTTTGTCCATTAGGACTGCCACCAGCAAAGTATGATGAATGGATGAGGTATCGGAGACTTAGGTTAGCACTTATTCACTCGTTATATATAATAGTGGAGACGTAAATAATCTCTGTGATGTGTCTGGACTATAAAGTCACTGCATAACGATGCTGATAATCTCCTTCAATGTGTAATGATACTGTTTCAATACAAATCGCAAAACGAGAAGGCAAGTCACGTGCAGGTCACGTGGCCGGAATGTAGGGTAATCACTTGAATGACGACTCAGTCACTACTTTTATTATGTATGTAGTTATGGCGGGCGAACGAATAATTTAATGTACATACAGGCCCCTTACAATTTGATCTATATTGTTAATGGCTATATCAATATATGGTCGAACTTTTCTTGCCAAGATTTCCGGTGCACATAAAGATGACACGAAGTTTCATCATTTCACTTATACAACGATAAAAAAAAACTGAAAAACAGTATTCTGACTTTCAAAATGTAGCCATGTTTGAATGACATTCTCATAAAAACATAAAACACTACTTGGTGTGAAACAACTGTTTTAAAAATTAGTCCCTTTTTTTAATAACAGACTGGCTTTTTTACAAATGAAATATAATCACCCGGGTATTCACCCATATAACTTTACCTTATGAATCAGAACAAAATTTTTATTTTAAAAGCATGGCATAATCTCGGTCATTTATTTGAGAATAGTAGGTATGTGCTACTGAGTATCAAAATAAATGTGTCCTAGAATTGTCTCTAATACATCCATCTCGACTTCATTACATTATCCCAACTTAATAAAACCTCGGACTGCTGAAGGCTGATCTACATAACTTCGCTATGTTTAACACGAAGATATATCCTGTACATATTCTACATGTGTTCGCAAACCAACCTGATGATAACTGTTTATTTTATTATATGAAAGAATAAAAACATTTAAAGATACCACCAAGGAAGTTCTAGTTTGTCATTACACGATGGGAGCAAAAACTGCAAACCCACACCTCATACAGCGTCCACCTAATTTGACGGCACTCTGAAAAACTAGACCAGTGCGGAAGGCAACAAGAATTCCGAAGCAAAATCCGAAACAGCTTCCGGCAATATCCGGACCAGTAAGTCCTGGCGCTTAATCATCTCGTTTAAGATTTTATTCTATCTGGAAGAGAATATCACAGTACACGTGGATTTACTGTCATGGAAAAAATTACACTCGATCCGTAACCACTAAAGAATTAAAAGAGAAATTGATGAGTGTTGGTTTGTGTCCTCCTTCGCCATCGAGTTTGGAGTGCACAGTAATATGAACGAGGCGCTAGCCGAGTGAATATTCTGAAGCTCTCCAAAAGAAATGGTGAACAGGGACACAGACCAAGCACGAATATGTTTCTGATTTTATCTTAGCCTGGAAATATTTATCTGTCTATCGTCCATTGAGTATGAGTCACTGTACTCGCAAGCCCGTTGAAAACGAGTCCGTAATGTTAAACCTATGGACGTATATACCAGGCTAAGATAAACACCCGTTTCGTTTTGGTTTGCTACGTCATCGCACTCAGCTTTGCCTCGAGAGATAACTTCACAACCAGAACTCATGGCGTATTGTCAGTGGTTACAGATCTCGATGCTGTGTGTACACCTACCTGTATGGGTTCAGCCAGTTTAAAGATGGGGATGAGACCGGGCAGGATGAGCCGTACGTAGTCCTGTGCCGGGGCCTCCTCAGCAATAAGCAGCACGTTAGGCAGGAGGAAGGGGATCATATCCACATTGACTGCCTCTTTAAACAGGCACGGCAGGATCTTCTGAAGGCTCACCCTCTGCAATGAGATCATCACTACGTTATCATAGGTGAACGGACAACGTATCTGCAATACGGCTAAGAACACTGTCCTGACGGCAGAATTTATGCATTGTTTCTGGAATGATTGAGACACTGAATGCTCAAAAGTATTCATAAGAATTTGCTCATTGGATGATATGTATCAGTACGTAAGTTATTGAGGTTTTTTTTTCTGGATCTTACCGTAGAAGATGGACACTAATTTTGGTTGACATAGTTATATGATACGTCCAGCAATACCATCCTTTTATATATCTATCACATATATAGTCTTGTATTTACGAGCATAATTTGTGTTGTCAGGTAAAAACATGTTTTTTTACTTCCGGTGCTTCCACGGAGAGCAGATTATATCATCCATATTCACATGAAGAAACAATTAATCTTTTCTCTAACATATGCTTGACAAATGGTGTTCAGACCCTTGCTCAGACATATTGAACATCTCTAGCGGACACTGAATAGATGTAGGCGAAATGTTGCAGCCTTTTTTTCTATTACAACTCACCAAGAGTTTGCTGAAAACTATTACCTGTATTATAACAAAAAAAGATATCACTTATGATGACTTATGTCTGCGTTCTGCCAACTCTAGCGAACTTGCAAGAAACAGCTTTGGGTGGAAATGTCCGCAACTAGTTTATAGATGCCATCATGTTATACTGATAAGGTATGAAATATTGTGATTGTAGCAAGAGAATATATCATGGCATTATAATTTTCTCATTATGGCAGTATCCCAATGAAAAGATGGAATCCTTACCGAGGGCATTTTGGCAATGACTTTGGGAAGGCCTTTGAAGAATTGGGACTTCTGAAGGTTGTCTCTCTGCATCAACGTGTCCAGATACTGTAGAGCCATAGCCCCCACATCCTCAAAGAATGGTATCTATAGACAATAAACAAACAAACCGTTACTTTCACTGTCATATATCGATATATTCACATTGAACAACTGTCATAGCCATTTCTTTCATTCGTTTATTAAGACTTTGATTGACTATAAGTATCTTATCGATTAGCCAATGATGTCTATATATTGAAATATATTCTCACTATTTGCTATAACATTATCATTGGCATTTCTATTATAACTTTCTAACCGACCGCAGTAAATTCCAGCATAACATTATACTACAAGATGTATCATACCACATCATGGTGAGTCACTACGATGTTCAGTGGCCAATTAGGGCGTGTAACTTCTTTTGTCGTACAACCCAATGGTGAACCACTAATACATATTTGTCACAATAGCTACCATCTAGTGGGTTTCAGATTATGTGCTATTTAAACCGCAGCAATAGTACGGATCATGTCAGGTCATAATCTGTATTTCTCTCTCTGCTTTGATATTCTTACCATGGTTATTTAATTGCGAATTTCTGAAGATTCATGAGAATAAAAAGGTGGATCTCCCCACACCATCTATCAACGAGTTTGTTTGTTTGGTTAGTTTTGCGCCACTGATGGAAGAGACAGCTGTGAGATGGGGAGTCTCTCGTACCTTAGTGAGTTGGTCGGCGTCCGGGCGGACCGTGGGTTCAGTGTTCAGCAGCAGCTTGAGGTGATCCCGCACCTCGACTGGCACAGCATTCAGCACGCCCGAGCGCATACTCCGTATCTGTACTCATATAAACACACAGATATAACGTTACAGCATCACATTAAAGGAGATGTTTGTTTGTTTGTGGTTTATCGTCCCAGGGAACCCTGAGGGTATATAGGGACCATCAATGGTTTAAGCTTTTCACTTTCGTACACTTATTTCAGTCAATTCTTTTAAACGTCTCCAAATGTTTTATAAATAATCAAAGAGATTTGTCTCTTTCAAAAACCTTATAATATCTTTGTTGGTACTTTCGTCATTATCATCCAAACGGTCCAGGTTCACAAAGCTACACGGTAGGAGGGGCTCTGACTTCAAGATTACAGTCTAGTCTTAAAGTAGATTATTCAAAACAGCTGTGTAAATATGTAATATGTTTTCATAAACTTGTATAATAATCAATATCCTAAAAACATTACAAAAAGGCACGTTTTAATTGTGTATTCTTATCTAGGTTGTTGCACATTTATGTTCATGGCTAATTAAGACCATACTAGCTATTCACTTGCAATAATGGATGTTCGCGATATAGGTAAGACAAAAATCCTTTAGTCGCTCTCTAGTTATGCCTTCGATACATCGCTCCCTAGATCCTAAATTGAATATGAATAGATAAGTGTCTCGAGGCGTATCGTCTGTAAAGACGACCAAACAAAATCTGTTGAGGTAAAAACCAATCCAAAGTGCCTTGAGCACACGGAAAAAATATCCCCAAATAATTTTCATATAAAACTGAATAGATCACTCACCTCCTCGACGTTCTTCTTGAAGGCGTGGTACTCGCCCTGACAGTTGAACAGGGCCTTGCCGTTGGAGAAGCAGGCGTAGAAGAGCACGCCCAGAGAGAACATGTCACTGGAGACGTCACACACGGCGCTCAGGGCGTACTCCGGGGCCAGGTAGTCCAGGTGCGGCTGGGCGACAGGCGGTATGCCCGGGTCCCACTCCGAGAACGGGTAGTAGGGCTGCAATAAACAGCCACCTCTGTCATCACTATGCCACAGGTTAACGTGATCAGTTACTGAACCATACCTATAGACACTGGCGTGAGTACACTAAATGATGCTTCGAGAACCTTTTAGAGCATTATTTTTTTTGGTTTTTTCGGTTGTGTACAGCAGTGTTCCTGCCTAGAACATTATTTTGGAACAGAGCGGCTATAAATCGAGATACATATATATCCTGGTGTTGCCGGTGAATAGGAAATGTAGGGATTCCGTCATTAGTCGGAAAACTTGCATCGCTGTCATAAAGCATGATGTTCCCTGTGACAAGGTTTCAAGCTTCAATGCATTCTTTTCTGAAATAGAATACGATGTCTCATGGCATTTCCCTGACGAAATATTACAAAATCCTCTTGGCAATAAAGTATGGCATTAGGATCTTTTTATGATATAATGATTTCATAGTATCTATATCATTTAACAAAACACGTTTTGTATTAACATTGGTATACAGCCTATAGTCATAACAACATGAAAAACACATAGGCCGTCTACGGTATATGTATGACTATTACTAAGTAGCATCGCCTATGAGGAAAAAATAGTTTATGATGGAGTAAATTGAACATTGACGTTGAAAGAAGATAAACTATTCCAAAACAGTTTGATTAATAATGAAATAAAGTGCTTAGTCAGAACATAGACATATACCATGTATATGAGTGTCTATTGAAAGAAACAAGCTCCTTCTCCCTCCACAACCACCTTTCATGAACACAATTCATTTTTTAAGTCATTTCTCAAATTGGTAGTAAAATAGCAGCACCATCCGATGAATTTACTTTAAACCTAACCTTATGCAAACGCATGCATTGAAACCTGCCTCTTAACCTTTCAGTGTGATAGATGTAATAATTCGTTCCTAGTTTATAAGGCAATCGTTCCTCGTGTCGTCGCCAGTACAAATGTTTCATCCATTACAATGTAAATCATTTCATGGAATTTAATGTGCGTATGCTCATTCAAACTCACTTTGGTGTTTTATAACCCTGTACTTTCCTGGTATTTCAAAATATCAGAATGTTTATCTAATGACATTGATCGTGTGTTAAGTCCTTATAATGGCCATTTCGGTGCTGCTGTCACCACCGAGCCACACCGACGGAGATGGCCAAGCCATACTTTTTTCTCGGCTGAAATATTTCTTTCTTATTTGCATATCATTACTTTCCTAAATCCCTATTTTAACTGGTGTAAAGGACCTGACATTTCGACCGATATGGTTGATTATCTCACTCCGGTATTTTTCTCCATAGGCTTAAAATTAGGAACTCATATTCCACGGCCATGAAGTTCGTGTACCGTTATTCTTTTTATCAATAAATAATGTTATACGAGGTGAGATAAAATCAGAAACCCACTCGATGAAAATAACTTGGTCCGCACTCCACCTCGTTTCACAACAGAGTAATTCTCGAAGCGAAGCTGAGTGAATTACTCTGCAGTCAAACTCGGTGGAGTACGGACGAAGCTATCTTCATCTCGTTGGTTTCCTTCTAAATATATGTAACGCTGACAGATTCGAATAAAACAGAACTTTGCGAAATCTGAACTCTACACTTCCTACATCGGGCAAGAAAGTCCACGCTTGTTTAAGCGCAATTTTCAGGGCTTCCTGGCCGTAGTCTGCCGTTATAGACGGCACTTTCCAATACTAATACCTGGGATGTGGTTAAAGTGGGAAAGGGTCATCAACAAGTTATCCATTTACTTATCATTCCGATATGACGAGCATGACAGGAAAAAATGTGACACTGTAGCGCTCCCGAGACTCCCACACGGACCTTGTGATGCAGTCTTTCGCAATGAAGACTAGCCAAGGTGCCAACCGTGCATAGAGAGCAACTGTTCCTTTTAATATTAATCTTTTTTTGCTTTTTTTATGTTGTCGGACGAAGCTAGTGGAGATAGGACTGTATGGGACTGTGAATGACGGTTTGATTCAAGGACTGTGACGTCCATCAGAACACTATAAAAAAAATCAAATATAACTAAAAGATATTTATCATTAACCTGGAAAGCGGGTGACCATGTATGTATACATGTATGTAAACTCCTTTTCAATTAATAATAATGATAATAAAGAATATGTATTGTACTTAATCATAACATGCACATAGAGAAGAAAGAAGCAGCTTACGAGATCCAAGTGAAACCCACGTGTTATTATCCTGTCTTACGTCGATATGCCCAAATTTCACCACTTTCATGTTGCATATATGTGTTGAAAGCAACCACTATTCCATATGATGGCATTTCCCTTATCGCCAAGCACCAAAGTACAAGTTTCACTGGAAGCATATTGAAGTCACCTTGCCTTCCACCTAGAGTTGTTTTAGAAACTAATCCCAGTAACTGTTTTAAAAACAAGATTTAAAACATATATCCCATATCAACGACCTTGATTCACAATAATATAGAGAGCAGATAACAGTTATGAAGTGTCATCCCAGGATTTTACCTGCGTAGTTCCAGTCTGTCAAAAGCGAATGTGTAGTGTGAATTTGTGCAGAGGGTGGTTGGACAAATGCATACTGTTAACGTCTAACTAGAAATTAAGATAATTGAGAATTCTTATTAGTCACTTCTTGCATTACCAGACTCTGCAAACTTACTATTTTGTGTTGTATTCAAGAACTCACGAGAAACCAACACACATATGATATATTTTGTTTGTCGCATAGTCAATGAGTAGGGGGATTTAACTACGAGTGATAAAATTATAAATATGCATAAAAACAAGCTGTAAAGATACTGAACGTCAATGCCGTACCGCTTGTTCGTTGGCGTTGGCATTACGGATACAGAAGTCGAAGCCGGCGATTTTCCATGATCCGCTCTTGTTGAGGGCGATGGACTGCGGGCAGATGTTGCTATGAACCAGTTTGACGTCGTTATGGAGGAAGGCTAGGCCTTCTGTTACCTGTCAGCACCACCAAATTAAAGAAATAAACTGACGTTAGTCATGATGATAGTTTATTTGTTGTGATTTAACGTCCCACGAGACCCTGAGGGTATATATAGGGACCGTTAATGACTTAAGCTTTTCACTTTCGTAGACTTATTTCAGTCAGTCATTTTCTATGTTTTCAATTATGGTATAAACAATCATAGAGATATGTGTCTTTCAAAGAACTGATCATATCTTTCTTTGAAATAGTTTCAAAAATGTTGTTTCTATTTTTCAAGAGCTTTCGTCTGTTTTCTTGTGACCTTTGACAGTTCAGTAGGATATGCTGAACAGTTATGGGCACATTGCATGATTGGCATAATGGGGGATTTTCTCAGTCCACTTGATGTATAGATCTGTGACTTAAAGAACCACTACCTTACTTAGTCAAGAACGTGAAAGGTAAGAACGAAATCTAATTACAGCGATCTTTGTCAGGCATAAAGTACTTAGTAAGCTGAAACATTCTGTACGACCATACAATGTTATTATCGGCCTTATGTATATCGTTTCCGCTCGGGACTAGGCAATGACGTCACAGGGCGTGAAGCGTATGACGTACCTGGAGGAGACCATACTTGATCTCGACGTCATAGAGGGTAAATTTTTTCATGTCATCGGGGAGAGGGCTTGGCATGTTCTCTTGCAGTCCCAAAACGTTGGACAAACTCGCCATGATGGGCTCCGTAGCGAAGGCCAGACTGTCTCTGTACAATAGGAACCAATTTTACAACACTTTTACAAACACAGCAATGGGTTACAGCTAGAGTTCTTACAGTGTTCGGATTTTTTTCTTCTATATGCTTTATGTTTATTTACCTTGAACGTTTTTCTTAGATTACGTTTATTCATCCTGACTTTTGAATCAGTCTTATAAACTGATGTGCTGGTACTGCCAACAGTAAATACATTTTCAGTACTACAAATATTTTATCGTGGGAAAATCAATTAGAGCTTAATGTATATTTTTGTTAATATACTTTATAACCTCGAAAGGGATAACAAGATATTGTATGAGATAATACATAGATAGCTGAATCATATCCTACGGAATGGAGATCATAAAGTCCTGGCCCCACTGGTGCGATGCGATCGTCGCAAGTAAATAAGAAATACCGGGGTCCATGAGCCATAGGTTGAGAAGGGTTTATAATTAAGATTTAACACATTATATTTTATATAGGTTAAAGGATTGCAGTCGGGGAACTACCTATTTATATATCTCAAAATTGATTCTTAAACCGGCCGTCAAAGAAGAAGATGCAGGTTTTTATCTTTAAATTACCAGGGTTCGTACATAGACAGACCAATAAAATTCCAGTCAAATTGGGTGGAGAATTTTGACCAATCACAGCCGAGGCCTATTGGCATGAATGAAGCACAAATAACAGAATTCCATAGTCATAAACTTCTTTTGTTAATGCAAAATTAAATTTTCCAGGCTGTTCCAGGTTTTTCCAGGCTCTCTGTAAAAATTCCAGGCTTTTCCAGGCCTGGAAAACCAAAAGCATAATTCCAGGCTTTCCCAGGCTCTGTACGAACCCAAAATTACGGTGTTTCACTCCAAAACTTAGAATTCTATACTCCCATTTCACGAGATAAAAAGGGATAGATCAAGAAGAAACTCGGCGGCCTGGTCACTGACCTGCTCTCCTCGAGTGGGTGCAGCACGGAGAGGATCTTGGGGTGGCGGAGTCGGGTGAGTTGTGAGACACCCTTCTTTAACGTGTCGATGATTAAATCACGGTCACGACGCGAGTATCGGTCAAGTGCCTTCTTCTCAAACACCAGCACCGACACCTCCTGATGGGATCAATGAATGGATATATCATTAGTGAGCACTTAAGCAATATATTATCGAGGAACCCACAAATAGGTCCCAATAGACACAAAGAGTAATACGTAGAGTTAATGAAGATGTGAGTGAAGGCGATAGCTGCCCCTTCTCCACGACTGTGAGTACTCAAAACTAATATCAAGTTAACATCTAACACATAGTTGTAAACTACAAAAATCTTCCTTTGAAAATGAAATTAATAGCTCTTCATCCCACTGCAAGATTCTAAAAGACTCAAGTCTGTCCATACGTATTATCGATATGATTTTTTTTTTGCTACACAGTCATATCTTCACCAGCTTCGTCCAAAAATAGTACCGGTACTCTCGATATGAAGGATAGCTCCGGTGTTCTCACCTGCTTGGTAGTCTTCGTGAGTCCATCGTAGATCTTCCAGAGAAGACCGGGCCCGATACTACCGCGGTGTTGACAGATTTCAAACTCTCTAGTGACCGGGTTTCCCGGCAAGGCATTGGTGACCGTGTTCTTAAGACGATGGAGGTAATCCATCTTTAATACCTGGAGGTAAGATACAAAACAGTCAAAGTAATTCTGTTATTCGGTTTCACTATGCACTGACTAAATGAACATATATTTAACTTTATATTCTATCTATCGCTATCTGGTACATGGTGTCGTATAGCTGCTGTCCTAATCACTCTAAAAACCCTAGATGAAAAACCCGCGAAAAAAGACGTGGCATAAACTACCCATTATGTGAGATCTGAAATTGTGTATCAATATGCGTTTACTTCTCTTGATAAAAATATAGCATGTGGAATTATTTTCAGTTTCTTGGTGATCTATGACTGACTGAACAATACCTGAGCAGCACTCAATCAGTTATGGCAGCAAACAAAGATTTCAAAATGATTGAATTGAATAGACAAACTATATACAGCAATGATATATTGTTTGTTAGGGTAGTGTAATGTACAAATTTGTTCAATTAGACCAATTTTGGTTTATTTTACTAATTTTTGCATATCCTGTAAGAATAACAGGGTACCGCTCTGTTGCCTGGCTGATCCAGGCATCTTGTTTTTCATGATTAATGATATTTGGTAGCTACGATAAATCATAATGGATTGGAGCACTTTTTATTACATACAATATAGCATTCATAAGGCTAAACCCGATAGATTGGCCCTCGGCTAGAGTAATTCACACCAAGTGCCACGCCCACTTTTGCTGGGCTTTATTCCGTTAAATTTGGAGTTCAATGGGAGATCATCGATGTGATTTAAGATATGACCACAGTTTTAATCATTTATGAAATACATAAGGTTTTAACCATTTATAAGTGCATGCCTTCTAATTCGAAGCATGCATATATAATGTCGACTTCTTTTGGCGACATACAATTACATTCTACATCCCTTTCGAGTTTTTGAGGCATGCTGATAATGCACATGTGCATGCATACATCTATAACAAGGTAACAGTCCGCCATACAGATTCTGTACAAATATACACAATAATCATTATCATGACAATAAAGCATGGATCTATTCAATCCCTACTCGCGGTATACCGATAATCAGTTCTCAATGAGAGTGACTCGGTTGGCCTACTCAATATCGGTTCACCTATCTAGAGTTGTCAGTACGAATTGATTCAGTGTTGACTGTTGGCATATTCACCACGATATGCTTGTAGTAATTCCAATGGCAGTAACGATTCTGGAGTTAAATCCCATTACATATTATGGTCATAATTAAACGATGCAATTTATCTCATTTTGTAATTACTCGTTGAATCTACCCATATAACGAAACATCTGGGTATAGATGCGGGATGCTGAACTGGATGGAGTCTTGAGAGTCCTCGGACATCGCTTCCAGGTCGAGCAACACAAGTATTGCATCTCTCCATCTTGTATCAAGTAGACGGCATACTAAATCAAAATTGCCCATGATGCTGAAATGTTAATGGGGCTTCAGTCTATTCTGAAAGAAATGGTTACCTTGTCTACCAAATCCGAGAAATTCTGGGTAGTTTATGTGTTTCGGTCTTCGACGATGACATGTTGCAGTAAAACCAATAATGAAAGCTCAGGCATGATGCCGTTAATTGAAATCAAGGCCATTCTATGTGCATTATTTGTAACAGTTATTGCTTATAAACATATCCTCTTGCACAGTGTTTTTATGCTATCATCTGTATATTTGTGAAATCTGAATGATGGTTGGACATGCAACTGTCTTCACGTTTTACAGGATCTCAGATTACATGCATATCATGTTTGACTTACCACTATAGTTTCCAAAAGATCCAACAGGCGGCGGAAACGTGCCTCCAAGACAGCATCCCACTTCCGACTTCTAGCGGATGCCCGGGGAACCGGTGTATCACGGGCACATAGATATTCTGTTATGGATATGGCCATCTTGCCCCCGAAACATAAATAAAACACCTGGCGGCGGGTGCAGTTACCAACTGATTGAGTTGTTGTTTTTAGGTTTATTTTCGGCTTGTCATAGAGGGGATTCGTCTAGTCTCGTGATTGTCATTGGATTTTTTTTTTAATTCGAGCAGCGCTCTTTTTTATTCATCATCATAAATCTGTACAAAGTTGTTTGTTGTTTCTCCAAGTTCAAAATTACTGTCTCCTTTCCTATAAACAAAAAAACCCTTCTACATTGACATGTGCTCGCTCCCACGATGAACAATAGTATATCTTTTTAGCTACCGGTACATTTGCACCATCCAACACTGAACGATTCCCTCTGAAAATGAATATCAATGAACGAACATTCCCAATAGGCCTACCCTTTATATTGGTTTACACATAAAAGACACCAAAAATATTACCTAAAGGCCTATTACTAGTAAGGAAAATCAAGAGACGAGTAAATGCGGTTTGGGAGTTATTTTCTAACTCCCATTGTTTCAATAATAGCCTACATATTTTAGGCCCTAATAGTAAATAAAAATAGTTTGAAATACAGAAGTAAATGAAAATAATATTTTTTTTAAATGCTGACAGTGCAAGGTCTAACGTCTAGCCTGGGGCCCACGGTCGACAAAGTTCCACAAGATGTTCCAGCAACCGTTGTATGAGCGTTGTAGCCTACAACGTTGTCTGTTGGTGGAATTCCCCCTTAAAATAGAAGCCAATCACGATGATTGACAGCCATTTTGGATAATTTCAAGTTATCTTTTTTCTTAGTAGAAGAAGCCAACATTATTTGATAACGAGATTCAACCTTACAAAACACAACAGATCACATTTTTTGAAGTCTTGTGTCAATTGTATGGTTGTGATAACAATTTTAGGCAAAAAATGTCAGTGATTTATATATAACTTTCGGCTGATAATCCAAGATGATACTCTACATGTTACACATGGATTACTGCATGCGTTTATGTTCATACTGCACACAAGTGAGGTGAGTAATATTGGTTTTCACTTGGTAATAGCCATTCTGAAGAGTGACATAGTGCTATGTGGTTGCGATTTTTTAGTCTTTTAAATAAATCTATATTTTTATTAGATCAAACTCTAAAAAAAAACTAACAGGGTGACACGAACCTTTGCAAGTTCTCCATGTGTCTTTTTTAAGAGAACCTTTACAGGAAAATACGAAAATGAATAATTAAGTTTACTTGCTTATTCATATAAATTGGACCAGCAGCTTGGTTTAAATTCAACCATATAATAATTGGTTGATGTAATGATACTATGATTAAACATAATATGAACACTTGCTTGGCTACAAAAGTTTTATTTGCATGGAACTACATTTTGTGACTGAGAAAGTCAAGCACTGTTTTACATAAGCAGTTTATAATTCCACAAAAGGCATTGATTCATGTCACACGCAAAGACAGGTAAAGTTCGAGCATGTTCCTGATCCTGTTAAAACAAACGATATCTATCATTCCATGATGCTATACACGCATGCGCGGGGTTGTTACGTCCGATATAGGTCACTGACGTAGAAATTAGCACAGGGAGAGACACACATGTAAACGGCTTGCATCTGAATACATTTGGCATGGAAGAGAACTTCAAGTTTCCAGTGATTTCTGTTCATGGAAATACCAGCAATGATACTTTACCGTGATGCAAAAGTAGAAGTCAGAAGTCATTGTGATTGTGAAGTCACAATTATGATGAATCTACAATAATGATAAAGCTGTATCCACTTTATGTGGATTCCCAACGTTATAGTGCAATTGCACTGCTGCCAGTTGTCTTTTTCATACTTTTATATGGTTTAATCCTTAAAATGACCTGTATTAGGCGCTATTTGTGCATTGTCAGTTACAAATATAAACCTGTCAGAATAGTAGTCTACACTATAACATGCCGGTAGCCTATCAAGAAAACAGTCACTAGCGCACAATTCTAGCCAATCAACGAAAGCGTACAACAATGCTTTTACCTCTACGTCTCACACCATGACGTCATTCACAGTTACCATGGCAAGCATGTTCCATTAACGTCACCAAATTTTGGGTAGACACATTTTCAAGACCGTAATGCCTTATTTCAATTTATCAAAAACTGTTCTCTGTTGATCCTCTGGGTAGGGAACCAAACTCTGTTAATGGGACATCAGTACCTGACATTCAGTTTTAAATTGCGATTGTGTCAATTGACATTCAGTATCTTCAGATATATACACTATATCAATGTTTTTCTTTGTTTTCTTCACACCGTGCACTTACTCACGCCATGACAATATTCAAATGCATTTGGTAAATACCATAATAAAGAAAGCATCATCAGAAAACAAACACATTTTTCCAAGCACCTTTTGACAGTGACACTTAGGCTAAAGAAAGCGCACTTTAATTCTTACCCCTCTATATGCAACGGACATATTTTTGTATTCCCATGTATGGCATTGGCCTCTAACCCTACGTAAATAGTATGTATACCTATTCTGCTTCGTCATAGTTTAAGTAGATTTTAAGTCCCCTCTGAAAAAATACTGCAAAATCAAATGTAAAGACACAATTAAATCAACATAACAGTCTCTGCTACTGTAGAGCATAATATATTAAAAGGAAATAAATCTATTGCGGTTAAATGTGGCTTTACGTACTATTTGTTTTCTTCAAAGCATAATATTCAGCAGTAGCTGACGTGAAAGCGGACGCCTATACCTGAATTAATATATCGGGACTATACGTAAAAGTATTTAAAACGGATTATTAATTTTGTTGACAGTCATCGTATGCAATTTCCTGTATGAGAGTGCTACATACAAGTACTGATAGTAATTGAAATGATACAAGATAATTTGTCCCTATTTAACCAGTGCTCAAGTCTATGTCCATGAAAATTAACAAATGACTAATATTTGGACAGAGGCACCCATTGGCAAGGCCAAACAGACACTGTTACTATTATGCTAGATAAAAAGCATATGCTTCAGGCAATGCTATTTACATTATATGCATCAATGCATTGTGTATCTGATATAAGATAGATAATGAAACCTCGCCTATAAGGGCTTCTGTCTTTAGTCTCAACTAACATAACCAAATTAAATGCACCTTGTAGTGTCTAATATGCAACATTCTCAGACCTCTAGGTGAACAAAACTGTCAAGTGTGTATGAAAGGTATGATGCCAAAGGTTGGATTTGTATAGAAATCAACAATATTCAACAAATGTATGTATACAATGCTGCCTCCACATGATAAAAATGTGTAACAAGTGCTTATAGGACTACTGTCAATCAGTTCAGGTTCATGCTGTTGTAAATAGGCAATTTTGTTATTTGTGCTTTAGAGAAAACTTGAGATGTATAGCTACAGATAGAAAACGAAATGAAAAGGACAAGTACAAAAAATATATGTATGAGCAGGAACTAGGCCGGAGATTGCTGAGATAGAATACATTTCTGTTTTTCATATTGCATGCATTATGTGTGCTTCTTCCCCGAGTACAATGAGCTACTATATCAATAAATTAAGTACGTCTGAGTAAAGGCTATGAAAATAAAATGCCATTTCTGAAACCACAAATGAGAAGCATCACCATCATGGTGATGCTTCTCTAGTTTGATATAATTGTCCATCTGGGTCGCTGGTTGGTAATGGCTGATACTCTGATACTTTTACTGTGCCAGAAATAGTAGTAAATAAACACCAGCGCATTCACAGCAGGATACGAGCCATATCTTCCATGTTGTATCTGGGGATCTGCTCCGTGCAAATAAGAGTTCTGGCTCTAGTTCTGAGAGTCCATGTAGAGTACCAGCCATCACAAGGGCCCCCAGTGAATCCCGCGGATGATAATCTCAGAATCTCACAGAGATTTTATATTTTCATAATTCAATGGATGAGTCCCATGTCGATGAGTTATACTTTCCCACATTCGCAAAACTGAGCCATGTATAACGAGGGACCCATAGCAGAGGCGGGCATGTAGACATGGGTACCTGAGATTCAGCCTATACACTGGGGACCCAAATAGAGTTGCAATTGCTCAAAATGAAGCATACGTTTGGTTCGGCCCAGTCTGCTGATACAGTCGTCAACAGGTCAGCTTGAAGAGTGATATAGGGTAAAGTATCGTCTGGCGTTGTGACACTTAATTTGATCTTCTTGAGAAAATAAGTATATTTTTGTATGTGAGCAATAGGCTTCTCTGTATACAATGAAACTGTGCAGCACAGTCAATATTTCTTTCATCCAGCATGCGCAAGTTCATCCAAGTTACCTCAAGGAATCTTTGCACTGGGAAATACTTGAAGATGGGTCTATATCCCGTGTGCGTGCGCTCGTCCAGCAGCACTCAAATTCAGGAAATGTGTAGAAATAAAGAGCAAAAAAGAATCAAGCGATGTGAATCGTTATCTTGGCAAAGTTAGCTTTCCTTTTTGTATAGTTCCAGGGCAAAATATAAATGCCCCCGGAGAACTAGCTCACTCCTTGGCCCGAGGACGTACTCGCCTCGGCCCTCGCCATGTGTCATACGACAGTCACTTCAGTCCCTTTGCCGTCTGCTGACTTACTCCCGGTGTCTGACTTGGTGCCCGCTGTGCCGGTGTCCGACTGGGCCGTCTCCGACTTGGTGGCTTCCGACTTGACGGACTTGGCCGAGGCGGACTTGACGGAGCGCGCGGACTTGACGGACCTGGCGGACTCGGACTTGGTAGAGGCCCGCCGGGACCGGCTCGGCCCCGGTTGTTGTCATGCCAGCTCTTTGACGTCGGTGATACACGTGTCGGTGAGGTCAGTTGTGCCCGTGTCCGGTGTCGACTCGATCTCGTCCACTTCCCGCGCGTCCAACAGCTGTAATTGTCGGCTGCACACGTGTGACGTCACGGCTGCGCCGACGGCGGTGCCCATGACATTGCTTGTTGTTCGCAGTTTGTCTCTGTTGATGTAAATGTTTTCATTTGTATTGTCATACCTTTGATTTGTAACAAGAGATGATTTCTCATGTGGGACAAAGTTCAATTAAAGTGGAAAGGGCAATAAGATCTTCACCAATAGGAAAAGTAAACGCATTTACTCTGGATAAAACCAAAGAAATGAAAACATATCAATGGCGGATTTACTTGTCCTTAATCATCCACTACTACCTTCTAAGAACAATTGGCGCCTTTTGAATTTATATTCGTTATTTCCAAACTTAATACTATCAAATCAACTTAAACTACTTCTATGTTCATAGAAATATTTCCATTCATCTTCACTTTATTATTTCATAAGATCCTATAGTGAATACCCTTGACTTACAGCAGCCACTCTACGATAAAGAGCAGTCCGAGGTTATGAGTAGGTATACCCAGTGACGTCACAATGACAAAGAGGATGACCAGTGAAGCACCAGGAACGGCGGGAAGAGCGAGAGCCGAGAGTGACGTGAGAACGCTGTAATGTGAAAGCAGAACCGGTCTAATTGTACCATTTACTCCAAGACTCTGACAGGAAATTATTTTCTCGGGTCAATATTGAACAATTCATTTGATGCTGATGGGATAACGATCGATTTGAGGTGAGGGGGGGGGGGGCTATATTTCGAAGCATTCTTTGCTTGTTTACTTCTAGAGGAGATATTCGCTTAACTATATGGGTGAATCTTTTACGGAATTGGTCACTGTAGATGTTTTCGTGAATATTGGGTATGGTATGTATCATCAGCATATATCATATAATGTCCCAGAGAATGACGAACAAATAGAATATCTCAAATATCACACTTTAGAACAACCTCGCGCCCGAGAGACTAAAAGTCGGCTGCTTACCCGACACAGAGAAGTTGGCCGATATCGAGCGCCATGCCCTCCATCTGGGCCAGAAAGAGGACGCCGACCGCCATATAACACACACTTCCGGCCGCGCTCGTGCTGACGCCTAGTGGCACGAGAAAACGCGAGACCCGCTTATCGACCTCGTGAGTATCCAGCCCCTTGAAGATCTCGGGCATTGTGATGGCCCTGTGGGAAACAAAGAATGAAATGATCAATTTAATGGCTTATCATCAACAACAAAGAAACTTGTCTGGTATCACTGGAGGGTGTATTAGGGGGCCTGTGCCCAATCAGATCGGTGTAAAATCAAGTGTTTTTCGGTTTACACATGTTTTTGTTATTTACATCATAAGAACAACAAATGCCCAGCAGTGGGATGGGCAAACCTAACTGGAAATGCGTAATAAGTCGCACCATGTCGCATTACGTATGGCAAAATTGATTGACGTAAATACACGTCATTGACCATAAAGCGAAGTACATTGTACAAAGAAACCTTCGCAATAGGCAGCTATTACGTGGCGCCCCAGTTTTCTGGTATGAAGAAAATACATGAAAATCTAACGTCAGGGAGCTGAATTTATGTACTAGAAGGCACATATGTGTTTTTTTGCCTGGAGCCCACGATTTTTTCCGAAAAGAAGAAGAAACGCCATAATTTACGTCAATGTGACTACAGCATTAGATTCGACAGCAACTCAGCAATAGTAAGTTACATGTTGCAGAACCATGATACATCTCTGCCTACTCACCTCTCCATTTCAGAACATCAATGAATCTTTGAAGATTGTGTGAATACCCGCACAAGAACATGAAACAATATCGATATGCACACTTACATGGAGGCGGAGGCGAATGAGACTCCCCAGGACTGGGCCAGGTCCTTGTAGAGCAGCAGGGGATTCTTCCGGGTAAAGATGACGTAGATGAGCGGGTAGATGACCACCTGCTGGAGGACCAGCCCCAGCAGCACCGTCACGAACAGCAGGGCAAGCTTGATGAAAGGCGGCTCGATGGCCGAGACAGAGGCCACTGAGGCGGCGATCAGACTGGCGATACCCAGCGGGGCTGCCCTGAGAGAGGAGATCAGACAATGTTAGGATGCAGACTCGTCAGAACACAGAGGTGTAATTTGGGGTTCTGGACAAGACTTCTGATGGCACAAAGATACAAAGAAGGAGTAGCAGTTCAGTCCTCGGAATGGAGCCGATATATTTTCATCATATATGAATGGCTCATATATATTGGGGGGAAAAGGATTTTGGTATTGGGGAGGACAATGATACCAATTGTGTATGGGTATTCAAGAAGATACTAAACTATAAGCTTAATAGATCTGATGAGCAGAAGAGTTTTCAACTCGTAGGGAAAGTCTGACGGGCGAATTTTAGTTTCGGTAAAATTGGTATAATTATTTTAGGCATTAAATGTGTAATAATAGAAAACTATGTGATGAAAATCGTAGTATCCCTCGTACTTGTGTCTCCCAATTTCTAAATAACTTGCTAAATGGTAAATTATATAAATGCAATTTCCTTTAGATCATCAACACTATTGTGGTGGAGATTGAATATGACTTACCAGAGGATCCAGCGCATGATGATGAAGATAACTTCGGTCAGGGAGCGTATCATGACGAGGAAGGGTTTTCCCGAGTCGCCGCTCATGTTGGTCGCGATGCCGACCAGCATGGCAAAAGTCACCAAACCTACAAAGAAAAACACGATCATTCAATTCCCCGAGATAATCTAGAGTGCTAAGGGATATGGACTCCATTTGCCGACCGGCTGTAATACAAATATATACACCCGTTAACAGTGTTTCCTTTCTTACTTCCATTGGCTCATCTTTCGCTGGACTTCCGTCAGTAAGTAGCGAGAATATTTTGGCTGATTCTAATCGTTCAGTTTCCATTATTGGTGATGGTAAATTCCATTGAACGGGTTGTATTTTCAGGAACTCGTATTTCTACTCATAAATAACTGCGCTTCTTGCCAGAATGGTTCCAGAAGTAGTGAAGTAAATTAAATATATTTATAATTCTCTCATCCATTCTTATAAGCTGGACAGTTATTTCACCCATGTTTTGTCTCTGGTAGTCCTGCTATATAACAATGCTACATCTAAGTGATCACCATGACGTACCCATGACGTTAGTGGACTCGACGTAGCTGAGTACAGGTGTGAGGATAGTGATGGTGTCTTGGCGTAGTCCACCAGTCAGGTTCACCGACGGGTTCAGTTCTGTCGCCAAGTACGCTGTCTGGGTCTGAATAACACCATTAATGTTTCATTACTAATCGATGATAATCATAATGACGTTGAATTCCAAAGGTGTCCTTAATATATGGGTTTGGATGACTCATCAAAGTATTATCGTCCTGAAGGCAGATATATAGACCGTTAGCTCATGTGGCATATATCAGTTCTTTGATCATTAGGGAATTTTGCAAGAATCTTTGCTAAAGAGATTATGAAATGTTACCAGTTCACTGTGCTTTGTTAGTTAATTTCCCAACTATTGGTTTTGGTAAGGTAAAACTGTTTATTGTGGCAATATGGGGAATTAGTTTTATGACCTCATCTGCCCTTAAATTGTTAATCAAAGTCAATCAGCAATCTACATGACTAGTGCTCGGAGCATCTCGCAAAGTTTTGGTGTTAATAAATCAGAGAAAGCATGGGTAGATTAAAAGCCCTACCTGCCGAACGCCCGCGGTCACAAGATTGTCAGGAATAATGTTTCTGAAAGACATGAACATACATTTGTCTAATATGTAGAATGTAACATGGGAAATAAACTAGACTTGATTAAATCTTAGGGTTTCATGTCTAGATAATTTATATTCAAGTTTTTGGGAGAAATAACAGTATAACCTTTATCTCAGGAATTGTATATATTAAGTCTGACACATTTGTAAAACATGGTGAATTGTGAGTACCATAAACGTTTGACAGGTTGTTTTGACAATTGGATTTATGAAAATTGAATAGTTAGTAATGGATTTCAAAGCAGAAAGTATTAAAGATTAATACAAATAAGTTATCAATTCTCATAGTAGCTGATCTAGAACCTTAACACACTCATAATTAGTAATCCGACACATATATCCAGAGAATACCTACCGTAGAAAGTCTGCCAAAATATCTTGTGTACTTCTGGACGTGAGAGATTTGAAGGCACTTGACTTGTCATCCAAGTCGTATCCTAGGGAAGTAAATATCGACGTGATTAAATCTACGAAAGATGTGGCAATGTGGACATCACCAGCTACCGCATCAGAAAACTACTAAATGATATACAACCTAAATATAGTAGAATTTTCAATAACCGTCTCATTTCCGCGTGCCTTCTTGGTGAAGCTTCATGACAATTCCACTCATCTCATAGAGTCACTCCAGATGTTATATGAAAGTCATACAGTCCATAAGGGCAAGAGTGGGGAAAAAAGGCAAAACAATACCTTTGTGTTCCCAAGAAACCACCATTTGATAAGACCTATATATAAGTAGTATATCAAGAGCGGTGTTAGAGTAGTATATGGAAAAGTTGATTTTCTCATGGCTTTCGAAAATCTAAATCAAAGTGAATCAAATTATATGCCAATGAGATTTAAAGTGAGATTGGGTACAATGATAGACAGAGTAACTTGGTTGAGAGGCGAAGATTTGTATATTCATTAACAACGCACTTGAGCACTACACCATAACGCCCCTGTAGGTCATTTTAAATAATGCTCCGACTGCCATAAATTTTCTATGTTCTAGAGTCAGCCCCAAACCGAACAAGGAATAACTTTTCAGTGGACTGCACAATGCCTTTTTTAATGCTCATTTGACTATCAGAGCCTAGTGTAAGTATGGGTAACACGACCAGAGGAGAGGTCACATATTAACAGTTTCAGAGGGGCTGCACAGAACCTCCTGATGTCATAATTACGTGACACCAATGGTGATTTTCAGTATATTCTCATTTTATTATCTCTATTTCCCAATGCTATAATTTCTATTCGCATGTCTCCATCTTCACGCACGTTAGAAGTACTGTTCCGTTCATGAAATAACGTGGAATAGGAATAACATTACACGGGTATGTGGATTCACATCCGCTATAAATTAGTGGCAATTGTGTCTAAAGAGTTTCTGCTTGCAATACGCGATCGTGACAGTTGAGCTGACAGTTGAGCTGAACTACTGATCGTAGACATTTGCTTACCTTCAGTCAATCCTTATCGTTTTAGAGTGCATAATACTTTATTAGGCGGTGTTAATATTGGAGCCGAGGTCAGGCAATTATTGACATGGCAGGAGGTCATGTACTGACCTTTATATGCACAGGGTCAAACCGACCCGCAGAATCAATATTCCCTCACTGAAGGTACCATAACAATAGTATCTTATTCATGATGTCATTTCAAAATCCCCCAAACCGAAATAATTCCAATGTCACTTCACTTAGCAGAATTTTGGACCATTTACATGAAGCTCTAAATGATTCAGGTTGATACTGATGTGTGAGAGGTCTGAACCTTCCTCTGTTCAAACCTTTAACAGACTGAAATTATACACAGACTGGACCAGCATCTATCTACAATTTGAAACGAGCCACCTACCAGGAGTGAGCAGAACTGCCAGGCAGAGACCTATGATGGTGCCGAGGACGTTGGTGAAGATGATAAAGATAAAGCCAGCCAGACCGATCCAGCCACATGAGCGCACGTCAAGCGTCGCCGTACCTACAGCCACATCACAGCGTCGTTAGATACATGTTACTACTACTACGTGGGGTAATGTTAGTGGAACAGAATATAGAAGTGCTTTTGTATCACTTAAGTGTTCTCCTCTTAAAAATATAAGGTTATATTGTCTATGTTTACATATAAACGTACAAGTACAAATCGACATGAGGTAAAATATCATTTAAACATAACCGGTAAAAAATGACATATTTTATATTCTGCGATAATACTGTATATTTCTTCTGGTTCTCCCTTCTTACATACATCGCATCCATCATTTCTTGCTCTTCCTGCCCTACCACATCTTCTCCATATAACCTTGTTTCAGCATTCTCGTATCTTGGTGGCACGTCCTGTCCCACTTGCTTTTCTCGCTTGCCTCCTCAAACAAGTTTATCTCATCCCTCTTATCAATTAAACATACGATCGAGAAAAAAAACCATATAACTCGATACGTACTGGTATATCTTACATGTTAACAGTATCTTCTGCCTGTCTCCGACTAGTTATCTTTCTGTGTGTCTTTATCTCCCTGCCCGTCTCATCACTGTATTCTTCTCGCTGTATCTTTCTAACTATGATAATTTTTTTATATAAAATCACATCTAATTCCCAGGCAGTGGATAATCTACTAGAAAACCATCTAGTAAATAGAGGGGCGAGCGACGTACCTGAGACGAGGGAAGTTAGGACGAGGGGGATGATCATCATCTGTAGGAGGCGAAGAAACAGGTGACCGGGGAAGCCTGACAAACAGAAAGTATCGATCACGTATTAATTATACACACTGAGTAGTACAGCAAGGAGAAGGAACACATATGATTGATTGTGCGACGCTAAAGTAACACGGATTTTTTATGCTTCAATTACGTATTCTTCAAACCAACTTGATTTGTCAGTCTAATGACAAAAATATTTGCTCCAGATGATTTTCCGATCGGACTTTGTGCAGTCTGTTGTGATTGTCCGTTGGAATATGCTCGAAGCTTACCCTGAACACACTGCAAAACGTTATTAAAAATTACATACACGAGCTTGAATTGTGCTAATCAATTAGCATGTGTGTGACTCTAGGCCATGATGATAAAAGAAGGCCGACACAATGCTGATAAGTGACATCTGAAGTATTTTGAGAATCCCATCTGGTTCATGGCAAGCAAAAAGCCAATGAACAAAACCACGACATCTCTGGTGTACAATGAAATCATAAACGTTTTTATGTGCTGGCTGTCGAATCTACATGTTTGTAAGTGACAAATATTACATTGTGATTATGTTTTCGTCATTTTAGCTGCCACGGTCAAGACATGAATGAGTCGAAAAAGTATTTGACGCAAACATTTTCGTCTTGTTTCGTCGTGTTGATAATAACGGAAACATAATCACATGAAAGCGGATGTTCAGTACAAACAATAGTTAGGTGCAGAAAAAGTTGTATGATGATAGCATCTTAACTTTGCATAGAGCTACAGCACTCCTAACACATTCAGTAGCATTCTGTGAGAGTTATTACTAGATCAATATTCTACATGGCAATGATACGTATGAGCACATGGAAAGCCCCTTGACGCTCAATAACCGTAACAATTACGAACAATACCGAATGAGCAGCTCACCTAGCCAGACGAGCACCGACTCGGACGCGTTGACCGGGCGAATGGCGAAGCCGATGCCCAGTCCCAGCGCCACACCGATCAGAGTCAGGTAGATGAGCAGGTTGCGCACCAGATGACCTCTGACCTTGCCCTTAAGCACCCCCGGGTCGCACCAGCGGGGGCGGACGCGGCGGTGGCCCTTGGGCTCGATGTGCTTGACGAGCCGGCGGGAGGCGCGCGTAGGCCGGCGGAAGGCCTCGTTGGTGGGGAAGTTGAGCGCCTCCTCCTCGGAGATGAGGCGCGCCGTGCCACTCTCCACGAAGACGGCGGCAAGACGCACTGTGCCCGGCTTTCCCCGCGTGTGGCGCTGATGGTGGCTGTAGTGGGGGATGTAGTGCTCCATGTCGGCAACCCGCATCAGTCAGCGATCTGTGGGGGAGAGGGAAGGGAGAGGTTAAATGTTGCATCAAGCCAGCGATCTGTGTGGGAGATGGGAGAGGTGAGATAGAGTGTAAAAACGATTATCTTTTGGAGGAGTGAGGAGAAAGATGTGAGTTGTCATTTGCATGCTTGGAGAGGGTGATCTGTACGGTGATACTGAGGGGAGAGGTGAGATGTGATGTAAGGTCAGTGGTCTGTAGGGTGATACTGAGGGGAGAGGTGAGATGTAATGTAAGGTCAGTGGTCTGTAGGATGAGTGTGAGGGGAGAGGGGAGATGTAGTGTAAGGTCAGTGGTTTGTAGGGTGATACTGAGGGGAGAGGTGAGATGTAATGTAAGGCAGTGATCTGAAGGGTGAGAGTTAGGGGAGAGGTGAGATGCAATGTAAGGTCAGTGGTCTGTAGGGTGAGAGTGAGGGGAGAGGTGATATGTAATCTAAGGCAGTGATCTGAAGGGTGATACTGAGGGGAGAGGTGAGATGTAATGTAAGGTCAGTGGTCTGTAGGATGAGTGTGAGGGGAGAGGTGAGATGTAATGTAAGGTCAGTGGTTTGTAGGGTGATACTGAGGGGAGAGGTGAGATGTAATATAAGGTCAGTGGTTTGTAGGATGAGTGTGAGGGGAGAGGTGAGATGTAGTGTAAGGTCAGTAATCTGTAGGATGAGTGTGAGGGGATAGGGTTATTCTCCGAACATCTCTCTTTCTAGAACCCTTTACAGAACAGAAGAGGAAAGACAAAGGGCAACGAGGAGAAACGGATATGTAAAGGGTTTACAGATGAAGAAAGAATGCAGAAGAATTGATGCTTAATGAAAAAATATACCACATGGGTCAGGAATAAGAGAATCCATCCAGGGAGACATACTCTTTCAATATATGATTTATGACATCGCTTTTATGGTGCTCTTTATCGAATTTCGATGAGTTGTGGGGTTTACCCGGAAATTAAATTCATCGATTAACGATTTTTATTTTTGCTGTATTTTTGAATCATCTACTTGAAATGGTACATCATGATACATATTGGCCGACACTGTTAATAAAATCATCACCACTTTTTTGTTGAATGGTCATAGAAATTCAAGACCAGTTAATCAAAGAATCACACATCTTTGCGGTTTTTAGTTACGGTACTTGATATTGACAGTTTACTGTCACATACTGAGGGGGTCATGAATTTTAGATGTCTGCTCCTGAATACACCATCTTTCATCACTTAGTACCTCATTCTTGCCATAGTTTTCCAATCTAATGTCTGTTAGTGATTGAAGTATCATATCCCATCCTTCCAAAATTATTTATATTCTAAACTAACAATTAACTCAAATGTTCAGATTCACTTCCTTGTTATTAACCGAGATACTAATGTCTGGTTACTCCTCTAGGTCCATGTGACCTCCTCCTTATGGATTCTGCCCGTGAAACATTTCTCTTTTATATTTCAATAACTGGATCTGAATTTGTCTCAATTTAAAAGACTCAATACACACTCCCATTGCTTTAAAGTATTTGCAATGATCCATTCCCAGTTTCATTAATTGGCGCACCATAAAATGAGTGCTAGATTTGGAGGTACTCTATACAGCCTAGCCTATCCATGGGGATTGTACTGGACATCAGGCACCTAGTCAGACGGCATCCAAGATGGATGGCAACTTGCACCTTAAGTTGAGCTCCACCAGTCTCCCCTCTGACCACCATCAATCATGATCGTATCAGTATACTGCGTGTTTCCCTCTTCCCTTCTCCAGCCGCCCACATCGCGCTTGCAGACCCCATCCCCAGGACAAGACACTTCCCTTTGTGCCCTGTCTTACTGCACTCACCGCAACCCTTTTCTCAACCAGGCGACATTTATTCTACCTCCCTCTTATTTCTAGTTCCCTTTTAGCTGATGGTCAAACTATTTGGTCAATCTGAAATAATTTCCAATACCTCGATAACAATCTGGAATCAATCTGAAACAAGCAAGAATCACACATGTATCTGATTTGACTAATAAAGGGAGCTACCCTTATTTTTAAAAAAAATCATTTCCTCCAGTCTTTCTATTTTTCGGGATACGTCAATTATCTAAATGGTTCAGTCCTTCTTGCATTAGCTCCATCCCCTGCTCCTCCTTTCGACATCGTTCTCCGTCCCGAGTTGGTCAGAAACCGGTTTACATTCAAGCCACTATTCTCCTTCTATCTCTGACTCTTTGTACAACAATCGTCAGTCTTAAGTATTCAATCTAAAATAATCTGTTATCGTCCCTTAAGTTACCACCATCCTCCCTCCCTTATCCAGTAAGTCACATCCACCACACCCAGTGCAGTTATCCTTCTTTTTCACCGATTAGCCTCAGATTAACACTGCCTCCATTCACCATCTACCGAAATTCACCTCTCCCTGTCTGACCATCCCGTCTTACTTTGTCAGCCCCGAACTCTTTGGGCTCCAATATTCTTGTGGACCTGAAAAAGCAATCTGGGTTCTCTTTACACAACTACTGGCGATCATCTGGACCACTTTTCACTCTTCCACTGTATAAATCTAGTGCTTTGTGAAGGGCACTTCAATACTTTCCTCCAGTTTAGGGTACAGAGCCGTGGTTAGTTCACCAGTTCACCAAGTGGCAAAAGCTTTAGCACCACCACTCGGTAGACAGTACCTGTACATTGGCTCTTTGTTCATCAACTGAAGTTCAAAGTTTTACAATGCCTCTTTTGTATCTCCACACCCATCACAGTTTAAAGCAGGTATTCCATTAAGACGGTGGAGGCGTCGAAAAAACTACGTCCAGCGACGATCACCCATCATCGGCGATCAAAATAGATACAGATGTAATGGAGCAGCACTGAATGACGTCGTATGGCGATCTCTGGGCATCGGTATCACCTACAGTATTGTTATTGTATTCATGTGGACCTAACCACACACTCCATTGTCATTGCCATGTTGAGCTATTGCTTAACCAGGAAACAGTCCTCGTCTATTGTAAATCAACACAGAAGCTAGATGAATGGAGCTTCTGTAATCATTGGCAATTAAAACAATACTACCAACTGAACTTTTTGAAATGAAAATCTAATAAATAAGTTTCTTTTCGAATTACTGAAAACGGCGATCACTGACCGTCGGTTGGCACTATTTTTCTTGGTATACTCTGGATTTGTACACTATAAGAACGTTTGGCGGAAACCCGTTGATGTTGAATTTTCATCAGGTAAATGGAATACTTTCTTAAGATGACTTAAAGATTAAACCCAGGACATGTTTGTTTTTACATGAGAGGCTCTATACATATATGTCAGAAAGGTTAGAATTGTGACCAATTATCACCAGCTTACTTTTGCAACTCCAGTAGTAAAGAACACCTCTTTTTCACCTCCAGTACTTAGTGAAGAACACCTATTCGGGGGCAAAATGGCGGCCCCCAGGGAAATTACCTACCTGACCTATACAGCTCTTATAAAAGTTATATCTAATTGCCTCATCTTATTCTTTCGGTTCTGCATTATTTCAATCATAGCATCTCACAACATCTTTTCCCAGTGATTTGGATATGTTCTGATACTATGTCGGTCAAAGCACTACTACTATGCAACCACCAGCAGTTAGACATAGACAGGCACCTGTAACCTGTCACCCTCAGCCCCCCACCCTCCCTTTTTTTCGAGTAAATAAGGAAATAGCCACGAATATATAAAGAATAACTACTATCTTCCCTTTAGTATTTCACATTTTGGGTACAAAGGCTACTTTCCCCCGAAAAGTCAGACTACATTTCCATCCACGACTTACCTTCCGTAACATCAGTTATCCCAGTCTAAAAAACAGTACATCTTATCTAGATTACATTGTTACCCATACCGTCTATGCCATACGAGCACCTCCAATCCAGTATCATCTCCAATTTTATACACCCTCCAGACGTTACTAAACTCCCTATTATCGCCCCAGGTATGTAAAGGATCCGCTCCCAACTGGCTGGCCACACCACGACCGCGTGGGATAGGGATCAAGGTCTATGACTGTACCACGACGGCAACCAGCGAACACCGGATCCTGTAAACATACTGTATTAGGGATACCTCAATAGGGTCTATACGCACCCAACTCCTAATATCTAAAACAAGCCCCAATTACTCATACCTCATGTCCACAACACCATCCTCTTATCCATACTGCATATATATGCACCTCACACTCCATTTTCACTTACTTCACATACATCCCATACTTGATATCAATAACAAACATACCCATATCTCATAACTGCCACGTCCTCCCCGTTTACCCATACATCATGTCTGCTCTTACTCTCCACTTGCCTATACTTTATATCAGCCCCTCCACATACCGACAGTTTCTTTGCACTCCTTACCTTCCACTTAACCATATCTTCCATTCATCTACACCTCCAATCTACCCGTAACATCCAATGAGCCATACACTCCATTCACCCGTAACTCCCATTACCCCATGCCCCTATTCCCAGGCGAGTTGGAGGTGGTCAGACAGTACGGCCACACGCCGTCAGGTGGGGCTGTGGTCGCCCAGGGTGTCGGCTCCGCTACACAGATCAAAGAGTGGCCACGTGAATGTGTGAACAAGACGTCAGCCGGCCCGTGCTGAATGAGACCTCGGCACGAAATACACCCCAGGCAAAACCAAGAAGTTTTCCAACAAAAACTTTATATGAAAAGGTCCTTAGATAGGACTATAAAAAGAGTTTTCAAAGGGTGGAGGAGAACAGAGGTTGTAGGTGACTAGTAACTTTTTCTGGCCGTGCTTTATGGGGATAAAATTAGTGAGAACGATGGACAATAAGTGGCGTGTAGTTTGATGGATGGCTGTGTGAAGGTAAACTAAGCTGCGAAATGTCTTCGAAGGGGATAAACTTATCATGTGAAAATTGTTATATCATAAGAGCGAATCTAGTCCCCGTGATTTGAATCTGAAACGCTGTGGCAAACTAAGTGGAGGATACATGAGCCAGAGGGTGAACATAAACAAGATTTACTGGTTTCAGATACAAGCAGCTATGCTCTCCAAGGAGTTGACGCGTAGTAATTTCCGAGCACATGCGAGTATATTGCCTAGAGCCAACTCCGAAGACATGCACCAGATGCTGAGGCAAGGCAGCAGCTAAGAGACAATGGTGGACAGTTCCTGGCCTAATATGCGTTCACAATTTAGGCCAGGCTTCCAGGCAAAGGGACCCGCTACTTAACTAGTGCCCTTTCCCGGACTATAGTCCTGAGCGTTTAATATGGGACAAAAAACTAGTTTTTTCTAACTTGAAAAAGGGTAATTGCTGTTGTGTCGTAAATAATGGGGCCTATCTATTGCTATATATCTTATATACCTGTGTTGTGGCTACGATTTCCTGTCACAGATTGAACATCGGAAATTGCTAGGTACAAAAACTAAAACATGTTACCTTCCTGTCTTCACAGTGATTTAATGAAAAGACTGTCGCTAATGACCCATAGAAATAAACACCTTATCTTCTTAGCTATTTCAAGACAATTGAAATGATACTTATATTGCCAGGCTGTGATAGATATTTCCTGAGATACAGGAGCATTATGACAGATGACAAACACTCCAAACATGCTCTAAAACGTGATTTTCTGATGTTATTGCATTTTTAGCGTATGGCATAGCTAGAAACGGCCAAAAAATACCTCTAAGTAATATCTAATCAATGAGATAACGTTCTGGTTGTATTCTGTGGGGGTTCATCTACAAATCACTCTTTATTTGAAGTATCTATTCCAAATATTGACAGAGATAGGATTGAAGGAAAATCAAGTAATACTGGCCTGCTTATAATGTCAGTAATTCATGTAGAAATGAAAGTAATGTCAGTAAATCATGTAGAAATCAAAGTTCTTTGATAAAATGACAGGTGGCACCACAATTTTCAAATCTTGGACCTGAAAAGTTCCGTCATGTATTCTTTATGAAGTTCTCTTGAATTTTATCTACTTACTTTTCAAAATTATCGTCTTTTACAAATGCTGCAGATATTGAACTAGATTTTGTCATTTTACCCATATTAAACGCTCAGGACTATAGCAGATTATGTCAGGTGTACTATGTGTGTGGTGTGGGACCTTTAGTGAGATATTTCAAAAGGTTATCTGTAGTATCTTGCAAGACTGATATTAATTTGTGTGGTGCTCCCATTCATTTTAAACCGATGTGAATAAACTATTTTTGAATAACTGATGAAAGCGAAAGGGATGAACTGCAAAGTTCAAGGTTGTTGGGTTGTAGGCCTTAACCATTACTAGTCCTAATATTTATTTGGACAGAAACCCAGTCTAAAATTGATGATGTAGCATACGCTATGGTGAGAGTCTTAGATGACGATAGCTCTGCTAATTCACAGGACTTTCGATCTCTCAGTGTCAGAATAGCCTCCTCGGTTATGTTTTGGTGGGATATTGAACTCTGATAGTTAATGATGTGATTCTCCATTACCTTTGAGTTAATGAGCAGGTTGGTCAGTGAACAGTCAGGTCCATGAGGTAACAGACTTAATCTATGGTGGTGATCGGCGTAGTTAATGAATCGATGTGTTTTTTTAATCGATGAGGTAATAGTTATACAAGGTGAAACAGTTGATTCTGAGGTGTCAGAAATACTGTGTTCATTTGTTTGCGGCTTAACATCCCAGTGGACCCTAAGGGTACATAGGGAACATCAATGATTTAAGCTTTTCACTTTCGTGGGCTTATTTCAGTGAATTCTTTTCAATGTTAAATGGGCACATTGCATGAATGCTGCGTGATGTATTGATGAATTGCTTTGTGACGTAGTAGACTTTGTGTATGACATTATTCTATGAAGGGAGTGTTCTGACTGAAGGTGTGGTAGACTCCATGAATGGGCGCCCCGAGTCAAGGCGACTCCATAGCTTCGTTCAGATGGTGGGCATGAACAGCAGGCGGGGTCAGGCAACATGAGACCAATTATGTCTTTGTCATGTTGCAGGAAATGCCACGGGCTGCACCCGGTGGTGCACAATGAAACATCTTCACTCATGTGATAACGTACTCGTTCACTGTATTGGAGAGAAAGGCTCGCGTGAACTACCATGCTGAGAAAGTGCTATGTTTTCAAAGACGCATTGGAGACCTGTTTGAATAGGGCATTGGCAAGCAGTGATAACCATTCAGTGAATGATTATTGAAAGTAGGAAGGACGGAGTAATATATTCAGTACTTATTATGGTACAATTTCATGCACGCAACACATTCCACTTGCCCTTACTTCATATACACCGCCCTCTATATACCCATACTATAAATACACCACATAACTGATATCAATAAAGACCCGGACTTACCTGTATCTCATATTGAAGACCACCATCCCTATTTTTCCATGCATTATGTTTACTACTACCATCCACTGTCCTTTACTTTATATCCACCCCGTCCAATATAGGCCTACCTACCTACCTTTCCATTCATTTAAACAAACTTTCCATTCATCTCTATCTCTGATATCTGGAAGGTGGCTGACTACCCAGAGCAGCATCTGACACTCATATGCGAGTATTTTTTTGTTAATGAATTATATCGTTCCTTAGTTGATATTTCCCTTTGAAAATATATCTATAAAACACTAGAATATTATTTTTGTCTGAAGGAGATTCTCTTTACATCAAGCTTGCTCTATATATATATATATGTTGAGAACATAAATGAAGTCCTTGATTTTATCATATCCTAATGTCTATCCTATCATGGAAATCTCTGAAAACTTTACATTTACTATATGAGCTTGCCCTTTGTTTTGGTATATAGGGGTACAGCACAATCACATCTATGTATACAAAATGGATGACAGACAAAAACACACCAATTATAGAAGAAATTTAAGTTATCTTTACAGTCTGTGACGTTCTCTACCAAATACAAATCGACGTAAATAAGATATAATCTTTAAAGACAGTGAAAGACAATGTTCCTCCTACTTCAGTACATCTTTAAATATTCATATCTAGTGTTTAGAACAACAAGGTCTGAAACACCTGGTCAGTCTTTCTTGTTTGGTAACGGATAGGTAAATACACCAGTTGGTGGTGTCGGAATCTGCACCTCCTTCATATACGGTACCAGCAAATGGGCTTTTCCTTAATGCTCCTTCTTTGAACCTGCCGACGTTTGTTCTTCAGAACAGACATAGACTGGAGACTTTTAACGATGGAATCAGCCTGTTTAGTATGTATGCCCATTATACCACTCTCTCAAATAGAGAGGCGTATAGACGCAGGCGGCAGCAAGGTACAGCAAGGGTATTTCGACACCCAAACACTTTTGCTTTAAACGTTCAATGACAGCCGTGCTCTCTTATGCTGAAGTTCTAGCCATAGATTTCGAAGCTGAAAGGCCACACTCATATCTGCCACACAGGAAAAAAAAGTACAAGGTCTACAATGTGTGACTAGATTATTCATGAAAGCGACCAAGTGCTTAGAATGGCAAACAGCACTCCCATCAACTTTGAAAATCAATATTATCATATACCTGTGTCCGAATGTCTATCAAATACTGCCCGCTGCTAGGGGTGCAGTAATAATAATGTTCGTGCCCGCTGTGACTGCAACTTACTAAGTCATTAAAATGGAATTTTTAATTATCTTAAGGTATATAATAATAAGCAAACGTCCTTACTGTGGGCGAAACCTTTATCGTTCGAGGTCAGTCGCCGATTTCATACGGCCTGACGGCATGAAGAACCTTTTCAATATTACTGAGCTCATACCCGATATGCATTACATACGATAATGCACGGGGTTTACCTTTGAGGCGTGTCATATCTGTTTATGACAGCTGTAGACGTGCTATCTATTGATCCTTGTAAATTTCCATAAATCTTGAGTGTATATGCATTTGATTGCTATGGGCTGAAACTAGACAAAAATTACACCATAAACATATGTCTTTTCCGTAAACTTCCTCAGATGTTTGCCGTTCTCCATGTACATCAACAATAGGAATTAGGCAGATGTTGTCAAAGAGGAAATATGAACGTTAAATACTATATATTTTACTGAGCTCACGGAGAATGTGTCTGGCACTAGGGTTTGAACAGTCAACATATTCTGTGCATATTCACTTGTCAAAGAACGATTATTAAGTATCCTTACTTCATTGCTTCCCATCCCAAACGCAACTAAAGTATATAAGCGCCGTAATACTATATTGACAAAAACAGATGATTGTATATGATAGGGCTCAGCACTTCTTGTGTTTGGGTGTTTGGGCGACTTTCTGGTATAAGCAGAACCATTGATCCTTAAAATAACTGCCAATTTGTTCTACTTTATTTTACACTACTCCATCAGATGTGCCTTTCCTTTTTACCACTGACCTGCACACAACTTTACACTGAACTGCACAGAGTTACAAGGATCGTTGTGTCACAAGCTACCATATCTTTGCCAAAGATTTGCTCATATTTCAATAGACTGGTTCATGTACATGCAATTCAATCTGCCTTACCCGCTGTCATGGTATTCCCACATGATTGTATATTATAGTGTGAGGCAAAAACTTCTGTCAACACTATGGGGAGTCATTTCACTCGTGACAGAAATAACTTCATGACACATATATTTTTCACCGTACACTATGGGCGCAGGGGCGGGTATTTGCAGTTTTGGTTGGCCAGGAAAAGGATCGAGGGTATTTTTTTCGTCGATGTGTCCTATTGTTGATGGTTTGCGTAATAACCATATATTCATGTACATGTATATGGTAGGATTATGGCTACAATGATTTATCTAGATTTGCCTTATGAATGTGACGGGCAAATTCAAAGCAATCGAACTATTGTAATTCTCTCATTTTGCAAATCTATATAATCGGAGGCCCGCTATGCTACAAATATGTTCCAGTACAAACTAATGCTTCATTCCTCAACTCTGCACCGGTTGAAATACCAACAGCCCCCCCCCCAACCCCTAACCCCAACTCTCCATTCCGTCACCTCCCCCCCTACTCCGCGCCTTCCACTCCTCGCCTCGTTTGTTATTGCCTGGAATGGTCAAGGCCCGCCTCCCCCACTCACACTCACACGAAGCACAAAGGCGAACAAGACGCGGCACCGGAAACCACGCACACGTGATGCAGCAGCGTTCCCCATGAGGCAGAAAGGGCCCCTTACGGTTTGCTTCAATGCACAGTGCGTGTCTGCGGGGCCGCTCATGTCCACTCCGATCTGATGTTTGATTACTAGGGAGTCGGGCAAAAGGAAGTATGATTAATAATGCAGGTCACTGGCGACTTGTGGCAGGCCGGCAATTAAGCACCGCAGCCTGCACAACATCACGCAATGGGCGATGAAGCATTGAGATGGGCAAACGACTGTCCCCACTGCGTATCATTTAACTCTTTGCATAAAGAGAAGTCATCCTTCATTCTTGTACCAGCTTTTTATCAATGTAGAGATGTATTCCCGCAAAGAATACGCTGTTTGGGATAGAAAAGTAACTATCATCAAAATTATTATAGAACTTAGTCTAACATAGAGAAAAACCAAACGATTTTCTACTGGGGCCATCCATAGGTCATCCATCAAGGGCCTAGTTGGGTGCAGTTTGGCGCGCATTTCAGTGAGTTGGCGGACGGCCAGGAGTAATTACCTGACAGAGGTACGTACAAATGGCCGGAGCATAGACACATTTGAAGAGGGACGACTATCCACCTTCCCATCAAGTGCGACATTACCGCGAGCTGCTCGCCTGGCGCCCCCTACCGGGCCAATATAGACACAGGACGCGGCAGAGAGTTGCCTACCACCCGACAGGCGGCGCGCCGGGGCACGTTTGCGCAGCTTCCGGTCGGCAGGCGAAATGAACGCGCCATTTCCAGTCATCTGACCCGGTCAGGGGCAATAACAGCGAGCTGGGGAATCCGGGGTTTGGAAGTTGACCAAGAGCTATGACCAGGGCCATTGTGTTAGGACCTATTGGCGATATTGCCCATGATGGTTGATGTGTCTATATGTCAAAGTAAGGGGTGATGATCGGCGCGGGTGATCTATGGAAATTGCAATAGCCGGAACTAATGTCATCATCTTCTGCCCTATTGGGACAGGATCCCGGACAATATTCCCCAAAAAGGAGAACAGAGTTATCACAACTGCATTTTGCCGTGACCGCTTATAGCGCCATAATTATAAGGGTTTTCTAATTTATCAAATATCATGATTATTAGAACGCTTAATGAACATTGATAGCTTGATAAATCATCTCTCTCTGTCTCTGTTTCTCTCTCAAACACTCTCTATATTTCTGTCTGTCTTGCTCTCGCTCTCTCCTCCTCCCCCTCCCCAATGTTCTTCCTCCTTGTTCCGTCTCTATCTCCCGAACCCTCTCAGGATCAATTTCTCTCGCCCTGTCTCTATCATCTATCATTATCAGTTTACTGTCTTACAAACCTAGTTTCCCTCTCTATCTGCGTTTCCACTCGGATCTTCTCTCACTGACTCGTGCGCCATCTCTAGTCCGTACAATACACCAGCCCAATGCGGGGGGAACATGCTGTGTTTCATTAATCCCAAGTGATCACCACCAGGAGCGCTGTCTAACGGCCCTCGAGGGTCACGTGCCCAGAAAGCCCAAGCTGTTTTAATGACGCAAACAAGGAAAACGAACGGAGCGCCCCCTGCATTTTCTCACTGCGAACGCCAGCGTCCTCCATCCGCCACCTCGACGTCTGCGCGGCGCGGACGCGGCCCTTTTCTCAGGCCCGCACTGGAGGTCAATGCCAATCTAATCCGCCGAGGGAAAGCAATAGATTAGGTCCACAAGGGCAGCAAGCAACACGTCTTAATTGAATCGAATGGGAAACAGTACATGGAGGGTAAGGCCCACGGTATTATACTTTCACACTCCCAACACTAATCACCATGGAAACACTGTTAGGCTGTCAAGAGAAGGAAAGGGAGCCCAATGGTGTCCATCCTTATTTGTTAACGGGTGACTGGAGTGAAGTGGGATCAGCCGAAATGGAATTAAAGTTCCTCTTACTGGAACATTTTCCACTTTCTCGCTTTGTGACACCACCTAAAAAGGATCTTAGTGAGAACAATTCGCAATTGAAGATAGTGATCCAATTTACGATTCACTCACGACACTGTTCTTAGCCTGTTCTGTAGTGAGTTATATACTAGGTTTCTAATTCATAAAACATTGATCACGATACCATTGTTGATTCGAAAACCTCACAACGATAAGCTTACACGATGGACAGTACGCTGTATGTGACATAAAACTGGAGCCGCCGGAAGATAGGGGTGAATATATATCCCTGGGCGTATAACTCCAGCATGAATAAAAAAACCATTGTTAAGTGTTTGTATGTGCATGTGTGTGTTAGGGGGTGGGGGTGTTTGGATGTGTGCCTACGTGGATTTTTCTCTCAAAAATAAGTCAACAGCCAGTCTGTGTATACAAAACGGTTTAAATCTCGTCTGCTCCGGAGTTCGCGCGGTTCACTGGTTACCGACGGGCTAATACATCTTAAGTGTACCCCGACTGAATTGATTTTACTGAAATTGACTCGTCCTGCCATTATATCCTGGCCACACGTCCTACATCCAGCAAACCACCATTCATCTGGACCTTACATTAAAGAGGCCGCTTGCTAGACCAAGGACAGTCGCGTAGCCGGTCTGAGTTGCTCGTCTCTCTGAGACGCCCTACAGGCGGCATTCCTGTGACCCAGATAAGGTCTTGCTCGGGTAGGCATGCGGGCGGAACAAGGTTATCGTACGGAGACACGTATTAAATCACGTGGCCGACGTGTTTGGCTTTGTCATTAAATCAAGAGCGATCCTAGCGGCGAGCACTGCAGTAGATGGGTGGATACAGTGGGCGGGAGGAGAGAGGGCCGTTTTTAGCAGCAGCCAATCGGAGCACGGGTTTGTGGGCGTTCTGTGCCCTACTGTCATGTAATATCAGATAATGTTGCTGTTAGTAAGCTCTCTAGCACAGAATAAAATGGGTTCGTTCACTGCCTGCTGTTCCGATTCATTTTTCATGTTGATGTAATCCAAGGCTCATAATCAAACAATTACTGCAGTTTGGAATATGGAAATCTGAATTAATTTAAAGTTATAGGCACTATAGTGCATTTGTATAGCGTCTGGTTGAGTATGCGAGTTTGGTTTTGGATTGGGGTTGTTTTAAGCAGACACATCAGCTACAATAATATCATTGAGAGAAATACTTGAGGACATCATGCAAACAGTCTAATGTAGTTCGAGACCATGCGCGTATTCGAAGTTTATTTTACGCCTCGCATCTCTTTAAGTTGACATTAACAATATTATTCTTTAGGTGAATAATCAGCTCAAAATAGTATGATGATCAGAGGCCTATAGTTTACGATACATATATATGTTATGGATTCAAATATTTCATAAAGCTATGAAGTACATATATACATATAGGCATCGGATAAACACAAAGTAGCACAGGATGCAGGTAGGTTAATTTTTCTCGTATTGTGTACCTGTATCAAATAACGTGTTTGTATACACAGACTCAAAAACACGTGCCACAGTTGTATGAGGAGACGCCACGTGACCCGAGGGCCTGTTTCCGGTGTGCTCGATATAAGAGATGTCACGTAAAGCATGCGGTATCACATACAACCAGCAGTGGGCCTACCACCCCGCGTATCCTGCCGCATCCCCCAGTCCCGCCACCCCTTGTCTTGTCGGGACCGGGTAATACTGATAGGGTATTACCGGGATAGCCGGCGCTGATCGCCGTCAAAGGCAGATACATCGACCGGCCCATGCCACGTGCCCAGATTTCAGGGTTACAGAGGGTACGTGCAACCCAAGGTGTGATATACAAAGGGCGGTTACAGGCGTTAGGATGCAGTTATCAAGGCTAATTAGCCAGCTGATACCAGAATTAGTGAGAATTAATCGCTCCTCCAATATCATATCTACACATGCCACGGCGCCACCATGGACCCATACTTTATGGGCGCTATTAACATCTTAGAACATAATGGCATCTGCAGTAGGCAAACATATAAGGATGGCGAGAATTTCTTAACCATATCATTGAGCGGCTTACCAACCAACAATAGAGAGGTATCATAACTGGAATTGTTCTTCGTACTTCGTGCTTTATCTCGAAGATTATCATCAAACTCCTATATATATATAGTAATTTTAAATTATAGCCAGACTTTGTTTGACCCATAACGCCTCAATCCATTTAGTAAGTTAAGGCACAATTTAGGCCCAAAAAAAGATAGAGGTGTGTTTCTTTTTGGCACCGGACCCCACCCACCTACCTACCCTACCTAACCAATTCGGGGCGAGTGATGCCTTGATGCATTCCCCAGTGTATGGTGAAAGATGCCTTGAGGCATTCCCCAGCATAGTGTGCATGATACCTTGAAGCATCATTTATAATATTTACGATTTATTGATTTCTATCAAGAAATAATGGATCAATAACCATGAAACTTGGAGAATATACATATGATATATGTTTAACATAAACTGGTTAAACAAATAATTAAATTATAGTTGAAGTGTCTTATCACGTTTCTGCTACCCGTCCCAACCAACCAGGGTCTGTCAGAGACCCCCTACATGAAAAGGACTGTTTTTGCCTGAACAGAGTTTGCGATCCCCGATTTCAGAGACGAGACGTACGAGACAGATGAAGGTGGAAAAACAAACAAAACTTGCAGTACGATATCAACAATGAATAAAAAAATCAATTTAAGAATTGTTATTCAATCTTTACTGTTTTATGAGAGATTTTAATTTCAAGTTGCAATCTAAGGCCTGGCGTCCAACTACTACGATAGAAATTTAGACCTACCGATATGGCACCGATACAAAAAGCAACTATCGGAGACATATCAGGAAGGTGTAGAATCGTAGACATATGTCCAGTCATACCAATCCACCACGCATTGTATGGGTTTTTTATCGGTGTCTTATCGCAGAAACGTGGTCAATTGCACCGATATTAGGTGACCTTCCGACGCGATCTTGATTTTGTATCGGGAGGTCCATCGTAGACCATATCGGAACCATATCGTAGTAGGTGGACGCCGGGCCTCATACTAAACTACATAAGTGGGTATGCTGTGCAAAATTCTTATGATTGAATACTTTTTCCTTGCAACAACAAATGTGAGAGAGCCAGAAATGGCAGTTTCCACTGGAGGAGTAAAAAAATATTACTAGCATCACCAAGCTCCTTGCCTGTATCCTCAGATTATGGCATGGAGCAGAAAGCATTATTAACACCAATGGTGTTTCTGAAGTGAGAGATCCCAGAATCATAAGAAAAGTCCTCTATCGAGTTGTATCAGCAACAGTTAATGATTTTGTGTTGCAGCAGCTTTCAGGCATGGTGCTCTATCAAGCAGGTTCAAGAATCTAAGGCAGGAATGCCAAAGTTTCATATCAAATTCTCTAACTATCGCATTTTACTTGAAGCTTTGAAATATCCTACCATGGCAGGCACCTATTGCCCGGTTTTCAGGGCCAATTGAAATAATTCTATTTTATAGCAGGTGATATGACACATGATCTTTGATACTCCTTTTGTATTTGCCTAAAAATCTTGAATATGATGTTACACCTACAGTTCGAATGGGTTAGAAGCCCTTACAGTGATCGAAACATTTGCTCCAGTACAAATGTGTTATAATTCAGCCTAGAGGGTCATATGGAAATCTAAACCTCTAGAGGATCTAGCAAATGCTGCACTGAAACGGTGCAACTGAATAGCAAATCTCCAGCGTATTAAGAATGTGCCTCAGCTTAAAGCGAGATGTGTTTTGGTAATCGGTTTGGTGTTGAGGCAGATTTACCGTCCAGTTGAGGGTAAATAAAGTCAAGCTTCTAAACCTCATTAACTTCTGTACCGCCCTGATGAGAGCTGTTGAAGTATATCGGGACATGCTGCATATTTCACTTCTTTTGCATTCTAAACAGTATATGATTTTTGAACTGTTGCATTGAACTTTTCACCCCTGCTGTTTAAGGTGATCATATTCCCCATTTTGATGGTTTCGCAATATTTGCAGTCCCTTTTAGTGAAACGAATTTTCACTCCTCTTGCATTGTTTTGACTTACCTTTGCTGTATGGTTAGTAACAGGTTCTGGCCATTACCAGGTAGTTCTATGTAATTCTTTACTTTCCAGGCAGAAGTCCCTGAGGTACAGCCATACCTTTATCCTGACAAACTGGGGTAGAATGTAGAAACTAAGGCTGTTTTGCATTTTTGTATAGTCTTCATTGTGACTGAAGGAGTGGATAAAGAAATTATTACATGATAATGACTGGTTTTGTGTACGAGTGGCAGTAGTCTCAGAGTAGTTGACGTGTAGTAATATCCGACCGACAGTGAAGATATTACGTTGTTAACTACGAGGGGATTACAGTTGAGACGTCGTACAGAAAACCAGTTGTTATTGTATACATTATCCACCTAAACGACTTAAATTTGGGTAGGACTATTTTTCCGGTCCGGGCGGTCAGAATCTCCTGCTGGCGGATTCATGCCCCAGATACATTCTCTATGGTAGCTTCATAATAGTTGGATGACGATGCAATATACTCCCACTCGCTACCTAAGCTGCGGGCTCCATTTAACCAGAAACACTCCTATTTCTCTTCTTTGGCCTTACCTCCTGAACGGACAAAAATGTGTAATCACTACAAGAGGGCCCCACTGACTCTGACTACCGATATCTACACCTGTCTGTAGTTCCGATTACAGCTATTACAAGGAGATCACTTTCAATTCGTTGAAAAAAGATCGGGATCTCGATGTGTAGGTGTACACTGTAAAGGATGATTAAAGACACGTGTTAAACGTCTCACATAGCGCTATATGAGGTCACTATTGACACAGACAACCCCACCCTGAAACTCAGGTTGCCAACGAGCACAACAGGCTCGCCTCGGAGCCAACGTCTATTTCAGGATGGCGCCCTAGGCGGTGTGTATTATACTTATTAGACGAGTGTTGTACAGAGTGTAAAAGAAGTAGGTAAAAGAGCGTTTATCATATTGCAGAGTTTGCATCATAACTTCATACTGCCAGGTACGGTTTTGTACGTTGGCTTAAAGCTGCATGAAGAACGGGTTGTTGTAGACGGAGAGTTCCAATTTCACAATGCTTGTTCCCATATAGGATATAGTAGTTCAATGCTTGTTTCCATGTATTATCCTACCCCTAATATAAAATCCCATAGGCTTAACATTGAGTTTCCGTATGCCACGCTGACTGGCATACGGATTTTTATACGCCACTAGTGGCATACAGAATTATTATCATGTAATATTCCAAAATCGAGGAGACAGGGAAGGATAAAATCAAAACCTGATTCGTTTTAATCTTGGCCACCGCATTCCACTCGTGGAGTTATGGCTCCAGACTTCGCTCGGCTTCGCCTCGTGAAATCACTATGCCAAACCCCAGTCGTGGCATACGGTGGCCAAGATTAAATCTCATCCAGTTTTACGATAGGGTATAGTCGTAATGAATATATGCAAATAATTTGGTTATATTCTGATGAGAAATATCTATTGCTCTTCTAGACTACAATGAACAAGTTTCCTGGGAAGTCAAAAACAATCAAAGCTGTGTCACCTGGCGAGAAGGACTGACATTACAGCCTGTGCTCCCCAATCAACCCCACCTGTATAGCCTATTAATGTTAAACCAAATAGCTGGTGCTACCTATTCTTTTAAAATGGGTTCTTTGGTAACTTACCAATAGTGACCTAAATTTTCTCGGATTCTCTTCCATGCTTTATCTATGAGGCAAATTGACATTGAAACCATGAAGATCATGTAAGTAATAATGCACACATTTACAGGGAACTCAGGTATATGGGGTTCTAGTAATAATATGGGATTAGATTCCACATGTTTCATAAAGGTTCTAAAACACTGAGACAATATTTCTGTGTTTTGTAAAAATCCATGATTTCATGAATTTCCATGAACTCTTACATCCCTGAAGCATACACAATAAGAGACATAATTCTTACGAGGACGCTCTCTAGTTCCCTGTCCTAATTTTAATTTATGACCTCATGTGCAAAGTTAACTTTTATTTCCTTTAAATAAATGTATCACCACAAGCATGGTGGCACTGTCAAGTATCATTTCTATATCAAAGAAGCGCGGTGTATTTCAATTTATATTAGTTCCTTTAAACTGCAGTTTCCATTGACCAAGTGCAGTCTATATTTGTTTGTTTGGGTAGTTTAACGTCCAATTTGTTCAATTAGACTTGCAGTCTATATAATGGCTGGATGGCAAGAAGTAAGAAGAAGGCACCTCATGTTGCCTAAGATGTTGGTCGCCTCCACAGACTGATAGTAGAAGGACCACAAAGTACCGATAACCGTTAACCGATTGCTCTGACCTATAAATCAGTTTCCTATTGGCCATTAGTTAACAAGATCAATATTGCTCCCTTTGTGCGTATACCACTCACCACGTGGATATATATACCTGTCTGTATTATCTGTCTATATATCATGCCCGTTCAGTCACACAGAGGATAAGTAGCTTCACCGGCGAGATGCGAGAACAAAGCTGACAGCGCCGGAATATCGAACTGTTCCACCGCCAGCTCTTAGATGAGGTAACACCATTGTCAACGGTTGGGAACTAGCTGGGTGAGTTACATCCTGTACATATCTGATCTGTCCATGATTCCGCGACTTCGAGTTGCGCTCTCTAGCTCTGTGTAAATCTTTCCTCTTTCTGTCTTCTCCCGTTAGATCACTATGTATTGCATAGCGTGCTACAGGTAGGTGTGAGAGCCCTGGGATATAAAGCCACCTATTCAATCCAACTACACTCACATTCTTAACCTGTTGAGAATTGCAAAGTACAGGTTATATAGATACATGCACTCAAATGAAACAGAGGGCCGTTAATTTCATAATACAAGAACGATCAGGGAACACAGTCGTAGCTAGTTCCTAAATCAGCATTGGGAATTGCATAAAATGAACACAACATTGCACGGAATCTTGTGTAAGCTGGACCCTTTATTAATGAGACACCAGCTAGCTGGCATATTTCAAGGCACTTTATTGGACAATATATCAGAGTCTCAGGGAGGTCTATAAATTCTCAGGTGCTGCATACTGCACAGTAAAGCCTGCACACGCCGCACGTGCTGCATGCTGGGTAAAGGTCACATGACCTGATGATTAATCACGTGATGGAGTTCTCCGTGTCCATAACGCCAAGTCCTTTCATTACATCCGGATCAACGGCTTCCCTGCTCATCACAAACTTAAGAGTGTCGAGTTAAAGGTCGGGTGACGAGTATTGATTGCTTTTAAAGGGTGGAACCCTTTGTCCTTCAGTTTGAGGTGTGATGATATATGTCGAGGCTTAAAAGTAAAGAGTACATTTTACTTACATTTCTATGATCAGAGCCTCTCTAAGAGTTAGTTACGGGGAGCCCTATGCTATCAGGGTACCCAATTCAGACACAATCACACCGATCTGATATTGGAATTGTGGGGTCTCTCCAGGCGAAACTGAGGAACCAACAGGGGTAGATCAATGTATGGGGTTCATGTAAGTGAAGAACCTCCACGTACCATGACTTTTAAGAGAAAAAATTGTATTCAATTCTGTAGAAAATTCTGTCGTTTGATAATGATAGTAATGTAGTTGCTATCAATCAATCAATACAAGAATATTGTATATTGAAGTGAGTGTGGTATGTGGTCATAAAGATATATCTAAGTTCACATAAGATATCACGTGCTTAATGTTAAGTTATTGCATATGAATAATCTGGATATGTGTAAAATAGATTTGTCCTAACTAAAATAGAAAATATATTTCTCTATGTGATTCTTTTAATTAGCTCTACATTTTTCGGATACGGCTTCATAAACGACTTTCAGAAAGGTTTTCTCTACCAGTATAGTCTCCAGAAGGAATAGCAAACCATTTGAGTAGCTCACCGGGAATTAATTATCTTTTAAAAGGAATTAATTCCTCATATTGATACTACTACATATGGCAATCGGTGAAAGACAATTGGCGACGGCAAATTAGATATATTAGAATAATGAGTAACATAACATTACTATCAAAACTTTAAAAAAAGAGGGAGCAACTTGAGAGATCGCATTGTAGACAAATTGTAATGTGATACATTATGTATGTAATAGACGAAGAACTGAATTATAAAATTATAAGGAAAGTCGAGATTATGGAAATACAATTTCGCTAATGAAAAAAAAACAAAAGGAAAATAACTATTCACTATCGCTTATTGCCCACCTAGGTAGGGCCATGTGTTAGATATTGCAGAATAGAATTACAGATTTGTTTCTATCATCTGATAAACACAATTAGATGTGTAACATCGATGCACTTTGAGCATATATTCGAGACACCATTCGACAGATATATGCTGTACAGACCTTAAAGTTAACTTTATATCAACAATTTATTAAGGTTGAATGATAAAACAATATTACGTATACGAGAGGAACAAAAGAGCCACACGCCGGCATGTTTCGTAGAGCTCTTTGAGTAAATATCAAGTTTGGCCTTCACTGGGAAAATAAACCATTTTGGACGTGAGGGCGACAATGGAGAACAGTCGTTGTTAGAACTGTGCAGAACCCCGGGGAATGTTGCTTTGTCCAACACAAAACACATGTCGCCCTTTTGTGGCAAAACGAGCAATGTACACTGCAGGCATGGCGATATGAATTATAATTCCGAATTATCTATGGAATTTTGCACAAGAAAGCCCCAGTGTATCGTAACTGCATGGGGAGGAGGGGTTTCCCCATTCTTCACGCTGTGGTATATATCAGTCGTTGTAATACGGGCCTCTATAATAGTGGGTTATGGGAGAATAGAAAAAAGTAGATTGTATAGACAAAGCATGATGGTGGGCTGCTCTGAAAAATAGATCATGAAAAAATGACACGCCGAGAAATTACTGTTGTATCGGAAATCGAAATCTGAATTCGAGAGGCATGCAGCGCGCGCCACAACCAATCAATCCGGCTAATTTTAGACACATCCTGTGGAATTCTACAGAGAAATCTGGGAGACCCCTCTTGGAATGGGGAATTCTGTTCAGAATACAACCTCCTCATACTTGAACATATTTATGCTTTCACTCCGGGATAACTTAACGGCAACTTGAACTAACCAGGTCGCATTTTAATGGAAAGCACCACGAGAGGAGGCAGACCAGCAAGTACTGTGCTTAAAAAACAACCATTTGCCGAATGTAATAAGGGTGATTGCTGGAAGTCACAAAAAGCCTTTTAAACTCCAGGCCATTGATGTAAATAACTGAAAAACAGACAAACCATATGCTGCATTACTTCACCATCCCCGCCCTTTCCGACACCCAGACACACACACATCTCATGGAAGAGAGATTTAGACTGAGGTGTTTTCACTGGCGACACCAGGGGTCACGTCGATCGTGTTGACGTCCGATATCCCAGCATGCACCACTGGAGTTTCAAGCAGCTTCCATTATTCATTTCCTTCCGGTTGTAAAATGTCGTCTGCGGCAACTTGGAGCCGCCATGACGGATTTCCCCATCCTGACCCTGGTCGCTCAGACTAATGGCCATTAAACGACCGAGGATCGATCAGCGCTGGACGCTCGCCGATTTCCCGCCAAATAAAGCAAGGTTAAAAGTGGGGTTTCCGCATGCTGCCGCCAATGTTTATATGGGTGCCCCGGGCACAGCTAGTCGAGTATGGACATGTCCTCCACGTTTCGCCGCCCTCCCTGCTAAACCAACAACAACTACGGCTATTTCCGGCAAGTAGTGAATATATTATAGCCCCACGTGTCGTTTTTCTTACTAATGCTCGTTTTTATTTTTCCTAACGCCACCATCTCATTTGGCAACGCAAACTTTACCACTGAGGATTACTGAGAAAATGGAGAGGCCTAAAGTGCCGATTACCTGTTGGTTGTGCAGCCGCGGGGCGAATACACAGACATTTAGAAATGAAGTTTATATAAATGTTTGTGGTCGAGCCCCAAGGTAGATTTTTCATTCGATGATCGCCAGGGGCGCAAGGTGGTAAGAAGCTTTTCAAACTAAAAAGGGTTGATCGAGTGCTAGATGCTGTCAGCAAATTAGTTTTATAAAAGTGATGTATGTATTAGTTTTAGAAAAGTGATGTATGTACACAGGTCGTCAATCGATGAAGATTATATATATGTTTTGTAAGGAAGGTAACTCACGGCAGTGAATTGGAGTAAAAGTTCAGGATGGTATTTATTTGCTTATATTAGATAACAACGTTTCGGATTCATATAGATCCTTCATCAGGTTAGTGATGATTATAAATATTCAAACTCATATGCCTATATACGAGCGAGCAAATCAAATAATTACTCCCTCGGCGTGACAATGAGGGATCTTTTTCATCAAGAATAATCACATCTAATAATCACAGAAATATGCAGAGAAAACAGGACATCAATGCCATCAAGAGGCAAGCAGTATACCCGTTAGGTCATAAGAATCAGGGAATCAAGGCACCTGATATCGAGTAATGACTATCATGACTTATATATGAAAGAAGCGCGACATATATACAAGCCATTTTCCATTAGCCGAAGAAAACGGCATCGATTGATTGAGTTCCCTAAAAGTTTGACTATCTTGTTTCTCCTGCAATTTACAGGTCCATACTGATTTAATGTTTATGCTGAAATCTTGAGTCCCACCGGTGAAATCAAAGCTTTTGATTTCGTCAGTTGTTGACCAAGTCAGACGGTGTTGGCCTTATTGCGCAATTTTCACCACATTAATCGGTGACCATTTCAAATGCCAAGCTGTTTCCATTCATATATTTAGCATCGGTGTAGACAATTGATCCATTCGTGGTTCCCGACTGCAGATCTGTGCACAATAATCGGCTAATGGAAAATCGATTAAATATGCTTACCCTCAATTTTCCTGCCCGTACACCCATCTCTAAATCCTTTTTCAGCGGTACACTATACTCATAATGTCGGTGCATCCAACTGCCACGTATGTGAAAATAGTGCGACGTCCATGAAGACAGTCCTGTGTTTTATTGAAGAGTTCTTCGTATATGTTTCTGGGGAGAGTACTGCATTCATGATATGATCACAGTCGTAGTTTCCTGGTAACAGTCCTACTTCAATTAAGACAGTCCAACATTCCTGATGGTATCCTATTTACAGATATATGTTCCTAACGACAGTCCTAGGTTTTTGAGGGTAGTCCTGTATATTTGGGACGGTAGTCCTTGTGCTCCGAATACACTAGGAAATCTGTCAAGTCACGTGACTAATTTGAACGTCAGTATCTCTCGTCCATGACTAACACGCTACGTCACGGCATCGATGACGTCATTTGTAGGCCCATATAGGCTGTAAGGTCGGGTGCCGCTAATGCCCCCTGGCGACAAGGCGAGCGCTGTAAACATGGCGTAACGGAAATCGATGAAGGGCTACGTTGTAGCGCAGTTTGTAAACAAAGAGGTTTGCCGTCACTGTAGGACCATGCGATCACACATCTGGCAAGATGCCCCCGCCTTTTACTTGATATAATAGGGAAGGGTTTGACCTACATACGTCTCCATTTGGTGTTCATTGGGTCAATCCCTATAGAAAATAGGAGGTGATCTGTGTCATCTCGAAGATTTTTTAACCTTTTTTATCTATATTTTGAAATAGGCTAGCAAGTGCCCTTTCAACGCTATACAAGTGACTCCCCAACGCCTTACATGTGCTATCATGACAAAAAAAAAGACGAAGACAATCTGTATCATAAAGTCTATAAACACTGCCCAATCAAAATACACCAATGTTTTTAACATTGTCTATCTCTCAATGTTTCATCACACTGTATTGCGGTGTGTATAAAATTGCTCCCCCAATATGTTTTCATATAGTCGGTTTCACATCACAGTTTCACATTACATTTTTGAATGTCGATGGTTTTACAAGTGGTATATACTATATAATAATTTGTCAATAAAAAGGCCAAGGCATCAGCTGAATCCTCGTGGTTCAAATATAGTGTTCTTTTCTAGTGTAAGCCATCATTGGTCAAGATTCTTACTCACAGTGACAAGGATTAGGTATGGGAACAACCAGTTTTATTTACCAGGAGGAGTAAAACTAAATTGGACTTAAGTGATATTGGGGATATTGGAGAGATATACTATTGCCCTCTCCCAATACTGTATATTTCTTCTTGCCGTTCACCTACAAGCTGAAAGATGTCATGGCAGTATCGTTGACCTTATGTCTGATAATCATTCGTCAGCTGTCAGATTTATCAAATTCATAAACGGGGTCTGGAGTCCTGTTACATGGCGCAATTGAAGGTTAGTCTTCTTTGCAATCAAGGTTACCTAAACAGGCTTTACTTTATATCCAATGCTCTCATTTTCCCTCTTTTAACATCTCTCCTCGTTTATCTACTCTACCTTAAGGTAAAACATTCAATCAACGTCTACAGCTAGATCAATAGAGACTCATTTTCAAACCTGGTCCCAACCTTTTCGAAAGGTATGTACCACTTATTGCTATCGATAATCGTTCAAGCACCACAGCATGAACGGTAAAAGCATTACAGTTCTAAACTATGTGGTAAGCATGTAAACAGCAATCTTTACTATGTATTTCCCTGGAAATCTCCTATACAGTAAAACCCCTCTTAAGGGGACACCCTCCGTTCCGGGCCAACTGTCCCCTTAAGCGGGGTGACCCCTTAAGCGGGGTTTTCAGTCTGCCAATGGTTATACAAAAGAGAATACGTACATAAATGAAGGAAACGATGGTTATTAGGTTAAAAGGTTTATTAATAATATATAATAATATATATTAATAGTATATAAATAATATATATTAATAATATATAAATAATATATATTATGGCTGGGGGTGAGGCTGGGGGTGAGGTCATCACTGCTCTCGTCATCATCATCATCAGTAGGAGAAGTTGCGGTCGTAGAATCGGTGTCGGTGTCGTGGGTAATGCAGAAACTGTCCAGGTCGGTGTACTCTGATGCCGACATGGGATCGCTGATGCCCAGCAAAGAGGTCGTGCGGGCACACAGAGTCGCTAGAGGGATGTTCTCCTCTTCTGTGAAGTCGTCGGGCGATCTTCCGACGTCGTCGTAGGAATAAAAAATCCCACAATGACGGAAACACTTCCCGCGAAAATCAACGGCCGCACCGTACCTTCAAAGCCCCCAGCCCTCCTTGTGTCGCCCACCGCTAACCTGTAAGCGGGCCTCTAACCCCCTACCTTCAACGGGTGCGAAAGTCGCTCATACTAATATCCACTCACTGTGACCCGCCCAGAACCGCTAGAGATGTGGTTATTACCGTGAAAACACACACTCCGGCCGCCCGGGCCCACACGGGAACATTCAGTCTATTGTTCTGGTTGCGACAAGTGTCTGTCCCGTACAAACGGGCACCATAAACTTGGATTTTCAGTGTTTTTGATATGATGTCCCTCCAAAACTGTCCCCTTAAGCGGGGTTTTAAGCATTTCTGTACCGAAAAACTGTCCCCTAAAGCGGGGTTTCCCCTTAAGCGGGGTGTCCCCTTAAGCGGGGTGTCCCCTTAAGCGGGGTTAAAATAAACTCTTAATAGAGGGAAAAATTTCCGTTCCAACCAAATTGTCCCCTGAAGCGGGGCGTCCCATTAAGCGGGGTGTCCCGGAAGAGGGGTTTTACTGTTTTTGATTACGCTGTGATATGGACTATGGTAGTTGATTATACGAAGGATTTACGAAACTGGAACTGCTTATTAAGCATTCTCTGTGACAGGAATTGACACAAAGTTACAGGTGTGGAACTACTAAATATGGTTTTCAGTAGTGTTTCGGGGAAGCGCACTCTAGTACCAAACCAATTAACTCTTCAATTAATTTCAAACCAAGAAATGATACTAGCTAGTTTGACAAGTGTTTTTCCATGCTGCCAAGACCCTTTTTCAGCAATGTTCGTGTTTATTTTCCATCAGTTTAAACGTCGATGACGTCATGTCGCGGTGTGAGGTATCCCTGCGGGAGGCCTTCAATAATATGTGGCCGAACCAGATTAATTTAAGTTTTCTGCTTTGACCTAATTTTTTTCAGGAAATGAAATGAAAAGTATCGAACCTCTTTCCATTTCTCGATTATTTTTGCTAACTGATTCCATGCCATTCTGGAGGAATTGGTGTAATTTCCATAGCACTATGCCCCCCGTGAAAACTAAGCTATCCAAAAATGCAAGTTATTTGAACTATTATGGATTATCAACGTTAGGCCATGTTTAGTTCCCCCATTGACATGTTGAGATAGAAGAGAGGAAGTGCATTTAAGTAAAGATATTAAAAAAAACAAGAATACCAGTTTCGAGTTTATCTGTACAACAGATTCTTATTCACGTGGCATTGCGCTCTTTATTCATAGGTCTGGTTAGGTCTGTCTCTATGTGGGGGTGAAACTCCAACCAAGTCCGATAAAACAGCCTTTTATATATGGCATATAGTATGAGCTATGTTTTAACGGCCACATAAATTGATTCTTTTCTCAAATGACCTTTGCACCTATGTGCAAAATACCCAAGGATGAAATCATATTGGGCTTATAATTCCAAGTATTTGACTTCCTGGCACTTTTCATCTTTGGCAGCTATTGACGTAACTATATCAATCAATGTTCATCGATGAGGATCTGTAGTATGTAAAATATGTTGATCCATTTTGCAATAACAGTTAAATGCGGACATTAAGCATATGCATGCTGACATGCTACACAATTCATTCTTAGTTCTTAAATGATTAGATTCGAGCAGACAGTTCCGCTACTGTTGACGGTATAGCTGTAACGGCCGCTTCCACTACATCTGTATCAGTGTTTTGATGTTGATCGAATGATATTATTATCATATCAGAGATGGAGTTTTGGGACATCCATCATGGACATTTCTTTGTTAGTGTTCTTTTTCTTGCTGTTGTATAGTTATGGTGGTTTCTTAGCAGCGCCTTCAGAACACATATCAATGGTCGATGACCTTGTTACTGTGTCCTCCTCATTTTATATGTGTTTTTTTCTCTCTTTGACTCTACACATTCCATTCACCCCCTCCATATTCTAACTTTTAAATTCAACAAGGTAACAAGAACTACTTTCATTCACCTTGGACGGAGTGTCGAGCGCTTAATGATGAAAAATGTCGTCTGACCTTTTCAACGCCTCCTTACAATCATACGACAGATGCAACTTTTTTTCCCTGCCACCCTATTTTTCTTCTGCTTTTCCCTCCTTTGGCTTTGTACACACGGGGGATCGAGAGAACGCTGAAGAAGAAGCCCATCAGGTGTTTATAAAAAACACCTCCTGGGGAGAAAGGGAGTGTGTGTGTATGCAGAGTCGATGCCCTTTCATCTGGAGCCTGACGACGCCCTTGGGGGTGGGGCCAGGCCATAAGAAGGCTATCCTAGCATTTATAATGCATCCCTGTATGTGATCTGACTGCTACTCCAGAGTGGGATGTAGGGGGGAGCTGGGTGGCAAGGGTTGTGTGCATGGGGAATGAGCTGGAGATCGCATCCAGTTAATAACTCTGTATATAGGCCTGGCCAACCTGCTCAGGCTCCGAATTTGGTAGGTGAGCGGCCATACTGAGCCAGTCAAGGACGCCTGAGATGGATGGCCTACAATGATCTTTAATTCAGTAGAAATGTGACCCTTCACACGGTCTTAACTATAATGTAGTCAATGAGACTTGCTATATGGTCAATTCCTACCATTTGCTGAATGCTAGCAACGTTTCTTTACTGGTAATGAATGGTATAGCTGTCTGTATAAACAGAAAACCAAAAGTCTGAATGGGTCCAGTCCTTTGGCGGGGTAAGGGAAACGCAGTTAAAATATTCATTAAATTACTTGCACATAACCATACATAGCTATTATATGTGGCCCCCACCACATACTCCATTTGTTTTTATCAGTGTTTAAGGAACATGATACATCGTATTATATCGCGACCCATGATCGAAATTATGTTATTGATTTAGCCTTACCAAAATGTCAAGAACGTTCTATTGTACTCAACTCAATACCTATTGAATATAATTTCCCTGTGATAGATGCTGAGTTAAAAAAGGGCTGGTATAAGTAATACTGAGCATTGAATATTGTCATATTGATATGGTTGTACTACGCATCATGCAACTGGTCTGACATTCAAATTACATATGAAGAGAAACATTAATTCCTGAACAGCCAACGCCTTTGTCATGCCTAGCTTGGGAGGCGGTATTGTACAGGTAAATTTGATCTTCCCACTTTGGCCTAAACGGGTAAGTAACTCAGGTATTCACGCAAATAATGCACAAAGATAACATATTATTGCGGCCGACTCAGGTATTCGTACCGAGAGATGGTATTCAATCAGCCTTTTTATAGGTGATGTAACCTATATGACTTGTATCTCTTGACCTACACCACCACATTTGCCTCTCCTTATTTTCATCGCGTGTCGGCATATGGCATATGCTGATGTAAGGCATGTAAAATTGAGTCCTGATACCATATTCAAAACTTCAGTTATCTATAGTTTTAAGAGATAAACATAATAGATAAATGGTGAATGAAGAATTCTCTCCGGTGTAGTCTTCTGATACTGTGGAGTGGCCGACTACCTTATCGCTACTGTGTCTAAAAACCCTTATAAATATGCATCACTTACATGTTGAGTAATGATCATTTATCCGTGTTGGTATGCCTTTGTGCAGTCGAAAGGGCACATAGTGTCTAAAACACAATACGAAATTCTGTCGATTATGATAGAATACACGAAATATTAAATTTGTTTGTTACTTCAATATTGAAAACCAGAGTTTTAGATGCATAGCAAATCAATGTAAAAATTACATTCCTTGTAGATATTTATGAAGATATGACTGAATAACGAGCCCATCTTGTAATGACAATGAATCATTAGGATTCACACTGGAGACGGCCCAGACAGCTTCTGCGCGAACCATTAGTTAATTAGATATCTTTTGAATTCTGATAAGGAGTCTCCATATGCTATCCAGACACGTAGCATCCCACGCAGCCCATTCCTTGTAATTGCACTGAGCCTGTAAACCAAACCCTATGGAGAAATAGGGTTCAAAAATCAGTCTGGAAAATATTCCCCATTCACAATATGATTTCGGACATACAGAGTTACATTTTGTAAGGCCTTGGTTCACTACTTCATGAAATAATTTAAAAGTACGGATTTTCTGTACCTGTCTCAGCCTTTTTCCTATAATTGTTTATTCAGTTCCTTTAATTTGAGGCCACAATAACACACTGAGGCAGGGACAGTGTATCCTTGGCGCTCTTTAATGAAATAATGCATTCTTTACCGAGAAAGAGCGAGTACAGGGATTGATTCCTAGATCAACAATTGAGAATGTTTTACATCTACCACGAACCGCCTGCATTTAACAGTGACATAACCTTCACCTGCGTTCTTGGAAGTGCCAATTCACGAAGAGCAGGTTCGACTTCTTTATTCAAGAATGTTTGGATTGATTCTCAGACCCAGCACCATCCTATTGCCCTCAATAAGCTATGCGTATTGGCGGGGAGGAGTTCTCAGAGGGACTTTACTATCTACATTCATTATCTACCCAAATAACACATTTGTATTGGTTCACGAAAACATGCCGGGCTTATGCACGAAGGACGTCCAAATGGATAAACGCCCGGTAAAATCTATATTTTGTATATACTACTCGCACTTCAGATACAGACTGATACTACTAGGCAGATTTTAATTTAAAGAGCAGTCTTGGTGACAAAGTATGTATGCACATATATGAAATATCATTGATAGATATATATATAGAGACATCGAATGCAATCATTTTAGTATTCACCTGGGAGCACTTCCCTGTTTCCGTTGTCGGGTTTGTTGTTATGTACAATGTTGAACCTATGGAGACCAGTCATCCGAGCTGCTCCTAACGGTTCCGCTCATTCCTCCTCCAGTCTCTAAACTACTCAGTTGCTTGTAACCACGGTGGTTAAAAATTAATTTATATATAAATATATACATATCTACAGCTTTCCTGTTTATATCTGTCTAACTGCTACTCTCTCACTCTCTATCAATGTCTCTATCTAACAGCTTCTTGTATCTACCCACCCCTAAGTCCCACATAGGTCGCAAATACAGCCTTATGTGTCGATAGATTGGACATGTGCCTACCCCGTGGTCATTATGACCCTACCTGAATTCACCCCTCGATTATTCCCATCCCGTGAAGCACCCCAGTATACACTGTGACAGGAGCCGACACCCTCTAGTGATTCTAGATCACAGTGTGGTCATAGGTCAGGTCAGTTTGTGACCTCCGCCCGTGGTGTGTGTGAGTAGGGGAGAGGGGTTTATGAGAGTCAGGGTGATAAGGGTTGTAAAAGTCAGAGGCTGATTGTATTTGTGAGGGTTAGGGTAGCGGTCACAGAGGTAAGGATGTAAACCTTTATTTCTGTAAGTATAATGTGGAACGTGCGTGATGGAATTAAAAGGACGGTGGTGGTCTGAGGGGGCGATATGATTATAATGACGGATTCCCATTGGTGATGAGCTTATGACGCTAGCATCCTGTAGTGGCCAGGGGTGGAGGGTGAGTGTATCGAAAGGATGAGATAACATAAATGATCATAGTACGTTTGCGTGTCGGAAAGGGACAGTGAAATTAGTCTTCCTGTGAGGAGCGTGCTCTTGTTTGATGAATTCAGACCCGCCCAGGGAACACCTTGGACGAGCTGTTATATCGCTGATGGCCCTGGTTGTTTCTAGATGCAGACCTGAGTGTGGTGATGAGAGGAGGTGGTGAACGTGATAGGAAGGTGTGGGGTACGTAGTGATAACTCGGATATGGCTCGAGGAGATTGAAAGGCTGAAAGGACTGTGACGGGAAGATTGGGCGCAGGTGATAGGACACGGGCAGTGTGAGGGGAGTAGTTCGAGATGATAGCTCTCTGATAACACTATAGGAGCTGATAATCCACTGAGACATGAGGGTATTTATCAGTGACACACTGAGAAGGGGATCGAAGGGGTGGTACAGGTGTCATTTAGAACGTGTGAGAAGTCATATCACGAAATGGAACTTTCAAACAATGGCATGATCCAAGTGTCAGGTATGCTAACAACATAAAGAAATGGTTAAGGTAATGCTTTTTGCACAGCTCCACCTACAATGCTAGGACATCTGGCACATAAACAACGCAGGTTGAATATATCCCAATATTGGGACTTCAATGGAGATGTATCCAGGTTGAAGCTATCAGAATAAATGGTGCCAAAGACAATCATTCCGGGCAGAGACTGATTACATGGATGATACATGTCTTGTTTTTAGGAGGTCAAGGTTATGGCCAAGTTCTCAATACTGTGAGGGTGAATCTAGACAAAATAAATAGAAAGTCTTCGGGTGCAGGGGAACAATCCGGAGTTCAACGCATATCAGCAAGTTTGGAGTCACGCACAGTGACGCAGGGGCGTGATGCTTTGTATCGGCATTGAGGGGGGCGGGCAATAGTAATCGTGGTAGGGCTTAATAGGTGGGCGGGCGATGAGGGGTGATTGAAGGGGTGTTAACAGGCGTCCTTACTGCACAGAGCCAAACTCAATTGAAATGTATTGAATAGATGGTGCATATCGGTGTTGACACCTCTGTGCTATATCCAGCAAGGGTGGTCCTAATGGGCCCGCTCGTCACAATAAACTAGTTTCAATGCAGGACATGGGGTTTCAAAAGAGGTCCATAGTGACAGTCAAAGGGCCGTTTGGGAGTCCAACTTGCACCTCCAGCGTCACTGAACAAACCATCGGAAACCACACACTGCATGGGCCTGCTTACGGTCCAGTAATAGTACACTTGTGAGCGTCGATTCTCTTTATACCAACATGATTAACCCAATAAATACAAAGAATGTCGTGTAATCGGGGGCCATTTAATCTGGCCTATGACCAGGTTTGATGCAACTTCATCATCTTGTGGAGGAATGTTAGAATAAATGTTATTCGGTACTGTCTCAGGAGCCCTGCTTGTTGATGTATTTTGTGGCAATTGTTATATATTCACTGTAGAGAATATCCCGCCATCTAAGAACCATTTAATCTCGTCTAAAACCAAGTTGAATGCAACTTTATCATTTTGTAAAGGGGTGTCAGGTTATATTTTATCGGACACTGTTTCAGGAGCCTCTGAATTTGACTTTGTTATCTCTATAAATGGATTGTATATATAAATCTTAGGGTATGAAAATGTATCCTCATGCCTTAAGATTATGCATACAGTGGATGTTGCTTTTTAACTCTTACTTTATTTTTCAGATAAAATAAAGATAAAATGCAATTTTATTGAATGAAAACAACCGAATAATTAAAAACTATTTGATAACTGGTTACAAATTTGGCCACGTTTTTAGTTGACGGGTGTCAACAGATTTGATCGCTAATGACCGCTTCCTCGCGCAAGGCTCGGCAAGTAGGTCAAATATCAAGTGTAACCCCGCTTAGATATCAGGGGAAATGTGGACCCGCGCGCAAGTGCGAGCAATAATGACTCGATGACGTCTTCAGCCGTCCACCCTCTTCAACCGCAACCCCCTCAGCACCCGGCTATAACCCCGTCCCCGATGCCACCCCTCTCCCTACCCCAACCCCGGCACCCTTCAATCTCTTCCCAACGGCCTAGATCGCGTAGATCCATTATTTTGGAAATGACTAATTTGGCGGGCGTGTGAGTCAGAATGCATTGCATTGCACGTTCCGTATTGGGGAATGCGGCACGCGTTGTGCACATCGCGCTGCATGAGCGCTGTGTGCACCTGCTGCCGCCACAAGGCTGGCTGGAGCTGAGCGTGCGATGATACTGACTGACAAAGTGAGGTTGGTTGGCCAGATAACAGGGTGAATGCTTGAAACTTCCTCTAAAGAATTTTACCATACATGTTGGTTTTACCATACATGTTGGTTGGCCAGATACCAGGGTGAATGCTTGAAACTTCCTCAAAAGAATTTTACCATACATGTGGATACTATTCGAGAGAATATTTACGCGGAATATTATGATAAAGATGAACAGTATATAGACTCCATACGGTTGAATACTCGTATTACAGGGGTCGGCCGCTTAAGACTATTCTACTTTATGTGAAGGAATCCTTTCCTTGGAAAATAGTGGTCGTAGATGACATTTAAGTGAGCTAGTTGTTGAGTTAGGGTCTCCTGTATCATCATACTGTGCTACTTTTGATATCGGGATCACACTGGGTATGATGGGCTTCGGAACACGCGGTTATGTACAGCACTCCCTAAATACCCTCGGAATTCGACATTCCTCAAAATTCATGCATTAAGTGATAGGTCGATATAACCATGGAAGATGCACGATTACCTTACGATACTGTGTTGGGCAAAGTGTATATCTTAAATAGCCGTATTATCAAGGCCACATAAAATGGGATAAGATACTTGAGGGTTTTCAAAGATGTGCAACGTATAGAGAATTGAAACAGCTAATTAAGCTTCGATATTTTGTACACGACTGGATTCCTTAGATATTGTAAATTATATCCTGCAATATAGTTGACTCCATAATAACCTCATCTCTCATACATCTCAGTGCAACCATACAACATTATAATCAAACCTTTCTTTTATCATATTGCATTTAATACCGCGGTGTGTAAGGTTCTATTATTCAGTGGAACATCTAACTAATATGTTAGACTTGATTCTTTTCAAATGATGAAAAAAGTAGGATTTCCACCATGAAGCTAAAGGTCTCGCGTGGCGCTGAACCTTTCAAATCTCATATCATGAAGGATGCAAGTAAAGCAACTTAATCCGAGTACCCGATCTGTATTACCATGAGCCTCTTTGTAGCGGTGGTATTATTGCTGTGAATGTGCCTTAGTGCAGGTTTGTGAATGTATCTATGTGAGGGAAAAGTGTGCCGTAGAAAGTGTTCATCATTGTTTGTCTATGGGGGACATACAGTTCTATCTGCAATTCAGAGGTAGTTGGTTATGTCCATGCTACAAAATACTATTTTCCCAGTATAATACGAATTTTCTAGTATATGACAATGTTGTATCATTGCTGGTCCATATGACAACAGCATACTTATGAGTATGTAATGCATTCATATCAGTTCCTTCTAATTCGCCATTCATCAACCATACACCCTGTTTAGACCTTGTATATTACATGTGAAGGGTCTTCTGACAGGTGTATAAAATTTATATATTTTGGTAAATATAAAATATGCTATGGAACCTCATAACATGCAGTCAATGATCTAATATTTACTCTAATTACAAGAGGAATTGTTGTCAGTAAAATAAGAAATCATCGTTGGAATGTCAGTAACAACCAATATCATTCTCCTGGGGAGAGATAGATTGTAAATTGAAAGGACTATGAGCAGGCCCATACATTCCAGAGTTTCAACATGATAAAATTGTTATACTTCGACAGTGACACTATTTAGACCCTATCTCGTGGTCGCTACACCAGGGTTTTGTGGGCGTGTGTACATATCCACATTGCTTTAATTGCTGTTGCTGGTCTGCATTTATTGCCAGCATTTTGAAACCAAGAAGTGATCAACGCCTGCATAATCTTGTTTTGCAGTTACTGCCCCTGGAGCTCGACTCATATCGCTTGCAATCTGATCGCATCTTCGTTGATTTATAAGATCATTGGCCCATGGTAGTACAGGGTCCTCTAACAAATAGACGTCTGTTCGAAACCACATAAAGCTGTCACAATAGATGGTCCTTGGTAAATAAGCGCAGGCATATGTATAGCTAGTAATGTCTTGTAAAACTAATGAACTTCTTAGAGATGTACAAACATAATGCTATACAACATCACTCAATACTTCTCAAAAGTAAATTTGTGTATTTCGTTTACAGTTTTACTTTTGAAATTGGTCTTTATAGTTACTCGAATTCCATCTATTTTATTCTCCGTCATACAATAAACCTCTCAGCCACAGGCAAAGATATAGGGCCATGACCTTTCACTTGTTTTTATTGAAGCTCAGTCGATGTAATGTATATCATTCATGATTAATCGTTATTTGTTCATAAATCATCTAATTGACAAGTGGTGTTACCAACATTTTATGTGGATTATTTTACCATGAGCTATTAGCAAAATAAAACAATACAACATGTATTAAAAACATTCAAAAGATCTGTTACTGCGTGAAAGGCCAACTTGGAATGGGTTCAACACGTTCGATTTGATCGCCCGGTGGCTTTTTAAACACGTGCCGCCAGATGGTGCCGTAGAGGAAAATACCCCATTGCACCCTCCACCCGGTCCGCCGTCCCTCACCCCACACTCACCCCGAGGATCCCCAGTCCTGCCCCAGTCATGTTAGCTGGTGAACGACTGCGCCCGCGCCTTTGGAACACCCGGCTGCTCAATTATGCATAGTCTTGACATGTTTCTCGCGTTCCCGCGGGACGCTCGACCTCCGTCCCTAACTTCCGGTCCCCTACGGACGCCCGGGTATGACGGGATGGTTTAGGGACGCCGTCCCTGCTCCCTTGTCCCTGATCACCAAAACCCCTCTCTCAATGTCATCAATAGTAAACTAGGCTAATCGGGAATAAGTTAGAAGAGGTCGCGACAACTGTCAACTCGGGGCTTTGTCTCTCGAGGGCTCTGTGTTTGTATCTGACATGGCCGGGGATAAATGTGATGTTAGGATTATGATGGCGTGTCCATTTATAACATCTAACTAGGAGAGAGCTCAAGCAGGCTTAGCTATCTAGTTGAGTATGGATAAGTCATGTCTGCTGAACATTTATGGCAGAAAGAATAGATAGATCCTATATTATAGATCATATATACAGGGTGAGCATTGATATTGTTGAAATCATTCAAAATCAGGATGCCCAACCACAAAAATATGTATTTTATAATACAGCGAGTAAATGCTGTTAATATGCCGTGTATATATATTTGTATCAAGTTCTTCCACAGTTAACCCAGGACTGCATATGAAAATAAGGTCTCATTATGCCAAAAATAATGTCGAAGATAACCGTTGCTGCCATTTTCAAATAGGTGAGTAGCCATATTTATGGAATTCTGGAGGCAATTAACTTAATATATGCAATTTGTAGCGTGTACATTAAATCATGAATTCCACGGTATACGTGACACAGGCAGACAGTCAAGAGCCTCTAGATATATCACATATGTATACATTTTCTTGTACCAAGACATTCTTTCTGACCAATTGGACTATTGCTACTCCAAATTTCATAGTTGCTAGAGTGCTGGGCATGTGCAAATTAGCCAAATGCATCCTATATTATTAGTCTTAGACATCTTTAGATTAGTTGTTGTCTTATGTGATGGTACAGAGGGTTTTTGTTGACTTAAAATGCCATTGAGTGAGGGAAATCAGTGACAACACTTCAACCTAAATTTTGCATGTCACAACACGTAATTCCATCACAGAGACCCTGCCACCTCCACTGCCCCTGCAGAAATAAAAGCAGTAGATAAAGGTGTTCGGAAATGCAAACCTCAAACTATATGAAAATGTCCTAAACACACATTTATCATGCCATTTTATTTTTATATTGTGATATCTGGACTTGATTCTGCCTATCTGGTGTATTTTTGTAATTCCGTCACAATGAAATTCACGAAATGGGGGTTTCCCTAGAATAGATGTATTCGTCTTTAATCCCGGTGGCTATTGGCCACTAGAGGTAGATCTATCCCTTCCTGGTACACTATTTATCAGTATGCAACATTACTTGTTAAACGGTGCCCATATGTTAATAGCCAGAACCTGTACATACATGTGTGTATTGTATACATGTATATATGTGTACAGTAGAACCTCGCTGAAAGGACACCTCGTCCAATAGGATATACTTTAAGCATGTTCAACTTGGTGATTTTCAATGGCATCCTAACAGTCCTAGTCAGATGAGGGAGACTCTGTTTAAAGCTTGTATAATAGGATGGATTAATGCTACATCAAAGATGAAGACCCTTGTTCATTAATGACGTGATTTGTTCATTAATTGGTGTGGCATACCTGTGTAGGGCAGCGGAGAGGGTAGATGTTGGTAGCACCAGTATCGAGGGTCCAGTTTCCAGAATAAGTCAGGATAATAATTTCCAGCAAACAGTTACTCAATTTGACAATATCTGAGTTCGCTTTTCATAAGAGATTTTAGAAAAGCAGACGCAGTTTTTTGCCGTTATGCGACATTGACTTTTGCAAAGACCTACTTACCCAAAGCTCGTTATTGCAATGTACTCTTGATAGATGATCCGATTATTTCGATGGAAATTATTCTCATTCAGAGTTGGTAGTGTTGCCCATAATACTTCACCAATGCCATGTTTGATCTTTAGTTGTTGTATACCTAAACGTTTCAATACGTCAAACCCTTGCATCAGCATATCCCCAGTGATAGTGAATGTACCTCAACGACGTCATCCGGAGCAGGCAATAAGGTCGACCCATCGTTAGAGTAACGTAATGTTGTTAGTAGGGGTTATGAGCAGATGCCCTCCCGACGACCCGGCAGCCTGTATGAACTTGTAGATTGACCGTGGGATTGTAGGGACAGTGTGGGCACAGACATTCGCACGTGTGTGGTTAGTCCCAAAGTGATGCTGGATGTTATATTTTGGTGGCGGTGAGGTCATTTGTGTTACCTATTTATTCAAATCACATATTAATTGCACAAATGTGTCAACTTTAGACCGCTCTTGGTGATGATATTTGTTATGAATCAGTTAGTGGGTTTTGGTTTTGGTTTTGGAGGTTTTGCTCCTGATCGCTCACAAACATGGGCGGTCAACACTTGTCTTACAATCTCTAAGACCTTTTTTGATCCAGTAACGATTAACGATGTATGCATCCCGTGAGTTGTCCTACAAAAGGACGAGAGGTCATTTATATTGGGATCTCGGCAGGCATGGATCCGTCTTGGGCAGGTACAGAACCTACGTGTTTCTGAAACATTAGCTCTATTCGCAGTCTCACACTATTAGTAGGATGAAGGGTCAATTTGAAATGAAGCGAACGAAGAATATAGGTTTTCTACGCTCCCGCTAACCATATACAACATGGAGTTCTAGAATTAGCAATGCTTATATTCTACTCCTCTACAATGATCTCCGTTCGATGATAACTATCTTTTCCCCCGAATTTCTCAGTTGCATCACTGCGCACTCCGGTATCTTGATCCAACAGAATCGATTTCATGGCATGACACATTCCAACCCTCTCAGCCAGCAAATTATTTTTTCCATTGGCCTAGTATGTGCCCTCGACTGTCCTTCATTTAGCAATGCACACGACATTTGATATGCATCATAATTGGCATGTCACTCGTCAAGAAAAAATAGCTGAAGGCAAATTAAGTGTAGGGTTTTTGATTAGAATTTTGCAAACATTGCGAATGGCCAGCTGTAATGAGAAAATAAATCTTTTTCCTGTGCTACACGATTTCGCCAAAATCAAAGAACAAAAGAAGCTTGAATGTTCAGTTATCACGACAATCACAGAGTGATATGAGCATTAAAGTAAACGGCCGTCTCTTGATATTCATTCCCACAAATCTCCACATTAGCTAGAATTAAACTATTAGAATATTCTCGTACAAAAATAAAATATCTAGCACTAGCTGAAAGATTTTGTTCATGAGGAAGGATGCCAGTCCAGCAGAAATTGCAGTGTGGTGAGTTCTGAAGAAGGTAAATAACTGATCACGACAAACACAGGGCTCGCCTGCCTTATGTCGAAGACACACCAAGCGAGAAACGCAGCGATTTCCGGAATCGCCAACACAAAATGGCGAATATGTTTGCTATTATTCTATATTTCACATTATTTTTGCTTCCAAGACACTTACTTATGGGTGGGAGAAATTACTGTAAAATAATTTCTCACATACATGCTATTTTGTGTTGGCGATTACAAAGATCGCTGCCTTGACTCGCTTGGTGTGTCTCCGGCTTTAGGTTTCCCTGATTTTTGAGCGGCCTCAATAGACCTAATGAGCGTCTACCCTTCGTTCCTAGCACAAAGTAGATTAGTTAAATGTATTAGTCCTAATCAAAACAGTTAGGCCCAGAAAGATAGGGTGTACGAATAGTCAAAGTAATGATTTGAAGGCAACAAAATCCCATAAATAAACATTAGCAGCAAGCAGCTTCTCAGGTCAAGTCTGCCCTTACCTTCCCAGACTGGGGGACTGCTCAAGATGTAGTGATTGCCTTTGCAGTGGGACCAACATCATGGAGTGTGATAATCGCCTACAAAGAAGCTTGAATTGCAGTCACCAAGAAACTATTTTAAGATCCCTTTCTACTCCGCATTTGCACGCTCAAACTTCTCAGACTTCATTTCCTAATATGTATTACAATTAATTCCAGACGCTATTTATAGATCATGTAATTGTAAGAATACCTTTGAAGATGCAGTTTGGGGTTGTGCATGACCGAACATCTTCTCGCATCTCCATCTGTTTTAATTTGTCCGGAGCTATCAAACCCCTTTCTATGTCGTATTGAATGAGCCTCCTTTATTCCCTCTATTTTGGCCTTTCCAGATCCCATGTCTACTTTACAACTAATATAACATGCCTAACATCTCTTTCCTTTTCTCTCATTGTGTCACCCGTAGAACTACGTGCTACTATGTAACTGTGACCCAAAATCTCTCTCCCGTCATTCAGTGTACGTCTATAATAGACATGTAGATTGGTAGTCTCCACAATAGTAGAGCATCCAAGTAGGATCCACTACAAACACCGCACAGTAGGGGGTTGCCTGGAGCACCCTCTGGCAATCAATGATGAAATTCTAGATACTCACTATTTCAGTAGCCCGCACCGAGTAGGGGGTTCTCGTTCTGTTACCGTGGGAGGGTACAGCGTCCTCACCCTGTGTCGTTGTCGTCTGCGTTAGATCCTACGTCGTCGTCGCCTCAACGCCCGCGTCCGCTCCGCCGGCCAGCCGACGTCGCTTCCTGTTGTCGGGGCGCGTCCGCCATCGTGGACGACGTCGCTGTACTGGCAGCGTCCGTCATGTTGACTGACGTCACGTATAGGAATCCTCCGCGGTCAAACCTCGCCCCTGGGTGGGGGCGGGAGGTTTAATTGATGGTGGTGGGTGGGGATCTTTATCGGATCGTCGTATCCATGTGTTAGCAGAGTGCAAAACGAGGGTCCCTCACCGTGGGTCGGTGTGAAGGGAAATCCAATACTCACGGGGATCTAGTGGAAGACTTGCAGTGCAGATTCTGTCTGGAAAGTGACTGGCTGTTAGCGTGCAGCCGTCAACGTCAGGAGCATTGAAGTCTGTTGGCCTAGATGTGGACGTGAATGGCTGGGCTCTGACGGCTGCTGCTGCCTCTTGTGTTGTTATATCGGTCACGGCGTGGCCGTGTTGTTATTCCGCTGACGGTCCCGGCCGTGGTTCTAGGAGCGCCCGCGACTGTGTCTCCTCACCTTCCGTCGCTACAGGGACATCCCCTGCGTCTCCTGCACAGGGCACAGCTACTACTCTAATTACACATACAAACACACCTCTCTTTTGGGGGCGGCCAAGAGGACGGCGACCTGACGCTAGCACCACGTGCGGACACACACTGACGGCACCGCGCGGCCCAGTTTCCGCCCCGATCGTCGGCGGCGTCTCCCCGGTCGTCGCACGCAGCTGGCAGCGTTCTCCGTGAACGGCGAGCGGTGACCGCCGAGACCTCGTTCCCTCTCTCCTCCCGTGGACACAGAGAAGGCGTCGGCTGGTGTAGGGTGTAGAGGGCCCCTCTTTTCCTGAGGTATCAACCAGGCCTGGCGTCTTGCCGAGTGATATGCGCGAACGGCGGCAGCGATCAAGTGCCTTGCTGTTGGTCTGTGTGTAGGGGCAGCAGAAGGGGGTTCGTATGCAAAGCAAAGCCTGCCTGTTTCCCTGGCCGTTCGTCCGCGCGCTCGCACGCCCTGCACGCGCACCGTGTCGCACGCACATGCAGCAGCAGTAGCAGCAGCACCCGCTCCCAACTCAACCCCGTTTCCCAAATATCGATCATCATAATGCATAATGGCCTGAATTGATAAGCGGGACAACGCTTCGCGGAATGGCCAATGGGCGCGAAGGCCGCTGAACAAAGAGGGGTCCCTTGCGGGGGGTCGTGACCCTTCACATACCCCTTCCCCGCCTCAGCTAGAGCCGTGACCCATATCGACCTTAGTTCGTCCTAGTTATTTGGTGACCTTTCAAGCTGCTATAGATACAGTAATATAGACATGCGAGACCACTATGGGGCATTGGGCGAGACTTACCCCTGCCTCTACTGAGTATCACTGTCTTCATTTGGTCAACGCTACGCCCTCTTATGGTAACCCCCACCGGCACCCCGCGGTGGATTTGGGTCAGCGTTTGCATAAATTAACCGGCATCACAACACAGCCACGAGGGGTGGGGAGGTGGAGCGGGGATGAAGAGGCACTAGATGGTGATGTTAGGTGAGGGGGCTGTGTAGAGGGGAGCTGAGGGGGGCCAGGCAGGTAGAAGACAGGTGTGCCCAACTACCTGTATGTGACACTCCTATTACCACACAGCCGCCAAAGACATCATTCTCTCAACTGACTCTACCTAATATTCCAGGTGCTACTATTTGACACAACAGTGACCTCTTTTCTTTCTTTTTCAATCAATGTTATTGAAGTCTCTGATAAAGTACATGGAATTCACTGTGTTTAATGACTACAATTGGTCATCATTGTATTTTTCGTTTGAAATAAAGTGGCTGATAGCTGTCTATAATATACTAACGACGACAGTGAGACAACAATAATTGGTAGGAGTTTCAGACCTACCTGGGTCTAGTGTTCTAACCCCACATTCCATAATAAACAACATAATCAAAACACGTGTGTAGCTCTATCTTGCTTACAGAGACGATCGTCAACAATTTGATTACATGGCAGAAGAATGATGACTGAATAGTCAGTATGTTTTAACAATACAGTAGTCGACATAAGATATGCTAAATCAAGTTCAGATGCTCACAAGGTCTTCAAGCGGTTTTTTGCTGTGCATTAAACAGTTGGTCGATGATCTAAACATGGTATAAGTCTTAGTTACCCTTGCAGCAACAGTCAAATGGTTCCACTTTATTTAACAAAAACAAAGGGTATGTTCATCTTTGATGGGTAATCATGGAATTCCGATCGTGAACAGTTAAAAGGTTTTATCCAGCTAAACATTCTATCAACCAGTTCTACACTCTTCCACCCAGTCAACCAACCATTTTCTATGGTCTTTATTGCGTTTAATGATAACCATGTCCTTCCTCGCAATTGACAATTTCATGCTGAGACGTTGCTCAGGTCACCCCCATCCCTTACTCCCTAGCTTCCTTCGCTGACCAGGTCACCTACAGCAGTCATTTATAGTGGCGGGGGCATGTGAGGGGCTCTCCTTGACACAGGCCGCCAGCACCTTATACTGTGACACATTAAGCAAGCTCGACGATGCACTATATAAATGACCACGCTAATGATAAAAGTTGTCAGCAAATTAATGTCATCATATCCCACCAGGTTGCCATCTGTTCAGTTTGGAGCCGATCTACACGCCCTCTTGTGTGGAGTAAAAAAGTGACCTTCACCCGAGATTGGCCACAACCTGTCCTCACTTTAGCTTGGCCTCGATTCTTTCCCGACGTGCGTAGCAAAGGTTGGTTCTGGTGGCACGGCCCAGGGTCGTCAGAACCTTTTGAAAGTTTGTGTGTGTGGGTGGGGGGGGGGGGGGGGGATTGAAATATTGCTGACCTTTTTCTCACATGTTGACCACTGTCAGGGTAGATTTATAGAAATAATTGCGGTGGAGCAAGTCACGGCTTACTAGGAGGGACCATACAGCAGTTGCATTGCATTGGGTTCGACATTCCACTATAATCAGCCTTGATTGAGTAAAATTTGAAGCTGCTGATTTTCGGGCCAGCAAAAAAAGGGGGCACCCCCCCCCCCCCCCCCCCCCCCACTGTATATTGTTCACAGTGTAGTAGCTGACACATTTACCTGGTTATCAGATGGGCCATGGGACTGGTCTCAGTGTAACTCATTAAACATTGGTAGTGTGATAGATGTTTTCTAAACCTAGCCCCAGCCTACCCAATACTGCCAGCAGTTTAAGTGCCATCTTACCAGAGCTGGTCCATCCAACCAAAGAAATTAAAACAAACGATCAATCTGAGTGTTCTATGATGGGCTAATAATCTTCAAATTCCAGTCTGCACCATTCATGCCCAAAATATATATGAAATGCTGAGAATTTTGTTTTTCCCACGTCTCAGATCATTCCTAACCATACCATCTCCATTAAACGCCAAAGTTCGCTACTATGTTTTTTCATTGCTAAGAGGATGAGAAGACGGCTTTACGAATGTAGCATGCATCTTTTGAATGATAAAGGCCAGACCCTAGGTTTTGATCGTGACCTGTCACGGAAAGGGGTTTTCAATCAAACGCAGTGTATACATTCTGGTAAAATACTAATCCTAGGCTAAATATTTTATGGCCGTAAAAAAGGGACCAGAGGTTCTGACTCTTATTTTCGCATCGTCTACCCGTTCCTACATCCATTCTGGTGTTGTATACACATGTTTCTATATCAGGATCAAGAAGCTATCAGTCAGTGCGTCCTTATCAATTGGTTCTTGTATATACCGCTAGATGTCTCGCCTGTTCCTGCGTGTTCTCAACGTTTCAGATGCAATAAGCAAGTATATTATTGGGTTTGTCGTGATGGTATCTATATGACTTCTATTTAACGATATGATATTTCGTTAATCAAAGCATATCAAGGTGATACACGTAATACACGATGCAATTTCATTTTATTCAAGCCAAACTAAGTGCAGACACAACAGGAGTCTGACTTAAGTAAGTAGTATATGGAAATGAGAGTCATGATCAGGTAATATATGTACAACCGTCCTCATTCTCGGACTCAGCTGGCTATTTATGGTGTTACTACCTGGGGTTTCCTATCATATATCGAATATACGCTTGCCACCGAGAGTTATCAATATCGGATGGTGCGGTAGCGTATCACTTCACAAACCGAAGCTGTGTATTGCTGGCCTACCTAAGGGTGACTATTATAGAATTATTCAATATTTGCAGAACATGTTAATTCATATAGTATGGTTGTTGAATATCCTAAGTAAATCAACTGTTATCATATGTTTTCAGCTAATAACCCTGGGTCACAATTAGGTTGTACTATATGGTAATGATATTTTCTTTTCTTCTTAGACTAAAACGTCACAATAAATGGATACAATTTATCCGCAAAGCTGGAATTGTTTTGCAATCATATACGAACATTCGCTCTGACAATTGGTTACTGGGTATCAATAATTCCCGCATCTGTACATGCCAGTAGATGATTTTGTTTCAATACAGGAATAGCCGAAAAACGTGGCAGTTATTCTCGCTTGGTTGACATATCTTTTAGAAGATGCCCACGCGTCAACATCTTTCAGACTTTCCTTTATTCATCTTCTTTGATACTATTTAGTTATAGTTTTATTTTGATTCTTTCTTTGGTCTATTGGCAAATACGATATGCAATATTCATATAATATGTTTCTTCAATTTCAATGTGGAACATTTTGGAAAGAAATGCAACTTGAGTGAAAACTGTGAGTGAAAAGTTTAGGAATATATATGGTTTTATGTAATAAATATATGCTTATTTATAAGGATCTCAGCACTACCGTAAATAATGAATATTCCAAAACTAAAGAGTTAAAACTACATCTTGTGCTTACACTTTAGTTGTGGTTAAATCAATTGTGTATATATGCACAAATCTAAAGGGAGCTGAATCATAACTCATCGTTGTGACAGGGCTATAGTTACATGAGTTCATACAGCAAATAATTCTATCTATTATTAATGTTGCGACGATGAAATAACACATTATAGTTCAAATCATCCACTACCATTACAAACCAATACCCCCAATCTCTCTCTCTCTTTCTCTCTCTCTCTCTCTCTCTCTCTCTCTCTCTCTCTCTTTCTCTCTCTCTTTCTCTCTCTCTCTCTCTTTCTCTCTCCTTCTTTTTCGCTCTCTCCTTAGCTTGATATATCATCCTCGTGGTTTTAAACAATCACCATATACAATTAATGATTCACGCTCTGGTCCCTCAGGGTGATTCTAGGAATGCCGATTTGGCCATGTCCCTTAATGAATAATCAGTGTGCCAGGAAGTGTACCCGCCGGCCAGGAAGCACACCTGGTGCCCCCACGTGGTTACTCTCCACATGTACCTGTGAACCTGTCTGTCCTACTCACCCATCTGTCCGTTGGCCAAATTCGATGTGCCCATCTGTGGGATACTGCTTCCATCGCCTTCTTTATGTTTATTCTAGGTTTAATGTAAATATAATTAAAAATTGGAGAAAGTTGTTTGTGTTTTGGAACATCATTTTCAAGTTTGTAAAAGAAAATATAGATATCTCAATTAATAATGCGTGGAAGCCATTGATAATCGATTCATCGACACAGTTATACATTAATCAATATCATGCGAATTTGAATGGAATACGTTATGTATTTTAGATAAGTTAATACGTTAAAGATTTGGCCACCTTTATCGAACATATACCTTTAACATTTCCTAATGTCACCTTATTTTTAAGAAATAAATGTTTTGGTGACGTCATTTGGGAGCAGTAGAAGGTCATATTCCACGGTAAGACTGACAAGTGATTCATTATACACAAATTTTATTTCACCCTCTGATTGTAAGTGTCCATGTATCTGTTACTTAGCGGCCTGCACCCCATACCCTCCTGGAGCTTATCTGGGCAGCGGATGCATTCGGTTAAGCTCATAGACGGGGGTGATTCTACATGAAAACAAAACTGCCAACCTGTTCCTGCTTGATTCTACGTGGGAGTAGAGAATGAGACGTGTATTGCGGCATCTTGCAGTCATTCATTATTAGCGTGACCCAGGAGTCGGATCCAGCGATTACCTTTGAGACCAAGACCATCTGGAGAGTCCGTTCGAGTCCTCAAACGTGTTTTAAAACTATGCATTTTCTTCGAGTTACCAGGCCAAGGTCTCAAAGCCTGACAGATGCGACATAATCTGAATAGTCTGCTCACTTTGGGTCCAAGCAAATGTTTCATTTCGTGGCTTAAGACAAAACGCAACGGAGATGTTATTAGGTTAGTACACATTATGTAATAATTATTTCAAACTAATAAATCAAAGCCTCATGCAGGGTTGTATATCCAAAACAAATTTATCATAAAATAAATATTTACGTATATGAGTTCATCTGGTGAGCACCACTTCTTACTGGGAATAAATGGCATAAACTCCCTGGACAGTTCTAACCTTTTATGAGTGGAGGTCTGTGGCAGATCCATGTGCATTGGGATGGGTATTAGTGTCAGTGATAATGTTAGTGGATGAACCAATTGTCCTCTGAACTATCCTTAATATCATAATCACAATTATTTCTGTTGCCAAACAATGTTAGGTATGATATTATGCTTACATTCTGTGAAAGTTTCATGTATATTTCTGCAATATTTCCTTGTAAATCCATATTTTGAATATTGTAAATGACGTCTCACGGCATTATCCATTCCTAGGACGGACTTCTTCAAGACAAAACATCCCTAGCACGGCCTGTCTCAATGCACTCTCTGGCTTTGATGGGTTATTTACGCTCAGACCCAATCCCCAGTGAGATTGATGTTAGACGTCTGCGAGCTTTCCCGAACACCCCTGTTGTGATGATACCTGGAGGCATCGCGCCGCAGCGATCTGACACCAACGTCTGAGGGTGAATAAATAGTGCTACCGACTCTCACACAGCGTCCAGACCACAATCTCCACCGCAGTCCCGTGTGTGGCGGGCGACCTGCAGTCCAGTGACAAATTCTCGTGATGACCGTACTGCCTGCTTGTCTAGAAAAGGAGGAGTAATGATGACCAGAGCTGTCAGTCTCCAGGTGTAAGGTAGCTGGCTTCTTCCTGTGTGGGCGGAGTATTTCAGGGCTTTTGTAGAGATGTTAAGGTACACTCTAACCTTGAGCAGGGTGCAAGACGTATAAGCTATATGCAGGTAAGTCACAGCTAACGCTGACCTTTTTATACTCACCTTTGCAATTACAGTATGGCCCCGATTACTCCTTTGTTAGGTATCTTAGCAACTTAGTATTCATCAGATTAAATGAAACAAGAAATATTACTGCAGTTATAGGGAGTCATTTGGAAACAAACCTGAACAATAAGGTTCACAGTCATACGCTCTACCCTTTTACTTACTTAACTTATTACCCCAAATCTCTGGCAACAGTGTTTTACTACATATTTCACTGATATTTCCTCTATAGTGAAAAGTACCATGGAGCAAAGAGCACCTTAGCGCAGTGCTGAGGGCGTCCGACTCTTAGCCGTGCCACTTGCGTTCGATTCGCTGTGGTTCACCTGCACCACTTTGTAAATGCTCAAATCACCCAATGCTTCAAATTTCTTATCATTACAATATGAAGCCTGGAAACTTGAATATCACCACTCAGGATGATTTCTGGCAGTGACTAAGTTGTGTTATCATAAAGGAAAAGATTAGGTAGCATTGGATATTTATACCTTGCAGTATTCATGGCAATTTACACAATACGAGGTGCCAATACAATTAAAGTATGCCGTTCCCATGAGGTACTGCTCACCCAGCCTTATCTGATTAGTAAATTATTATCGGCTATTGAACAACTGGCTTATCGGGATACAGAACACAGCTATAATGTTTATGAAGCAGTCAGCAATGATATGGTGTCCATATATAGCATATATTATGTCATCAAACTTTCATATTGGTGTTAATTCAGTAATTCAGAGTCTGCATTGAAGTATGTCACGTACAGTTGCTAAGGCCTAATCTTATAGACTAGTGGTGGAGTTCAAACGTAGAAGCAGCAAAGCCTCGTTCATCTACACTAATCTTATAGACTAGCAAACCCAGTGACAAGAAAAGAGAATTCAGAATATCTGCTATACTAAATGAAGAAGACAGATAACGATACACAGATATGTATTTACAACATATATTATAACAAAGTATGCAGTAACATAACAATTCTCATTGACACACAATCACATTCGCTTCTGTTGAGTTCAAATGATACAAGTCCTCTTGGTCATGGCAGTACTCACAGTCGATTACTTTCCGTTATTGTCCAATGTCTCCTTGACTTGTGGATATGGATTATCCAAAGCAGTGGGATATGGTGGTAACAGTCATCAATCTCTGTTCCTCCAGTGAGAGGGTGATAGTACCTTGTGGAGAGAAGCCCAGTCCTAAGTAAATGCCTCTGTTTATTAGATATTGGTTGTTAAGACAAACGAAATTAATGGGGTCTTTTAATATCGGGTATATAGTAAATATATAACGTCCAACCATGCTTGTACAAGCCACAGAACTCGATGATGATTTACTGTTTGTACGGAACTCGGCGTAAACGCCTCGGTCTGTACAAACCGTAAATTGTCATCTCGTTCTGCACATGTGACTTGTACAGCATGGTCAGGACGTTCTATATAATTATTATTTGTTGAATAATAACCACTCTATAAGACTCCCTTAATCATACAGGACAATACCTGGGGTTGGAAGCTGTAGGGATGAAAATGACATGCGAGGGGGGGGGGGGGGGCAGAGGCCCCATGATATCGAGAGAATAATCAGTATCTGAAGGGTCAGGCCGAGGACAGAACAGAATTACCCAGCGGGAAAGATAGGTCGATGATGATGCGGCAGTCGACATAGTTTCTTTTTTTTCTGGTCATCAGGTGTGGGGAGACCTGAGTGTGAGTTTAGAACAATAGGGAGGATAGCGGGCCAATTATCACTCCATAAGCCAGTTCTGTTGAGGTGAAAATGTCTAGCTAATAGGCCAGCCATATTTGAGGACATATTTCATTATTATGGCATCCCTCCAGACGTTTTTCTCACTCCAAAACGTTTATAGCAACAGGTTTGCATGCAGAGATGAAATTATATTTAATCAAACAGTAGAAAATCCACAGAAAACCAGACAAGCTGATTATAGTTGAAGTTGGTTTATTTGGGGGTAAAGTTACATCGAGATAGGGGGCAGTTGGTGGGAAGTTGTGGGAAATTATATTTAGTAACTTCAACAATGGCCAAGTAAGTGGCAGCGAAGGCTGGGAATTTAACATGATATGCGGGGGCGTATAACTGGTGACTCCAATGTTACCACGACCCACTTGGAAATACTAATGTGAACCAATATCTGGTAGCCTGTGCTGCCATTACCTGCACATACAAATCCCCAAGTTATCTCCAAATATACCCTCAGTTGTTGCGGTTCGTGGCAGGCGCTGAGCATGTCCCATGCCTAAAGGGTGTGACCTTGGCAGGGGTGGTGGTCCAGTGGTGCTCTCATGTCAGTGCCTGATCCTGCATTTCCCATAGATGCTGGGGTGGTGGAGGCTCAGGGCGGAATAACAATATTCACAGATGTGACTGACAGTAGAATCCCCTTCGACTATTGGAAGGGGGGGGGGGTTGAGAGGGCACCCCCTCTGAGTATTGTAAGCGGAGCAGGCGGTGCTGATGTGCTTGTTTTGACTTGCTACGTTTTGTAGACTCAGCCTCCTGCCAAGTTTGCTGATACGAAGGATATTCCCCATACCCCGCTCCAACTTCACTTTTCATATATCTAAGCGACAACGTCAGACAGACCGCAATTGGAAAACACCGACCCAGCTTTCTTGCATATCTTTCACACTTCTTCCAAACAAACAGAGATCATATCAGCGAACTGAATGCCAAAAAGATATTGTATGTGTTCCAAAACGTTCATAGAAAAAACATAACACAGCGACTGTTTTCTATGTAACAATACCTATCTTCTCCTCTTTATTTGGAGTTTCTGTAATACCTATTAAAAGCAAATACTCCCCCTAGATAGCACTGGAAAACACCAGTCTATTTTGTTAAAAAGTGTTAAGTCGTATATGGTCAGGGTCTAAGATAATACAGGTTATTCCACATCCATGAGAGGGATGCGATAATACCTCGGGTATCATTTTGATATACATGTAGATGATACTTGTAGCTGTATAGATGTTATTACCGAAAGTAGCAGGGAATATGAGAATAGCAGTTCATGTTACGACCACCTCTGTGCTGATAATTAGAAATGAGATAGAAACCAACAAGTGCACTTTTAAATTAGACTAATTAAAAAGTTAAACGATTGAAATGAAGTTTTATTATAATCAACCCACGGGACCTGGAGGTCATGGGGTGTCTGGGTAGGGGCTTTGGCGCTCCTTGCAGTTGTGTGAATCAGTATTCAACATCTTAGAGAAAATGTTTGATAACATTGTATTATCTCTGACAGGTTCGGGAGAGGAATGTATGGACAGGTGGCCCAGATACCCGTGACCTCCAGGTCCCTTTCAATCATTCAATTTTGAATCTAACCGAAAAACAGTGAAACAACACCAGATTCAAATACATATCTTTATTCAAAAAAACAACCAGTATCATACAAATATAACTACTGAATTTCAGCATCTACTGTAAAATACTCAATATAAAGTTAGTGCCTCTGCACTCTGTCATGACAGGCCTATCATAAAAAGCTGTAAAGGTTGAGGCCCTCACCCAACCCCATAATTTCAGAAATAGGTATATTCGCCCAGTTCGCCGCACTTGTTGCCGCATGCCTACAAGGGTGGACCTGGAAACATTGTTCAAATCCACCAATTAGGCTATATCACTATAGATATCATTATAGATATAGAAATCACATGGGCACTTGAGTACAAAATATGAAGCCGTAAAGAACATAGTTCACATTTTTAAGTAATATATGGTAAATATTTATGCTTAAAGACATGTTCAAGAACGTTACAAGCAGCCAAATTGGATTCTTTTCAAATCATTTGCTTATTTCCAAATACTGTTGTCAGATCTTCCATTTGCATTATTACGTTTCAAGAGGTATGTGAAAGAACTTAATCTGATTGAAATTCCTCATCAAACTGAATTCATTTTCTTTTTGAAACATGGGCCGTTTAATAATCTTGGATCATATATGAAGACCCTTTTCTGTATGCCATAGAGACACTTGGACGATGTGGGTGGATTTCATTCAACGCTTATGTATGCCCTTGTGGACGTCTAATACTGTCTTACCGAACAGATTCAAATATCACTGAACGATAACCGTCGTACGAGTTATAGAAAAGAGTCTTCATGTACGATCCTAGATTATCAAACGGTCCCCAGGATAGCTTGTTCCTAGTGTCACGGCGACATGTTTAACAGATATTAATGGAGGTACATTATACACGCCATATTTACATGGAACAGGGGCTCGGGGAAATTGAACTTCTAAGCCAGATTTTTGATGATTACAAATCTAAACATGAATTACAATTACTCTATATTATCACATGATCATGTAGATATTCATTTAAGTGATACTTTACCAAACGTATGTTGTGATACCTAATGCGAGAACCAAGATGATAATAAGGAATCCTTCTGCATACTGATCCTTCCACTCTAAAATATAATTGGGCAATATAGCACCTTTTCAGGGGAACTAAAATTGCCGATATAGGGAAATACATTGAAAACTAGTGTTTGAAAGTATCCCCTTCTCAATTGTTCCGGAAAGTGAGAAGCGGGCAGAGTCAATGCAGTGTTATGTCATTATAACGGAAATTCAAATATTTAGAAACTATGATTATAGAAATGTAGTATAACCATCTCATCCATGCGATATCAATTAAGCTGAACACAAGATCAAAAAGGCAAAGAAGTAACTTCTATATACTCTCAGGGTAATTTGAATATTTCAGACAACGAAGAATCCATTCTTCACCTTTTTAACAAACACGTGGCCCCCGTCAACTTGCCAGCTCGATGATATGGCGACGTGACAGGTGCCTGTTTATTACTGGAGCGGCCTTTGATCGTCCAATCAAAGGATAGCATCCCTTAATATAGACTAGTTTATGGACGACCTCTAGGCACTAGGCATGTAGGGAGATGACAAGCACCGTGGGCGGGTACTTATTTTTGTAATAATCACGGCAGTGAAGTCTCACCTGTGGCCATCTATAGGAGGAGCTAAAGCCGTTATATTACGAACGGATCTTACTACCTACGCTCAATACATTCTATCTAGTCGTGTTGCATTTCGTTTTAAAGGATATTCTTTTCACCTCACTTCACTGTATTTTCATTAAAGTGGGATTTATTAGGAAAATCCTTATGTGAGGTTTGAAACTGGGTTTTGGATTATAATAGAAAGACCTATTATATCATGCTTCAATGAGGTTTTGGGGATTTTCATTTCGATTCAAACAGTTCTAACACAATGATCTTTCACTGTACCCATGTTATAGAAGCTTTACCCAAATCATCCTACCACAGTCTAAAAGTCTATCCTGTTTTGATAAATAGAGAGGCAGTTTTTAATAATTAGCTGTGTTAGTTCACAATCCTATGATAGCACTATACACGGCCTATAATGTTTGTTTGGTGGTGATCAATGATTCCGATCTCACAAATGCAGTGCTGGTTGATAATAGCACTGCCATAAGATAGCAGAATCAGTTTCTATTCAGATATCACAATTGCTATAATAGATATTGCTGGTGTAAGATTACAAGGCCTTGTATCTACCCATCCCACCTCAAACACGTGGTATTGAGAAAATATCAAGGTAAAACAAGCATCCAAACCTTCTATGCAGACTGACAAAGTAGGCAGGCCATAAAAAGACAGATATTCACGCTCGACCTTATAGCAACAGCGGGAGCTAAATCGATAACTCTACACGATATATACAGTGACAAGGCTGAACAAACATGTTGAACTACAAATCTAAAACATCATAAGACATCTCAGGGACTTTCTCTATTAGTTCAGAAGTCCTAGTATCTACATATTTCCTTAGGTTTGATAAATATAGAAATCTTCAGTATATAAACTGGTTGTGCATTTAATAGTAGTACAACCGTACTTCTTCTTGGAAATATTCTAGAGATGGTATCGACTTAATCAATCAAGGATGTTTTCAAATAATAGGAATCTGAGAATTGATTTCCAAAGACCAGGTGAGATTGGTTGTACTGTTTATTCTACGGTCATCCTTGTACTGTACCATCATCTTTAGATCCTCCCACCGTGAACATAACTGATGACGTCAATGTGTATGTGACGTAGTGGTGATGAAAAGGTTTTGTATTTTACAGAACCTCTGCCAATGGCCAGTACTGCTCCGTTTTGTTAGTGCGAAAATAGTTCTCGGGTATGGTTCAATAAAAACACCTACAGCAAGGTCCTTGGTACAGCATCTACACCGACCAAAGCACCCCGAATGGCAGATGTTCTGCTTCAGTAGCAGGCAGTCTGTCAGGTCTGCCCTAATTAATAAAAGGTCGTGCGCACGCAGCCGCCTATTAGGTCAGTTCCCACTTCCGTATTTAGAACAACCTATCCCTACTCTTGCTTTATTTCTACTTCCGGTTCAACCACCGTGAAGGCACGATCGTGCGTGATTGACTTTTACCGATCGATGAGAGGTCAATATTGGTGTGTTACTATAGCAATTTTCAATCAATTACTGGACGAAGGAAGGGGATGTGGTGTAGGGTCGGATGAATGGTGGGGAGCAAGGGATTTATACCTCCATACATTTAGGTTCACTAGATTGCTGATGAGCGGATTGGAAGGTAGGTGTTATTTATAAGCAGGCCTGGCTTGAGATTGATGGTTACATATTTGCAATGGGCTTTAAATATAGGAATGCATATTATGAATTCCACGTGGATGCAATGTACGTATTCCGTATACAGCGAATTATCTGTTCGGAAAGTCTACACTAAACGGTCTTGGTATGTATTATAGGACTATTTTACATTTTGATATGACTGGTTGCCTTTCCCAAACCATTGTAGTGCATCTTATATGCTCTTAGATGAACAGCAATGTCAGTGGCGATGTGGGGTTTATTCCACATAATTATATATAATAATGTCATCATGAGTTTGAGGTTTTCTTCCCATACCTATTCATTCAATGCTTCTATTTTCTTTTGCAGGCATATCACGAGGAATAGTAATGAAGAATTATGCCACTTACCGCTTAACTACCGAGAGTCAGCCTTTCAGATTCTTCATCTCTAATGGAGTGTCGATGGCGTCGATAAGTCAACGGGGACGAAAAGGGTTAAACTCGTTACCCCTCTGGCCAATGCCAAATCCATTTTAAAGGGAGTGATTTCCATATGATTTAGTCATATTTGGATTTCACACTCATTAGGTACAGGAACTCCTTATCGTGGATATGCTGTATATTTCCTATGGTTTTAATACCATGGGCATTGCAAATCACAATACAGATGGGTGGTTTTCTACAATTATTGTTTGTATTTGCTTGGGTGTCAGCGCCAGCATGATATAATTTACAATACTGTACATTGAAAGCCTCCAAGATCCTGCAGGATGACGACTGCACCACAGGAAGGGCCGACAGGTGACCTTGGGTTGCAGACGGCAAAACCGCCCACATTAGTAGCCTTCGTACCGGGCAATTATGTGCCACTAGCTGTCACTCAAATCATCATGGGAACGCTAATTCTGTCCAGCAATTGCTTCGCCAGCGTCGTAATTATCCGGAGCAACCTCCAACAGAGTCGGCCTAGCGCCTTCGTCATCCACCTCATTGCTTGTGACGTCTACCGTGGCGTTATTGCGCTGGTCACCGGCATACTGACTTTGATAACTGGTGCGATGGTCTACGACACCTGCCGGGTGATAGGCTTCTTTGGATTGTCGTCTGTCACCCTAGGCTCCTTCGCGGTGCCATTACTACTCTATGACCGCCTTATTTTCATTTCCTCTCCGGTGAACTACACCCACCGCATGAGCAAGAAGCTCATCGGGTTTCTCGTCATCTTTAACTTTCTTCAGGGAGTCCTCCTGGCCGTGATCCCAGTGAACGGCTGGGGTACATACGAGTTCAGCGGGATCCTTGCTACATGCACCATCCACTGGATGGATCCTGCTGGCTTCCCCGCCCTCCTCATTATCTGGGTACACTTCATTCCGCTCCTGCTAAGCGCGCTTTGTTTTATGAGGATCGTCTTTTGGATGCGTAAGCGCATTTGCCAAGTACGCATCAACACGCAGGTGAAAGTGAATTGGAATATGATGCAGGATCAGACCTTCAAGGAGGCCAGCCTACCAATGCAACTTATCGGCAAGACCCTCTTTCTCGTCCTAGCTGCGTATTACTTTAGTTGGTTCCCTTACTTTTTCTTCGTGATCATCCTTGTTGCTGGGGTGGATATGGGAAGCCACATGGATGGCTTATACACATTCCTGGCTACGTTAACTCTTCTCACCTGTCTAATCAACCCGTGGTTGTACTGGCTGCCCAGCCGTCGGTTCCGCCGGATTGCCCTCGGGTTGTTACCGTGTTCAGCGCAGAGCGTTTATGCTGAAACAGAGATATCTTCTCTACCACAACCTCGAACACGTAGTGAGTCGTTGTTTGTACTCAATAACTATCCAATAGGGGCCACCTCTATGACAGCCTCCAGCAGCTGCTAGAGGAATACGTGATATAACAGGAAATTGGAAGATTTCATTATGCCGGGGACACACCAAGTGAGAAACGGAGCATTTTCCGAAATCACCAACACAAAATAGTGTGTATATGAGCTTATATTTCATACTTTACTTTATTATTGCTTCTAAGACGCTAAATCATTGGTGGTAGATATTATTCTGAAATAATATTTCACAGACTTGCTATTTTATGTTGGCGAGTTCAGAGATCGCTGGCGTTTCTCACCTGGTGTGTCTCCGGCTTTACAGACATTTAACTCAGGTACAATGTACTAGTCGCACTCAAGAACGGTATTCATGGAATCACAATACCAAACAGTAGTAAACTTGAGAACTCTTGATATTTTCTCGTGTATGACAACGCCTGCAATGGCTGTTTGTATTAGTCTGGGAATAGCGTGTTATTACTTTTGTCGCGTATACGAAGTGGTTATAATAACAAATTTTCCTAATTGTTTGCCCAGATATGTACTTACTAATCCCCAGTCTGGTGTAAATGCTACTTGCATTATATCCTTATTATTTGCCTTTCATTACAAAACGAAATCTAACTACCATCCTATAATGAACATCATTGGGTAGCTCTGCAGATTATTTGCTTTGAGATTGATATTGTCTAGCTGATGCAAATGTATGCTTAACATTGACATACAATTTGATTATGTCTTTGAAAATACATAATGTAATAACTGTTGACGTTCACGAAGTGAAGAAGTTTAGGATTTTGCTTTAGGATTTGGTTGCTTCATGTAAACCGGCAACCGGCAACCTCTTACATAGTCAGTTTCGGATTCGGGTATAAACTAAATAAATGATTCTCCGTCAAGCAGTCAGCTTATGAACCAAAGATGAAATGTCGATGATTAAGTTAAATGTGATTGGTTACTTTCTCGTTTGAATCGCGTAGTAATTCACGCGGCTTCGCCTTATAACTTACTACGCGATTCAATCTCGATGGGATACAAGCTCTGACCGTAAACGTTCATAGGTTTCTGAATTTATCTCATCCCTCACATTGAATAATGGACTAACCTTTCTGAAATAATCCCCCATTGAGTATTTTTTCCAAATACTCAATGGGCGTTGGATGCGAGTTCCCAATGTTAAGTCTTCGAAGGCTATAACAGAGAATACCATTATTGATAAGATAAAACAAGAGACCAATGGACTATAACGTTATTTGTTATAATGTTATGCTCTCCAGAACAGTTCCCTTTTTCTGACACTGCTCTTTGTAGCTGATGCAACATTATATAGAAAGCAATATATTTTCAAACAGAGATCCTGTATATTTATAGCATCACCAATGGGCTTTGGAGATTTTGGCCATGGGAATCAGTAAGTTGCTATCAAAAGACATGCAACTACCATAATTGTATGGAAAATACTTCCCCTTTGAAAAGTAGAAACAGGTTTGCATTACACCTATGAATAAAGGGATTTTTTTTTATTCTTTATTTATCCTGTAAGGAGTAGTCCGCCTCTCGGTCGGTAGGATCTATCCTTACAGCTTTGGCATCATATCATATACTTGATTCAAAGACTTCTATTCAAAACGCGAATTATATGTGTATATTTTCGGAATTTCTCCTCTGAAGCCATTTTGTAAAGAAAAGAATGAACGGGAAAACAAATAAAGGTACTTTCTAATAAACACAATCCAAATTAAAATACATAATGAATGGGTAATTCCGTCAATCTATCCTCATTGTTGAATATCAGCAAATACAATTGTCAGTTCTCTATATTTATCAATGTATGGGAATTCTTTTTATATATTATTATTATTAACCTAAGACCATCTGCCCCCATGATTAAAGGTAGGTCTACCCTACTTGGTGCACAGTTATTGTCAAGTTCGATCATGAATCCGCCTCTATGAATAAAATAAGGTATATTTGATGTTATCTATTTTGCCAGAGTATTGGCAATGCTAACCCTCAATAGCAACAGCACTGTAAAGCTAAAAACGTTCCTATCTATTCAGCATACATGCATGCATGCATGCATGAAAGTTCTAATCAGATCTGTCCTTTATCCTCTGAACCCCCATAGCATTGGTACAGTTAGAATATTTTTTCGGTAATCATTAACTAATCAGTATATACTCAGTAAACATAAGATATCACGATACGGGTTTTAAATTTTCTGAATCTGAGATCACAATATTTGGTATATAAGATGTGTATAGTATTCAAAGGTGCATTATCAAGCTGCCCATGTTACTGGGATTACTGGGATTCGTATCAGCCATATGTAGTCACTTACAATGATTCCCAAGCGAGTGAAGGTATATATCTATACTACTGCGCCATCTAGTTGATTCCCGAGCTCGTTGAGAGTGACCACTGACTAGTTTCCCACACACACCTTTCTTTGCATTTGTCAGAACTTTTAAAATTGATCTCTTTTTCACAAAATTCAGAACGAAGATATGCGGTCCCGTGTTGATATTGAGTGTGGGAGGGAGTGGGGGGGGGGGGGGGGTAGTGACCCAGTAAGTCAAGTCGATCACATGTGTATAGAAGTGGCACAGCTGCTACATAGACTCATCGAGAAATATCAATTCCCATGAACTAACATGCCACAAAGCTAGGTGTGGATCCAAGAGAGATGCGGAAATGTGACTGAGGTAAATACCGAAGGGACACTATTCACTAAGAGACCCTTCTCTATCGTATGGACACTACTGACTTAGAGACACTTCTCTACCATAGGGACATTCCCCATCTCTGTCCATCTGATGTTCACTAGGAATGTACCGCACTGTGTATAAGTGTGTATGAAATATCGAGTGTATGTGTGAGGTTTGTGTGACCAGGGGCCAATTTGATAATATAGGATCATACATGTAGACCCTCTCCTGTTTGCCATTGAGACTCAGGGACGATGTGGGTCAACTTTATTCAACACAAATGGACGCCCTTATGGACGGTTAATACTGCCTTAGCTATTAGATATTATTACACGATAGCCCTAGTACAAGGCGCAAAAAAGGGTCTTCAAGAATGATCCTAGATTATCATTAGTACCATTTACAAAAGGTGGACTCTCGGAGTCTATGGTAGATTCAGATCCATAAGCAATCGCCTGCCTGACTGGTTTACCTCCTGGTATTCCATAAAGGGTCCAGCGGAGGTTGAAGCCATCTATTCCAGGAACCTTTATTACATTATTTCCTGAGCGACAGCAATTACATAAAACTTTCAATGACAAATCTCCAATGGTATAAACTCTTACTGGAGTCCAAAATGATTCTATCAATAATCCCTATAACCATTCAGTAAATATTGTCTGAAACCGATGTCGGAATGTCGGAAGATCTCAATAAGTGGAGTCCTTCATTGAGATATGGTAAAAGTCCATTTTGATGTTCACTGTTCAGTAATCCCTATTCAGTCTCACAATCTCGTGTAGCTTCTCGTACCAACTCATATTGCATATAGTTCCAGCACGTCGATACATAACAGACGTGACAGATGTTTATCGCTCATAATACTAACACGACTATGTCATCAATTGCCCAGCATTTCTTGATGTTACTACACCAAGATAGAATCTCCTGGAAGACAAGAGTCCGTAGAGAAATATTAAGGCCATTTCAATTTACAGTTGGTGGCTACGAGAAAGCGTTTGTATTTGCTTAGCGAAATATGAATAAGGAGCTAGAAATGTGAAAAGGACTGTCGATTTAATTGTAATTACCAGTAGAACTTAGATATTAAAATATCATAAAGACTCAACAGAAAGTCAAACTTTATCTCACAGTAATGCTCAGGTATAGGAGAAAGCTCACTGGAGTACCTAACAGATCTGGGTGGTGGTGGTCTGGGGATTATACGCGGCTATCAGTATTTGCTGATTATGTATACATACAGCATATCATCCAAATAAAACATACACCAGATAACCAAGTAGAAACTCTGTGAATGCCCGAATGGCAGTGGATATCATACGTAACGGATATACCCACAATAGTACTTAATCAGAGATACCTGAAAGTGTTGTGCACATAAACAATGACTCCCGCCCCTTATACATAAAATGATACATGCAGTGATAAATGCAGTAGATAAAGGTGTTCAGAAATGCAAAACTTAAACTGTACGAAAATATCCTAAACACACATTTACCATGTTGGTTTTACTTTTTCGTTCAAATGGATTTCCCTAATGGTAGGAATTTCCGGTGTTAGAAAAAATACATTTAAAATGAATGGCAAAATAGATATCATCAAACACATTTACCATGGCCCTTTATATTCATATTGTGATATCCGGACTTGAATCTGCCTATCTGGTGTACTTTTGTAATTCCGTTACAATGGAATACATGATATATCACATCAACTATCATTTACCTTATATTTTCCTCAGGCACCTTTGCTTTATCAGAGTTCATTAGTTGAAAATCTGTACTTTTATGGCAACATTACAGGTTACTCGGGACACGAATGACAATGCAAAGGCCTGCAATAACCCTCCAATAGTCTGCCGCAACGGGCCATCAATTTTGCTGCAAACTATTGTAAAAAGATACTACACTGTCATCTCAGACAAGCTCTTGGTGGTAGAAGTCTTAGTAGTCATGGCACTGCTTCACTCCTTATCTTCTCTGTCACGATTACCATACTATATATGTATGAATCTTAATTTTACTAGAAGAGATCAGACACTATTAAACTTAAAGTTGTATATATTAACCAAATACACAATTCTAGAATCTCTTATGTGGGTGAATCACAAAAACAGGAACCCTTGAAATTGAAATTCCCCCCACCTCCTCCAGGCAAATACCCCAAAATGAAATGACCTCCCCCAGGCAACAACATCAAAAAGAAATACCTTGCCCCCAGGCAAATGCCCTTATATCAACCACCCCCGCCCCCTGCCCTCCAATAGATTTTTCCCACCCTGCCACAAATAATGAACACTCCCTTAGTTTAATCATGTTAATGAATGGTCATGATGAAAAATTGAGCAAGTCTAACCTTGTGCTGGGTGTAATGTGGATATTGTGAAGGTTATCAATACATCTCACTGAAACCTGGATACTGATGACATGTATATTCATTGAGACCCACATATATACAATTTTATTAAACGATTCTAAGTTCGCACTTATATAGATATAATGCGTAAACAATATGAACGCCTCCAGACATCTTCAGACCATACACAAGAATGCCTCCATGAATCTTTAGATCTGAACTAGACCAGTCCACTGATAGACGATTTGTATCCTCGTGGATGGAGTTGTCCCTATGACTTTACTGCCATATAAGGAATATAGAATCTGTAGATTGACCCAGCAGCCAATGACTGCATTCATAGACCACGACCTTCAAGCTTACCTCCTTAGATAGTGTTAATAGCACCTTGGGACGATTTTACAATCTAAAGTTGACCTAAATTTCTTGGCCCAAAACCACCTTCGTCATTCCCACTTCATATGTGGGTGTTCCACCAACTAGGCATTCTTTCGATGCTAGGCTGGCCTCTCAGTTGAGCTCCTGGCAGAGAAGAGCCAATATTTATCCCACTCTTCCATCAACCCGCCTCATTCTAGCTGGCCGGCAACCACATGGTACCCATACACCAACAGCCAGCACCTGACAGATGCAGCAGTGGTGGATGGACTGTGGTGCCGTCTAGTGGATGTTAGCCAGACTAACAAGATAAGCAAGTTCCCCATTCATTCGATAGAGGGTTCATCAAACGCAGTTCCACAGAACTAGGCAATCTCTGCAACCATAGGATTTGTAAACATCGATGATAGCTCTTCCATTATAATTCAGGTATGTAAAGATAAGTGTTGAAGTTATGAATGTGCATGGCATGCTCTGGTGCTAAAATTCTGGACAAATTACCAAAATTGTCAGAATTTTCCGTCTACACTCTCGGGTTAGCAGAGAGTGGTTGTTGCCCATTCATGTTGACAGTGTCCATTGTGCTATATGCCAAGAGCAGCCAGCTGGGAGCTGTTGGTTTGAGGCTAGCTATGATGCTAGCTGGATGGTGGTGGAAGGGGACCGGTGGCTCAGAGCCCCGGCAGACACCCAACAACCTGTGGCTGACGCTCCCATACCATCTACAAGGATCGGAATTGAGTCGGCAGCCACGCCCCGGCTCCTGGTAGAGCCAAAGGCAAAGTGTTCCACCAAGCAGGTTATCACCAGCTCTAAGCCAGATCTGCTGACATGTATACATTGTGTGGTTGGTGTACACCAATTATGCCTTGTTGATGGAACACACCCTTTTAGCCTGTGCATTTCAGCTCAACTCAGTTCAGGAAGCAATAGTGCAAGGGAAGTTAAGTTAGAACAGAACGTATCCTTGGTATTTAAGATTTACTCTGATTATTATTGCCTAATCTAATTTTCAAGATTTCTTTGTTAGTATTTATAGCTCATCTCAAATATTCGATCTTCTGAGGCGACCTTGGCTGTTGCTATAGTCCTGAGCGTTTAATATGGGTAAAATGACAATATCTAGTACAATCAAATGCAGCATTTGTAAAATAAAGTATTTTCGAAAATTAAGTAGATAGAAATCAAGAGAACTTCATAAAGAATACATAACAGAACTTTTCAGGCCCAAGATTAGAGAAATTGTGGTGCCACCTGTTATTTTATCAAAGAACTTTGGCCTGAGATCATATTTCTGCTTGGATCACTGACATTATAAATAAGCAAGAAAGACTTGATTTTCTTTCAGTCCTATCTCAGTCAATAATCAGCACAGATACTTCAAATAAGTGATTTGTAGATGAATCACCACAGAATAAAACTGGAATGTTATCTTTTGATCTTTTTCTAGAGGTAATCAATGGCATTTTCTAGCTATGCCATATGACAAAAATGCAATGACATCAGAAAATCATATTTTTAGGGCTCTTTTGGACTCTTTGTCCTCTGTCATAATGCTCCTGTATCTCAGGAAATATCCACCACCGCCTGACAATATAGGTATCATTCTAATTAACTTGAAATAGCTAAGAAGATAAGCTCTTTATTTCCATGGTCATCATGATAGATTTTTCATTAAATCACTGTGAAGACAGGAAGGTTAGATGTTTTAGTGTTTTTTACCTAACAAATTCTGATGTTCAATCTATGACAGGAAATCTAACCATAACACAGGTATATCAGATATACACCAATAGATAGGACTAAGTCCAAGCTTTCTAACGATGTTTTGTTTATAAAAATCGCCCCATTATTCACAATACGACAGCGATTTGCCCTTTTCGAGTTAGAAAAAAATAGTTATTTGTCCCATAGGATTTGCCTCATCTCCTGTCCAAACATCTATCTAGTACGACTTGCAAACCTAATCGATGATGGGAAAGAACATTCATAGTTGATGAACTTCTTTCAACTGTCAAAAGCAAAGTACACAATTTATATGAATACAAAGACAGAGCGGGCAGTCTGCCAGGTGTGTTAAGGAATTACGGGTGGGGCTGAAGCTCAGACAGGCGATTCGATCCTTCTACCAGGTTGTTAGGATCCCCGTAAGAGAGGCCTGTACATGAAGGCCAACTCAGACATCTCAGCTGTAAGCCCATAAAACATCAACATTTGTTCCCGATTCTTACCGTCCCGACGGATTCCTCGGGCAAGGATGGTTTGTTTGTGGTTTAGCTTACCAGAGGACCCTGAGGGTATATAGGGACCAGGCACCTGTTTCACTAGTTCTGTGACAGCCCTTGTTGGTGTCTGCGACACAAGGGCAGGTAGCATTTCAATATATGAAGAAGATCGGCCGCTCCAATCTGCCGATATTTGCGTTTTAATTTGAAATATCGGGCTAATCAATTGATAACAGACTCTCGGATGTCTGCTTGTCTTTGCTTGGCAGCACCAGCTTCTATATCACACTGCAGCGCTCAATTGATCTGGAACCAGAGTCACTCTCCTCCCAGATCTTTCGAGGCGCTAGCGCTGTCAACCACAGGAAGTAGCGCGGAATCTCTGCTGCGAGAGTGAATCAGTGTCGCCAACAAACAGAACATCGCGAACAGTGACACAAAGTTGGACATTAACTATGACATGTATTTGGAAACAAGATAAACTTTCTTCCATTGTTGCTTGCACTGTTGCTGCCGCTGTTCATGTCTGTTAATGGTTGGTTGGTTAGTTGGTTTGATTTAACATCCAGTCAACCATCGCAGGTTCTCACCAGACTTTCTCAGGGTTCTTTTACACCACAAGGGTGGTGATTGAATCTATGAAATGAATTTAGGCGGAAACCTCACCCCTACACATTTACTGAGATGAGAGTTCATTTACTTCCCACACCACATAGACATGGTATGAGAAGGATTGGCCTTTGATATAGTAGTAAATCTACCACTGCTGGGGGTGAAAGAGAAAAGTGGCTGCAGTTGGGACCCAAATCAACAAAATCTGACAACCTTGATATTACAAGTTCAGTGCTCTTTACCACTGAGCTAACTCCCCACCCCGGTCGCTTTTGTTATGCTTGTGTGCAAGCATATCCGGTCTGCACCACGATGAGGTGAGGCGACCAAGAGAGCGAACAGATTGTTAATTGCTGTCCACCCCAGCATGTCTGTCAAGGCCTATTGTCACGGAACTAGTGAAACAGGTCCCAGGGTGGAATCGGACCTATTTGGTGTGTCAATGTCCTATAAGCTTAATAACTGTGAGGTCATGATAAACGCTTAAGACTTTTTGTAGTTTGTTAGCATTGCACTTTATTCCATGTTTAGGTCCACATAATTATCATCTCTATATACACACTGGCCATCCATCAATTTCCGGATACTCCTTAAGAATTTCGTTCAATAATTATAAAATCAATCCTTTGCCATGCTTATTGAAAGGTATAGAAAAATATCTTATTCTTAGATTACAATAGGTAAAAAACGTAATACACGCCTCTTCCTGCTCTGGATACAGTTGGGAGAATAGACCTTTCACTAAAATCACATCAATAACGAACAGTACTGTAGGATAGTTCAATAATCCCTGTGATACAATACAAGGGATTAACATGTGTGTTGACAGGAGTTATCTGTACACCCCAAATGATGAAGTAGAATATTGGTTATAAATTGTCATAAGGACAATTTGAATGCACACTGTAAGTGGTCAGAGGACCACAGCATTAATCTATAATAGTATCCTCAAGATCCAACAATGGCCATCTTAGATCTAAGACTAGAGGCAAGGTAAAGAAAAATTTACTTTAAATGAAACATAATAAATACCCATATTATATTTAAGAAACTAAGTATAATTACGGTAATATTAAGGCATAATTGTAGAAGATAACCGAATAACAATATGAAACTGAAACAGTGATTCTAATATTAATAAAACTTTACCTATAAACTAGTTTTCACCTTACAGATATCTCTGAGCACAAATAATTTGTCATGTATAATATAGTAGGTGTGTGAGCCAGGTGACACGCGTATAAAGATATTATCACGCGCACATGGTTTCTAATGACAAGGGCAATGGCAATGGGCTGAATGAATTAAACATTAAAACGGAATGGTAGTATCATTCATTCAATGTATACAGCGGTACACAGAGATATTGCACAAGGATACAAGCATTCGTGTATGTGAAGCAAGGTAAACTACCTATACACGTAATTCTAAAGGAGCAATTATCGCAGTGCCAACTGTTTCTAATCGCTGATCCCTCGAAACAAAATACCTCATTATAAGCTCTGTATATATGATATAAAAGGATTTCAATATTGTATCTATATGATTGTATATTATTACATACAGGATAATTTCTCATAAAGTAATAATACCATACCTGAAAATGAGTACCTTCAACTGAGACCCTTGATTAAAATGACCAAGTTAGCTTACAATGATATAATTATATATTTCTTGTGCCCCTAGTAGCATAATATAATCATGTGCTGGAATTGTGGGCAAAGAAGATATCTATATCGCAAATTGTATAATGATGAACTGAAGCAATTGACTGGTGCATAATGTTTAAATACTATATAATTTATACGGCTTTACCTGAACACAAGCCGCCATCTGCGTTTGCTTAAGCAATATTAGTGTTTCTATTTTCACACAGGAATAAGACCCATCGTCCAATTTGTTTTGCATCCAAGGTGATGTAATCCTAACCAAAGCATAGCTTCACATAGCTACTGTATCTATATTTCTATCCATAACAAGCAAATATAATTCTTGACAGATGGGATTGCTTAGTTTGTGTTTTCGAGTTGTACAACTTTATCACACCGATACATTAATCATCTGAACACTGACACAGTGCGACATGTACACGTGCTGAACAATGTTAACATTTTGTCTGGAAAATCTGGTGATACATAAAAGTTACCCCGCAGTCTAACTTGATATAACATAGTTATTCATCCGACTTATATATATATATATATATATCGAATAAAGACAATTCACCACATAGATGTTTACATATAATCACATGAATGGGTTCAACCTACACAAGTGTTATCAATGGTCTTCATGCCTTCTTCCTCCTGATAGTGTATGTATATTATGTAGATGTCGTTAACTATTGTGTATGTATAAAGAAAAAGAACGGGGTCACAAAGGTGGAATGGACATTGCCCACATCCTCGCTGTCTGATTATATCGTCAATCAACCTCCTTGAGTTGGGCTAATCCTGAAGGTTAAATGCCAACCAGGCTATGTATTATCTATATGCATTATCTCTACAGGCGTAAATATCCATGCACTATCAGAAAATGTGATCAGCTCATCATAGCAAGTATGAGTCATACAAACAAACATTTGCATTCAATAAACTACAATTTTGTATTCTATCAAAATGTCCTCTTTCCAAAATCAATGATTTTGTACGACAAGGTTTATTAGAAAAGGCACTCTATCATAGATTACTGCCCAAACTACTTTTTCATACTTCTCTGTAAATGGAATATATACTCAACAGACTCTATATTGATATACTAGGAATCGTCAATGTTATATCCATTATTTGATGAGTTTTCCCATTTTCAATGATGCACATTTCGTTTACTAGGGTTCATACCTTAGAAATAGCTATGGGATTTATCTGTTGTATCATATGTGTGTGCGGCGAACTGGCATACACCATGAGCGTCTCGAAGATAGCGTATATAATGTTATCACTTAAGTAAATAGCACAATGGGCCAGTTACGCAAACAGTAATTATTTGGACCAGCAGAGCCTGCTGCTAGAATAGAGCAGCCCTTGTCGTCATTGCTGTAAGCCATGACCTGTGAAGACTGACAATCTCAAATGACAGCAGTTCGATAAATCCTTATCATAATAATACCGAGGTATGGTATACGTCTTCCACTATGAATCCCGTTCAAACCTTCGCCCTCTTCCATTGTCAATAATAGACCTTTGAGTTTAAACCTTTCCACTTCTCTATCTTGTATTCATATTGACAACACACAGACTCAAGCTTTTCGCTGCAAATCTCCTCAGAAATCATATCGGTAACAAAACAGGCATTGAGAGCTGATACTCAATCCAATCAAAATGCGATTCAACGTGAACGCAATTTGGATATTAATTAAAATGGCACTAATTGAAAGAGAAGCTTATGTGATACATTTATACGCGTACAACGAGTAGAAAGCACATCATTATTCACTCACGATAACACAGGATCCAGTGAGACGGTGAAGCACCTTCAACAGTTGGTCTACCTCGATACCTCATAAATGTTTTATTGAGTGTAGTGAAGACGTGAAAGCATCTGGCAATTAAAAGCAATACACTTACCACGCTTTGGTACACCCCTATCATGTGTAAGCACCCAGTGGCAACAAGTGACCAACTCTATATCATAGTTTTAATTTGTTAACCTTCTGAGTTAGTGAAATTTCCTGCATATTCTCTATAAACTTCACCAATAATTCTCTACTTATTGAGATATGTTCCAATATCAAGGCTTCAGATCCTACATATGTTTCTTTTTTTCTGGGAATGTTAAATTCATCATTCCAGAGGGATACGATTCACGCATCGTGTACGGCAAATGTGACTCATTATCCTTTGTGGCGTAATGAAATTATACCACACTGGAGCGTAAAGGACTGCCCACAAATGCAGACTTTAATGAGTTATTGTAATTTCAAAAGAAGAGAGTCATAAAGTACACAGCTTTACTTGAACGTAGAAGTTACTATTCTGATGAGAACCTTCACAAGGTAAGGGTCTCTATCAACGTTTTTGTATGATAACGATGAAGGTGACTTGCGTACTTTCTGCTAAAATGGCTGTCATAGGAATACATAGCAGAGGGTAGCAGAGGGTATCAGAGGGTCCAATCTATATAAAGTAACTGCTGGTATTGTGAAGGTATTGAGGAGTATTCAACGTCTCCTGCATCATTCTCCAAACATTTATATGGTGCCAGACAGGTAGGTTGTGTAACATATCGGAGCAGTTTGGTTTCGAAAATAAAGAACATAATCTTTGGGTTGTTCACTTTTTGATTAGAGGTACACGTGATCATTATTTGAGGGTATATGAATGAGTTATAACTTGACATGGTCATTGTCCACACAATAATACGTCAATGCTTAAGATAAGACTTTGAAAAAACATTTGTTAACAAGTATAGACAGAAATCAATTTGAATGGGTCTCTCATCTGGTAAACAATATGATAAACCTTCCTCCTCTTGCTATTGGTCAGAGGTATGCACACCTTTCCATACATAGTACAAAGTATATCTGCAATTCGGTATTATCGGCAGGTCTTTGTTTATATGTGTACAGAGTAAGTGCACAAAGGTCAGGCTATATCTTGAGTGTCATCCACGGCTATCAGATTACTGAGACAACTTCAAATGTTATCCACTCTCCGATTGATATAGTGAGAACCTGAACAAGTATTACATGGGAGAGCGACCATAAGTGATCACAAATACTATTACACACTAACTCCATCCTATATCTGCACTGGAACAAACACAGAGATTAGATTGGAACAGCAATTATGTCTGCATAACACGAAATTTCAACGTTCCTTTAATCAGCCTCGATAACCCACCTACCCACCACAGGTTCCAGTGTCATTCCAGCGCTATACTTTCTGTACCCTCCAGAGAATAAGAGCATATTCCTTGGATTACAAGTTTCTTCAGTAAGATAGGCCATGCAGAATCGAAATCAGTCTTTTTTCAATTCTTCTAAGATTGATAGAAAGGGCCCTGTATTTACAGCTTACAGGTGTTTGAATGTCTAGTTTCGCCCTAAATATACTTAACATCTCCATACACTAATCTATCGATGAGGCCAGTCTCAAAACTATAACATGGCAACTAATTCTGTCTTAGGTCTTGAACAATCACCCAAGCGAATGAGGACACATGCCATTATGGAAAAAATAATTATTGGTATAGAGTAAATTACTGTATTTACAAAGACATAATGCTGCACATAGGAGTGCACATTTAATGACAGCCGATGTGTGCATATTTAACCTCAGTCACAAAGCGCCTCTTGGATTTTCAATTTGTTCTTGTTTCAAGTGAGACATTTATATATATTAGTGGTGCATAAGAGGCATAGACAGACGGACTTTCACAAAGAAAATGTGGTCTAGCACATCTGAATCGTAATCTTCAGGAAACGACCTAAAGGAATTTATGTACATAAAGCATGTCATATTTGATACTTGTAGGTATCTGGGTGCATTGAATATCCTTCTCAGAATTACAAACCACCAATGCCGTTTACGATAGTAGAGTCTAGCAAAGAAATTCAGAGATCAAGTATTATAGATTAAAAAGACTCAATACAAGTTACAGACTGGCAGTTAACAATCAGTGAACATGTAATCAATAATCAATATTAACAAGGTTGCTCAACATGTGGTCAGACAAACAAACGAATCATAAAAGTTTAAATAAAATCAAACAAGTCCTTTTCCTCATACCTCCAATGGTATAATCATATATCACAGCACCCAATATCCCCATGCACCATTCTGTTACATAATTGAAAACCAACAGAATATATACACACGTGAGCAAACCGTCCCCAAAGTTCACGTAGCATTGACAGGAGGGCCATTCTCATATTCATTCTCGTGCTCCTCCTATTTTTGATTAAAGGACTAGGTGTAGACGCTAATATGGATAATATACAGATTCAGCTACGGCAGTCTGGACAATTGGGTTTTGGGGTCACGTTGCATTTTTGGACTAGCCTTGGGCAATAGGTGACCAAAAGCACCATCTCCCGCGTATGTGGATACAAGTTGCTGAAGAAAATAATAATACAAAAGCGGACCACAACAACATGAGACAAAGGAAATCCGGAATATGATTATATTTTCCGGGTGCAATGCAGCCTTTGTGTGGTATTTTGATTAAAAAAAACTCACATTCGTTGCTTGTATTTACCCACAAGATACAACAATTTTAGACTGTCTGTTCACATATTTCTTCTTATAAGATATTCAACAGGAACGGTCTCCTGGGAAGTAAGCATTCAAGATAAGACCTTATAGGTTGTCGGAGAACACAGATATGGTCCTACATAGAAATGGTCCGAGTTTAACGCTGATCCTACAGACGCGAGCAGGCTGTTATTACCCATACACTCATAGAAGTTTCTATACTGGCCTGGACGCCCCTCTTTCTATTACATCATTACACTCAAATAAAATGTTCATCAGGGCTGGGCGTCCAACGAGTGCTTCCACGGATCACAGGAAAGGGCAACAAAAGGGGATGTATCCACCCCAAAAATGAGAGGAAATACTAGTTGATCACAGATATCTTGCCGTTTAGTTCTGGTCGTCACCGGTAGAGCTGACAGGCAGGGTGTGGGCAGGAGGAGGTAGGCGGAGAGGGTTGAACGTGCACCCTCCGCTCGTCTCTTGTCGGTCGTCCTCGTGGCACGCCGCGTCCGCCGTCTCCGTCTCCGTCGTCAGGGCGTCGCCGATTCAGGGGTTGGAGAGTCACACGCCTTTGAAGTCGTACTCTGCGAGCAGCTTGGCTTTGTTACTGAAGTACGCGTCAAACCGGACGAAGGCATATTCCTGAAAAGTAAATCTACATTAGTACTCATTCTAACATCTCACCCAATTGACCTACGATATGGTATGATATGGAACATGAGGACTGTGTGTATGGATAGAAGACTTAAGGAAAATAAAAGAGCTATGCTCATAAATGAACAAAAACGGTCAATCGCCTAAACTGATATAAAGGTATCAAAATGGGTCCCTCAGAAATATCAGTATATTATTACCCATTCATCTTGAGCAGATTCTCTCAATCAATTTTTGGCATATAAGTCTGTCCTGATCCGACCAACAAATTAAACAAATTTAGGAGGTTTCTCCTCCCAACATTCAACATGACCACTTTAGGCTCCAAGTAAGTTGCAACGCATTCATTGTGACCTTAAATATCTCCAAGGATGCATAAAAATATCGGTGTGGCTCGTGGTAAATAATACAGACGTATGAAAAGGTCACCAGGTAACCCTCTGTGCGTGTTATAATATCACGCTGGTCTGTTCCATATACATATATATTCACTAGGAGTTTGCGTGTGTGTAGAGGGGGTGCTACATATAGACAGTATTTTAAAGTGTTTTTTTCCCTAAACGTTTTATCTTACAGCCATTCATTCATTTTGCCATATTGGGACCAGACTTTTAAAACTGAATACCTTCTTTCTTAACCATTTATATGAACAATACCCATTGCATTTGAAACATTCTTTCCTTAACTTTACATATATTTTGAGGGCCTTTATATGAAAATTCGAGTTTTCCTTGACATGAGCCAATTTCCCCTGACTTTTATAAAGATTCGAGTTATTTCAGACAAATTCCCAAATTCTTTGACAATTTAGTGAACTTATGAAAAGAGAATTTCCCGTGATTTTTCCCTGACGTGTGGTGATCCAGACATATACAAAACTGTACTTGTGAGAATGTGCTCATCGTTTAAAGCCTTGATGAATCTAGTGAAAGGTGATTGTTGATGTTCTGAACCTTAGACAGATGATTGTTGTATGAGATAAATGCAAACTTCACCTTTGTACCAGATTGTTTCTAACCTTACTATCCAGGTAATATCCAGGTAGATAATGGTAGATAATGGATAATGGTAAATTGGTTCCTATGGTGGCGGCCCTTATTGTTACAATTGCAACCTGGAGATAGCATAGCCACCTGGTTCAAAAGTGACAGGAAGCTGTCATTATCAAGGTAAAATTATTAAATATTACAAATGAATTGATCCATAGATTGTTCTAAAATGTACAGAATGGCGTCTGGTCTCACCAGAATGTCCGAACAATTTTAAACAGGTTTAATATCCAAATTGCTTGAGACTATGTACCTTGGCAGGGAAAATTGTAGGCGTCCCTGCCGCCTACAAAATCTTGTTTCAAAAGCAATCTCTAGTTTGCTTGCCTTCTTGGTGCCACTGTTGAGTCCAAAAACACTTAATGTGTCCCTGGGGCGTCCCCAGTCTGTCGCGACCACCAAATGCAATGTGAATAGACCCTTTTCCACTGGCCGGCGACGCGCCTTATCTACTTGGTTACGCAATGCTTGCGGCCAAACCATCACATGCCAACGTATTCTTTAGCATTGGAGGACTGAGTGTATAAGGCTAACAGCACACTGCGCTGCTCTAATTCTGGATCGATCGAGCGCTGCAGTCTGAATCCCACTTTAACTCACAGCAACGTGCCAAAGTGGTGAACAATTAGATATCGAGGCATCTAAAGTGAGTCATTCACGTGATACAGTTTAAATAACTTAAATGTGCAAGATCGATTGATATCAACAAGTTCGCTTGCGCTCCCGCATTACCGTAGTCTTTGGTCATTACAGGGAGTTAGAGCTGGCGTCTACTGAGCTCCTAATTGACCCTCTTCACACTGGCGCCATCTTGTAATGGCCGCCTATGTGTATCAATCGAAAACGAGACGAGCCCTCTCCACTCAGTCCTGAGCAACGATACGATATGCCCTACGATGCCCCTCCCGATAGTAAAAATCAATATCACGTCAGAAAGTCACCTGTAATCGGGGCAGTTGTTCACCTATCTGCGATTAGGCACCAATACAAAACGGGCGTCTACGATTTATTCCCGATGGAAAACCCGTACTGCAGGGTCCCTACGACATTTCAACATGTTGAAATCGCTGTGGGTAATCGTGAGCATCGCAGAGTTCTCGGTCGGGAAAATTGCTCTCACGTATGAGATACTAATCAGAAAATTATGATATTCTGGAATGAGATAGAAGGGTCCATGGACGCCTTGAGCCCGGGACGATTCGAGCCCTGGACGCCTTGAGCCTTTTTGTGGACGCCTTGAGCCTACCCTGTGGACGCCTTGAGCCTACCCCATTTTGGTTTCCTTGAGCATCTACATGTAAAAAAACTTTGAAAAGTGCACTTATACTGGTTTATAGTCATATATATTCAACCCTATCCCTTACCCAACCCTTTTCTAACCCTAACCCGCTAATCGGAACTAAAATGAGGTAGGCTCAAGGCGTCAAATTTGGTGATTAGGTTTAAGTGTCGCAAATCAATATTTCCTTAGTTTGACTTGGAACAGAGCTTGTAGTGCTTAAAATAAAACATTGTTCTTCTATGTGTCCTAGGAAACATTATAAATGCGATATCTCCTGAATCATAGTGCAATGTATATCTGAAAATGATGATAACAACTCAAGATATGCACCTGTGCCCTGGTAATATCGTGGGGCACATCGGGACCATGATCTCCTGTTTTTAGCAGTCAACCCCTTACGATGCAGAGTGAAGTGGGTTGTCTACACATTTGCCAACGATTTTTCACCTTCCCGATAAGTCTCCGATTTTCACTTTTTGTATCGGAGCTATATCGGTAGGTCTAAATTTCTATCGGAGTAGGTGGACGGTAGGCATTACTAAAACATCTCAGAAACGGCCCTGTCATCACACTCGCTCTGGCAGAGTAGAATAGTCCATTTTATCTTAGCCTGGTATAAACGTCCATAGGCTTAGCATTACGAACCCGTTCTCAACAGGCTTGCGAGAACGGTAACTCGTTCTCAACGGGTGATAAAGAGATGAATGTTTCCAGGCTAAGATAAAATCAGAAACATATTCGTGCTTGGTCTGAGTCCCTGTTCACCATCTCGTAATTACAGCAAAGTATGAATATCTATGGACATCTGAAGGTATATGATAATAGGAGAAAAACATGATTATATCTGTCTTCCATTATTACCTCTTTTAGACACACTTCCATCACCGACGCCGGTGTGTATTTAAATAGAAAGTCGGTAATTATTCCATACAGATATAATTACGTGGTTCTCCTATATGATCTGCCCCTTCTGTCTTTTCCTTCTTTATGTCTTTTCTCTTTTTCCTTATTATCTTAGTTTGGATAAACTGTTGACATGAGTCACTGTTACCCTCATTGTAAGTATTCATCGGATGTTTTGTTGAAAAGTTATGCATTACATGGAAGAACAATGTTTCAAATAAAAGAAAGGTAATATCTGGCTTAATATTGCCATTGGTATTACCAGTAATACCCCTAAATCACATATGTACCAGGTATATTCCACAATTAGTATTACCAGTAATTCCCATAAATTATATTTGCACCAGGTATATTCCACCATTAGTATTACCAATTATACCCACGACTCACATATGGACCAGGTATATTCCATCAGTATTCCCAATAATACCCATGAATCACATATTTACCCAGTATATTCCACCATTGATATTACCAGTAATACCCATGAATCACATATGTACCAGGCATATTCCCCCATTAGTATTACCAGTAATACCAATGAATCACATAGGAATCAGGTATATTCCACCATTAGTAATACCAGTAATACCCATGAATCACATATGTACCAGGCGTATTCCCCCATTCAGTATTACCAGTAATACCCATGAATCACACAGGAATCAGGTATATTCCATTAGTATTATACCAGTAATTCCCAAGACTCTCAAATGGAGTCAATACCAAGTAGATTCTGCTCTGAGTATGATACACCAAGATTCACACAGTTAAGAAGCACTTACCAAGTACCCAAAGTTGATGCCCGACATGGAAGACTGGACGATTGACCAGATACCCCACATGAAGTCAGAGGCAAGCACAAACACAGCGATTTCTTTCAGTATCCCCCTGATGACACCCTCTGGATCTGCTGCGTATTGCTTATCACCTTCCAGGTATGCCTCCAAGAAGATCAACTAGAAAGTGAAAACAAAATAACTCTTTAACGTTTTAGTTGAAGTGGAGAGACAATGTCTAGGAAACTAGATTATTTGTGTGTATAACCAAGATGCATTTTAACGATGTTAAGGGTGCAATGCCTCTGCTCTTTCTCTCTGTGCCATGGCAGGAAGTACCCCTCTACGAGTTGTTATGCATTATAGATCTAAATCCATCTTCAAGTGGTACTACAAAAATATTCATTGCATCTAAAAGCCACTGAAACTTAGTAAGGAAATTGATATCATCAGAGGAGATGAACTTTTCTCCTATAACTATCTTTTTTTTATCTTAGTTAAACATCCTCCTGTAAGTTAGATATCTAAAGAATCATAAAACGTATTCCTCTGTAATTTGGATAGATGTCAGATAGGCAACGGTCATATTTTCCCGAAATAACATGCGACTTAGCCTTTACCTAGTTTGTAGTTTCGGGACATTAAATGTGAAGACTAAGTGTAGTCTATAAGGAACATTGGTATCGTCAGGTCGGAACCTGGGAGGTGTTTTATAGACAAGGTATTGCATAGATTTGTTGAGTTGAACCGATCGCTGATAGTCTAAGACCTTTTTGGATATAGCTTTGCCATACATGCGCAGGTAAGATAATTCGACTGTGCAATAGAAACGGTCACTACCCATGATCGTCACTACTGTAAAACATCCCCCTGGCCATTTAGTTCCTCACCGCTCTAGGCAACGTAGTAGATTTACTGTGACAATTAAAGTCTTACCTGCTCCTCTTTAGTCGGATACTTGTCAGGCTGAGCGATGAAGAATGGGTATTCGTCAAGCGTTTGGTAATCGTAACACCATTCCGCAAAGTGGTTGGCGATATCAAAACCCCTAAACGCAAAGGTGGACAAAAGACATAGATGGTCATCATTGCCTAGAAAAACATGGATTAAAACAACTACAGCACAAGTACCAACACAGACACTGACACAACCTTTATCCTTGTTGACAAAGAGTGTATTGAATTCATTGTACCATGACGACTAAGGATGGATATCAAGGAGTACCTAAGATGAGAAAATGAAAGTTTGATTTGAGAAAACATGTGCGATTATATATGGTTTATCGGACGTGATAATTGTTGGGAAAACTTCACAGGGAAGTTAAGACAAAATCATTGTCTTCATTATTCTAAACGTTTGTAAACCGAACAGCTATTATTACAAGCTTCTGTAATGCTAAAACTTAAATTCTATAAGACTCTCATATGGTACAAGTATTCCATACGTAGTATCAATATTGGATAAGTCGTTTACTTGACTCCTATTAATACGTTTAGCTCTTACCAGTCTCTCCAAAAACAGGAAGTGGTGGTCCAAACCAATTCCGATAGAACGCTTCCGATTGGATCGCTCTATTCCGTAGGCCATTACCGTAATACACTAGCTGACCTTAAATAAATTCAGCTATAGAAACCCAGGCGATCGTCATGTAAACGAGTACTTAAACACAACATCCTCATTATGATTTAAGCTTATCTGGTAATAATATCATTATCTCTAAAACAAAAGATACTACGATTATCTTAATGTCAATTAAGGGTATGGTTCGCTGATACCACAGAAGCAAGCACTATGGTGCTAATTTACCACGGTAATTAAGGTAATACATGTACATGTATCTAAATAACGATACTAAGACATGACTTACCTCCAATTGTAGCTTGCATACTCAAAGTCGATCGGTACAAGATGCCACCCCTTGCCATTACCGTTCTTGTTCTCAGAGTAGAGTATGTTTCCTGGAACAATCAAGAGTATATTGCGTCTGATAGGAAGCACCAGATAAATTTTGGTTTGGGAGATTTAAGAGATAAATGGTATGATAAATCAATCATAATAGAATATTAGAAATTCTAAAAAGCTGCTTTTCACATAGTAAAGCCCATTTTCTTCAAACTTTCACAGAAGTTGGTAAATGTATAGTACTACAGATTTAACTTATGAAAAAAAGAGGTCGCCGTTCTTGTTTTTGAGAGAATTGAAGAAAACTATATTTTTCAGTACCTCGACAATATGTTATACTTCACTCATTTAGTATTAGAACAATTCAAAGGAACCAGTTTTAACTGATAACTGTCAGTATTTGAATAATCACCAGTGTGTATTGTATGATATGCCTTTATGTTATAGATCACAGCATACTACTTACAATAATGGTAAAAGACATGAACTAATTTCTACTTACCTTCTTGCATGTCATTGTGGCAGAAGACAACAGGGGAATCAGTCTGTTCAATAATTTTTCTGAAAATAAGGACACAGCATACATCTATTAATTTGGAAGGTACAAATATAACAACCGGTATAGACTATTATGATCCTTTAATCAGAATCCGTAAATAACCTTGAAGTCTTGAAAATCTTTTTCAAGTTAACATCGGTTGCAGTTTTCGCCAACTGTCATATAATATAAAATGTTTCCAATTAAAGAAAACCTTCGCTTAAACAAGAGTTCAAAGCGGTCGGTAAAGAGCGAGTCACAAACATTTGAAAAAATCCATCATCACTTTAGAAATTATATCAACTGCCTTATTACTAATACCTACATATCTATTTTAACTTCAGAGCAATAGTAAAAACTATCTGATATAGGGATATGCGTTATGAAGGTCTGATATACGTTAATTCGGTGAGATACCTACTTGAGACACTGAAACTCCGAAGCTAGACCAAGTGACAACAATTTTTGCAGCTTGTCTCTTTGGGATTTGTCCTGGATGTCCAGGTTAACATTGTTCAAGGCTTCGTCTAGGTACCTATAATGGAAAAATTCTAACATTAATCTAAGGAGTATTTTTTGGGTGTTTTTTCTTGTTTTCCCTTTTCATTCCTTTTTAGACCTAGGAGATTGTGTCACACGCTATCAACAAAAAAATCTATCTAAGGAGTGGTGTAGCGTGAGGTTGAATGGTGGAGGAGGTTTTCCAGGAAATATGAGTGGTTTTAAGATATAACCCATCGAAGATTAATATCAGAGTCACCTAAAATAATGGATAACTTTAGGCCCGAATAGAAAAGAAATCACATGTATATCCATTACTTATATGGTGTCACAAAAGGGCTTTCGCCTTGCGAAACATTTACTCTGAGATACAAGTTTCAGATACGACGGTAAATTGCAATTTCAGTTTCCTACCTGAAATAATTAACAAAAGCTACTTCTTTAAAAACAGTTCTATAGGATAACTTCTAAAAAAAAAAAAGGAATATGATTATAGGGCGCTTTGAGTTAAATATACATTTCATCGCGTCTGAGCAGTACAAAAAACTAATATACCATAGGATACGTAAATCCTCTATAGGTATGCACTATACAGACTAGGAGATCCTATAAAACCACCTCTGTCGACTGGGAGATCCTTCAAACTATCTGACTGCATAGACACTGACATAATAATATTCCTTAATTTGAGTCAGGCTTTGTAGCCTTTAAGTATGACAGACAATCATAGATTTCAAATTTAAAAAACTGTATACATTTCAGAATAGAACACCGTTGTATTGTTGGCCTCACACTAACTCTAAGCTATCCACATGTATTTATAGTCGCGAACAACCAGCATGAAGTGGACAATTAGAATCAGACAATTCTCATGCGGATGGAGAGTAGATTATAGACACTGCCTACTCTACATGGATGGGACAGCTATATAATAACACCGGAAGCCTCTGACAATGAATTCCAGACCAAGCACATTACAACTTATGATTGATTTAGACTGAACAGGGAAATTGCGATCTGACCAATTGATTCATCAGCAGAATGGAAACATAGTGAGGATCTTAAAAAGAATTTTTAAAAAGCGCAACAATCCTAGAGGGAGACAATTGTCGTCTGTCTGCCTCAACAGTGGAATTAAACCTATTTTTGTCCTGCGCCTATTATCTGATGGCTGTTGACGCATGCTTAGTACTAAATGAGTAGCTATGTATTCTGTAAGCACCAGTCTCCCCAGTTTTATTATGTCTGCATTTCCCTTAATGGTTCTCTTTATTTCCTCTCTACCAAATAGTTACTCCACCCTCCCTACTCGCACTTTTTTCTTTCCATTCTTCTTGGATGCGTTTCATATTTTAGATTTTGAAAATCGTTATATTACCTCGTATGACATACATGTATATAAATGACCGATGAAAATGGTTTTCACTCTCTCTCAACTACAACTCAAACTATTCGATTACCTTTGACATGACCAACAGCCTTAATCCCTCCATTAGGTCTACCCTACTCCATCTGTTCTTCCCTCTGTTCTACAACCCCCGTCTCCGAACAACATTCCTTTTTAGACCTAGGAGATTGTGTCACACGCTATCAATACCATGCTGTAACAGGATAATGTACACAAGACCTAGTCATGACCCTGACCCTGTCAACCAAACAAAAAGTTTTCAGCTAGATAGAGATAGCATTGTTTTGGGCTAGCCATAAAAAGTACTTTATCATAAGTGCAGACATACCTCCTTTGAGATTTGTAATCATGCATGTGATCAAAATGTATCCATGGGCGATGCATCAGTTTATGGTCTGACCTTGTTTGATAATTGTCTTGAAAACAAAAAACGAGAGCCATCTGCTATATCCGCATGTCTATTCTCTTTTTGTTTTACGCAATGGAACAATAAATTTCACACAGGCAGACTGCCAGACAGGATGTAATGCCTGTGGATTTTATCTCCGGATATCGATCGATTCGGCTTGGATACAGAATTCACATCCAATCACTCATCCTGTCAGCAAAAATAATAGGTAATTACCCAAATACAGTAGAACCCCGCCTAACTGACACCCCGCGTAAGCCTCCACCCCGCGTTAACGGACACCTCGCGTTAATGGACACCTTTGCTCGGAACGGATCCCTCTATTAGATGTTTGTTTTAACCTCGCGTAAGTGGTCACCCCGCGTAAGCGGACACTTTAATAATAATATAACATAATATAATAATATAACATAATGATAATATGATGTCATGGTCCATAATCAAAGACTTGAGCAAGTCGAGTTTTCATACTATGCATAACGAGGAAAAAGAGTAAACTGGGACGACCAGTGATGTTGTATAGCTATTAACTGTAGACGTGCACCGGTCAGAAATTCTGTCTTTGTTTTTGATAAATCCTCTGGATAAACAAAGTTTTGGTGGGGATTATGACAAACAATTTTTGATTAAATTCAATTCTACTGAAACAATACTATGATGGTTTTCAGCTAGAAATGGTTTTAAAGATTTCTATCCATATCATGTCGGGTGTTATTGCGGAAGATCGTCCATTAGTAGGATGAACACTCTTATCTTTTTCTTATGAAATAAGCACGTCTTGATAAGAAAAAGTCGAGTTTTGCTCTTCCTCTCCCTTGCCTTAGGGGTGTGGGGAAAAGAGACATATTTCTAGTCATGGAAAAATCTTGTTCCATCTTTTCACTGATCAAACCAGAACATGGACAATCTGGAAGACCAGTTTGAAGGGTGACAGCGAAAGTTACATGAAGGGAAGTAAATTTGTGTAGTAGTAGTAGTAGTAGTAGTAGTAGTAGTAGTAGTAGTAGTAGTAGTTTGGGCCTTCTTATCACATTCCTTTAAAATGCTGTGCTGAGACTAATATAAGCTTTTTGGACTGCGCCTAATACCACAGAGCCTCCTCCCCTGAGGTGTGAACTTGATACCAGTGTGAAAGTCGGTCACTTCTTTTTGTGTATACAGTCCATGTCATATCCAGACAAACATGTAATGAGACGACCTGGAATGTGCTCGGACCTACTGAGAAGGTCGATGGCGACATAAATACGAATGTTGTGTACTAAAAAGGTGTATTCTACTCTGACCCAGAAAGTGCCCTAGTTTTCTCATGTCGGGTCAGCCTCAGGACACCACGTGCTTGTGAGTTGATGCTGAGTTGCCCCGATTGAGGAACCTGGGGGAATAGCCTACAACAAGGTTCCTCAGTGTCAATGTTTATATATTTCGCATTCAAATGCTATAGAAAGTTGGGCTCCGGCTGCTATGGCTTCATGGTACTGCTCACTCAAAATGTAGAAGCCACGGATGTAATTCATGAGATCAATAATGCATTCCATGTTTTACGGCTGTGTTCTATGATTCCCACTTAAGGTTAAAAATAATGTACTTTTGCGGCAATATGGTTGTATTTTCATTTTGCTCACTTTCGACATACAAACCATGAAGGGTGGGTTACGTCAACATAAATAGAGAAATGCTTTTTTACAAGGATGTTATTCATAATGTCAACAGGGAATATCTAAAGGAACAAAACGTTGAATTTATCAAATTTCAACTTTGAAAAAAAACAGAAAAAATAGGATAGAATCTATACCACCATTATAATTTCTACATCTTAATTTACTCGCTAAAATTGAGGTTTAATTGAAATTCTCCAAAGCCTATCAGGTTCCACTTTCTCATAGGTCATATCTTGATTCTTCACTTTCACCTTATGTCTTCAATACATTAAGCATGGTCCTTGGCACTACTATTTCTTATCAGGTTTTTATTGATTCCTCTTTTGAATACTGGTACTGTATAGGTAATTATATCATCATAACTGTGAATCAATAATAGGGATCCCGTCAACTAAGCTTATTGCTGGTTGCTGGTTTTCTTTGGGTTCCTATTCCGTTAGACAACATAACATCATCAGTGCAAGAAAAGTTAGAACTAATTCCACGTAATCATAACCTATATGGTGCACAGTATAAAGTATGTTATACAAACAGAGATGCATTACAGGCACAGTAGCAGGTCGAATATCACTATATTTCATCACGTGTTATAATCGATCTATGTTGGGATACTTTCTGTCATTAATGTTTTTGTAAGGTTTTTGAACTCGGTACAGGTGGGGGTATTATGAATCAAAGGTGTAAGATTATTCCGAATTTAAGAAAGGAGACTCATCTTTCACTTTATTTGGAGGTTTTGACGACATAGAGTTATACAAACGAATTGGAGTGACGAATAAAAAGAGAAACATTTCCCGGCAGTGAAAAAGAGTAATACAACGACCTATCGCTACCAAGGACGACCCGCTCATTGAAAGCTTAGATATAATACAACAAGGTTTGCCTGCCAAAAGTGTTTTATCACCCCTTCTCCAAGCAATAACCGAAATGAGAATGGTAAAAAATATCCAGACAGTCTAATGACTAATACTCAAAGCTGAATTGGCTACCAAGTAAATAATTATGCTGCTAAATGTTAGCATTAACCTTTTTTGGGCTTGTCCGGGCTTTGAACCCATTACTTTAAGATTATCAGTGTTTTAATGGTGCACTCCTACCACCTGCGACACACACATTTAAGAACCAGTTACAGGATGGCTTGCATCGTGAAAAGTCCTTCCGAAGGACAATAAAATACGCAAAACTTTTATTCAATGCGATCACTCTATCTTTGTCTTTGTCTTCCAACAAACTCTCCCATCATGTCCCCAAATATCACACACACACAGACAGAAATAATATTTTAACCTCTCAAATCAGATGCAAAATGAGAGAATTTTATAGTCCTAATTTATTTTGATACCGAGTTTAGATATTACATGCATATTGACACAAATTCCTTTTTTCTCATGAAAGCATCAAGAAATTCTGATACCGAATTTAGACATTATAGTGGCACAAATGTAGTTATCATTCATACCTTATTTTGTTCTAGAAGTAATTATATTTACCTGGTAATTGTGTTGAAGAGCCAGTTGGGTTGTTTCACGAGTGGCATTCGTAGCTTGTGGAATCCTGCCATGATACGTGCGCAGGCGGCAGATATCTCTACTTTCCGGAGGTCGTGACAGTGAAGGTGATGTGACTGCAACAGAGCATTACAAATACAATAAGGCCACTCTCATGTGACAGCTGGCTAACACGGCTTAATTCCTTATTGACTTTGGTTCCTGGTTCATATTGGTAAAATCAGTTCAGGAATAATTGCGTAAATAAATTATTAGAGCTAATCATAACACACAAAGTTCCACAGCCCAGAAAGGAGATGAATCAAATGACGTGAAGAAGTAAGAATTAGTAGAAACCAAACGAGAATTAGCCTTGTCAATGTTTATGCCACGATGGGCAGGTTGTGTATTACTACACGAGGCGTTAGCCGAGTGTAGTGAGTAGCAGACCTGAGTGGCATAAACATTGACAAGGCTAACTCAAGTTCGGTTTTGTATAAATTTATCCTCGCCCATCTCACCGATATACAGAGAAAATTTGTAATTAGCCATGCTAGTAGCGTGTTGACACTCATCGGAGGATGGCCACATTTATCAATGCTGCCGGATCTACTTTCGTTATCTGGTCCCTGATTGGTCCACTTTATTCAACGCTCCGTCAAATACATTGAGTCAATGTTAAACCTACGGCGTTTTTTATTTGGGGTAGGATAAGTGAACAATCTGCTCTGTATATTTTTCTTCGGGACTGGATTTCCATGAACGCAGTATGTTTTTACTGAGGCTGGGTTTGGAAAATTGTCAACACTTATTTCAGGATCCGTGCCCGTTTCTAATTCTCACGAATGTCGCAAAAGATGTAATGAGCCTACAAGTTCAAATAATTCAACATTACACTTAATCGATGACCAAATATGTATCCTATGGTATGTTATGAATAGTTTGAAAATCTTCAAACCATTTAGTACTATTGCAATTTTTCCGTTCCCTCACTTTGTCTGATCACAGGCAACATGGAATATGAATTCCATATTTAGACCTTGGCCTGTATGCACTTAGAAAGTTAGTAGAATGTATCGTGCCAGCATGTACATCTATTAAAATACATTTACCGACGTAAAACCGCCAACAAGATATATTTGATTACTGTTTACTGCACTTGATAATGTATTATGAACCTTCCTTCCCAAGGCCAATAAAAAAAGACTTGTTTCTCATCACCGCGCGCGTCAGCAAAAGCGTTTTTAGAAGATTTTTTTATTTTTTTATTGAACAAGATGAACCTTGATAGAAATCATGAAAGGTATCAAATTAAAGCTCATGATGTTAGGGATGCTTTCTAAGTGGTTATGTATTTGACAAAAGTGATACATCAAGTGTAACCAATTACAGTAGAAAACAGGCACCCCTCGTAAGCGGTCCCTTTGTTTGGAACAGTTCCTCTTATTGCATGTTTACATTAACTTCGCATAAGTAGACATCCCGCATAAACACTTTGACCCGAAACAAAGGGTGTCTGCTTACGTGGGGTTCCACTGTATGTGTATCTAGGTAGAATTGGCCCCCGCGTAAGGGAACACCCTCCGTTCTGGGCCAAAGTGTCTGCTTATGTGGGGTGTCTGCTTACATGCAGTTTTCAGTCTGACATTGTTTAGGTGTTTGAATGGACCTTGGACCAACAGTGATCATAACATCCCAACAGAGACTGGGTCTGAGGAACACTTTGCAGTCATGATCACTCTTTTGGTCTCCCAAGCAGTCACTCTTATTTTATCATGACTAATAAAGATGTTGCTGTCTGAAAAACAGGACCCTGGAGTTTTGTCCCCACCCCACCCATATTGGATAAGGCGTCCTCTGAAGTGACCGCTTACACATGTTAAAAGGCCTTTTCTACCGAAATAACTGTCCGTTCACGCGGGGTGTCCACTTACATGGGGTGGATGCTTACACAGGGCTATAATAAACATCTAATACAGAGACAATTACACACAGTAAAATGAGTGAGATATGAGGAACTTAGAGAGAGAGTGCAAGATATGACCTAAATAAGTTTGTCTGAAGTAGTAGTAGTGGGCTTGTAGTAGAGGTGTCATAGCCACGTCTCACGAAACTGAAGTCCATTTTATGACATCTCTGATCCAGCAAAAAAAACCGCCCTCGTCATATTTTCCATGGCTTGGTGATGAGAAACCAGTATTTTTTCGAGTGGCCTATTGATTATGATTAATGAAAAGGGCATACTTTTTTCTCGCTAGGACGCAGGAAAAAGCAAAGAACTTGTACTCCCAGTCAATCTTCTGTTAGCCTTACAGCACTAGTTAACATGTGAACTGAACGGTCACATTATCAAGTGTTAAAGGATCCGCTACATAGGCGAGGCTGTTTTGGGGTGTTTTTTTTATACAAAGTTTCACTGAAATAGCATATCTGAAATTCGTATGTCTATCTTATCAAATTTCACGACAAAAAGGAAACACGGTAGTATCTGTGTCGCTGCTTTTAATTGTAGTAGCTCACTTCCAATGGCCTTTGTCGTTTTAATCCCAACAATAGCTAACATTGAGGTAAGAGCAAAATAGCAGGGTCGTACATTAAGTTTCAGTGATATAACGCATTCTAGGAAACAATTATTTCCTGTAACTAGTGACTTGAATGATGTGGTTTGGCAAGAGTATGGTTTGGCATAACATTAGCCAAATAAGCACTCTGGACCCTGGGAGGTGTTTTTTAGACAGTGACGTCTTTATTAGTTGTGATCGAAAATGAGTGACCAATATAGCGAAAATGACAGCAAAGCATTCCACAGACATGGGGCCTGTTTTTCAATCGTGATCATTTGTGATAGTGACCAGTTAGTGACCGTTTGGAGACCATTGGGTTCCAGAGACAAATGGTAATAATATTTGCGACCATCTTGAGGGGTAAAAGGTCTTGGTCACTGTTTTCTGTTCCAGAGCTGTGACCATATGGTGACCATTTTGCATAGATGGTTTCCATAACAGTGATAGGGTCAGACATGTCATACATGTATGATATTCATACTGAAACTTATCAAAATTAAAAGATATTTGCAGAGGAGGATTTTATCTGGATGTCATACCTTTATCCAAAATTACATAATTTTCCAATGATTATTCTATTTATAAGAATTGCTTCACCAAAGCCAGTGACAACTGCTGACACTGCACTGCTTGACTGCCTTGTTTATATCCTACTGCAGTTCTCAACCCTCAGTTGGTGTGATAGTTTCATACTTCTTATTCATTTCATACACTTCCACTTTATCATATGAAATGATATTTACTGCAGTGAATCATCCATGCCTGTCAAATCTAATCCCCAAATTTCATAATTTTCTGTGAAGTAATAACATGTGAGACAAGTTTTTGTGTTTAATGGGCCTTGGACCAACAGTGATCAAAACAGCCCAACATTGACCGGCTCTGAGGAACACTTTTCAGTCATGATCACTGTTTTGGTCTCCCAAACTGTCACTCTTTTGTGATCACAACTAATAAAGACGTCACTGTCCGAAAAACAGGACCCTGATCACTATTGGGATCACTGTTGGTCCAAGACCAATTCAAAAACAAAAACATGTCTCGCGTGTATATTGTTCTGGCTTAGGTTGAGCACTGCAGTAGGTTGTAAAAAAGGCAATCAAGCAGAGAAGTGTCAGCAGTTGTCACTGGCTTTGGTGAAACAATTCTTATACATGAAATAATCACTGCAAAATTATGAAATTCTGGATGAAATCATGATATCCGTATAGAATGTCCTACTGCAAATATCCCTTATTTTAGATAGGTTTTAGTATTAATATCATTCATGCATGGTACGTCTGACCAAGTCACTGTTTTGGATTTCCACTAAACGGTCACCAAAGGGTCACAACTCTGGGACACCAACCAGTGACCAAGACCTCTCAACTCTCAGAACAATCGCTATCACTGTAAAACACCTGCCCAAATGTTTATTACGGTCTTAATATCCACAGGAAAACCATGAAATTTGGGATATAGGTATGTCAGATTATTGGTACGCTCCAGTCTAAATATTTTCTAATTTGAATAAGTTTTAGCCCCTGAAAAAATAAGTTATGTCAAGTATCAACTGGTCTCAGGTTGAGACCGTTTGGGAGATCGTTTCTCTAGGAAATACAAAAGAGATCGTTATATAGTCTCAAAAAAGTATGTAAAGATGAAACTAGTTAGTGCATATGATGGCTGTGAATAGAATGTTATCTCCTTATGGTGAGAATTTAGTTGGGATTTCTGATATATGGTTGTTTTGTTCTCAATCATCATTACCTCACCCACCAAAGTACATGCTGTATATTTTGCTACTCAACGAGGATTGTTTCCGTCATATATATTTACCGGATTTTAGAACGGCCAGAATACCTGCAATGACAGAGGCCGTTAACTGTACTACTTTCTTGTTCAATTAATACTAATAATAATTTTTTTAAATAATAATAAAAGTAATGATAGGAGACAGGTGAACCGTTCAACATGCACAAGAAGTGGCCTTATGTGTGTCATGACAATCGGAGACCGGCGATGCCACACGAGATGAAAAGAAACACACACAAAAAACAGAATCCAGACAGTTGCATGGTGAACTATATATGTTTGTGTACAGCAACACAACCTCGTCTTAGTCGCTGTTCATAGTAAAAAAAAACAGAAAAAAGGGCCAAAAACATGCACCAAGTCTATTAGTATGTATCACGGTCATTTACAAGTCCGTGTATGTATCTACGGCTACAGATTGCATGCGTATGGTCGTAGACACCATGGAGACCTGTTGCTCCGCAGTTCACCCTGGATCAGATGACAGCTGTAAGATACTGCACTGTGCACTATTTCATTTTGGGATAATTGCTATCAAGGCCATCTGACATTACCAATGTTTCATCATAATACCGTCATTTGGTATTTTCAGTCTAGCGCATTACATGGATATTTTATATACAATTTTGATTTAAATGGGAATCATTTCATACAGGTGGGAGGTACGGCAATGGGTACACGAGTAGCCCCGACCTTTGCCAACCTCTTCATGGCAGACTTTGAAGAGCGTTTTGTTTATACTTACCCAATTCAACCCCTAATCTGGGTAAGATTCATTGACAACATTTTTCTTATTTGGTATAAAAGCAGAGACCAACTAGATACTTTTATTGCACATCTCAATAATGTCCACAATTCAATCAAATTCACGAGTGAGATCTCCAATTCTGAGATCCCTTTTCTAGACACCATGGTAAAGTTAAAGGAGGGGAAACTAATTACCGGCCTTTATTCCAAACTCACAGATGCAAACAACTTCCTGCATTTTCAATCTGCACACCCTAAACATTGCAGGGAAGGTATCCCACAGGGACAATTCCTCCGCATTAGACGAATCTGCACAAATGTGCAAGATTTTCTGAGAAATAGCCTCCTCAAGGGATCACATTTTATCCATAGGGGATATCCCCTCAACCTTGTGGCAGACTCTATCATTTCAGCTTTACACACTCCTCGCCCCGACCCATAGGGCACACTAGAACAGGGGGGCCGGGACCCGGATAAGGCATTCAAACCCATTCTGGTGACCACTTACCATCCGACCTTCAACAACACTAGGAAGTTTTTGATTCCAACTGGCATCTTCTGGCACATTCCAGCAAGACTGTTAATCTAAAAAACTTGGGATACATAGTGGGACTAAAAAAGCCACCGAACCTCTGCAGCAAGTTAGTCCGAGCCAAAGTGAAATTTCACCCTGGCTCGGAAAGAAAATCACTTGCCACCACCAGCGGCAAGACCCTGAGAGAGTGCACCAATCGCATGTGCAGATATTGTCCCCGGCTGAATAAGACCGGCCGCATAAAATCGTTCACCACGGGCCGGGAGTTCATGACAAAATATGAAATCACATGCCAGAGCTCCAATATTATTTACTGCATTACCTGCAGGACATGCGGCGTACAATATGTAGGCCAGACCAAGCGGCGCCTTATGGATCGCTTCCAAGGCCACTTCTACCGGATCCAGTACAGGAAGGTAGACACTGACATAGGAAACCATTTTAATCAAAATGACCACCACAGGTTGGAAGATGTGGAAATCACAATAGTAGATTTCATACATGCCCCACCCGAATCCAACAGTGCACAACAGTTGCGCAACAGGATTGAAAAAAATTGGATCTATAAATTACAGACCCAAATTCCTTTTGGTCTCAACCTGATAGATGCACCCTTCTATTAACCCAGGGACCACCATGATGAATCGTTTGCCTGACCAAGGGGGGAAACCCTCATGCCTCGTTTAAAAAATTTCAGTTTACAGGTCCCTCCCCCCCGTCCTCTTTATAAAATATGGGAACCGATTGAAACCAGCACTAATGTCCGTGCTGACGGCAAACCCACTTTATTGAAACAAACGAAATCAAGATGAAAAGATGTACGATAGATATGTTATCAATAAAGAAATTCTGAAAAAAAAAAAAAAAAAAAATTCAATCACTCTGGGCCATGAAAGTAAATCTGACTTCATGAAGATTCATCAATATCAATCATTATCATGTTAGCTTAACAATCATTGGGTTGTTAAAAAATAAACTAATATGGTACGCCATTGTTTCCTTTTAACCAGGTAAAACATTCATAAAATCCATTTTGACTCTCATGAACAACAGTTTATTGACACAAAACAAAACATCAAACTTGCACTGACAAGTAGATTTTACAGCATTTACCATGGTTCTCCTATAAAAACTAGACACTGTCAAGACCTTGTAAGCCCCCAAGACGCCTGAAGAGTCACTATATGAAAACTGCGGCCCTTTTCGAGGCTTGGCCGTTGGCAGTTAGCTGTAGCTGGTGGTAATACTTGTGCAGATCCTCCATGGACCATAGTATGTCATTTTGACAATATTATGAGCCAAGATGTCGCTGGGGTCAGTCCAGGGATCAGTCAGGAGGTCTGGCACAGAAAGAGCCAGCTCCGATCAGTCCCTTGTTTCGGTAAAAGTTATCATGCGATTTACGTCAGCCAAATCCACCCACTCATAAAATAAATATTACACGCAAATAAATCAAATACAGCGCACCAGTTTTGAAATAAGTATAGTTGGATGGATGGATGGATGGATGGATGGATGGATGGATGGATGGATGGATGGATGGATGGATGGATGGATGGATGGATGGATGGATGGATGGATGATGGATGGATGGATGGATGGATGGATGGATGGGAGTGTCTAAGTAATAGTTTATACTAGTCTCTAGGACTTCATTTGGTAATGGTACCGATGCAGGAACATAACTGGTAATAATAACTTCCAAGTGTATGCTAAACGTGTGGATCTCAAAATCATCACATCTGGGCATATTTAAATTTGTGAAGTAACTCCCTTTAGTCTGAATGGGGAGTATTCTCGCATGCCCCAGTTTCAAATCCCTACCGGTTTAACTTGTTTTCTATTTCTTCTATACTCTATCAATTGGTGCCGCGACCAGGATATCGTGTCGGATGTGATGTTCAGCATGAGACTAGTGCTTGTCTATCGCTGAAGGGGAGGATTGTAGTAGGCGACAGATGCGGACTGAGCGTGACTGAAGTAGTTTTTTGTGAAGGTCAACAGCCTTCTGTACATTTCTATTTCTTTTAGAAAACGAGGCGAAAACACTTCTGTACACACACAAAAAAACCATCAGAAAAACACATTTCTATTTTTGATTTATCATTAGATCTGACATGAATGCCTTCGTCGAACTTATCTCTGAAGAGCAGTATATCAAGCGCTATCGGCATCACCACATACTTTAATACCACAGGACACACTCTCTGCATCAGAGATAATCTATGTATGACCACAACGACCTTTATATCTCTAAATAGCAGCAATCAATCATCTCACAAGTCATGAATTGACCTATGATTCACTGTGGTACATTTTAAAGCACGGCAGATACAATTATCGTGCGGGGATCGCCCTCATAGTGTACGACTAGAGATGGACGTTCGTGCTCCTTGGATTACTTATGATCGCAAATCTTATTATTCAGAAACAACACTGCAGTACACAGACATATGCCTTTTTGTCTTTTTTTCTATTATTATATACCTGTGGTAGTATATCCTACACATACGGCCCGCTCCTACCCATGTCGTATTTATATACGTACGACACCTAGGTGACGTACGGGGTATATTTCATACGGGGCATGTACGGCAGGGAAATCCAAAAACTCGCCCAGAAGCAAAGATAAAAATTGGATATTTTAAGGTATATAATAATACAAAAACAGGTACACTGTCTGTACATGATAAATACTTGGTAAAATTGACGTTAAAACAAACCTTTGTCTTCGGCATTGGTTCGTTTTATCGTCAATTTTACCACATACTTATCACATATGTGTTTTCGTATAAAACTTAACTTTTAAATGTGATTACTCTCACACTGACAAATCAACAGAGAGATATTCTAGACTAGTCTACGTGTGTCTGGCATTTTGCCTGGCCTCTACTGTGAGCTTGCATGACGAGAATGAGCGTCCCATCAGGAGATTGTCAATAAATGATGTGCAGATTGAATCCTAACAAAGGCACGGAAAGATATGCAAGTTAAAAGGTATACGGAAAAATACCGGTACCATATAGGCCATATGAGTCAAATAATTTACATATATTTGGAATTCCTATCAATATCACATACGACAGTAGGGACGGGATATCCTAATGTCACACTGAGAGCAATATATACATAGTCAATACTAATAACAGAATATAGAGATAATGGTATTTCTCTTATAATACAAATATATAAATCTCAATAAAAAGATGAATATGTGAGTATGTTAACATGCTACCTGGCACGTTTTGGACAAAACTTCTCTCATTTTACTCGTTTTGCTAATTACCCAAAACATATCGGAGCAATACCACACTGCTGCGTGTTCGTGGAAATACAAGTCAGACCAAGGTTTGGATATTTCAGAGAAACAATAACCAAAGCTGATGTACAGTTCTATCACGTCAAGTGACTAGGAATGAAGTCTTTTTTAACACATATTTCAATGACGAATTCCTGGAAATCACAAACTGCTTCTGACAGAGTTATTTTTCTGTACTTCATGAATATCTATATACATCAACTGTACAAATTTTGACCATGGTTGTTAGATGGCAGAGCAAAGTCATTGTACTGTCGAATCTATTACCAAATGATATGGAATTACAGATATAGATCGACTGCCCAGGTAGGGAATGGACTGCTGACCCTGACTTTTTCTTTTTAATTTCGATAACGACTCAATGACTAATATCTCGACGTTCTCAGGCATCAGAAGATACCGTAGCAAAGAGAGAGTGGGCTTACCTCCACGTACTCCTCAACACGACCCCCAGTGAAGACTCCAAACAGCTGTGGGCCTTGTTTCTTCTCGGCGAGCAGCCCGTAGATGACCGAGTCAGTGACCACCGTCTCCGGGTTCTCTTTGATGATCTGTCCGTAGATCCGTAACAATACTTTAGCCGGCTCCTCTCCCTCGGGCTCCATGCCGTCTGGCAGTTTACACAAGAACATCATGTTGCTGAGGCCTCCTCTGAAAACAACAACCACATGAAAAATGACCAAGTGTGGGAAGAAGATGCTTGATTCTGATGTATAGTATTTGTTAACATCTATCTTAACTAATGCTCAACGATCTACAGAAAAAGTCTAAATGACAGGGTTAATGTTGACACTCTACTCCCGGGTGCTAACTTGGAAAGCCTGAAAGAGTGGAGAACTAGGCACTTGTTGGCCTATGAGCATTGGTGGTCCACAAATCAGGAGAATCTGATAACTAATATGCGACCAAACACAATGAGTCACGACAAAGTATATATACGTGTTAAGCGACCAAAAACAGATTTCTTCTGCAGGTCTCCTCTGTATTTATGGGACGACCATGTGGGATGAACTGCCAAAGGAATTGCAACATCTGCCAAATAGAAATAATTTTAAGTCTGAAGTGAAATGCCTATCACTCAATGAGTTGTGTGTAGACATAATTAGATAAACTCTGAGCATGGGTGTGTGGTATATAAAGACACGTCAGTGTGCTTTTTCCGACTGATATTTTCCGAGTTACTGATATTGTATATTGAAAATTACGGTTATGTTGTAACTAGGTGGATAAATCTTAACAGTACTCATCCATAGATTTATTTAGGGATGTCACTTGGGGTAAGAAAAAAAAATACTGGGAGCTGTTTCACAAGCAGCTGCAAGTGTCGCTCTCTGTAATAGTGGCACCACAGCGACAGTATGCGTTTCATTAGGAGGTGCACTCAAGCGTGAACGGCACTCGGGAAAGGAGCGACACCAACAGTGGCAGTGACCATTTCATCAGTAAAATCGGTGTTGCTGTTAGTGTCACTGTGGAGCCTCTGTAAGTGACAGGGTCTACCCTGTCGTTTGTTACGTGTATAGAATACTCTCACCCACTTCCCATGAGAATTAAGCAATGAAATTTTTACACGAGTAAGATATACATATATCCTATAATCGTACCAAATATGAAGAAAATCGGCCAAGCGGTCCCGAAGTTATCGGCGTTTGAACTTTTTACTCCCTCTGTGTATTTCCTATGACAGAATTTAAACGCCGATAACTTGGGAACGGCTTGGCCGATTTTCTTCATATTTGGTACGATTATAGGTTATATATATACCTTACTCGTGTAAAAATTTCATTGCTTAATTCCTATGGGAAGCGGTGAAATTCCATGTCATACCGGCCCGTTGACAAATAAATTCAAATGTCAAACGCATGTGCATAGCGAGAGCTGTGCCAACAGTGACAGCTAGTCCCACCTAAACAGCGACAGCACTGATGAAACGCAAATTTGGGCCTGCCACTGTTTGTGCCACTGTTGGAGCCACTGTTCCAGTCCTACCTCTCGCTTTGACCCCCCTACTAGTGAAACAGCTCCCAGGGTTAGACATTAGAAAAATATATCCACCAAAAAGACTTGAAATATAGTAGATACGAATAACATTATCACTACGGAACATGGGTATGGTGGCAGATTAATTGGGGAACCATGAGTTATGGCTGATATGAGTATTTATTGTTGTTATGTTCATTGTACACAAGAAAAAGGGATCTCTTATTCCAAAAATGAAAACACGGAATTCCGCGGAAACAAGGAAAACTGACATCCCTGTTTAAAATTATTGGTGGTTTCCATTCTCCCCCCCCCCCTCTTTCTAAGGTCCAAGCAGCACAATTTTTCAATCTAAGTCCTAGTATATAGTTACGTCCATGTTTTTTTATGGTCGTTGTCTTTGCCTTGTTTGTATTTGTGTTCCGGTTATGTCTATCACTCTCAACACGGAAGCACTATAAGCCGCACCAGTGCCCAGACCACCCTGCTTTGATGACTGAAAGTGAGGTCGCTTGACACCAAAAAGCTTTTTTTTCTCGGTTAAGTCAACAATGAGGTCTTTGACCCCAAAGAGATATTGGACTCTGTTACTATATTGCCCTGTCAGGACTGTGTGCTTAAAGGACTCTTTTCGACATGTACTTACAGTTTGTATACCTTTGTTGGACAGATTATGTTGAAAATCGTGTCCCTATATGAATTCTACTGTCAATAAAATCACATGTAAGGAAAATTGTAGACTCATAAGAATGTAACTTTTGCCAAGAAAAAGATAACATTATACATTTCTTTGTAGAGTGTAAACAGGTTAAAAGTTCTGGGAAACCATTAGGATATGGTTGGAAGGTATATAGAACGTAGATATTTTCACAGTCGACAAGAAAGTCATACTACTAGGAATACAGACAAACAATCTTCGAGATAGGATGCTCAACTATGTCATAATGTATGCAAAAGCCTTTATACATAGGCAAAGGCTGTTTTTACAGAAATGATATGGACTCGATGATATTCTTAACCCATTCACGGTGGGTGATGCCATATGGCATCAACTGTGCTGGGGCAGGTGATGCCATATGGCAACAACCGTGCTGGGGCAGGTGATGCCATAAGGCATCTTTTTTTTTAATTTGTAAAATTTCGTTTTTGTGGAATAAAATCGGAATTATTATATAATGTAATCATGAAATTTTCACAGAATATAGATGCAACACCCAGGGGCCTGTTTTTCAGTTGAGATCATGTCCACTTGAGATCCGCTGAGATCGAAAGTGTTTTTCAGTTGAGATCATTTGAGGTGATCTCAAGTTAAGACTAAGATAAGACCGTTTGGGGTGCTTTGGGTGTTTTTCAGTTGAGATGATCTCAGGGATCTCAAGTGAAAAGATCTAAACTTCGGTCTTAACTTGAGATCAGTTGATACTTGTCTCAACTTTTTTATCCAGTGCTAAAACTTATCAAAATTAAAAGATATTTAGAGCAAAGTGCATTGATAACCTGGCAAACGTATATTCCAAATTTCATAGTTTTATTGTGGTTATTATGACCATGAGAGACAATTGATAAGCAACATAAAAACAAGGCACTGCACCACTCAGCTAGTTTGTGCTGAACCTACTGTAATGCTCAAAGTCAGTTTCAACTTGAGATCGGTCTCAACTTGAGATCGGTCTCAACTTGAGATCGGTCTCAACTTGACATTGGTTCACAAAAGGTATCGCAAGGGACTTGACATAACAGTTTGGGGCGACAATAGGCAATTTAGAGGCTCTGGTTTACTTAAACCACAGAAAGATCACTATAGAACTTGAGATAGCTCTACACTGAGGGCTAGGGATCTCAACTTGAGATCCTTGGCCCTGTTTTTCAGTTGAGATGGTCTCAGCTTGAGATCCGCTGAGATCGATCCGCGATCTTGAGACCAACTTTGAGATCAATGGCGGAAAGTGTTTTTCAGACGTTGTCTCAAGTCTGCACAGCCGATCTTAGGAGATCTCAACTCCAAGGATCTCAAGTTGAGATCTCTAACCCTCAGTGAAGAGCTATCTCAAGTTCTATAGTGATCTTCCTTACAGTGATGTGGGGTATGGTTTTTATTGTCGGAATCTTGTGTATAATTGTGTGCTATGCACGGAAGTTCATTAAAGGAAAATGCTGGAAACTTAAGATTCAGAGGAACAATGATATTGAAGTAGGAACAAAGGACTGTAAGGAAGAAGTTCCGAGACCTGTTGAAGTAGGTATGAAGAGAACAGCTTTCCAGAGTTTTGCAGGATGTGGTTAAGGTATTGGTCAATGAGATAATTTCTAACTTTTATATAATAAAAGTTAAAATAAGTTGGTGGGGTAATGTACCGTTGTGAATGTATTAGCAAGGTTGTGAAGGTATTAGCAAGACTATTCTTGGTATCCCAGACACTGTTGGAACGTTTCTAATAGCAGACAAAATATTATTAACATTGAAAATGCTTTTATCAACATGTACTGCATGTTATGAATACCTCTGGCGAATTCTAAAACAATGAGAGGTGATATCACATTCCCCTGCTGCAGTCTTATCTGATGATATGTAAACATTAACTGCTCATGCGCATTGGCCCATTTTCTATGTGGAGACTTGAATATATACTGGAATAAAGAGGAGGCTTTTGGTCTTCGGATGTGAATGGGACTAGATGTGTCTTGTCTTCTTAAACTCGGGTTTTATGTCACCCTTACCGGCTACCATAATGACGATGGGACATATTTTTGGCGACCATGACGAGACATCCAAATAGAAGGACAAGACCTCTGGATAAAAGGACAACACCTCAAATGGAGGAAACACCTGAATGTAGGACAGGTATGTCTGATTTAGTTGTCAATTCTGGGCACTGATATAACTGTTTTGGGCGCTGCAGTATCGAGTTTTGATACTCCCATGAATTAGTTATTCAGTTAAACAGAACAAGATGGGATTGATGGTCGGGCCATACAAAAACTAATGGAACATCATGCTAAACGTATCGGTGTACAGGATGGTGTAAACAAGACTGCCCTACGGGAATGGGTAGAGGAAATATCCGGCGCTAAGGAATGGTGTGCTGCTAACCATCAGGTAACATTAGCCACAGTTGGTTATTTGGTGAAAGGAAGGTTGGATGTGGCAGTGCGCAGATGGATAAGAGAATATGATGAAGAAAATGGGCGCCGACAACCAGCTGACCAGGAACCCATTACATGAGAGCGCATTAGGAAACGAATCGAGCAAGAGTTTCTGGGTGCTGACGAAAATGAATATCTCAGGAAAGCCGTAGATGAAATGAAACAGGGGGTCCTGCAAGATGTACGAGAATATGCCTGCGGCTTCGACCAAGCAGTACATCGGGCATATACGGATGCGGAGTTAGGGGTGGAGGTGGTTTTGGAAAGACTGACTCGTACCTTCATTGCTGGTATTCAGTCAAGTGAAACTCGCATCCAGGTTCATGCTACCCGACCACTCACTCTAGAGGCAGCTTACGAACGTGCCATGACCATGGATAGGGCACGAAACCTTGCCGGTGTGACGTGAAAGGAGGAGCCAATGGAAATAGGTGCCCTGAAAAATCCGGTGAGTGTAAATCAAGTAGCTTCCGGTACTGGTCTGCAGCAAATGATGGATACTGTACAGAAGTTAGAGAGTCAAATGGCTGAGATGCAGAAACAGCTGGATAAGAAACGCCGAGGTCGCGGTAAAGGGCCACAAAAATTAAAGGAAAAGGGGATTCCTGCCTGGACAACAGACGGCCAACCTGTCTGTTATAATTGTTGCCAAGCTGGACACATGGCCAAGGATAAGGCTTGTAGCCAGTACAAAGCTTCTGGTAAGGGAAACGGCCTGTAGCCGTACTCGATGGCCGACTTCGAGTAGTGGTAGATGTCAGCGGAAAAGAAGCCACTGCTCTGGTTGACATGGGTGCGGCGTGTACCCTGATGAGACAATCATTCTGGCTAGCGTTGTGTGACAAAACTAGACGAGTTCCTTTGCTAGAACCAGTTTTTGAAAATCTGGTTACCCTATCAGGTGAGAGTCTCCCTGTGAAAGGCAGAACTGTTGTTAACTTGATGGAGGAAAGAATTGATGTCATTATAATGGACAACATTAAACACGATCTGTTACTGGGCCAGGACACGTTGAAGAAACTAAAGGCGGTGATAGACTGTGAAAAAGGGAAAGTATTCTTTAATGGTGTACTATATGAGAGTTCCTTGCCAGAAGTAAGTGACCTTGAACTTGGTGAGACTGAACTCTCTAGATGGACAAAGGCATTTCCTAAGGTGTTTCAAAGTGAAATAGGGTGTTCTAATGGAGTACACATCAACATTGATACCGGTGATCATCCTCCTATCCGTCAGAGGGCATATCGTTTGCCACTGACCAAGAGAAAAGTGGTAGAAGAAGAAATCCAAAAGATGTTAGAAAAAGGGGTGATACGTCCATCCCAATCACCCTGGGCATCACCTGTGACTCTAGTTCCCAAGAAGGACGGAAGTATTCGCTTTTGCATAGATTATCGCAAATTAAATAGTATAACTCGCAAAGACGCCCATCCTTTGCCGCAAATACAAGATATATTCGATAACCTCACAGGAGCATCATGGTTCACCACCCTTGACCTAAAATCTGGATATTGGCAAATTCCGGTAGAGGAATGTGATATTCCAAAGACTGCTTTTGTTACACACAATGGCCTGTACGGTACGTATGCCCTTTGGACTTACAAATGCGCCCGCTGTGTTTCAACGAGAAATGCAAAGGGTTTTGGGAAATGCTATAGGTCGCTGCGCAATGGTATATATTGATGATATAGTGATTTACAGCAAGACACAGGAAGAACATGAGGAACATGTCCAGGAAGTGCTAGCCCGTCTGGAGGCGGAAGGACTAGTAGTTAAAAAGGAGAAATGTCAATTCAAACAGCGGCAGCTACCTCTGCTAGGATATATCGTGTCTGGGGATGGTATTGCTGCCGATCCTGAGAAGACATGTGCCATCAATGATCTACACCCTCCAACCAATGTGTCTGAGTTGCGCCGGTTCCTAGGAATGGCTGGGTACTATCGTCAATTGATCTGTCGGTATGCTGCCATTGCAGAACCGTTACAGTACCTGACGAAGAAAGGTGTACCCTGGATTTGGACAGAACAATGCCAGGAGGCCTTCAATCAACTAAAAATGGCACTAGTTTCGAGTGATGTTATGGCACATCCGTCTATCGGGGACCCATATATTCTCTACACTGATGCCTCGGACAAGGCAATAGGGGCTATATTAGTGCAAAAAGACAACAACGGTGTAGAGAGGCCGATCCAATATGTATCACGCACTTTGCGAGGTTCTGAACTTAAGTGGAGTACCATTGAGAAAGAGGCCTATGCTATTGTTCATGCATTAAAGACTCTTAGGCCTTATCTTTATGGGGCAGAACTGGTTATCGTGACAGATCAAAAGCCCCTTAAGGCCCTGTTTTTAGGTTAGGTCAAGAATACAAAGGTACAACGTTGGGCCTCCCTGATTGCCGAGTATGGAGCACCCATACTGCACCGAGCTGGAAAAAACAATGTAAGGGCTGATATGCTCTCACGGATTGTACCCTCAACTCAGGATGAGGAATGGTATGAGGTAGGTGCATATATGCTCGCCCGTAACCCGTGCCTTGAAGCAGGAGAATGCAATACAACAGACTGGGTTGACATTGAAGCAAATCCCGCGCAGGAAGTGCCCTGGCATTGGGATGGACTGAACAAAGATGAGGTACGTGAAAAACAACATGAAATGGATGAGTGGGACTTGGCAGATAATGAAGGTAGTTACTATCATCGGCATGATGGTTTATTGTGGTGTACAAAAGAATTACCTGATCAATTGCCATACCCACGGCTTGTGCTGCCAATAGACTACCGTCGTGACATCACTGTGAAGGCTCATATGGAGGTGGGACATCAAGGACAAACAAAAACCTTGCAACGGATCCGAGAGTTATATTATTGGCCGAAACAAAGAGATACAGTAAGGTCAGCAATATTTCACTGTCCAACGTGTCGAATGAACGAATCACGTACGACACGGCCAGCACCAGTAGGTATGCCTACTGCGACTTATGCTGGAGAAATGGTTGGAATAGATCTGGTTGGTCCACTGGCTAAATCGGTAGAGGGCAATGTGTACCTATTAACTTTAATAGATCACGCAACAGGGTGGGCTGAGGCCTATCCCATTTCCAACAGAACTGGAGAAGCGGTTGTACAAAAACTCTCCCGGGATTATATTCCTAGACATGGTGTTCCTGCCATTATTATCCACGATAACGGTACATTGTGTAAAAATTTCATTGCCTTCCTCTGACATAAACAAAACTCTAAACCCAACAGCGACAGGGTCTACCCTGTCACTAATAATGCCTCAACAGTGATAGTTACAGTGAGACTAATTTTCTAGTGAAACATACTCTCTCACTGTTGGTCTCACTCCTTACCTGACTCATGTTCACGCTTGACTGCACCTTCTAATGAAATGCAAACTATCACTGTGGTCTCACTATGACAGCTTACCCTCCTAGTGAAACAGCCCCCTGGATGTCCTCCCTTGACCAACTCAATGACAGCCGGCTCAACTCCAAAGTTACCTGTCAGACCTCCTCCACCCGGGGCAACGGTCATAGCGCATGCAGACGGGGAGGGAGAACTGTAAGGGAGTTGGGCCTTGACTTTTGGTTGTGCCACCCAAGTGGGTGGCACCCCTTTGGGTGGCAACCCAGAGTTAGCACTTTCTCTGCATGCCACTTTCTTTGGGTGACACTCCTCCACGAAGTACTCTTCTGAGTGGCACTTCTCTGAGTGGCATTCCTCTGGGTGGCGACCTTCTGTGTGTCACTCCCCCATGTGCCACTCCCCCATGTGTCATACACAGGCTTCATTACACTAACAACTCTACTATTCCAGACTCGAAGAGCTATCCTACATAGTAGGCGTGTTCCCAGAGGTGGTCCCAACCCTGCCGTGATGCAAACTGCCAGCCGGAGGGACCCGGAGGTTTATAGGACATCTCCTAGAGTCCCTCTGACGTCATTTCCGGGGACAAAATGTTTTTTTCAACCACAGTACCTCACTTCAGTATAATGAAGTCTGTATTCAAAGTCTTGAATAGGCCTAGATCAGTTGGAATAAGTTGTGATTTTGAAATCGTAACTGACAATTCAAAGAAATCTCACACCAACTGAAGGAACCGATTACGGACTGGTGTGAATGTGCTGGAAATTTTCCACTCAAGCTCTAGTGATTTCGAACGAAAAGAACTCTGTACGATACTGCACATCACATTCACTTCCTGCTTGAGGTACTTCTAAGTGTTGCTCTATTGGAGCGGACAAGGTCATTCAAAAGCAGGAGGTGTATGAGAATTATTAACAATGAACTTAGGTGACGTTCCTATTTAGAAAAATAACCCCCGGAATATATTAAGATGACTTCGACTCTTTGCAATGACAGTCGCTCTATATAATATCACTTTGCGCTACCGTCACTGCAAATTGAGGACAGGTGAATCAATGAAATATTCATTAACTAGAAGCTTGTCCCTACCAGCATGGACTCGTTTTTTGGCCAATCATCGTAAAACCGTGCAGTCAAATATACATCTCCATTGAAAGTTTGATAACGGTAGGCATCCTACCTGTAGGATAGACATGTTTGTACACGCATATATTGTAAACTCGCACGTTATTACATATTCAGCCATTGCCTTTTTCAGTATTGATCCAAAAGTGTGATGGAAACCATTTACATGGTACCTTTCATATGGACGAAGTTAGAACATTAACATTGATTTAGAACACAAAGGTACAATACTACTATTCAGCTCCCCGAGTGATACTTCAGCAAAGGTAGTTGCATGATGTTTCAGAATTACTTTATTTTGTAAATGAATAGCATGTTATGTTTTGATATCTGAATCTAAATCTCAATGTCATACTAATTGCTTGGTAAGCATGAGTGCTGTTTTATATACGCCTGTTTATATTTGATATAAAGAGCGCCAGGAGCAGGACCACCATTATCCCACCAGATGGCTCATGGATCTATAGATCCTATTGAGGTATCCCAGAATACAGTCTGTTTACAAGTCCCAGGGAGCGCTGGTTACCGCCGTTGTATGGTGATAGACCTTGAACCGTAACCCAAAATTATTGCAGTTTATCGGTTTTTATGAATCTTCAAATGGGAAATCCGATGTCAGAAATGGAAATTTCAGCTATTTCTACGTATAAATCTGAAATTATATTCAGTTTCTTCAAATATAAATGGGAAAACTATGGTTCATGTTGTTGTGGTGAGGCCAGCCAGCCGCGAGCGGAACTTGTATTTATCCTGGGCGATAATAGGGAGGCTAGTAACCTCTGGAGGGCGTATGGACTATCGGAGGTGGCCCCATCGGTGCCCAAGATGAGGTACCGCAGGACCCAGTGGTCTGGGATCATTCCACCTATGGTCACTCTTTCGAGCGGCCAGAAATATTTTGTTTAGCAATGTAGCGTGAAGCCGTGAAGCCATTGGGGAAAGCGTTCAGCATGAGAAAGTGCCCGAAATGCTCTGGAGAGAATGACACTAAAAGCCATAGAGATGGATGTCCTGTGTGTAGGTTCACAGAATTAGAGAAAGAAATTCAAAATGAAACACGAGAATTGAGCAAATGGTCCAGAATCCAAGATGGCAACAGAGAAGGCACTTATGCACTGGCAGAAAATGAAGGTGTGCCTTCCTGCTATGTGTCCTTACAAAACAAAGATTTTGACATGCAGAGGCAAATTGGCCGAACTCAGGGGTCAATTTTCTCAGGTAGCTACTACCCCCTCCAGTCTGACGTTGCAGGAAAATTCAGAAAAATCACCAGCAGATGAAACTGGAGCAGACAAGGCAAGATGGGATGTGACGCGAAGGCGGACAGAGTCTAGAACCCATGGTAATGCGACAGGTCAAGGAGCGACAAGTGCGGAGGGTGCAACAAACAAGAGACAACCGCCCGGACCAGAGACAAGGAAGCAGTTCCAGCCAGCCTATCCACCTACATCCACGACGCGATTCTTCCCGCCAGATGTTCAAGGGTCCTCAGCTGTAACGGCTTGTACAGATGTACATGTCTGCGACAAAAACAAACATAGGTAGAAGTTTTACTCTTTGCACCCGCTTTTACCTCCTAACATGGACAGCCCAAATTATGACCAATTGTTGAGTGCAAGTATGGGTCCTTTGGGCAGTATGATGATGTCAGGTACAGATGTTTTAGGGTATTCTGATCATTTATCGTATCTAGTAGACTGCAAGAATACTCATTCTGCAAAAGTACTCATACTGTAAAGCTTTGTGCAAATAGTGTGATCATGTAGGTTCTGCTGGGTTTGGATACAAGGATAGTTTCTTAATGGAAAAATTCCTCAACTTTGAGACGACGTATGCTTATGTAAACCTTAAAAAGCATTTCAAGGATCTTGGCGAGAAAGAAAAATTCAAATCATCAGGGTTATGGTTCTGGTTCTGCAGACAGACAAACCAGAGCGTGTTGGAAGTTTAATTCCAAAGAAGTGTGTGATAACGAGGCTTAGCAAGAAACACTTCCTTCTCCCACCGCCCCCTTTAATTCCAAAGAAGGTTGCTCATTTGTGAATTGTTCAAACAAACAGCAGGAAGCCACTCAGTTCTCACTTGCTGTAAGTCAGGGAAGGTAGACCAAAAAGAAGACCTAAAATAGGATACGGTTGGTTCTCAGGTTCATCTAACAATTCCTGAGGACGGACCCACATAGTGATTTCGATGTGTATACGGGTGATTCAGACAATACAGAATGTATCGCACCTAACAATGAGTTTTCTGAAAAGAAAACATGTTTTTTCATGAATTATCTGTATTGACAGGAACCTTGGCTCATTCCTCAACGGTAGTAAAGGGAGGCAGAACTTTTTCGTGCAGGTTAATTTATTCTTTTAATTATCTGTGTGATAAACTACACCATTGACGTTTGCCTGATTGGTTGGACCAAGACTTGAATTGGTGGAAATAGTTCTTAGCCATTTTTAATGGCTGTCAGAAAATGCTCATCCTCAATCAAGATTTAGACAATTGGGTAGGAATACGAGAAAACATGGTTACTGAGCCTATACGGGTGGCCGTTCGAGGTCATTTGATGAAAAAATATGGCCTGATGCCGCAGGCTAGAGGGCCATATTTTTTCAGCAAATGACCTAGAACAGGCACCGTACAGGCTCAGTCACTACGTTTTCTTATTACTATATACCTCCTACTCGTTGAAAAATCCATTTTATTTACTTTTCTCTGCTCCACGGAAAGCCACTGCCATTCACTACGGCCCGCTGCAACAGCGGGCGCGAACATTATTTATACTACACCCCCAGCAGTGGGCAGTATTTCATACATGTTCGGCCATAGATGTATAGTAATAGATTCATCATTATCTGGCTTCGGTGCAGTGTGGGATTCGGCTTGGTTGTGTGGAGTTATCCCACCACTGGATACGACCTCCATCAGAGGAACGTCAAAAAGTGATCAATATTCTGGAATTATAGCCGATTATTGCAGCTGTGCATAGGTGGGGGTATTTTTAGAAGGATGCACATGTAACCTTTTGGTCAGATAATACTTCAGTAGTCCAAGCCAGTAGCACAGGCAGAGGCAGAAATAACGATATGATGAATTGGTTGAGGGAGTTGTTTTGGGTGAGTGTGGTATATAACTTCCATATGACTGCAAAATATATCAATACCAAGGAAAATGTTTTTTCCTGACTATTTATCACGTCTTTATGACCCTAAGGTTAAGGTTTCTATCCAACCACAACTCATTAACAGTTATTGTTGTTTCTATTAAAGTGGAGAAGAAAATGGACCAGTACCAGGCCTCATGGATGTCGACCAATACATCAGTGAATAGAAGTTCATCAAAGAACCTGTAAGAACCCCCTATACATTTAGATATCATGTGGAGCACAACCATACTATCAAAGAAACATTCTTTGGAAACATCGATAATTGATAAAGATCTGGCCAGTCATTTCACAATATTCAGTCTCTTTTCTATGGATTATACGGGCATTTGTACGGGCACTACAGTCAACCTGCTGGAAGCCTAGGCTGCTCGGAGCCTCCTGATATTTATTCACCATAAAACATAATGCAAAGTTCAATAACTATTCATCCATATCAGATATTAGGAAACATTGTCATATCTATACGCGTCTTTCAATTCAGTATATAATGCATGTAGTTTAATCAGAATTTGCTTTTGGTAAACATTGGCATTGAATTGTGGAGCTGCTTCCGAACGCTCCTCACATTTCACTCCCATGAAAATCAATGTTCACACCGTCATATCATAGCGTTGTTTAGGATATAGTTGATTTTTTCAAATGTCATTACCTAAATACATCCAAGGAAAATGGGTGGATTCAACCCTTTTCCGATTATCCAATACGGATATTCACTAGTTCCATATATCCGATACCACTTCCATTGAATGAATTCAGAATATTGCGTTTCTTCCTCGAATGCACTGGGAAATATCAGGCCTACCTATTACATTCCGTCACAGAGAATATTACCTTCGGAAATTGTTAACAATAGGCAGATGTTTTCATAATACAGACTTGTGCATCTGAAATGACACGCATGTAGAAGGCTACCCGATAAATCTGGAACGATTTATTGTTTACTCTAATTAGCTCACACAACAGTCTGAATAATAGAACACCAGTCTGTAGTTACATATTGATTCTTTACTTCACTGACATTAGAGCCCATACATCTCTATCAACATTTCTATTCGGATTAAAATAACTAGCCTCACATGATTACTGAGCGAATTCAAAGGATATAAATTTGATATGGTTTAAAAGATATATAATTTTTCACTATAAATTTTCGTCGATGCCCCCAAAATGTTTTAACACTAGTCAGCGTTAGTGCATAGTCTCTCAGGTGGTCTGCAGCTATTAAACGCGGAAAAGAAGACATCGAAATAAGAACGGAATAATGTATTACAATTTGCATTGGTTTCTCAGGTTCAATGTAGAGCTTTCCAACCCCTAAGCCTATCCCTAACCCAAACCCTTTCGCTAACCCTAATACTAACCCTATACCTAACCTTAACCCTACACCTGGACAAAGTTGGACTTATTTTGTATACCCGCTGGTTTATTTATCTAAAATCTAACTAGTCAGACCTTTACTTCTATATGAAAATGTCCTTTTCTTAAGTATCTGAAACGGGTCGAGTTCTCAAATCGATTTCTCCAAAACGAGTCGAGTTCTGACAACTGCGGATCGAGTTTGTTACAGATCGAGTTCCCCAGTAACCCTATTGACTACACTTTCGAACATCAATTAGTTAAAAGAGAAAAAGAACGCTAAACCAGTCAAACATTTAAAGATAACTAATAATCAGATTTTTCAGCTGATAATAGTTACGTCGTGGTTAACAACTTATCTTGAGGTTAAAAGTACATCAGGAGTAGGTCGCCCTATCTTTACCAAAAAGATAAGAGAGAAAAGTAAGAATAGCCAACGGATAACTACAAGAAAGCGAATCACTTAGATCAAGAACATTGAGATGGGGGTCAACATCCAAAAGTTTGTGACAGGTCCAATCTGAGATATCAAAAGGTATTAGGGACTGGGTTATACAGATAATAAAGAATCGAGTACATAGTCTATTGTGAAATTATTATTTAGTTATTTCTCCTGGTAAATCTTGTACCTGCTCTATTGATATACGAGGTAAGCCAACTGGTGAAATACACTGCAGGAATACCTAAATGACATCATCATGGTAAACTCAAATACTATTTTGAAGACTTGAAAAGATGGACTGTGGTATTGTACTTTGTGTATCCTAGACGCCAGTGTGAATACTACAGGCGCCGCAATAGACACAGAACGGTTCATTTGTTCTTTCCACTTTACCAGATGTCAATATGTTACGAGCCCCAATCATTCCCCGTGCAGCTGCATGCCTATCAGTTTGTAAAGTTGCGGTCTATATCCCTATTATGGCCAGTAATATTGGTTTCTATGAGAAGAGAGTAATCACCAAAATTTTCCGTATTTATTCATAACAAAAGGATTGAATTGGAACAGTTACAATCTTGGATTCTCCTCCTGCCTCGCTGATGTTTACAATTCAATTGCCATGCTTTGAATGGTGTGTTCACCCCAATTATCGCTTGCTCTAGTTCATAACTGGCCCACATAGTAGCTGGGGGCTATGGAAATAGCACTCTGAGATGCTAGTGCCCTCATAGGCATGTGCAGCAGACCGGAATGAGATAGGTCATCCCATATTAGTTCAGCAGCCAATCAGATGACAGAGGGCATACGCCCAAGCCTGCAGTGGCTACCGACTCAATGTATAATATATATGAACCATCTATCAATAAAACCAGTCTTTTCTAGCTCCTGTGTCTCAGTTTTTAACTAAACCTGACTCTTATTAAAGTCTATACCTGGACAGTCTGGGGCCCTAGGCTTTATCATTCATCGTATAAAATGTCCCCGTTAAAATATTTGTGGGGACTCAGTAAACCACTCTACATTATTTGAAATAATCAGATATCGGGGTTTTAAATCGGGTTTGTCTATCCCCCAACGGGTTTGTCTACTGCCTCAAAGCCGCTGGTTACAGAAAAGGTCCCTTTGTAATGTAGAGCGGATTTCATGGGCACGAAAAATAGTGCCTCTGGTAATAATATCTCATCATAAAACAGACGGGTGTTCTCCAAGAAGACGTAGTACTGATATTAGCATTTAAACATTTTTATTCTGTGAGAATTCAACCGTCGCCCAATGAAGAATGTATTTCTTTCTCTACCAAACCAATGCCTTAAATGGGTATATTACGGACAATGCTGATAAAGGTCTATCACCAGCTCAGAAAAAAATCTTTAAATGAGAAATGACATATCATATATGTCATGTAGCCCAGCAACAGTGATTTAACAATATGATCTAACATTCTACGATTCTATATAGCCCATTATAACTGTATTAATATGAGAAAAAAAATGTATAGGCCTGTAGAACTACCTCGCTATGGTTGTACAAATTGATGATACAAGAGATGAGGAAGATGTTTATTTACTAAACGAGGCCACGAGACGTAGTTCCGTGAATGAACTAACCACAGTCTTGTATCACATACGACCATGGTGAGCGAAAAGTCATCAGTGAGGGCCGCCTGAAGACCAGGGGCCCGTTGAATAATCAGGATGGCATAGTGGTCCAGTGCCAAATCCCCTCTGTATGGTTCAGGGTTTGATGCCACTAGAAGTTCTTGGATCCCATAGATTATACAAGATGATCATAGGATTTTGTTTTGCGCCGTAAGAGTTACACACTTATGACCAGCTGGGAAGATCTGTAGGGTCCAGAGACAAAGCCCTTCATGGGGGTCCACGGAGTAGAGCCCTAAGAGACATTTGGATTTCACAGATTATACAAGCTGTTCTTTGAATTTTGGTTCAGGAAAGCGGGTATTTACACACCATAGACTGCATGGGCAGAATGCAAGGGGTCCACAGGGAAAGCGTTTTCATGGGGATCCAGGGGATGCAGCCCCCTCAAGTGTTTGGCTTTTAAAGATTGTAGTCTTTTAAGGTGATACAGCTGCTTTGTTGAATGACAATGTGAGAGGGTATAGAGGAATTTGTCTTATTTTAGGGAGTGGCCGCGGGCACACCTGCGACTTCCATACCTGTATCCACCAGATTGTACCGGTACCACTTGTTTCCCCTGAATATGCGTCAATATGGGTATTGCTATCAATATGTTGACATCTTTAGCGAAATGAAAATGGTCTATTGGTGTATATTAACATGGCTTTTTAAGGGAGCGTTCATTATTTATGGCAGGGGGTGTGTGGGCTTTGCTCGGCGAATCCTCCAAAATAAATTGCCCCCCCCCCCTCGGAAATACCTAAAAATAAAATGCCCCCCCCCCCTTGGAAATACCCTAAAATAAACCACCAGCCCCCCTCGGAAATACCTCAAAATAAACCGCCCCCCACCCCCAGACAAATACCCTGATATACGCCCCTTTCTCATATATACATGTATTTGTACACATATAATGTAATGTTAAGTAAATAAAGCCAGGTGAATTCTGGCATACAAATTTTAACCATCTATAATCAAATCCTCTAATATGCAGGTATCCGCCCCTTGAGAAATGTGGACTGTTAATGATGGTTTAAGAGCAATGACTGCAAACTGGCGTATCATAGTTATAGGATTAGATATTCACCATCTAGGAAGTGAACCCTTAGCCTGTCAGGACATGCTGGCACAGGAGCTTATGTACCTGCTGCTCTGAGACCTATCTTAAACCTTTCACGCCGGGCACCTCTGACAAAGGCCTGACAAAGGTCTGTAAGGCCGGGTAGGGTGTTAGTACATACCGCCAGGGGATGGGGTCTTTTCAGGCCAATTATGATAATTTCACTTTTGATCACGTGATAAAACATGTGGTCTTTAATATTATTTTATGAATATTTCAAAATTGTAAGGCTAGTGTTATACCAACATCCTATGAAAATTTCATCATTATTGATCAATTATTTACAAAGTTATTACACATAAACTATGATTTTGTAAGTCTTAGAAAATGATGCCTTAAGGCATCATCCGGCCACACACGGCGATGCCTTAAGGCATCATCCGGCCATGGGCGGCGATGCCTTAAGGCATCACCCGGCGCCAAAGGGTTAAGGGGGTGTTCTATTGAGACAGTGGAGGCACCAAAAAGACAACTTGTGTGTGCTAAGCTACATTGCACAGTGATCACCTGACATTGACCATTGAAATGAGTATAGATACTAATACAGTGGAGCTGCACCGCATAGGGTCATGGAGCAAAATCCTAACAGCGCTATTGCTTTGATGCCTTAGCACATTCATGTACAACCTACAAACTCTAAAATCATTGCAGTTTTCTTGTGCAGAAAATAGTCCTGGCTTGTTTTTCATATATTTGAAGTTTTTAAAAGATTGCAAATACTAGACCATTTTGCATGGAAGATTACAAGACATCTTAGTATGATGAGCTCCCACTCCACAGACATGGTACTGCGAGGTGTCACATTACCTCACTTATTATCTTCTCTGCCACAATCACCATGCTTATATGTAAATTTCTTAAATCTGCTAGAAGAGATCAGACACTATTGGCCTCTAAATTGTATATATTATCCAAAATACACAGTTCTAGAACCTCTTATGTGGGTGAATTACAAAGACGTAAATCATTGAAATTGAAATGCCCCACCCAAGCAAATACCGGTACCGCAAAATGATACCCCCCCCCCCCCCGGCAATTACCGTGAAATGAAATGACCCCCCCCCCCCAGGCAAATACCTCCAAATAAAATGCCCCCCCTCCCCAGGCAAATACCTCTAAATAAATTGCCCCCTCCCCCATGCAAGTACCCTCATATAATTTGCCCCCCCCCCCCACCATAAATTTATAATGAATGGTCCCTAACTAGAAAATAAAGATGAAAACAAAATGGAAAAATTCAGTGTGTTTAGATAATTCGTGGATGGAACAGATCATGCTGGAATTTCTTCTATTTTTTTGTCGGGGGGGGGGGGGGGGGGAGGCACGTGTCCCCAGTCTCCCCACGGCCCTAGAGTTCAAAACATGTGATAGTGATAACCTAATCAAGCGGAAAAGTGAAAAAAATAAAATAAAATTGGGACTCTAAACTCTTCACTAACCTTCTGGATCACAGATATACCAGAATCTTACTTCCATGAAGGATGGATTGTGCTTCACAAGTGAGAGGGAATCATATGTATTTTATATGTAGCCCATTGGATTTTGTACATTGGTGTATTATTTTTTTCTCAATTGTTCATTGAAAATGAGAAACACGAGAACGGTAGTAGGTTTAGATGAGAATTCGGTCTGACCACGGACTTGAGTAGCCTACCGTACTAGGTTATAAAATTTAATCATGTCATAAGGATCAACAGCTGTGCATGTTGACAGTAATGTCGTCATGTGATCCTTGGTCTCTGATAGGTGCACAATAGCCACGCCCCTTCACTACTGCCAGTTGTTTTTACTACCCTACAGTAGGCTACAATAGTTAAACCATTTGTTCAAACCATGTTTTTATACTGTTCCGGGAAGTGATTGCAATGAGGTTAGAACAACCAACACTGCTGGTAGAATATCCGATAAGTGACTAGGTTTTACTATAAACAAGGTCACGAGAGTTCACTTTGTGTTGAGCGAAAAGCTACAAGTGTCGATTACTAATCTAGTATTACGTGGTTTAGTTTAGGGTATGAGTAGGCTACTATGACTATGAGTCAACGTACAAACCTAGAAATCCAGGATGTTATGAACTCAACTCCACCCTCGCCTCTCACTAGTTATCTTTATATTCGCATAGGCAACCTTTATAATATATACTATAGACTCTACATTCCCATCGTCACCAATATATCCTGACCAACTAATTCACGCAATTTCTAAGAAAATTACATTTATAAACACGATATCAAATCTGGAGATTTTACCTTTTAATTTTTATTAGTTTTAAAGTTTTATAATATAAATATATGTTTTTTAATAAAAAACGTTGTTTCTGTTGTACCGGGTAGGCCTACCGGGTATGGACCTTACTCTAATGTGATATCGCCCTTATAAAAAGCCGGGATGATAACCACTGGTGCTCAGCTTGTCAATACTTTGTACTTCGGCCACACTAGGCTACCCCGGTAGCCCTCCCTACCCAGTCTGAAGAGGTGAGATACTGGTGGGGGGAGGGGGGAGGGGGTAGGTTTACCAGGCTTAACATAAAACAGTAGCCATGGGACAAATACATAATAGCTACTTACATTACTCGTGAGATTCTGAACTCTTCTGGTGTCAGCGTTGCCCATCGGCCGCCAAGAAATTGCCGACAGAGCTTCCTTCCCCTCGCCTTCATCTCGTCGGGGACGTCGGTATCGGCCATCACTGAGGCACCGGAGACTGAGTACTGGCTGCGGCTGCTGCTGCTGCTGCTTCCGCTGATGTTGTGACAGCGTCAGCAGTCGTGGCGGTAGACACTGACACACGTTTTGTCTATCCAAGTGATAGCTGGAATCCAAGTGATAGCTGGGTGCTTGCAATGTTTCAATGGATTAAGTCAATGTTCCGTGAGTGCAGGCGCACTGCGTGAACTGTGAAACGTTACTGATGCAATTGGACGTATCCTTTGATGACGTACGAGTCTGTCCGCGACTCGCACCGCTTGCAGTGAGGGTGTTGTATACTCAGAAGTTGTTTTCGTTCGAAGCGGCGTGCCTGTAGTACCGGCGGAGTCCGCTTGGTGTGCGGCGGTCACATCGTACCACTGTCACACCACCAAGTGCCGCCGCCACGCGAGAAGCTTTCATCAGCCAAGTTATTTCACTAGCCCAGAGTATAGGAAAACAAACAATGAGCTAGCACAGCTCACCAAAATGTCTCTGACTAGTCTGAGGAACGCGTACCGATACCGTACCCGGTACATAGGCTAGACTTCTATTATAGAGAGGCAGAGCCTAGTGGTCTATGACCGGTACCGGTGCACATAAAAGATATCTAGGTATGGGGCAGTCCATAAATTATGTCACACTTTTTTAGGGCATTTTTAGGACCCCCACCCCCCATGTCACACTTTGTCACACATTTCATACCACCCCCCAAAATATATCACAGTTTCCGACCCCCCCCCCCCCCCCCATTTTTATTTAGCATAACATAACAGTTATTACATCTTTGATAATTCACTATACTTTACTGCAGTAATTGTCATTTTAGACCAACCATTCATATGCAGTACTGAACTTTGATCAAGCATAAATCGCATCTACCCTATTCTATTCTGGTGGTGTTAGTGTTTCCCTAAGAAAATCTGATAGATTGACTCATGCTGCTTATCTAATTAGTTTAAGTAAGCATGTTTTTGTAAGTAATAACTAAAGGAAAAACATTCTCTGAAATGATGATATTAAACTATTGCATCATTTCCAACCAAGCCCTTTTCTCCATTTTCCGCCTACCATGACAGTGCTCTGACATTTGGCAGATATATCACAAAACGGGGCTTTTTACTACTTTTCTATTTTGATAACAAAACAGTCCATTTTGTCTTATACTGTGGGTCAACAAAGGTTAAGATATCAAAATGATTGTAAAAGAAATCTCGATTAACTGGATTTTGATTTTGCTTGCATAGGAATTCTATGGAATCTTCACTTATATCATAGAAGTCAAACATTTTGCCTAATTTTTAACATGATTTCTGAGAAAATACCGGTATGGAAAAAATAAAAACAGATGGATTATCTCAATGAATTCAAAATATATGACAATAAAGCCCATAATCTCTGGTTTATCATACTACCTTTTGCATATCTTTATCTTTTTTACAGCCTAAGTTATGAGAACCTTTGTGTATCAAATCAAAAATAATTAGTTTTCAGTCCCCAATATAATTGTGCGGCCTATAGGAAAAATGAATTCCTTTGTTTTCCTGAGAATACTGTTTATCTGGATTATAGTACAAAATAGATTTTTTTTCTGATTTGTTTTCCTGTAGTTTCATAATTAAGCTACTTTAGTGGTGGAGGGAGGGGGGTGGTAAATGTTAACCACATTCGGTTCTGCTTTGATATAATATATTTTAATTTTATAGTGATAGACATGTGCGTAGCCTCTTAACACAGGAGGAGGGTTTATCTCACCCCTAGCACAAGTTTAGCCATGGCAATAACATTAGAAAAAAAACCTCAACGACCACCCCGTAAAGTTAGAATACTATGCCATGGCCGTGTCAGAGCGAATGTGAGATGACTACATATGGATCCGATTTTCTAAGTTATTTTAATCATTGTGATCATGGACTTGGATGACATATGGGTCTGTTTTCTGATATTGTGATGCTATCTAATGTCATAGAAAGGGGTGATTTAAATCTAGAACCGCACTAAAATATTAAAATACACAATACTCAACATACATACTCTCGATGACATTGTGGCGCATCCAAACTTGTGGAGTATTGTGTATTTATACGATTCTCGATCCAGTTCCATTTAAGTATGTATGCAAGATGACACCTGTAGATAATGACTTGTTTACTCTGACGTGCATGCAGGCTCAGGGCGCCTTCGTCATTTGTGGCTGGGGTCACACTTTTAACATGAAATATGTAATGTTGGCCTAAAACAAGAAGTTTTCCAAATGATATCGCTTATTCATGACCTTCACCCTTCTAGCAGAGGACATCCACAGCACAATATGTGACGAAGAATCTCCCATAAGAGTGCATCATTCACAGTAAAATGCCAGAATATAAAGCATTCACAGGAATTACAAGAGGTCCTGCAAAAATTGAATCTATTGTTGTTAGTAAACTGGACATCCTAGATATTTTGGTTAAGGCGACGTGTGAAGGTGGAACACTCTTTCACATGCTTGTAGCATCAAGGCAGTGTAACAGCACTATTTTATCACTTATGTATTCGAATTGACCAACAAGGCGTCGGAAATACATTTTCCTTTTATTTCATATCAACGCATACATGTCCCGTATTACACATTGTCAGTCACCTGGTGTAAAAATAGTAAATAATAACTTAGATATAGGCAGCGGGGTACGTCTGATGCGAGACAATTAATGGAGGATAAGTACATGAATCAACAACCCCTTTGTGTTAATGTAATACAATATTTTGTTGTCTTAACGAGGACCATAACTATTGAAGTGGTTTTTATGTTTTCATGGTGTGTTTTTTTCAGTTTGTACAAGATGCACACAATGCAGTCTTTTGAATATGTGTTCAACATTTCGAGACAGACCCGTGTATTTCTAATATTCACAAACACATCCTAACTGCATTGTACTCCTCCAATAATAATACATGCACAACACCTGATATTGAATTGTTGCAGGAAAACATAAGTGACTAAATATCTCTCACAGGATAAATCACACTCGCACACATTTGGATTAGAAGACGAATACCTGCTCATTTAATACCGTTGGGTCTTGAATAAAGGTCACACATAAGGTTGCCTAGAGAGAGAGAGAGAGAGTGTCAAAGGGTTTTTTCAGAGTTCCGTAGGGTTAAGTTTAATGAATTATCAGAAGAGTTTGGAAATAAAACCTATGTGTGTTGTCGTTAACGAATTGCAAAAATATTTAAATACAAAAGTTGGAGAGATTCCTGCAGGCATAACTACAGAGCTCCTTTTGTCTAAAGCTTTCAACATAAACATACAAATCTTAAGATACATGTACTTTAAAATCTATCTTTTGTTTCACTATTTTGAGCGCAGACAGTAATATTCACAAATAACTGTCTCGTATTGTAGCGACTTTAGGAAGATAGATTCTACTGTTTATGAAGCTTATCCGATTAAGTAGTGTTGGCTGGATTCACAAGAAAAACTGATAAGAAAGCTCAGATGCTTAGCATAACTGACTCCTAATCTCAAAGCAGTGAGTTTATGATATTTAGACCAATACAGAAACGAGTATTTTTTTTCGAAGCATCGAACCAACGCGCCGGCCACGGAGAGCTACGGGACGACGCAACGAGAAAAATTTGAACCCAGAAATGAGTATATTTGGTTGATGAAATGACTTGATGAACAGATTTCAGGCCAGTCATTCTATTGAACCTAATCGAAACGCATCAATAGGTCTCTTTTAAATTCAGTATACATCTCCTATCTTATGGCCATATTGGCGATGGACAGTATAACTTTTGGTAACATTATAATACGAGTTAAACATGAAATAAAATACCGCGGATGCCAATTGCAAAAGAAATGTGGTATTAGAGACCCGTTTTTTAGACGCAATAATCGTTAATAGCGACCATTTTGTAAATATCATGCATTTGGCGATAATTATCGAACCATTTGGCCAATGGTAGTTGTTTCTATCTTGAAAACCGTCTTGAATATTTCATAATCGCTATTAATGACTATCCCGTCCCAGTATTATTCCTTTAATTCATGAAATACAGAATATCTTTGTGAACCATGACAAATTATTTCATTTTTGCTTGTATCCCAGGTTTCAATGAAAAAAACCTGAACTTTGAAAATTTCCATAATTCCTTATATTGAAACAGGTTTCGATTTCATTGTGGAAATATAAGTATCATTGTGAGATTCCTGCTCTGGGTTGGTTTACTGTGATCTGGAGACTCAAGACCTAAGTACATCTAACACAAAATATGATCTCCTAACAGACTACATAGCATTGCTTTCATATTTTGACAAGACAATATGCCGCCATTGATACAAAACAGACACACTGAAATGCACTTTTAATATATATATATAAAAAATTGAGTGCAATGATTACGTACAGATAAGAGTTAAAGTTACGTGTGAAATGGTGACTGCATGAGTTGATTTGTGTGATGCATAAACGCAAACGATAATTTAAATCCCTGTTGCTTTCAGTGTGATAATCAAGACATATTATATTTACATGGATCTGTTTGATGGTAAATACTAATATATACTCCTAAGGATGTTTTAATCTATATTAATAACATCACTTCCTTAGAAGAGAAATGTTAAATAATCTCTCGTGAGACTATACACTTGCTATATATGAGTTCTGCAAATGCTTAATACTAATACCCTTTACAATACACATAATATGAACACACTTGAACACATTACTGGCCAATGACAACTGTAATGGAGTTCCAATTATTAAAACACAACCGCAACACTACAAGGTCTCTTCTACTAACAACCGATTTCTCAAACTTTAAAATGAAGCAATCTTGCATACCATTGAATTCACGATTACAGTTGTCATGGTCCGTTTATATCTAGCACCTTCTGAAAATTGTCTCTGTATATAGGCTCCAAATATTTATATAATTCCGCCTTAGCAGGGGTCACCATACTTGTAGGAGCCTTTTTGTCAAAACAGAACTTCGCGGTATCGACGTTGCCTTTAGCTTTATAGGGGATGAAAACGTTTTCTCAGAAATTTATGCAACAGTAGTCTCCATAGTATCCAACTCGGAAAAGCCTCTTCGACCACACAGGTTTACATATAATCACCTATAATCATCTAAAATAGAATATATCTATGGGGTAATACATTTGCAGGTAAATAATGTTAATCCCAATCTAAGCTTTGTAAATCGATTCTTAAGAAATATTGAACATGTTTGTGAAAACGATAGACGCATTCAGCAAAGTATAATCAAATTTAGCATCAGACTTTCATAAACGGTGGGTAGGAGTAAGTCAGTCCAACTACACTGTCATCAACTTTAGAAGTTTCTTTTTTTCGGAAACAACATGGCAAGACTTTTCCCGACGGGGTTCTGACATGATCTGCGCGATGATCACAGGAAGATTCATTTACATTTATGTTGAATTCCGAAGAGCAAATAAGAACGCAAGATGGTGATCCTGCGTATATGGACACTTCCATTATGAATGTATTAAGATATAATTATTCGAAATAATATCGACCAATATATTACATGAGTATATGCGAAATAAGTAATATAAACAAGATGTGACTCTATCTTCAAAGTAGTAATTATTATTATGCAACTAAATAGAAAGGGCACACAGGCACACATACTAATTAACATTACTTCACGTTTTCATTCTCATTTAGAATGAGTTGAAACAACATCTTTGGTATAAATTATTAAAAACGGGAAAAAAGCAAATATAATATTTCTCTTCTAAACTATAAACATTTAACATGCATTTAAATAACGAGTATTCTGTAGCTTGACTAAAATAGTGCTAAAATAATCAAATAAAAGAAATATATTGAAAAAATGTGGTATAGCATTAAATTGTAAAGCAATGAATACATGTATTTAACACTTAAAGACGGCAAACTGTTTTTGAAAACCTACCTCAGAAGACATCTTCATATGGCTAAAATAATAGTATGCGTTTTGTAGCCGCATGCCGTACAGCTTGTATTTTTATTTATAAGGGAACACATTCGGCTAGTTTTTATATAAAAATATTGAGTTGTTTTGAGTATTTTGCCACAATTGTATGACTAAAATCCTCAAATAAATTCATATATCTACCATGTGTTTTGGTTGAACCACGCTGCTCAGTGCTCCTATTAGAAATAAGTGTCATACATATTATGCTTTCTTTGACGGAAATAAATATAGGGATACATAAATCGCGGCCCTGCCTTTCTAATACAAATTAAGCACAGCTCGCCGTTTATATATGTGTAGATTCATGTCACTGAATGTTTGATTCCACTGGAATCTATCATTATAGTTCGTGGCAAAAAGAGTAAACATGACATTTACCAATGGGGTGAATTCAGACTAGTTTGGTACAAGACCGACCCATTTTTTCTTGTTAATTCTTCTTTTATCAGAGATTTTCTTCAACCAAGAATGTCTGCTTGGCATTTCACCAACAAATATTCAATATTACAATAAACATAGATGGAACAAAATAATCTATTTAGATTTTCCGATCATCTCCCTAGATAAAACACGATAAAGATATCAGGTTGGAAATCATTGACATAAACCGGGGAGGGGTATTAAGTAAAACACACATTTACAATCATCAATTGTACCCATGGTCCTATCAACTTGGCATAGCATTATTATCGTAGCGGCAAGTCAAAACCATGGAAAATGGTGTAGTGACTGACCCCAATGGTGTATTTCTTAGTCGCCATACCTTTGTGTAACCAATAACTTTGGCGGCATTGATTTCAATTATAGCTTACAATCACAATGACATCATCTGTAATATATCGTGACACATCTCTGCCATCGACGTAGGCATCTCAGTTGTAGAGAACTGTCCCCTTAAACCGCAAATTGTATTTAATTTACATTGTGTCTGGAGTGGGGCAATTAACCATTATATATGTCTCCTGTATGCAGAAAGGATTGTTTATACATATATGCATATCATTTCTCCGTGTCTGTGAAACTTGATAAATCATGCTAAATGTTTCATCGCTCCAATATGCGTCATGAAATTCTATAAGAATCATGCCACATTATTGCAATTTACTAACCTACCACCATAGGCAACAGTAGACTATCCCATTATCTTAAAATAATATTCATTTTGATAGATTGATATCCTATCACGTACACATCGACATATCTCCAGAATTATTTTGAATAAATCTAACATAAAGCCACAGGCTATTTGAAATGCTGAAATTGTAACCTATTCTAGCGAAGTCACCCGATAATAGTGATGTAAGGAGCAACATGGAATCGTTGGTCATTTGAAGTAGCTGCCAGCTGATGACTAACCAGTTGGTTCTACCTCTCCACTGATAAGTATTTAAGAGCCTTTATCCCGTACTTTTTTGACAAGTCCCTCTGGAATTCGCCCTTTAGGACCTTCAGGCATCTGTAAAGATAAACATACGATGCAACATAAACATGCAAGTTGTCTTTACATAATTCTTCAGTATTGGTTCCCTTTTTTAGAGAATAACTCAGCAATAGTAAGTTGATAAATGAAATTTTTCTTGTCATTTTTGAAAGTATCCGGTGAATTGTGCAATGAATATGTTGTGGATTGGATCAACTCTCCCTCGTCATCCCTGGGGTATGAATATGACATGGGCTCTTCGTACTAGAGAAGACGTCTTTAGGCAAAATCATCTCTCACTGCAAATATCCGTGGAAAATTTCAAAAGAAAGCGAGTGCTCATGGTGGACGTTAGGAGTTTATTGATCTCGTTATAGATACTGCAATTCTGAAATTCAAATCAAAGAAGTTTGCAATACCGCTTCCCCTTTAATTTGAGTACATATATAATATATAGCATATAGAGTAGAACCCCGCCTAACGGACACCCCGCATAAGATCTATCATCGCCTCTATCTGCCCTACATATCGGTACATATAACACTTGCATATTTGACTGGAGGAAACTTGAAAACCCCGCGTAAGTGGACACCCGCGTAAGCGGACACCCGCGTAAGCGGACACTTTGACCCGGAACGGGGGTGCCCGCTAACGCCGGTTTTTACTGCATATGGTATAGAAAACAAATGAGAACGGTTAGAGTTAATGATATTCCGTGAGTTTGACCGTCTCGTGACTCCAGGCGAAACCGCATAGCGATCAAACAAATTGTACATCATTATATACACATGTGCACAAACTTCTATGAAAGTATATGCGCTGATGGGCATGTCTTGTGAATAATGCTCGAGTCACTTTTCAGTTATCTAATAGTAATGACATTTGTCTCGAATCCTGGCCCTTCAACTATGGCGTAGGGCCGAAGTTACGAGCCGAAACACTTCAAACGGCCATCACTACGGGCTCAGTAACTACAATTCCTCGTAACAGTATATCAAACTAAGGTACAAAGTGGTACAAAGTATTTATATAGAACGACCTGACCATGCTGTACATGCTACAAAACGGATGGGGAATTGCTGCTCTTAACGGAACGAGGCCCCAGGCCGAGTTCTGTATATAACACCAATTCCCATCGAGTCTTGTGGCATGTACAAGCATGGCGTGTCGTTATATATTTATCATATACCCAAAATTAATCAAATCTTACCATATATTGGTATAGGAGACATGTCAGCGTGAAAGCCCAGACACTGCTGATGTTTCAACGTGTGCAATATAACAGTGTACTGCACAGGATTCAGTCTACAATTTTTACTGCATAAGGAGCAGCAGTGGGTAATTATCAAATATGCTACATGGGTATATAATAAATGGAGAAAATAAACAGGGGTAGGATAAAAGTCGGAATAGGCTCAAGTATACATATGTGTAGGAAACAACATACAATTCAGCAAATCCCACCCCAGAAACATGCCTTTGTCGTACCTGCGGTAAAGGGCGCTAGAGCGGAACTTGGCGATGTCGAAGCTGGGTGCATGTGGCATATGGATAATGAAAGCATTTGGCAGAACGACGAAGTCAAACCTGCAAGACCAAAGCAGACTATTCAATGCATTCACATGTACACAACACGATTTATTGATAGGAAACAACTTCTCTAACTAACGGAAAATTGTGTCCCAGTTCATTTGTGTGTGGAACAGCAACATTTCAGTACTTTTCAAATCTGGGGTGGCACAAGTGACTGGATTCTCAACTGACCAAGGACAAGTGACCGGTGCGAAAAGGGTTATTGGAGAACTCGAACTAAAACGAACTCGACCTGTAGTTGTCAGGAGAACACAACCTCTTGGAGAAATCGATAAGAGAGCTCGACCCGTTTCAGATACTTATGAATAAGATATTTAATATCTAGAGAAAATAAGTACAATTATGTTTAGGTGATAGGGTTAGGGTAAGGGATAGGCTTAGGGGAAGGGTTTTCTGTTTGCTTTCTTCCCCAGAGAAGACAAAATTTGAAGTCAAGATAAACATACTAACTACTAAATTTAGTATTTATCCATAGTTGTTCAGAGGTTCTTGAGTTGGAAAGATTTAAAGCGGGTCGAGTTCGTTACGGGTCGAGTTCATTACAGGTAGAGTTTTTACGGGTAGTTTTCGAGTATTCGCGAAAAGCATGGTAAGAGGTCTCACTGGCCAATTGTGTCATTTTATCAGTTGTCTCACCCTCGAGTCGGGCGTTTTATATGGTAAATGAAAACGGCAAAAAAAGGTTCAATCTTCATAAGTAAGACACCATTACAAGGACTCTTTGGTAGTATGAATAGTATCTACAAGCGACTCATCATGCATTTTTTTTTACATTCTTTACACTCAAGAATTTGCTTAGTAGAAACCCTAAAACAATATTTTCACATTGATCTAGTTCAAAATCTATCGTGATGACCTACAGAATAAACATCTTAGCTAATTGGCCAATTAAAGCCGAACACATTGATACCTATATTATCATATTGCACTATATATTTTTCAGACAAAAATTGGTGGCCAGAGGTCCTAGAAGGCGGAACCCTGCCTTGTCAGATGTCTCAGTTTAGTGGTCAGTTGAGAACTTGGTAAGTTGTCTGACATTCGTCAAATTGTAACACCATACAAAAAAGAGCTCAGGCCCTATCACGTTGGGACGTAAATATCCATGAATATTTCAAAGAGCCTGGAACCAGCGTAGGTGGCTTCCAACTCACAGACAACTCATTGCAGTAGACTGTTGGAAGTGGGAAGACAGTTTCAGCAGTTTCTAGCCAGTTTAAAACTGACAGTAATTTCCACAGCATGTGTGTCGGAACAGGCACTCCTAAAACAAACATCGCCCGACACAGTTGCCAAGGACCGCATATCTCAGTGTGCCTGACTAACCTCGATTATAGATTATCTCATTCAGTCCCGCACCTTAATAGTTGTAACATACACTCGGCCTGAGCATGATATAAGCAACCTCCGAGTCCTGAACCTATGTGCATTGATGTCACACATCATACCATAGTACCCAGGGTTTCCCTGGTTACAATTGTCTACCCCACAGTGAATTAGAACGATGATATTGTTTTCTATACATAGCAAAAAATCATGAAAATAAATATAAAATAATATCAATAGATTTTATCCGACCCCGTTTCCATATCTTTCCAGTATCGAAAAGTAGTGGCATATAAAACAACACTTTATGTCACAAATAAATCCCATGTTAGGCCTATGGCGTTTTTTATTAGGGGTAGGATAAATAGACAATAATCGATGGTTTTGTGGACAGGCGGCCGTAAACCACGAGTGGTTGACGTGTTGTAATGCACGAGCGCTAGCGAGTGTATTACGACGTCAACCTCGAGTGGTTTACAGAGCCACCTGTCCACAAAATCATCGTTTGTTGTATTTATTATCCATATTTTCGAATAAATTAAACCCAGTTATTGCCATATTAAAAGGTAAAACAATAGGCACTATTTCTTTGCTTTATAGCAAAAGGGACTTTTTTTCCCGTATACCATGGTTTTGAGGCCGTATACCACAGGTTTGAATCCGTATACCACAGTTATGGTATCTGACAGGTTGTATACAATGGGTCATGGTTTACTGAGTCCCTATGCATTTTCAATGGGGGCTTTGTATACGATGGATAATAAAGATTAATATACATGCATATAGAAAGTGTGAATATTATTTACCCTTGCGCGTCGAGCTCGAGGATGTGTGAGACTTTGTTCCAGCCAAAGCCCACAAAGCGCTCGTCATATTCGGGTACTGTCTTTGGTACCACAACGTAGGGCTCGAAGTCCGGCTCCCAGCCAACCTTGTAAGGGGTGGTTGCTGTCCGCCACTTGGCGAAGTCTGTGGGTGCATGCCCCTTAGGCCAAACATGGTACCTGTTGAACGGCAAAATGAAATAGGATATATATTACTGTTATATTAGTTTGAAAGGAAACTACTTTACATGGATTTCAAATATCACCACAACAGTGTGATACAATGTCCATACCAACGCCTATAATGATACTGAAAAATGTTGCTCGTAACTTATACAACGTATGCCGTTTCCAGTCAAATGCATGTGCAAGCAGAATACAATGGAACAGGAATATCATTCCTGTTGGAATACTCAGTCGCATTAATAACTTCATTATCATTCTACGAATATGCCTTGCCTAATACACATTTCTCGATTAAATATTTCCCCTAAATATGATATTTTGATTGTGGTTTTTTTAATACTGGTACACTTTGCCTCCTCCACCAAATACGATGCTGTGATGATATGAGGTAATGACTTGGAAATAACGGCACCGTCATTAATAAAGAAGAAACCAACAAGTTTTGGTCAAAGTCGTCGTTCTCCACGAGTTTGATGCGAGGTCATATGAACGAGGCGACATATAACATAGCCGAGTGAATATCACACAGCATTCAAACGAGCTGGAGAATGACTTCTTTGACCAAAACGAGTGCTTTCTATATTTATCTCACCCCTTTTCACACTAAAGGAATGGAAAACACACAGGATATAGACCATGGAGAACGGTCTGCAATACTTGTAGGGGCATGGAGAACAAGTTCCCAAGGTTAAGCCTATGGACATTTATTCCAGGGGTGAGATAACTTCTATTAGAAATCCATACAACTCATTGTATCTAGTGTTTTAAGCTTTTCAGTAGACATGTCATGAAATAAAGCCCTAATGAATTACCTTATATACAGATGGTTATTATCACCTTACCTAAATGTAAATAATGTTCCCATATCAAGCATGGAGAGTAGTTCTGCCTTAGAGGTGGGGAAGGTGAGCCGGTAGCGTTGAGTCTCAAAGGCAGGTACGATCAAAGCCTGTAAAAAGGAGTGAGACAATTGTCAGTGATGCATTCAAAGGACGATGGTCACCAATGAAAAAGGCAGATTGAAATTATTTCCATCTCCGTAGATTCTTAGCATGAACTTAGAATCCAATGGTAGGTACAGCCTTTAGTGGATAATCCTGATGAATAATCTCCAAGCATGAGACCAAAAATGTAACTATACCAGGGTAGTAACACTATATGGTACATCATGTATCTATATGAGAAACGAACATGTAACATAACAAAATATGGCACATATTTTACTGAATAGCCTTCAGTTACCACAAGACTAGCGATCAGAATATCAGCAACAAGTATTGGACTCTAAGACACAATGAAAATGAGAAGAAACAAAGGGAAATTAACAGAAAGGAGAGAGAAGGTACGAAATGTTTGGAAATGCTACATATACAAGCCAACCATTGAGATAGATCTATGGTCAGCATCAGTTATATATGTCAGTTTCCTAGGGTCTTATGACACTAGTTTAACTGGGTTAAAGCCTCCAGTTTGTAACTATTAGACTCACCTTCTTCTGGGTGGCCATGTCCATCATTGAGACAGCCTTCTTCATGTACTCATACAGGCCGTACATGGGCAGAAAGTCGATGTCAGACAGAAAGACATACGGGGTGTTTGCCTGCTTCAGTGCCACGTTCCTCAGATAGTTTACTGGGTAGAATTGCTGCAACGTCAAATTACCAGAATTAATCTCTTCTGGAAGGCGACCAGTTATGAAAACTGACTTTTGTCTTTAAGATTCAAAATGAGTATTCTTTTGGATTTATAAATTTTTTAATTTGCAGTCTCTCGACAAATGTTAAGAGTATTGATCAACTTACCCCGTCCTTGTAGACGATGTGGTAGCCTACATTCTTGCGGGACATGAGTGTATCAGAGCTACGAGCATAGCGCAGAAACTGCTGAGCCTCCGCATCTGACATGTACAGTGCAAGCGAGATAGGGCCCTCCCAGTGTTTACATATGGTCTCCAGCATCTGCAACAGATAAATCATATCTAACTTTGAAAACCACTACTTTGAATACAAGTAGTCAATATTATCAAGTCTCTATTTCAATTACAAAGATCTAAGGCAAGGGTGTCATAATGTCTTCAATTTAATGATAAATATTGGGAAAAGATCATTTTATTTCCTCTTCTTATTTACAGTGATGAAAAGTACTATCCGAATGACTCCTTCGTTGTAATTGTTATTAGCAATTTCTCAAGACAGGCGTGAATGTCTCATCCAACACTGAACTTCTTTTATGACAACGTATACATCGAAATGTATAACAATCCCTCATTAAAGTAATTAAACAGGGATGTCATTTGCGGCCAGGGGAAAAAAGTGGAAGTATTTTTCATGTGGAATTTACTGCCTCAGAGAGACCGAGAAAAAACGGAAAACACATCAATGTTGGCCATAGCATAGAATATGACTGAGGGTGTGTGGGGAGGTTAAAAATACTGCCTCATTGGCATTAATGAGCCTCAATTGATACTAACTATCTTTTACACAAGAAAAATAAATTCATAAACTGGAATTGAAAAAAATAGTCCTTGAAAAAGTGGATGACTACCATCTCTGAAATTATAAGTACTTTTAACATGAAGTTCGCCGCGCCATTTACAATATAAAATTTATTTAATCCGTTTACTTTATTGTGAGAAATGTACAGTTAATCATGAAACATATGGAGGTGATATTAACGGTAAACCCATCATTGTGGTGGAGTATGAACACATCTTGGTGGGTCTTTTTACCGCAGCTGACATTTCCTATCACAAACTGCTCGGTGACATTCCCGCTGATGTCATCCCCGGACAGTGGTCGTACGTCACTCACCTGGAGGCGGTCCATGCTGAGCTGGGCGACCAGGGTGACGTCATCGGCCACCGGAGTGTAGCCGTAGTCGATGTAGTAGAGGTGTGAGCGGTGAGTCAGCAGGCGCTCGCGTCGGAAGTCGTAGCAGTCGTCATCCTCGTTGATTGAGTTGATCTGTGGGTTTAAGGTAATCCAGGTCAGAGAGTGTTCGTGTATATAAACACTGAAATGGCTCTAACTTGGCTGTGTTTATCTTTTATTTCTGCAAAGCGCCAACATCTTTGTTACAAACATAATGTATATGAATGGCTTTTATACGGGTAACTTAATTTGGTGCTGAACAACTTGCTGCATGCGAGCTTTACAATAAAGACATTTGAAAAAAAAATAAAAAAATGACAGGAGTGAATATTAAAGGATTGGAGATATGAAGTAATTTGCCAGATCGTGATGTCATAATCAGATCATCAGTGTTGTCATAATGGTAACGTACTATAAGCAACAGAAATAGTTTCATATGAGGAACCTGCAGGCTGCATGTTTGTGTTTGCCAAGCTTGACAGTGTTTGAACACTGTAATTGCTTGGACTTGAAGCCACCACAACCAAGGTTAAAGCATACAAAGAAAATGTGCCTCAATGTCTTAGCGGGGAAACAATTGCGCATTAATTTATGTTTTGAGGATTTTGATAAATTATACTCCTCAAGTGGAAATCATAATGTGCGTTCTGGTTCAAAGAAACATTGTTCTGTTATTAAGAGATTTTACCTATTGGTCGATATGCATATAGAAGTATTTAAGTCTTAACCCATTGGCAGCGTTTGATGCCTAAAAGCACCATTTTCAAGATTCTAAGTTATCATTGGGTTTTTTTTCAATAGTTCCAGAAATAATAGAATCTACCTGAAAAATTCCACTTCCTAGCTTCCACTTTTCAATAAACCAAATAAGATCAATAAACATGAAATTCCAACATACTATAGTTATTTCATCATATTTAGGAGATTTAGGCGAAATGAAATTATTAGTAAGGATGTCATGTCATATCACGTGATTAAGAACTAAAACTGTTATAATTGACCAGAAATGACCCGTCCCCTTTTGGTAACTTTATTATATATACAGACACAAGTACTCGTTCCCAAGCGGGTGGCTTGACTGCAGGAGCCCGTTCTTAAACGGCTAAATGATTGAGCATGACAAATTAAACCTAAATCATTGAAAATCATAGTAAACCAAAGCTGACTGTACATTTCAAAATGGCGTTATCAGCCTTTAAAGGCCAAACTATGGGCTGGACGCGTTAACAACTGAATCCATCTTACAAGCTTTGTCCTACCTATACTTTACGATTCAGCGTGTTGAACGAATACATAGAAACAGGGTTTCATCCTCCATGTTGAATATATATTTGGGAAGTGTACGCAAATATTGCCCATGCGAACTGCGATTGCTGTAATAACAAAAGTTCCCTATCTGTATGCATCAGACATCTGGTTCTAGTGCATGAATCACTAATTAAACATGAAAAAAGGAATCACGTGTTCCTGGACACGAAGCTCGTATGTATCGCTGCAAAATAAAATAATTTGGCGAGGTCATCATAGTGACACTGCAAGCTAGCGGACTATAATAGACTACAACAATAAACAGTGAGACTCACGCGTCCACCTGTCAATTACAGTTCGGACAGTGCTGTCAAGACACCAGTTTGCATGGACCCCATCCAATAGATGTTCAGACTGGTAGTTTATTCTGATATTTAAAAAGGTCTGTCTGATACTTCAAGTCCAAGCGAGGGACATCTACCAAACGTAATCAATAATATGACCAACTTCTACAGGCCCCTGAAGAAGGGTAAACAGTTTCCTATAATTCAATATAAGGTCGAAGTAATGGTGTGTTTTTGTAATATCTGGTCTCTTTGGATCATTCTCCACGTTTAATCTTGGGACATTCGAATGGAACTGATGAAACTGATGCCTAATTTCTTGCCCTCAGGATGGGCATTAATGAGATTTGGACATTTCTCTCAACACCGTGTGGTGCTCTATGTTATATCTCTTGTAATAATAACCAAGTTATTGATACTTGCAACAAGACAAATAATATTGCCGAAATTGGATGTGGTCAATGACCTGGTTATTATCCGAAATAATAATCGTGAGACAATGAGACAATATTTACCTGCTGGTCAACCCTCGAGTGTTTGTTGTTGCTGCAACCGAATAGTTCCCGACGCAACAAGTTGCCATCATACTCCAGGAAGGTCAAGTAAAGATTGCGGAAAAATTCGATATGTTTGTTTTTCACCTTCAGCTTCTTGGGTGAATTCCAGTGAATAATCTGTTGGGAAGAGCGACATAGACATACATTTAATGTGCCTAAACATGTAAGATATGTGAGAGCTTCATGCATTCTCATTGAGCTAGATGAATATGTTGATCTGTGTAATGCATACACAGATACATCGCATCGCATATCTTGATTTTCTTTATAAAGGCTATACATGTAAAAGGAAAATATCAGATACGTATTTTTCTGAAGCTGTCAAGCTGTCAAGATATAAGACAGGCTATGTAAAATTAGATGTGTGAATAAACATAGAACAACTAGGTATTTTGGTGACTTGGACAGCTGGATTGCTGGATCGGAAATAGTACATGAACTAAGGTCCAAATATTAGAGAAGTGTTTATACAGACAGGCCTTATAAAGGACATCTAGAATTAAAATTCCTCCCCTGGTGTTGGTTCCGCTTAAATGCACTTCTAAACCTATGAGAATCACTGTACCATAAAGCAGTGACGCGGATCGGCGGCCAGGACCACCCAGTACGCACTAGACAAAATCATTTTCTCAGAAGTCGCCATAACAACGCCACGTCTTTCACCCACCAATATAGGACATCCATTTTACCTGTGCGACGTGTCCGTCGCAAATCATGAACATGTCAAGACGTGCGAACAATCTGATAAACAAAAAATACAATGGATATTTTTTTGGCAGTAAGATTTTTTTTAAAAACATGAAGTGGCTGAACAAATATTTTGAACCATAAAAACGTATCGACCTTATGTGAAATGAAGATGGTTGGTGACTGACCTTGAGATCGGAGACTTCGGAGTAGCAGGTCTCACTACGTGTGTTGTCGCTGAGCTGCACGTTCCACTGACACGGTAAGCGGTACACCAGGGTAGGGTTCTGCTTCAAGACTGCATTAAATATGTCCTGTAACATACATGTGTACCAAAATATACACATTAGTACTCGTGTGATCGTGATGCCTTCCATGTGAACTACAGAAGGTAAGATTGGGATTAGATGATGGGGCTAGAAGAATACTAGAAAGGTCGGGAGTGAAGGGAGAAAGGGATGGACAGCAAAGAGGCAGCAGACTTCTAGGGAGCACAACAGGCAGATCAGCGATGAGAAGGCAGATATAGAGGCAAGTAGGAAGGGAGGGAGGAAAACAGACGTAGCTTATGGAGACAGGTAGACAAGTAGGCAGGAAGGTGAGGGAAAATAGAGAGAGTATGGTTGCAAGTCATGTTTATAAAAAAAGAAGATGGAAATAAGACATATAAGGGAACATGGCTAAAGGTGTCGGAATTAGTAGTAAGCCTGTGCAGAGATGTATGTTAATCGATCAGTTAAATCTTTAGGGTCAATCATTTTCTGAAAAGAGATTGGCATATTTCATCAACCTAGTGCTGCTGGGATCTGGTTGGGGTCCGGATGGGGTATATTTTATATATCCGTAATTTATTGGGATATTGGATCCCTGAAGACATAGGCAGATATAGAGGCGGGCAGGTAGGTAGGTGGACAGGGTAGGAGACTTGGAAGCAGGGAGGATCTGAGGCATAGTGAGAAGGTAGTGAATTGGATATGTTGGTTTACCTGGTCAGCGAGTGCCGTTGAGAACTGTGTCATGAGTTCTCGCTCCGCGATCAGACGCCACGTTTGCATCCAGTTCATTTCTCGGAGTTTTTCCAGGTCCAACAAAATGACGCCCGTATTGAATCCCCGACCCTGTGATTTTTTTTGAATGAATAACTTGCCTTCAATAATTAGGATTATAAATAAGTACGCATTACTTCAATACCATGTTCTAGATAACGTAGCCTTATATGGAATTTTGAAAATTACAAAGACTTTATGATCACAGTACAGTGTGAAATGCGAGTTACAGCTGAATGAACTTTAAATTGAGCAGTACAGTACATGCAAAAGCTTGTAACACGTTTATGAAACAGACTCTTTACTTTCGTGTGCATCGACTTAAAGATTGAAATACCTTCTTGCATATTCATTTTAGAATGCGAAGTTTAAGAGAAATCTAAAGTGTTTACTTACGAGCGCTGGCCATGGCCGGTGATTCTTCCAAAGTTTTCCAAGGTACCAATCACTCTGGTTCTCCACCATTGCCATTGTCTGCAGAAAAAGCAAAACTCACCGTTTTGTAAGTTCTAATGATTGATAGTGAAGCTAAGCTTGTTATAATTGGTTTACATCTTTCAGGAAAATAACACATTCTTCTTCATTCCATAACATGTAAAGAAATACAATTTTTATTGCGTACGATTTGAAGGTCTAGATAGTGAATATGTGAACTCACCTGCTTTCCTGTTAGTTTCCTGAAGAGTTTCCATAAGTAGGCTATATCTGTAGCAAACGTAATATCCGTATCCAGAACTATGACCTACAACAGAATAGACAGGGGCACAGATTAGTAATTTACCGGTATAATTTCCTTCACCTTTCGGGTGTTTTTGTAAATGGCAATCAGTCGTGAAATCAGAAATTCATCAAGTAATCTGGAATTTCTACAGTTCATAGAAATAAATCCAACACCTGAGAAAAGATCTCTATTGAACAAAAAATAAAACTAGCAACTTAACATATATTAGGGTGTTGTGTTGTGCAAGATTCTCATCTTAGACCATCCATTTCTCAGTGAAATAAAAATGTAATTTACATTAATTAGCATTGATAACGACAAGCATTACCTTGGAGAGGTTTCGAGGCAGCGTATTGGGCAAAGTGAGCTTCATTAGGCCATACACCCCAGAGTAGTGTTTGTTGGGAATCCATGAGATCTCCGCCTGTGAATGATAAAACACAATACGTTGAAGCTCTTACGTCTATGAATAAAAACGCATTCCACGGAATGCCTTTTTTTCTTACAAAATCCATTTACGTGTATTGTGAATCAATACTTTAGGCAGAGGATTTCAAAAGAATAAAAATGCGGAAAGACAAAGGAATTGAGGTTTGTTTTGTCTCAATCTTTCCAGCATCTTCCTTAAAGATTAAAGGAACTCTCGATCGATCGACAACTCTTTACAGTGTGCGAATTCGCAAACTAAACGAAAGAAATAGATAAATCTTTATTGTGTCAGTCTTAATTTAGAATAGACATGGCCATATGTACACATATCATGTGAATGTGTACATAAATAGTTCATATTCAGAACTCACCTTGATTTCGTCAGCAGGGTAGAAACTGACGGACACTGAAAAGGGAAAATAGTGACGTCAGTGTCATGGTTCATAACCCTGTTTTATAAATTCAGAGTGGGCTTTGTGGCGTACAGCCACGTCCTAACAATAGCTCCTAATCAAATACGGTCGATCTGGACACAAAGTATCTATGTTAAATGTTAATAGTTCGAGACGCATTTTTGTTGTAGTTTTTATTCTACATCACTACACAGCGCATTAGATGGCCAGCTATATATTTCACTAACAATTCCCATACCTATGCTACCATCTGATGAATTGCAATACTGAAGTAACTATTTTTATCGTGCCCCTCATATAAATCTCAATAGACTTAACATGGTGTGACTGTATGCCCTGGCTATGCTGTAAAATATTCATACGCCACATGTGACATATGAAGTTAAAAACATGTAAAAGTTTAGGTTAAAATCTAAATATCACTCAATTTCATATGGTTGTTTACATGGTGTTTATTGTCTTCTGCCACTGATATCACTCAGTTCCACATTGTGATATCATTCCGCAAAGACAACTCATGCCATATAAAACAATCATATGAAATTTTGTGATGTTGCTGGATGATATCTCATGGATCATGTGTTCATATCCGGTCAGTGGACCTCTAAGAATATCAGATCACCAAACAAAGCTGTAGTTTAGACAAACTTTATAAGATCAAAAGGTGCAACAAATGTGTAAAAGAGCAACATCCCACCGGAGGGCACTCTCCACGTGCTGAAAACGTTCTCCAGGATGTGCTGTGCGACGTGATCAGAGATGAAGTGGAAGTGGAGTGGATTTCTCCGGAAGAAGAGAACGCTCTTGATTAGGGTGACCACTTCTCGTGTCGAGTTGTACCGTGCACACACAATGGAGACGTGAATCACCTGAAGAGAATGGATTCGAGGTGATGTTTGCTAACCAGAGTAATCACCTTACACGAGGAGTTTCAGCACCTCAGTCATTTCAAACACATTGAGATCTCAGTTGTTCTATATTATCTCGTTCTATTATTTATTTAGGGTTCAGAGATATAATTCAGATTAATATCTTTACAGCACTCCCCGTTATTGATTTTATATTTATCTGTTCTACATCAACTACTTATTATCATATCGTTCATATCAAATCAATAGTACTCAATGTTCAGACCAAAACTCTCTATAGGATCTTTGGTATATTGAAGGAAAATGATGTAGCATAAGGATGACTTTGTGTGTATCACTAGGCATTAGTGTAAATGGGCGGGTTGCGTTGGATGTGGCTAACTAGAGTTCTCTATAGGGATGAAAGCCGAGACTGAGGAAAAACTCAGAAATTTGAAACGCTTATAAAAAAGAACAATTATTCAGAACGTGATATTGGAACAGAATGGCTATAAATCGATATATATGTTGCGAGTGTTGCCGATGTACATGAAATGTCGTAATTCCGTCATTTGTCGGGAAAATTGCATCCCTGTCTCTATGACCTTACCTCGCACTTGGGAACCTGGGGTTCTGCGTTCAGACAGCGGATCTTCCCATCGCCTCCCTGTACGGCCGTGTCGTTACTGGCGTCCGCTGTCTGCAGGCTTGTCTGCAGGTTCATCAGGTGGTTCTGTGATAAGCTGCAACAGCCCACCGTATATATGTATATTCATGGTAGAAGGTTGTTAGAACAAATGTATTTTTCTATTAAAAAATCTTTATACTAATCACATTGCATTTTGGTTATTGTTAAAAACTCCACATGAAACCCAAAGAGTTTACACCTGAAGACTAAAGAAATTAGAAAAATATCTGACATATACATTGTTATATAAGAAGATTTTTTATCTGATTAATCAGGATTTAACCTGAACCATATCTCCGTAGTTATTGCAAACCCGTAAATATATATATATATATGGTAACATAACTTAGTATAAGGTACTCTTTGACATTGCTTTGAGGTACTATCGGATTCACCCTGGAATAGCCGGAAGGATCATCTCGCCTAAATGAGGTGAATTATCCTGGACAATGCTACAATGATGCGATATGAATGTGTAATCGGAAATCCCATTGTCAGATAAAAGCAGACCTGAGCTGATGACGTAACATCTGGTTCTGATCCTCCACCTCCCGCACGCGCTGCGCCAACTTCGCCTCCCGGTTGTTGAAGCCCATCACATTGTCTCCTCCTACTAACGGTTCTGTTAACAAAAGTCACTCCATGACGTTTAATCAATATTTGAGAGGGAGCCACTTTATTCATCCTAACATAAAAGAGAACTGTATAGTGAAGAGATACATTATCATAACTGTTACCGGTTTACAGGATTTATTATTTCACGTCCATGATTTTTCAAACACCCAAAGTAAGGGGTAATTTGAATATAGGAATCGCCCACGCCTCATCGAATACTAGTCTCTCTTACAGAGCACACATAACTCTTTTTTTTTTTGACTCGCCACATAATAAATAAATCTAGTTTGATATAACGCCGAAATTCACACCGTGTCAATAGTTGCATGACATTAATCTAAATGTATATCTGCGCAAATATATTTCACATAATATATTCCGGCTAGGCAACTGATGCCAGCAGGTAACCCCCCTCCTCTCCCCCAGGAGTGAGCGTCACTAGGAGTTCCAGCCTATCGGATACATAATGATCATTTAAGCCTTTTGAGACAGTACTCCTAGTATAATTTTGAGGTTAACCTTATTGACGACTGATTAGTTTGTTCGTTTCTATTAACATATTATAGATTTTAGGAGTGAAAATGAATTACCTTGGCTACCGAAGGCCGTGTAGGTAAGCCACCCGCATGGCAACAGGGCAACCACTGCTAATAATGCCAAGTACTTCTTCCTGACACGCATCTTCATAAGGTCCTGTGTAAATGAGATGAAAGAATGTTATTGATTCGGGCTACTTTTATGCGTTATCATATATGATAATAACACAGGGATGTCAGTTAGGGTCAAGGAAAATCGTGGAAATAATTTTATGTGGAATTTTCTGCCTCTGAGAGACCGAAAGAAAGACATTGCTGTCTCAACATGATGATGCCTGGCCATGAGGTCTTTGAGGCAGAAGATCCAGTCTTTGGACTACCAACAGAGCTGGTACATCAAGAGGGCAATGAGCCAGAATGTGTCAAGTCACTCAGACAGACACTGGAAAAAGTATTTCATGACCAGAGAATAGCTGGATATGGTCCAGCGAATGCAGAAACAGTAGTATAAAACCTCAGAGCTCATTAAAACCAACAACAAAAATAAGTAGAGGAATATGTCTAGCAAAATCGGCCAGCATCCCAAGCTAAGGCTGGGATAGAAATAGTCTGAGAAACTTTGACTGCCTAGCGGACAGTCAGAGAACACCATGCGCTTTTTCCCATAGTACAGAAAAGCACTTCCTTGATTCTAAGTAATCCTGTCAATATCGGTGCATGTTCATGCACCCTTACCTTCAAATATGTATAATATGGTGGTAGAAACTTATGTTCTGTTCTTTTGTTTCACCTTTTGGAGCCTTTTTGTACAACTCATCTCACCACATTTCACCACTTCTAACTCATGTTACGAAATATGTGGCGATGTGTACAGCTCGAGCTACCGCGGGTGAATGGAAGCATATCTTCTGCTCACAGTATTTATAGTCGGACCACTCGCTACCTTGGCGATGTATGGTGAAGGCTAGTTGTTGACAGTGTGATGTCACCATTGACAGGGGCGTTTTCTTGTTATTGGTGTGATGTCTATAGGGCGAAATTTCGGAATTGATTCAAACATTTCTATGCGGTTTCACATGGTGCTCTTCAGGCTCGATGAGGGGGGGGGGGGGGAGATGATATCTAGTGACAACACCACCCTAATCCTCCACTGTGGTTCTTCAACATGTAGTAGGAGATTAAATAAGAGGGAATAAAGGTCTGTGTGAGACAGGGGATTCCCAATTATTTAGTGTGACAGTTTAATGCCTAAACTGTGAAAAACTGTATATTTCAAGGAGAAAGTCAGATGAAATGGTAGCATCAGCCTTGTTGGCTGTGGAATGAGTGGTCAGGTTGTCATCCAAGAAGATGACTGATGTGAATGGTTACATCGTCGAGACCCATATGATGGTTCGAGTTAAAGTGTCGGGCCACCTCACTCTCCCTCACATTGTTTTTGGTGATGTTACCAAAATGTGCAGCAAAGCCCATTTTCAGTTCCTGTTTGGTCTGCCCAACATACTGTATGCCGCAGCGCTTACATGTGATGCAGTATATCAGGTTGGAGCTACAGCAGCTCACATTGTATCTGCTCATGTAGGTACGTCCGGAGGCTGAGCAATGGATGCGACCATCGGTGTTGAGCTTTGGACAGTATCTGCAACTGTTCAGTCGAAGACAACAGTTGTTATTGGGAATCACCAGAGGGGTGGTTTCCAGTTTCAGTTTAGCCCTGACCAGGAGGTTACACAGGTTTTGGGGTTTCCTGTACGCCCCTATTGGTTTGTGCTGGTGGATCCTGCAGGTGGAACATGATTTGCCCAGAAGGCCCCAGTTTGCAGTCACTACCCTCAAGAGGCCATTGAAGCCTGGGTTGTAGGTAGTGACCACAATATTTTTGGGGGTTTCTAACTCATGTTGGCCATATTTGATAGACTGGTTCCTGGCAAACCCCCGTGTAGGTTCATAGATGTGCATTTGATACCAACTTCTTGAATACTCTCCCAACTGCAGAATGCATTGATATGAGTCTTATAAACATTGGCTGTTCTATTATTTAGAACTTATGCAAAGGTAGGAAATTACTGCAGTTTACTGCATTTTGCCTCAGGAAACTGTCTACCACAAAATTAGAAAGATTCTACCTCTATTAATATGCAAAACACCTGCTGATCTGAGATGTACCAATCTGGTCGACCAGTTTGCCTAGAGCTCTATGGGTGTGCACTCTGACTGTCTGCACCGCTAAACAGTCAGTCTCTTGGACTAGGATAGAATCTTGTACAAAAAAATACGGTTCCCAGTGTTGCTACATATATGTGGTAGAAAAAATGTCTAGAGTTATCCACCATGATCATCTGATCCTGTGCTGGGATAGAGCTATTACACTCTGGTTGTTTAGAGAAGTGTAGAATAGGACCATCCCTGCTACTGTGGAAGTGGGTTGAGTTTGGTGAGTTGGGCTTACCCTGATGATACTATCAGGAAACATCGCTAAATGTCATACAATTGTTTATATGGCATGAGTTGTCTTCGCGAAATGATATCACGAAGCGGAGCTGAGTGATATCTGTAGCGGTAGACAATGAATGGCATATTAAAAATCATATGAATTTAAGTGATGTTTAGATTATTTATCCTACCCCTAATAAAAAACCGCCATAGACTTAACATAGGGAAATTTTATGTGGCAGGCCGTGACGTAAAGTGTTTTTTATGCCACTAGAGTAATAACAATATTGACCAATCAGAGAGCAGGATGTCAGCTACTATGAAAAAAGTTCTGTTGGTCGTTGACTCAATATTTATCTTTTTAACAGTAATATAAGCATAGACGGGGTAGGATAAATACGAAACCGAACTCGAGTTAGACTTGTCAATGTCTATGCCACTCTGGTCAGGTCTGCTCCTCACTACACTCGGCTACGCCTCGTGTAGTAATACACGACCTTCCCGTCGTGGCATAAACATTGACAAGTCTAACTCTCGTTTGGTTTCTACTAAATCCTACCCTGTTTAATGTTTTAACTTCATATGTCACCAGTGGCATATAAATATTTTATGGCATAACCGTGGCATACAGTCACACCATGTTAAGTCTATGGAGATTCATACGAGGGGTAGGATAAACTGAGGGGTGAACTGATGGACAGCCTTGAGCTTTCCAAACAATCAGCCAGAGACCAGTCTCTGCAATCCATGACTGACGATACTAATATGAAGATAACTGTACTGCCAGAGCACATCTCTAGGATTGGCAGATAGATAAGGGTATCAGTCCATCTACTCAACTTTATCCGTAACATATATACCGTGAAAAAAACCCTGAGGGAATCATCGGGTCTTGGAACAGCAGATGCCGAAACCATAGGACCCTATATAATGCTGGTGTGCCATATCATCTAGGTGAGTGTGCCATGACATCCATGCCATAATGCTCCTGTGTCATATGAGGCTGAATCATTTGTCATCACCCCCTACTTATGATGATTCCTAGTCTTACCGGCCCCTAGGCTGTTCCGGCCCCCGAGCGTTTCCGGCCCCCGAGCGCGACCGGCCCCCAGGCGTTACCGGCCCCCGAGCGCTTCCGGCCCCCGTATTTTTTTCGCGCACCCGCACACGCATTCACGGCTTTTTTACCGCGAATGAAAATGTATATACTATTCAGAAAGTACGCTGGTTCCCGGGTCATCCGCTAGGGGGCTCGGCGGAATATGATTGTTATCGTTGATACAGGCGGGTACCAGCCAATTCAGAAAGGTAATATGCGCCTAAAGAATAATGTGTTTAAGACATTATGAACAGTTTTTTTATTTTATAAAGGTTACCTTAATACAGTTTGATGAATAGATCACATTGATATCTAATGGCTATGGTACTTTTTATAAGTATAACTGTAATAAGGACTAACTCTATACTATACTAGAAAATCATTAAGACCAAGTAAAGTCCACCTTCATGAAGTTGCAGACAATTGAAACCTATGTATCCTTGTGATATATGCATTGATAAGTGTATATGTATTGGTGAATTGTAAGCATTTAGTGCAGTATTTATGCATAAGTGTAATATCAATGCAAGTCTATAGACCCTATTGAGGTATCCCAGAATTCAATCTGTTTACAGTTTCCGGTGTGCGCTGGTTACCAACGTAATATGGTAATAGACCCTTGACCCGTAACCCACAATCATTGCTTTTTAACGGTTTTTATAAATCTTAAAATGGAAAATCCGATGTCAGAAATGGAAATTTCAGCTATTTCTACATGTAAACCCGAAATTCTGTTCAGGTTACTCAAATATAAATAGGAAAACTGTGGTTCATGCGATCGTAGCGTAACCAAGCACTCGCGAGAGGAACTTGTATTTATCCTGGGCGATAATAGGGAGCCGAGTAACCTCTGGAGGGCGTATAAATGTATCGTTGTAAATAAAAGTGTTTGGTGAAATATATGTGTGTGTTTGTTGCTTTTAGGCACAATATCTACCAAATGTACTACTAAGCTTTTAGGATTACACAAAAAAATGAAATATTGAGAAAGAAAAAAAAAAAAAAAAGCTAGATGTGTGCGGGGAGTTTAAACCTATCCTCTGTTTTTTATTTCGTATTTTTACGACTATTATTAACGTATTTATCACCCGAAATGTATTTGGGGGCCGGATGCGCCGAGGCCGGACCCGCCGAGGGGCCGGACACGCCAACACGGCCGGGGGCCGGACGCGCCTAGGGGCCGGAACAACCTGGTACCCTTATGATTAGTGTGTCGCCTGTCGAACACCGACAGTATCATTTGGAACCTAGGAATCACACTGAACAGAACTGTCAGTCTCAGCGGGTTCACATACAAACAACTTTTAAGTTACCTAGACTAGATCTAGATTCTACTAGTTTCTAGTAATAATCTTACAACATTACAAAATAGCTAGATCCTCTCTCTACTGACTCCAGTGCCAATCTAGCCTTCTAAGTAAATTATTCACCTCTTAACAAACTTGTAAGTTACCTAGACTAGATATAGTAATAGTCTTACGTCATTAAAAAATAGCTAGATCCTGTCTCTAGTGCCAATCTAGGTAGTATTCACCCACATATCTGCACATTGGCTGGTGCCAATCAAGTGTTTTCACATTCACCCCTGGTCTCCAGTCAGGGCCGGGTACACTGGCTAGTGTTTTCACTGACAAATGGAAACTCACTGACGATGGGCACCAATTGACATGGACTGTGGTTGATGTATACTGAGTTTTACACGAATACCTACCATAGAACTTCAGAATCGTGTGTTGCTATACATGATAGATCCTATCTGCATTCCCTGACTCAGTCTTGGTCTGTTGTAAACGAAGTTCTGGCTGTCACTGTCTCAGTGACAAGAGGAGTTCGACAAGCTTGAGAATGAGAGTGTTATCACTATGAGCTAAGTACGGTTTGAAGCTGAGACCATATTGTGCTTTCGAAGGGAGATTGAATCATCTTGTAAACACGTTGTTCAGTGGTCGCCATGATATTCGACTAACCACACACATATATCTAAGTGAAAATCGTTTTCGAATTCGTGCATCTCACTCCTTTTGGCAATTCCCATCGAAGGTGGTGTCTCACGCCGATGAAGAGATGCACCGCACCGAAGTTTCGACCTTTCTGCAACAAAGGGAGAGTTCATTATGTACGGGGAGGGGGAGGCAAAGCTATAGTTGGTGGGATGAGGTGAGGATTTTTTCTTTTGTGTGTGTGAGAGGGGGGGGGATTATTTTTTATTGTATTTTCATGGGGGCGGCGACTTATTTTGGTAATTATGTGGGATTTGGGGGGGGGGGGGGGGAGATTGTATATTGATTTTTTTCAACGAGGGGGGGGGGGGGGGTTCGTGAAAAAAAATATTCATGGGGGGAGTGCCCTAATTTTTTTTCTGTCCACAATTCCTCTGGGGAGGGGGTTCATAAAAATAAAGGGGTCGGTAATGTTTTGCAGGTGTGTCTGTGGAGGCGTTGACATTTATTTTATTAGGTATTATTATTCCTAGATCAAAAATACACTATAATTGAGGAAATATTGTATGGTTATAACAGAGTGCACTGAATTTTTCTGTTACGTTACGGCACACTTTGTCTTAGAATAGTTGGGTCCGGCCTGCAAATTTCTTTGATTTTCAGACAGTCAGTCTTTGGAAAAAAATATTTTCAATTGATTCCCATAGCCCTAGGCCTTCATAAATAATTTCACTGTCGATTTCTAGTATATACCTACATGGGACAGTTGGAAATATGGTTCTATTAAAGGGCACAGGTTATTTCTTGGGATGTGGCACATTTGGTCTAACATTAGTTTGTCCCGGCCAGGAAATTTCATTGGTTTTCAGGTAGTCAGTCTTGGAAAACTAATTTTTTCCCCACCATGACTTAAGAAAACTTTTGGTAGTCTCTTTTAAGAATATACCAATTATGTCACAATTATGTCAATAAAAATTATTGCACCTTTTTAGGAGATTTTAGTGGTTACGATAGAAAACACTAGGCAGCTATGGTGGTGCCGCCCTGGTAGTGAAAACGGGAACTAGAGAACAAAAGTGAGGTTAAAGCCTGTATTCCACCAACAAGACAAAAACGTTGTACACCGCCCGTATGGCGGTTGCTGGCAGATCTGGTCTATTTTAATCATCTGTCGGGTTGGTGGAAGCACACACCAGATGTTTCAGCAGACGTCTGCTCTCCTGCCATACGTTTCAACAGATGTCTGCTCTAAGTTTTGACGTCTGTTGGAGGATATTGGGGGTCATTGGAGTGTCGCTTCACGGTTGCTGAGCGTCTGGCAGGAGAGCCAGTTATAATGCGCTTCCACCAACCAGATTTTTTCAGGAGATATCCCAACCGATACTCTAATAACTCTCCGAGAGACAGAATTTGCCCATCTGGTGAAAAACTGATTCATTAGATTTTCATTGGCTGGAATTGGGCATCTGGCCGATGCATTTGAAGATTACGACACCCGCCCGTGGGCTCTGCAGGGAGTTGCAACGAGGGAACGCCGCCAACATAGCGCGAGCAATACCGGTGATACCCGAAGCCGGGAATGGACATCGAAAATTCTGACACTTTCGGCAGAATCCTAGCACCATAGCGTGCCAAACACATTCATAACATCAATCCTTATCTTTATTTACCTTCATTGTTCGATTGAATGTGTAATTCCGCGGTTATTTGACGTTTTCTAACCGTTCCCGTACAAATCCCAACACGCCGACACACTGCTCCGCTTGATATGCGACTTTCGCGGGTTAAGAGTGTCGTAGTGTATCGCCCCGCGCCGCACCGCCTATCGGGGAACTCGATTACTACGTAAAATGCAGCTAACGTCCACCAGTTGGCGCCACAGCTGGGGTATCGGCTAGGATCTGCTGGAACTTCGAACCCACCAGACGCTCGTATGGCAACCACAGGAGCGTCTGTTAGGGGTTTCGGTGGAGCAGCGACGCATTTTGAAGCAATTGGCCAGACGTTTCAGCCTACGTCTGTCGAAAAGTCGGCTGGAACGTCTTTTTGCTCAGAAAAAGCGGTTGTTTGGTGGAATACAGGCTGTAGATAGATAGGCCAGAAGCCTTATGTTTCCAATTCAGGTCATTCAAATATGTGATTTGATGAACCTTGTTGCCATAGCAACCAACTGTTTCCATAGAGAGAAAACATGGTTTGATTAGATTTTATTCAATATCATTACGAATAGATATATAATGCCATTAAAATATTGTCATAGTGAAGGTTACTTATTCCCATCACTGTTCACATTCTTGAAATTGGTTGCCATGTTAACCACATGATATGGGGGGGGGGGGGGGTAAAATAGGTTAACAGGTGGTGCTCCACTGCAGCCGACCGTGTGGAGATTGGATGGAGACTCATTTTGTTGCTAGTTGATCGGCCCACAGTCGCCAGTAGTGGAACTGCAATGGAGCTACGGCTGCGATCGTCGGCACCCGATCTCTACCTATTTTTTTAATGGTTCTTGGCCTGTTCTTTCACAGGTCGCCCTACCATTGCCCCATGCAGAGGTGATTCCCCCATTCTTGACCCTCCCAATACAGTGAAGAATGGCTTGCAATGATATTGGAGAAATCAGATATCTGCAATTGTGGGAGCGGAGTTAGAATGTTTGGACAGTTTTGAAACATTAAACATAATTTCTGAACCAGAATGTGTTATTCACATTCATAACATCAACACTTATCTTTATTCACCTTCATTTTTCGATATAAGCATGTGTATGTAGTACCCTTGTATACCATTGCATCTAATGTCTAATATTTGGTCTCTATATATGTGTTACTGTTAAGCTACTGCCTTCTGTGAGCAACTCGAACAACTACTCATGTATGACCTGTATGTGGTATTTCTAGGAAAAGGGCATTGTGACATACTTCTCTTTCTCTCTGTCCATAACCTTGGTACCATGAAGACATAGGAATAAATGCTGCCATAATAATCCACCATCATCCTGCCTTAGTTCCCATATTTCACACAGTAACACATTACAGTTTATATTGAATATATAATGATTAAATGGTACAAATATATATTGTAGTACACAACGAGGTATTTATTACAACATATATATATAATAAATGTATATATAATAGATATTTAGCAGAAATTGAAGAGCTCTCGATTATCCTCCCATATAAATCCAAGATGGCAGACACTGCACCACTTTGATAGTGGTGGCATTGCTCGAAAACACCACCCGCCCCCTAAGGGACTGAATGGGGAACTCCCTTGTTCCAGGAGAGATTGACAAAGAAACATTCTTTTCGTAGTGCAGCACTAAAGGAGCAGCGCCAACGACTAGGGTAAGACCAACTCAGGTGGAGAACAAGGATCGACGCAGTGGAGAACCGCCTTAATCTGTAAATAGGCATGTTACCCAACAAAATTTGTTCTTTTCTATGAATGTAGTGATGTTACACATCAGAATGACCTTCTTGACAATTTCTTGTGAGCTACTTCTATCCCTCATATTCGATGGGACCGGTTGCCATTATTACAGAATTACACTTTTCACAGAGACAAGATATGATTTCATTAGATTTTATTCAATTTCATTACTTATGTATATAACCAACCATATAATATGATTGTTTTGGTGGAGGTTACCTATTCCCATCACTTAAGGCCATAATACACTGTTCGACTTTGGAACATTTATGTTCTGTTCTGGACAACAAAAGAGCAATCGTAACCGGAGACTGATTCCGCCAATAGATTAAGGACTTGTTCCTTTATTGGTAGCCTTTAGTTTCCGAAAAAAATCATAAGTCAGTCGTCCATGGGGGATAAAATTTGCTTCGGATTAATTCCCACTAATTGCCACCACCCTCACCCATAAATCCCGCTGTGATGGTTGATGCCCTACGCAAATTCACCTGAGACACGTTCACCGTATGCCACAGATTTGAATCTGTATACCATGATAGTGGTTTACTGAGTCCCCATTTATTCTCAATGGAGTGGTGTCATCAGTCCAGGTAAGATATTAAGTGGCACCATCAATCTAGGCAAGTGGTGCCATCAGTCCGGGTAAAACTGAAAAGTGGTCCCATCGGTTTAGACACCATTGGACCCCCCCATGAGAGCTTGGTGACTATGGAATGATCTTGATAATGTTAAGCAAGTAACTTGATAGAATTCGGCAATGGAAATTTATTGAAGATTCTGTGAGTGTGTGTGTGGAAGAACCTTAATGAGCCTTAATAAATGGCGGTGGTCGTGTGGGTGTACCATGCAGAGGAGAGAGTCGTCCCCTCACAGGAATAAATATCCACCATGATAGATCATGATAACAATGAACCGGCGAATGTTTTTCTTCTTTTTAATATTTAATTTCACAATTATGCAGGTACAGGTATGGTTTCGTTGTTATTGTATTTTAAGGATACCAAAGCTTACTCGTCTGGCAATTGCCATCCACAGGCTTATTCATTATAGATAACATCCATATTATAAACTGATCTAGCCCATGATCAGGTCTTAAAATGATAAAAGAGCATAGGTAAGATAACGTTCCGGCCTGCAGTTCATATTTGACAGATTATATCCCCGTACTTGGATACACCACTATATTCTTTAGTTTTACAAAATCTGTATGATAAATAATAAATAAATCCTCTGCTTCCAACGACACCACCATTACAGCATGGATTCTTGACAAGTTGTTACAATTCAATACGATCACCATTACTTCTCACTGAAATTGCTGATGTTTTTATACGAATCAAAGTTTTGTGGCGAGTTCTGGCAGTGAAAAGAAAGAAAGAAATAGCATGCCAAATATATGTAGTTAGAATAATACTGAGCAGTCAAAACTGTTCACCATGATTTACATATACATATAATCATATCCATATGTATCTAATCTTGATTTACAGTTAATGCATCAACAAAGAACCTTACAAGCTGGAAAGAAAGATATCCTAGATGTTGATATCTCAGAACAGTGACAATGCCCATTTGTGTCAAAGTTTTTCCCTCCTAACATGAAAGTAGCTGAAACATTTCGTCGAATCAGAAATAAAACAAATGGGGTATTCTATCTTGTACAATAATAAGTCATCATTATAGATGCTCATGGAGGTCTACAGAGCTAGGGTGTCCTTGAGGAGCTTGCGCATCGTGCTGCTGACTGATGTAGAAGCCGGGCCCGTCGTTTGGAATGAGATCTGCAAAGCCCCAAATGACCAACGATCAAAATAAACATTCCAAGAAAACAGAGGTTTACATTCTGCATCTTATAATAAAGACGTATCTGTTGATATCACAGGGAAAGTTAGTCTGAGGTTATTTCTTTGAGCATAGGGTTTAATTATAACTGTAAACTTTATTTTACCTAACTGGATTTAACTGCGAGGTAATACGAAGCATGGAGTCAGATAAATTTGGATGAAGCATTGTGATCAGTGTGTGACCTAAATCTATAAAATATGTTCTGCTGTATTATGTAATAATTGTATGCATAATACCTTTCAAGTATAGTTTTGTGTAGATAATACTTCTCCAACCTTTTATCAGTAAGAACAAAACAACTTCTACAAAGGAAACATATTTATACGTGCTAACATACTAAGGAAGGATATATAGACCAGAACTTTATCACTATCTCTAGTTGATGGACAGAGCACTCCGTTATCACAGGTTGTAATGGGCAAATGGTATTCAGTATTGCACTAAAATAGGTTATTATTTTAGATGGCATTATTTTCTTACTTATTTTTGTTACTGATTAGATGAGCACTGACTTTCTCGCATAAGTTCTGAGAACAAATTTTGCAAACATTGATAGTATGTTACGCTCACTTCAAAGATATATATCGCAAGTCGCAACGATTGTGGTAACTTCCTTGTTTAGTGTTTAGCTATATTTCCCTTCATCTGTTATTTGTATTCATAATCAATTTTTTTCTTTCTATTTTTTACTATTTTGTATTCAAAATCTACTCAATCATGCTGTTGCACTTACTGAACCATTGACAGAAACAGTAATTTCGTATCAAAAACGTAATGATCTATTTGGTGAAATGTGTCCAAACAATAATGTATTATAGAACAACGATAACGTCTTACCTTGTGAAGATAAGGCTGGACGTCGGAGTAGGTGGTGTCACAGACTAAGTCAAGCTCTGACTGGTTGGGCATCTTTGGCACATACTCGTGCCGATTCATGGCTTCAGCAATGTACATGAGCTTCTCACTAAGGAGCTCGCCAACCTTCTCCCTGCATATTTGCCGCTCTGTCAAGCAGAATAGGAGCACATTCGGTAATAGTAGTGCATACGATGCTCCTAGTAACTGACAGTATCACAAGCTAGTATTACATCGCTTTCTTGGTAAATTATAGGTGAGCACGAGTGTTGCCTCGAAAATAGTAGGTGTATTATGGCTACAGGGTGGTAGTGGGGAGGGCGGGCAGGCAGGTATGTGGTATGTAGGAGAGAGGGAAGATTACGGACCCACTTAGTACATACCTTTATGGGAGCCGATTGAAACCAGTAACATGAAGTTGCTGACGGCGAACCAACTTTATTGTTATGTGGAATTGTAATGATAATGAAAGATTTCTATTGTAAGACAGATGATCAATAAAGAAAGTTGCGGGAAAAAAAGGAAAAAAAGAAGCCTATGGGTAGATGGTAGCTGTGCAAATTATACGTATATTTGTAGGAAGGTCATAGGTAAATGATGGGCGGATTGGCTGCCAGGTACAGGTAACGGGGATGATCATTGATGGTTAAGACTCCATATACATAGAGTCGTTGCAAATTTACAAGTGGGACAATAAAAAGGCAACAGAAAGTAATCCTGTTAGTGGACATTCACATTCCGCATAGACTATGCTGGTGTCTGCAACTTCTCTGAATGTTCACTTTTAAGGGTCGATTCCACCAGACTGACATAAATTTGACACCGTTGGAAAAACCAGACATACCACACCTTTATATTGTACTTACTGGCCAATGGGAAAAGAGCCACAGATGACTTTATGCGGGCGATGTTTGTAGGCATCCAACAAATGCTATTCAAGTAGGTTTTATTGGCTGTCACCAGTTCTGGTGGATTTGAATACTTTGCACGGCATTTTGGTTCTTATGCTTTATGATTATGAAAGGTATGAAATGTTTGTTTCTTGTATACAAGAGAGACCGAGAATTCTTCTTGAAAAAGTAAGGTCGTATCATAAACAGAAAAATAGAAAATGATAATGATTAAAGGTAATGCTCGTTCACGGTCCATCAATATTTAATGCTTTACATTCTAAAAACTGCATATCTATGAACAACAATGTGGAATTATATTCGCATAAGAATTCATTCAAAAAGGCAATGACGATAAAGTGTGTGATTAGGTCAAATATGGTTATAATATAAGTGCCGGGTTCAAAGACAACACCAGGCAATCACCGTACAATGTCGGATGTTGACTGTGTTGGGCAGCTCCACCGCACGAATATCGATGCCCAGCTTACAGCCATTGCTTACATGGGGACAAAAGAGCAACACGTATTGTCTTGTTGAGGAATTGGCCAGCCAAGCGGAACAGACCCTTGGACCACAGGAAGATCTATAACTTAGTGTAAATTCACACCACACTCACCATGCTCGTTAGCTAGTGTGATCACATCCAACTTCACAGTCCACACTTCCCATGGCGTGCACTCAGCAGGGAAGGGCCAGCGAGCGCGCTTCTTCTGGTAAAACTCTAACGAGATCTAGAACAATGAAGAAAGGTGATAAATAGTCTATTTTACCTTTTTTATCTATATATACTGTCCAGAAAACTGAACAAGTTGAACTTGAAGTGATATCTAAAAAAATCGTAAATAATATCCAGCCGACTGGTTTACAGCAAATATTGAATTAAAGCAGTCACAATAAATTCACATGTTGATATACCAGCTTGATCACAAATACAGACTGACCGAACATCCCAGCGAAGAGCACATAAAAGTCGGGTCTGCCGTATGCACAACTTACCTGTCCGCTTCCCGAGGTTCCATCGTTTCCTCGCAATGCATCCCGGAAGGCTCCAGTCTCCTTCTTCAACATCCGATCCAATTCATCAGATGCTACTCGTACCTTGTGATAATGAAGACAACATCTAATCAAATACAAACCCTCGTAGATAAAGTAATATACAAGCCAGCCATCACTATGTATTGTCAATGCTATATTATAACACATAACACATCGATAGAGGTCAGAAAAAATGTAGTGATGCCCTTTCTTTTTCCTTTTCAGTTTTTCTTTGAAATTTGAGCCAAGCTTCATTTCTTGTTCCGAATATAGTATAGCCCAATGACATTTATATGTGTGTCAATCAATTGCTGACACAAGTGAACATTCCCATGATGCACATGTAACTCCAACGCCGAACAAAGAAATTTTTTCTGAGAAATCCAACAAGGAAACTTTCACAAAAGAGTTCTATCATAATCATTCAGATAAATATATTTCACCAAATCAGTACTGTTGTCTAAAGTGATAGTTTTTAATATATTTTTATGACTACAATTGGAAAGTCTTTGCTGTGTCCTACTCACTTTTCTTTTCGTATCAAATTTACGGTAAATAGTTCTATGATTATTTTGTATGGTCGGATGAGGGCATAAAGGTAATGTCGCAAACTTCTCTCTCCTCAAAGAATGATACTTACATAAGTAAAGTCTATGAAATCACAGTCCACATCTACCCATCCAAGCGTACCAATGGAATAGCTCCCCTCCTGTTTGTAATGAAACTGAAAGAAAAAACGCAGACTTATACTAATACCACCTTTGTTTACAAATATAAAACAATGAAATACTTCTATAAAGTTAATACTTAAAATGAGAAAAGAACGTCAAGCTCAAGGACAAGGACTAGGAACTTCCTCAAAACAAGATGTTTACAAGTTCACACTTTATTTGAACAGATCTATATCGCCATCAAGATCACACTTTTCTTTAAGATCACACTGTCTAAGACATATGGGGAGGGGGTGGGTTCTTAATAACTTTACTGAATGTAAAATCTTATACCTTGCCTAAGGTTCTGTGAAAAAGCAGCGTATGGAAGACACCTGTAAAAAATGATAACGTAAACTATTCAGTAGTGCATCAGATGAACGCATATTTAATGTAAACGCAGCACAGTATTGTAGCACTCGGAAGGAATTACACTCTGGATGGTCTAAATTTCAATACCGTTTTGTTTTCTAAATTTCTCTCTTAGAAATTCGAAAGAGCTAAAATAGGCAAAAAGAGGAAGATGATTCTAATTTGGTCATACAGCTCCTGGCCTACTATGTTGAGAAAGCATTTCTGAATTGAATTTGTGAGATCGTTACAGTTGCCCTATGCGTTTCTAGTGGATACTGTACCAATCATATTTCTGTGTCTGGGTTTTTAGCGTTTTTACTGTAAAGATTTCCTCCTCGATGCTTTGTTGTGTTTGTTTGTTATGTTCGGATTAGATCTACCTTTTTGTGTTATGTTCCGCACTAGCTTTCTGTTCTATGGAACTAATACAGTTTCCACAAAAATTGTTTTTCACTCCACAACTGATTCGGTATCAATAAATCCCCAGGGAAAGTGAGATACATGAACCACAGAGAGAAAACGATACACTAACTAATACAGGTTCCCATTGGTTTCGTCATTGTTTCTATTTATATTCCGTTGTAGTTATGGTCTCTCTTGTGTATATGATTATTTTTCAAGTTACTTCAAGTATCCTCCGTTTTTACTTTATATAGCACAACGCTTCCATTTATGTATTATGTAAATTATATTTCTTCGATTCACGTAAAATACATTAACTCAATTAGAATTACTTATTGGTTTTCATCTTCGTTTATCATATTTCTTTCAATTTTGTATTGCTAAATTAAAATCATTTGTGACTTCTTTGAGTTGGTTTATGTTTTTATGCCTACATAATCCACAAAGATTAGTTATCCTGGTATGTCCATTACTTGTGTCATGGCATGATAGATACATAAGCAAGTAGAAACAAATAGCTCAACGCCAGGTTAATTGCTTTGTCTCAGTTGATTTACTCAAATATAAATAGTAATGTAAAAGTATATTTAAGAATATTTGAAGATCTAACAAGAATAAAAATAGAATAAGTACAGCTGTAATATACTCACTTGCTACAACCTCCTCTATTTGCCTTCCTTCAACAGACTAAAACAAGGAAAACCATGTTATATTTAGTTATTTGTTCTCACCATGTTCAAATGAACGTAGAGGCACAGTCAATTACACATGTTATCACCAAACTGTATTAACTGGCATCACACACTGGCAGTATTTGGTATATTAAGCAATTGAATTACATTTTCTTTTATAACACAGAGTGTACTGTGGGCATGTACGATGTTAGAGATGGGAGGTGATTCAAAATGGTACCTGGAGAACTGAGCCCGCAGGAGAACTGAGCCAGACGTGCGAACTAAGCCCGCAGGAGAACTGAGCCTGGGGTTGAGATTCAGAGGTGCGAACTGAGCCTGCAGGAGAACTGAGCCTGGGCCCACCGCTAATTAGCAAGTTACTCTGTACATCTCAGGTCAAAACGCTGTGAATAATTAACGTAGGAATACCAGATAACGACCAGTAGATAGCTAAAGACATGCCGAAAACGATCGGTAAGTTTATATATTGATTTACAAGAGGGAACTTATGATAATTCGCCGTTTCCCGTTGCGGAGTTTGCCGCGAGCATGACATCGCGGTGTGCCAGTTTTTTAAATATCCTAATGCCCCAGTCACACTGGCGTAAAATTTGGCGTTTCTTCTACGTATTTGAATTGTTGGGGACCACGTATTAGCTACGGATTTGGAACGTATTTGTTTGCTTTTCTTTAACGTTTTAGTACGCTCCTCAACGTTCATCAACGCTTATCTACGTATTGTGGCTTATTTCGGCGCATTCCGACTTTCCTTTCCGCATCTCCGCGTATTGCGTCGTATTTTGAGATTCCAAAATGCGTACACGAAAAAAACACCGTTTTTTACGCCAGTGTGACTGGGGCATTACTAACACGCTACTACAGCCCAGCACTGACTGAGCCAGGCTCACTTCTCTTGGAGGCTCACTTCTCCTGAAGGCTCAGTTCGCATTCACACCTCTGGCTCAGTTCTCCTGCAGGCTCAGTTCTCTTGTATTCATAAAAAATAGATAGCTTGTAATGCGAAGGTGAAAAAGTATTGTTCTGTATACAACAAAAACTAAACTGGGAGCCACGCTCACAGGCCAGCGAGAATATGCAAATATTTGAGGAAATGAACGCCGACAGTGACTTGAGACTGACCCTTTTTTTCATTTACTCTAGTCTACGCTGTGTGCATCGTCCGTAAATTCATTCAGTGCCATACGATGTCAACAATAACAAACGTCAATTGAGAGGAACTAAGGAGAAATTGGTATTTTCAATAGGATTCCACTTTACGGATTACAATATTCCTCTTTACTACTTTGTTGCACTTACCAACTCAAAGACTTGAGATCGAGCGTTCATGATTGCTGCATTATATTCGTCTAGCGTGATTTGATAAATGTTTTCATTTTCATCTTCCGCCCAGCCTATCACGCCATAATCTCTGGTCGCTGGTCTACTCGTCTAGCCGAACATACGCAAGTAACCAGCTAAAGGATTTCCTGCCTACAGTCGGTCGTTGTAAACACTAATGTCGTAAAATTGCCAAGACAAACGATTTTTTATTGTTCTCTTGTATTCATAAAAATTACATTTGTTATGTAATCAATAGGTATATCATTGTGAGAAGTTCTGGCACAATTCTTGTATTTGAAATATGTGTATCGCTATTCGAAAGAAAGATTGGAAATTTGGTTTTCCAGCACGGACTTGGAAGTTGTGTAAAAGTCCGCGTGATATTAAAAACAAAGCTACTACTAGATCTAGTTTATTTAGGTCTAGAGTGCTAGAGATCTAAGAATGGGTCGTTCCGACCCCCTGACGTGTTGGCTGACGTGCATGCAGTTCTTACGACTATTTTCACAGAGTAGAGATACTAAAAGAACTATTGAGATACTCTGTGTTATTTTGTAAATGCGTATAGAAGGGAAGTGCTTCTCGTAAAGTCTCGGCAGACGTGGAAACTATTCCATTCACGCGAGATAACAGACGGGAATGATTCCCCCTACGAAAGATAGGTGGCACTTCAGGCTTACCACATGTGAAATAATTTGGATGACTTACGAGGTATTTATTGTTTCTCTGCCGTTATATAGACAAAATATACATATATTTTCTATTCTTGATAAGTGGTTGACTCTTTTATGAGATCGCTGGCACATCCCACCCACAGTATAGTGTATATTTGAGCAGGGAACATCGGGAACAGGAAAGCTATGCGTTGATTTGGAGGCATGCAGAGAAAAAAATACCCGTAGCTGTTGTGTCCTACTCAAATCGGCAAGTTCATTCATATTTCCATTGGTTTCTTCAGTATAATGGTTGTATAATTACATTTTGACTTTAGAACATATTGTTCCGATTATATTTACCTGAAACTTGAAAGATCCAATGTGGCGTTGAGTGCAACGCAAATTCCAACTTGAGTGAGTGATCTGAGTTTACGTCAGCATGATATGGGGTTCATGATATATATAGGATAAGGTTATTGTAGTGAGATATGTATATGGTGTCTATGCCTAGTGCAGACATCGACTCCTAACTGTGTACTCTGATCGAACCCCTCGGATCCAAGTAGACAATGCCTTTTCCTCTTCTCTTTATGGATAAGTACCGGTAGGCGGTACGGAAAGTTTATTAACTCATCAGACTGTTACATAAATGATGACTGAGTAAATGACAAGTAGCCTACATTGGGGTCATCCATAAAGTACATACGCCCTGAAGGGGGCTGGTGTAAAGAATTATTGAATTGTGTACGATATCGTAAAACGGGGTTACTTTGGCCCATTTAGGGTAACATTGGCCCAAGGAAAGAAAACTTTGTTTCTGTTCACCCTGCAATATTTATTTCTTTTATTGATTCATTGACAACATCAGTGAAGTACTTATGTATTTATGCTTCATATAAAAAAAGATAAGATAAGGTACTGGGTACACTGCTATTCTTCACCAGTTTGGGACGGTGAATGACGTATAACTTATTTCTGAAAATGTTCCAAATTTTCGTCTTAAGCCTACATACATAGCCAACCAATAAGGCCATTAAAAAAAAAAAACTTGTTTCTCATCACTGCGCGCGTCAGCAAAAAGGTTGGGTTTTTTTTTGGGTTTTTTTTTAATAATATAAATAAGATGAACCTTGGTAGAAATCATGACAGGTATGTGCATTTGGTGTCAAATTAAAGCTCCTGATGTCAGGAATGTGGTTATGTAACTGGCAAAAGTGATACATCAAGTGTAACCAATTATGTATATCTAGCTAGCCGCTGCATAAATGGACACCCTCCATTCAGGGCCATTCTGCTTATGTGGGGTGTCTGCTTAAGGGCCACATCCACCAGAACCTCCAGACACTCTGACACACCTCCCGACACACTCCGACATGCCTTCTGTGACACAAATTTTGCTTGTTGCCGACATTTTTTGGGGTTGAGCACAGTTCTATGACAAGAGTCTATGACACACCCTGACACGCGCCGAAACCAGGAGCTGTGACAGAAGCCTCCCGACATACTCCGACATGATCAAACATGTTAAAACTTAAAAAACAAAAAGAAAGATTTGTGACATAATCCCCAATTGGGTATTTTTCTGAAATATCTAATTGGGCATTGGATACAACTTCCCAATGGTTAGACTATGGAGAAAAAATACCAGGGGTGAGATAAACTGTTATAACCACACAGACACCCCACAGATGCCTACCTGACACCTACAGTAGCCCACGCAGGCCGGTAGACTGGTATCTAGACAATTAGACACCAGGCAATACACACGATAAACTAAGAATCAAGATAATCTGTAGTGTTGTCCCCACGTCACCTCTGAAGTGACCGCTTACACAGGGTTAAATGGCTTTTTGTACCGAAATAACTGTCCGTTAACTCGGGGTGTGCACTTACATGGGGTGGCCGCTTACACAGGGTTATAATATACATCTAATACAGAGACAATTAGACAATAAAATGAGTGAGATATTAGGAACTTACATTGAAAGTGCAAGATATAGTCTAACTAAGTTTGTCTGAAGTCCATATTATGACACTTCAAAAGTCATCTCTGATCCAGCAAAAAAAACAAAAAAACAAAAAAACTCCCTCGTCATATTTTTCATGGCTTGGTGATGAGAAACAATTTTTTTTTTAGTGGCCTAACGAAGCATTTTTACAACAAATGAAAAATTCCACAAATATTTCAACTGAGATTTAAAAGTGTAATCCTATAAATTATTCTTTTCACCATATCTGATTTTCTGGGAAATAAGTTATCTTGCTAAAGTTTTGTGGTAACTTTGGCTTAAGGGGTAACTTTGGCCCATCAATTTTTAATATGTTTTCATTATAGAAATTTGCTGTTTTCATATATCTGATTGTGCTGTGCATGAACGTTTGGTCATCACTTATTCAAAATACCCTTTTTTATTAATTGCTATGGTATTGGTACCTTAAAATGGATTCCTTTGGGCCACACAGGGTAACTTGTGGAAGGAAAGATGTTCTTCGTTGGAAACATTTTTCCAACAAAGAACCACGGTTCCGCGAACGAAAAAGTTACATTAATGTTGCTTCTGTTTACCCCACAAAATTCATTTTGTTTATCAATTCCTTGACAACATCAACAACTTATCCCTACTTGGATTCATGCTTTATATGAAAAAAAAGAAGATAAAAATGTACTATTCTTCACCGGTATGCCTAGGGGATGGTGAATGATGTCAGGTATTTTTTATGAATTATATATAAGATATGTACATACATCATGCATCTAAACAAAAACTTAAATGAAATCAATGCGATGAAAAGATGCTGATAAGAGAATAGGAATGAATAAAAAGAATTATGACACATATCTTATAAATATAGATACACATCTTATGAATACAAAATATGAAATAGATGATTGAGTTGGATTGAGGGTAGAAATAAGAAGGCAAATACCCCAAAATAATGAAAGTGAATTGATTTGATTGAAATATAAAGATGAAAATGAGAGTAAAGAAAACTAAGCAAATCATCAAAATAAGGAAAACTACTTCTTTGAAACCTCAATTTTAGTTTAGATAGGTAAGAACATAATTGGGTCAAAGTTACCCCATGGCTAGGGTAACTTTCACCAAGCCTTCGTTTATGTAAATCAGAGTCTTACTGTAACAAATCAATGATTAATCAATAATATCGAGGATCATGTGTCATGTGATGTGATCAAAATATAAAATTATTATGATAGGCCTGTTAAACTACTAGAGGTGTGACTCGGCCATAGGCACACAGCGCGGTAGGGTTAAAACATACCTTTATAGTCGTCCGTATTTCTGGTATTCTTATTAACTTAAATAGCGTTTATGTGTTAAGAAAAATTAAATAGCGTTTATAGTGAGGTTGTTGTAGATTTCAATACAGTGGCGCCAGAGTATTTTGACCGTGGGGGGGGGGGGGGGGTAACTAAAAAATTTACCTTTTTCGTACACGCTGAAATATCAAATCTTTGCCATTGTTACATGTAAAAGGGCAGACTTTGACGTTATGAAATGTCGGAACTTTGCCATTGTTACAAGCTGAAAAGTCAAGACTTTGACATTTTTATATGATACGCCCATACAGGGCCCTGTTTTTTAATCAGGGGACTGTTTCACTAGGAGCTATAAGTCTCGCTGTTGGCAACAGTGGCAGCAAAGCGGCAGTTTGCGTTTCATTAGAAAGTGCAGTCAAGCGTAAATGGCGCATGGGACATGAGCGGCACCAACAGTGGCAGAACCCGTTTCATCAGTAAAGTGGCTCACGCTGTTAGTGCCACTGTGGAGCTGCTGTAAGTGAGAGGGCCGACCCTCTCGTTGGTTACGTATATAGAATATTCTCACCCACTTCCCGTGAGAATTAAGCAATGAAATTTTTACACGAGTAAGGTATACATACAACCCATAATCGTACCAAATATGAAGATAATCGGCCGCACCGTCTCGAAGATATTGGCAGTTGAATTTGTCATAGGAAATACTGCTCTGGTGGCCAGTGTCTCCGGGGGGGGACAGAAAGAACAGCCGAAACCCCGCCACACTACGGAGGGAGTGAAAAAAGAACAGCGACCAACGCAAACGCACGGAGGGAGTGAAAAATTCAAACGCCGATATCTTCGGAACTGCATGGCCGTTCTTCTCCATATTTGGTACAATTATAGGTTATGTGTACCCCTTACTCATGCTAAAATTTCCTTGCTTAATTCCTATGGGAAGCGGTGAAATTCCACGTCATACCTGCCCGTTGACAAATAAATTTGAATGTCAAACGCGTGTGCATAGCGAGAGCTGTGCCAACAGTGAGAGCTAGTCCCACCTCAACAGCGAGAGCACTAATGAAACGCGAATTTGGGCTTGCCACTGTTGGGGCCACTGTTGGTGCCACTGTTCCAGTCCTACCTCTCGCTTTGACCCCCCTACTAGTGAAACAGCCCCGAGGATAATTGTTCATAACGACATGTTTCAGGCGTCAGTATCCTATAGATCTACGACCTTAGAGGATCAATCAATGGTCATCGGCCTACGACACTTAGGGTAGTTACAGGTGTGCTATAGTAGTGACAATCGTAAAGTATCATAGGTGAAAATGTCGGCCAAAGTGTCACAGCCCAAGACAATTGTGGACATGTCGTAAAGTCATAAAGTCATAATGGGTGGTTGTAATTCTTTTTTTTCAGAGGCTAAAATTTATTGAAATTAGGAAATATTTTGGGATAATTTTTCTATATATCTGATGTACTGATATTTCGATGGTGAGGATTTATTTTTCTAAACCACCATGTTTTAGTTGATAACTGCGGGCACTGCACCACTCAGTCGACTTGTCCATAACCTATTGCGATGCTCCGCAATTTTTATTCATCGCTTATAACGATTGTCATGACTATAAAACACCATGCCTACTACTATGGATTTCCAAGACAATCGTTCCGAACGACCGTTTTAGCCATCTTTTGTCTACCAAATGGTTGATGACCTTAGGGTATCGGTACTAATTATTGTTGTGACTGAAAAACAGGACCCAGGAATAGAGACTCTGTAAACTCTGCCCTCTCCACTATTCTGACTCCACTCTAGTAGAAATATAACTTTACTACACATATTTAATAAAATGGACTGTACTTGACACACATTGGCGCCATCATTCTGACTAATTGATATTAGGATTAATTTACAGTCTTACTTTCAGGTTGATATCAGGATGATGGCAGATTGTGTACAATCCATGCACGAAGGCAGCACTAGCCATTTGCACCAAAACACTCTCTGCAGACAATTGTGGAATCTACGCTCAAATGCCTCACTCTGCGATGTTTTCATCAAGGTTGGTGGAGAATGGCTTGCCGCGCACCGTATTGTATTAAGTGCCTGCTCCCCAGTTCTTCTGTCAGTCTTTGGCCGCTCGGACAAGCCTATAGATCAAAGAGGAGAAAATCGTTACTTAGAAATCGAGAAATGTTCATATGGTACTTGCCGGAGTGTCCTTGAATTTATGTATACAGGCAAGGTCCCAGTATTTAAAAGTGATTTGTTAAAAGAGTTCTCTTGGATCATTAAGCATTGGCAATTGCATTCACTGAATGAACTAAGAAAAGAAGACCTTAGAAGGAAACAAAGAATAGAGCAGCTGTATGCAATCACCCATGACCACATGTATTTCGAGCTTGTGAAAGATCCGGCTAAAATTGGTGAAATTTCAACTACAAGAACAACAACAGAATCACAAAAGTCCTCACAAACGTGTTTAGATTCTAGCAATAATGAAGATGGACCCATCGATGTGCCAAATGAGAACTTTGGAGAAGCGTTTTTGGAAAGTAAAGTTATCTCTCTACCATCAAATATTCAGATACGTGACAATCGGGTGTTAAACAAAAATTCAGATGAGATGAAGTCTCATGTTGAAAAAGAAGCTAATCAGTGCACATCAAGTAGTGAAACTGTGCCGAAGCAGAAATGGAAGATTATATGTTTGAAGCGCAAGCTGCAGGAGTTCAAGAACGTCGAGCACAGAAAAACAGTACGACATGAATATATGTCTCAAAAACAAGAGGATACATGTAACAATTCCGCCTTTGAAACTATTACCTCTGGAAGTTCTATCCAAAACGGTCACAAAGATGGTGATTCCAAACCAGTGATCCTGAAGAAAAGTGGAAATCCCAAACATCACTATATAGTAATTGAACCATGTCGTACAACACATAATCAACAGAGTAAAGATATCAGGGCTTGTGAAACTGAAATTACCTCAGCTGGAATTCCTTTTAAAGACGCTCTTTCTGTTGGTGTTGTTCCCCAATCAGACAACAGAATAAAGGGAAATGCTGAAATTGATATATCAAAACTCGAAAGATGTGATCAACAATGTAGACAACCAGAGCCACTTTATTCTATTACCCATGACCACATGTATTTCGGGCTTGCGAAAGATCTGGCTAAAAATGGTGATAATCCAACTGCAGGAACAACAACAGAGTCTGGTTATTGCGAAAGTGATGTGCAAAAGGAGAACTTTGGAGAGGTATTTTTAGAAAGTGAACCTATATCTCTAGCATCAGATATTCAGATATGTGAAAATGGGGAGTTAACCAAAAGCCCACACCACTTTGAACGTATTGAATGTTCTATAGTTGGATTAACACTTCCTGTAGAGCCTGCGGAAGAAGCTCCCCTAATTGTTAGCACTCTGCAAACAGAAGACAAATCCAACAAAGGAAACCATGATATTCTACAATACAATGGAACAAGTGATCCTTCTGAAAATACATGCATACAGCAAAGTCAGCAAACAAATGTTCCACAAATCGGGGAACCTGTACTTAAACTAAAATGTCATGGAGAGCCTCTGCAAGAAAAGACCATTGTCATCAAACCTGAAAAGGAGGATAGTATTGACGAAAACCCCGAACTTTTCATTTCAATGCGGGCGAAGGCAATTGAACAGTTTAACAAGAACTGTAAAAAACAGCCACAGGAAAATCATGAAAAATGTACTGGGGATTCAGTTCCTGAAATGAAATCAGCAAAAGAGATCAAGAGAGAAGCACTCCCACTTGATCATCGACCAGAGAACGTCAAGATACTACACGAACCTAAACCTGATATCAAAAGTGCTGTCTACAAGGAGGAATTCTTATGTGCTCTCTGCCTAATGCTCTTCAATGAAAAAGCTGAACTTACAAAACACCGTAACTCTGTGCATAAGGCCGAAGAGAGCTTGTCATGTGACATTTGTGAACTTGGTTTCAGCACACAAAACATGCTTCTAGTACATAACTTTCAAAATCATTGGAAGGAGGGAATGGAACAACCCATAAACTACACATGCACGGTACGTCTTTTTATCCTACCCCTAATACAAAGCCGCCATAGACTTGACAAAGGCAAATTTTATGTGGCATGCTGTGACATAAAGTGTTTTATATGCCACTAGAGTATTAACAAAAATTGACCAGAGACCAGGATGTCAGCTACTACGAAAAAAAGTTCCGGTTGTACTCAAAATGCCCATTCAGATGTTGCTAGAATGATACAGAATAATCGAAAAATGGAACGCACACCTGAAGTGTAGAGACAGGGTAGGATAAATACAGAACCGAACTCGAGTTAGCCTGACTAGTTTTCAAGCCACTCCGGTCAGGTCTGCTACTCACTACACTCGGCTATCGCCTCGTGTAGTAATACACAACCTGTCCGTCGTGGCATAAAAACTAATCAGGCTAACTCTCGTTCAGTTCTATTTAATTATTCTTTCGGTTTAATGAATACCCATATGCCAAATAGAATATAAGTATTATTATTGCTGACATCATTCTGTTTTTAACATAAGTCTTTTGAAGGAGAAAACCAAAAGGCGCCACGATACCCCTCTTTTCATAGACAATGAAGCGTTACAAAGAGTTATGTTTGATAGATATTACGTTTACAAGAACGTTTAAGATAACATCGATATCAGCAAAATATAGTAAATGATAAAGGTCACGAATACAATGTCACCCTTATATATTTGGGTTTTTATGTTCTTGTTACAATATTTATAGGAGCTGTAGCTTGTAGTGTAAATCGTTATGAAGGGACTGGATAAAGTCATACTTTTGATATTTTTCTAAAATAAAAAAACACTGCCAGTCTGTTCGATATGCAAAGATACTGAACGGTATTCAAATAGCCAACCTCTTCATTTTATTATAACGACGATACAAGATGTAGCGTCACACAGGGGAAATGTGTCGTTGTAATAATACATAATGAATTTATTTCTAACATACTTTTGCAGATGCCACACTTTACCTAATGGTACTCATTATTCTCATATACCACCTCTTCATAGTGTACCACATCGCTACCACGTATTCCAAAGCTTGTATAATCTAAGTTGATTGGGAAGAAATGGTACGTAGTTCAGTGCTGGAAATGTAATGGCTATGCAATGTGGGTGTCAGCCCTTAAAATCTGTGTGAAAAGATGCATTTAAAAAGTTGCTCTATTTTGACTTAGACACTAATATGCTTTCATACTGATTATGCTATATATATGGATGGGGTCAGTCTCAAAATATTAAGGGGAATAACAGCCACAGCTTGCCGTTTACTGGTGTAATCCATGTTCAGTACTTTGGTCTTTATTTGGTCATCTTAATTTTGGAAGGACGAGGCAAAGGCCCTCTACTGAGACCTGAAGCTACCTTAAAAAAACTTCTACCTACCATGTATATTGTTGCTTGAAACGCATTGAGATCACACTGCACTTGAATCGAAGAATATAGTTTGTTTTTTCGTTCTTTAATTCATATGGAAATCTCGTTAACTTTGAAAACACGTATTGGCTTTTAGTTATTTTCAAAACAAAAGCAGAAGTTAAACTTAGATATGCCCTATTCCACGGAATTCCTCACCTAGAATGTTAGTTGCTTTCACAAATGGTGACAGATTCTCCTCACATTTTTATTTCAGTTCAAAGGATGTAAATTTGAGACGTATACAGAGAGCACGCTTAACTCACATCGAGAGAACAAACATTCTCAGAAACCGAACTGCGTCGCGGGTCAGTCATGTCGCAAGGTGTGCAAAGATGTTCAATCGCAAAATAAACGCAAGAAGAAGGTACAGCCTTAAGTCACTTACATATTTATTCATTGAAGCAAAATATCTGTAAAGACAATGAGAGAGAGGAACCTGACATGAATTCTTCTGCATCTAGTAAACATTGAGAGAGCTGTTGTTGGTTATACAAATTAAATTTGGAGGGATTAAGTCTTACGTGTCAAGCAAAACACATTTTAGGGGTGAAAGTGGAGATCTAATGAAACACTGCTAGAAATATACATCAACGACAACTGTTGTTATGCTAGAAAATGTTAAGAACAGGATTCGCTAAATCAATTATTAAACTGCAATGCTTTTATGTGAAACTTCAACTCGAGGGCGTATCGGTCACTGTTATCAGTTACAAGTGCACTCCAGATTAGGTTCAGCAAGAAAAGGTCTGCTAAAAAATTGAGGTTTCGTTTCAATTTACAACAAAATAAGCAATTACAGCCGTCTTCTACAATAGAGGATTTCATCAGGTGTATATCTAACTATTAAAGTAATCTCGTAAAGATAAAATGCCCGCTTTTTATATATGTATGATTAAATATAAAGTGGGTGAATGTTTGCGTAATGAGGTGTGAAATAATGATTAAGACCCTTACAGTGAACATCAAATCTTGTGCAATAGCAGGCTCAAAGTGGGATTTTTATAACCCTTTTTTTCAGTCATGTACCTGTTTGTTTGCCTTTGTGGCCCTTTTTTTTATCTGAAGAGACTAAAGAAAAAGAATCATAAATTTGAAAAAGAGACGTAAGATTTAAAAAATCATATCTCTCGATTTTAGTTTTACAAGAACTTAAAGATATCTATATTGATTGATCTAATAAGGTGTGGAATCTGTCAGATGATGTTTGGTATTCCAAAAGAAATAAATATATTTTCTTATCAAACCCTTACACTAATTAAGATATTTTTGCTTAAAAAGGTTTGTGACATGCAATCTAGGTATCTATCTAATAAATTTAAAAAATCAATAATTTGAGAGGAAATAGGACGTAAAACTATAAATATGTACATATTAAATTGGCTGGGGAGGAGAGGGTGAATCTGATTGAGAACGCTTGCTCTGCTGCAGCAACTTTGTTAATAGCGGAGAGTTTTAAGTGTCCGAGGAAAGGTCCTCGCTAAATACCGTTGTCATTTAATTCTCCCAAGCTCTCCCTTAAAATCTAGAGCGTTTCAAGGGATCCTTATTGCTGACATGATTTACTCAATAATGATGGAACGCCAGAAACGATAATGTCTAGATTATTATAACGTGTCTGAAACACCTCTGTGCTAAGCCGATGCTTAAAAAAAACACGAAAAATGTAACGATTATGTCTGCACATGTTTTAGACTATGAATATCCCTAATTATATTGTATCATTTATTCATAAATGTATTAATTTTTCCGGCAGATATTTGTATATCTAAGTTTGATTTAGTACATATAAGTAAGCAATAATTATGGGTTTTCATTAAGGTTCGCCGGAGGGAAGAGAAGGGTGAAAGAACTTGCTCACACTGTAACTTCACCAGCACGACGAGTGTGGGTCTGGCTGAACATATCTTCAAGATCCATAATCTCACACAGGGCGGTAATGCTGGGTAAGCCACTTATATATTATCATTGATATATTTTATGTTCATCCAGTGCTAGTGGTTTGATTTTACATAGCTACAACACTAGCTATTCCATGATACGACTAGGTTTTCTTAACAGCAGTAAAACGTGATCTAGAAGGTTTGAGAAGAGAAATAACATCCATTGATAAGGGAAGAATCGTCTAAGATCCTTTCGGTGTAAAGTGCGTTCATTACAATTTGAGTTCGACAATTGATATTTGGTAATACTGTACTAGGTATGATAATCCCGTCGATATGAATGCAACCGTTGAAGAAATATGAATAATACAAACATGAGCAGCCGTACTGAAAATTAATGTGATATCCCATTGATACTTATATGATTTTCCTCTTTTTCAAACCATGTAACTGTGGTATGGGAACTAAAAGAAGTCTCACTTCAGTGAATGTGTAGGATTGTGATTTCTATCTAAATTAATTTGATAGATTCGATCAACACCCGCCCAAAGTAAGTCTGATAGAACATATTGGGTTAATCTACCCAAACAAACCTCTCTTTTAAAATGACCCATTTATTTTTGTACGTCCTTTTTCACATGAAAACATTATCATTGCATGAGTACACATAGATAACATGTTGTTCTTTCTTTTAGATATGAATGCTCCATTTGTGGCTTTAGGACACTTCGGAGGTCGACGCTAAAAGATCACCAAAACAGAAAAGCATGTCGTAAGCTATACACTGATTTGTTTAAAGAAAGGTGTTTAGTTGTTGTACTGTGAAATGACAATTTTTCATTAAATAGAACCCACCTAGTTATGGGCATGCTCTACCAGGCCGGTGGTATGGCACCAAAAGAGCGGTGCTTGGCCATTGCTTATAGTTCACAAACCCACCGGCCCTGTCACCACCGCCGGCCACCACCGGCCGGTAACTTACAAAACCTAATTTATCAAGATTTGCCAGTTTATCGCCATGTGACCCCATGTGGCCACTGCCAGTGGGCATATATGCTCCGCCGTGCCGGTCTCAATAATTGAGCCAACATGTGCGCTGTGCAGTGCTCCATACATGCCATAGCAGCCGGTGGAGCACGCCCGTCATTCAATTGCCCTAGAGTTACTGGGGACATGCGAAGTAGGATAATTCAATTAATGTTTTCATCAGCTGAATCATTTTTGTAACTCAGTTGAATCTCTTCACGAGAAAAGAACGTGAAAGCATTCATAAGGCCACTAGAAAAAACAACTTGTTTCTCATCACCAAGCCATGAAAAATATGACGAGGGCGCTTTTTATATCAAAGATGGCAGACATACAGTAAAACCCGCATAAGCGGACACCCTCCGATCCGGGCCAAAGTGGCTGCTTACGCAGGGTGTCTGCTTATGCGGGGATTCCAGATTTTTACTGGCTATACATTTAATGCATCCCTGACATCAGGAGCTTTAATTTGATGCTAAATACACATACCTTTCATAATTTCTATCAAGGTTCATCTATTTTTAAAAAAAAAAAAATCTTCTAAAATCGTTTTTTTCTGATGCGCGCGGTGATGAGAAACAAGTTTTTTTTTGTTTTTTTTTGAGTGGGCTAATATTCAGTTGTAAAACCTATGTGAAACTGAGACGGGATTAAGCAGTTAAAAACGTCGTCCCAGTATGTACATAAGTTAGAGAGAAATAGTAACATACATAAACAGTTAAGATTATAGAATGGACTACCCTATTTTCATTGTACCGTTACTTTAGTATAATAAGAAGAGATATTATTGAACTTGATATGTATCTTTTTGTATTATCTACAGAAAATAAACCCTTTGTTTGTAATGTGTGTGGGAGGCGGTACTTCAAGGAGACAGGACTCCAGAAGCATATGACTTTTCACAGTGGAGGTAGGTTGATAACTAGATCATCATGATGTTCCAAGGTGGTGTTTTATAGTCGCCACCTTCGTTGATAATAAGTTAACCCTTTAAGGACGAATGATGCATTGATCAAGGCATCGTTTCTCCAAAATTTGCACAATTTTGTTTGAAAAAGAATACATCAATAAGAATGAAATGTGCACAAAATGCAGTTCCGACATTATATCTAGTATTTTTTAGGAGAAAACCAAAAAATATCAAGGATGACACATTATATCGCGATAAAACACAAGAAAATGATGATATTTGGGATATAGGACCGCCAGATATGAAATCATTCGCTACAAATAGAATATCCAGTGGTTGTGAAGGCCTCTTGACTTCATTCACTTCTGAGGCTTTCACAGACAATCTACTTGGGTACTACTAAGCTGGGAGTTATGAGGATTCAACTGGCAGCTACCATGAACTGGAACTCACATGACTCATGTCGGACTCTTTTTTTTTTATTCACTTCAATTTATTCATATTGGTCTTGTACCAGGCTTGGTGGCCTGTCTTCCTTACAGCCAGACTGAAGTGGTTCTGTCATAACAACAGTCTTACATAGTTATTTATTGAAGAAAAAGGTTAGTTACTTGAGATTCGACTGTACAGTCATAAGTTTTATGGTTTCAATGTAGGTTCTATATTTAGTTGTTTATGTTCCTCCTCTAGACTAGGTTGAGGCCACGTTGAGCACGGAAGTCTCATACACTTATTTTGGTCTATCTGGAGTTTTGTTTTTCATAAATAGCAAAGGCTTCCATGTATATCAAGTCTCCATAGTCGTATTGAGGTTTATATATGTGCGGATAGTAGATTTGTCTGTTAAAAAAAGTCATAAATATGAACTTTTTTTAATAACCTACATGTATATCATTCATTTCAGATGCTAAACTGTTCCATTGCCCCCACTGTGACTATGTTGCAGTGAACTCAAAAGCTACGCTCCAGACACATGTTCAACTTAAGCATCTGCATAAGGTATGGTTGAACCTGTATCTTCATAGTGGCACTGGCTAGATATATGAAACTGCAATAAGTATCGTATGAGGTGCGTTACTTAAAAGCATATAATGTAAGGTCTAGTATTAGAATTGAAACTAGATTTTGTCACCTAATTGATGATGCACCTTATAAAATGTCAACCAGTAAAAGTTACAATGCAGAAGGTTGATCATGTCCCGTCTTTTTCTTCATATAAAAAAAAAAAAAAGTAAGACGAAACTACACATATTTCTGAATACGTCAGATAAACTGTGGGGAAATCAGCAGGAGACAACACTTGAAAATATCGAGATTGTTGCATGAAATTAAAAGTTGCGCAATCAAATTAAAAATAGCAAATGGCCCTACGATACTTTTGGCTACTGTCTGTTTATGATAGTATTTCAGGTATATTGCAAGCATTATTGTGGAATAACCATTATCCATATGTATAAATCCTGCTGTTGCATAAAGGAACTAAAAATACCTGTAAGACTTTGAATTGAATATCACGTTTCAGGGCGAGAAGCGTTTCCCATGTGACGAGTGCTCTTACGCCTGCAACTACAAGGGAAATCTATATAAACACCTGAGGACGGTTCATGGACGATCACTTTTTCTGCGACCACCGAGTAAAAAGATCCGACCATCACATTCGAAGAAATCCTCGTCACCGCTGGCAAAAAAGAAAAGTAGAAAGCTCCAGGATAACTCGTCATGATAGTCATCTTGGTCACAGGAGCCGATAAAACTGATAAAACTGTCTTTAGATAGAAGTGAAACTATTTCTTGTCTTGTTAAAATATCGTGCTGGTAATGACATCGTATTGATTTAATTATCTGTCCTTCATTTGTTATTCCTCTAATTGGGACATCCAATTCTTGGTGCTCGTCATAAGAATCTCACTGAAGTCTTCTCGTAATTCATAGATTTTCACCGATTTTAGACTTGCTGAAACATGATAATCCCCAAGTGTGAAACTAAGTCAGACGTACTGATCAGACCCAGTATAAATAAAGAACATAAAAAAAGTCGCATTTTTCCATCTGTGAACTTGATGAGTTTTACATTGGGATTATAGTTGGTTTATGGTATTAAGAACAGCACGTGGATCGCACTCACTGATTTAGTAAGACATTCGAACTTTGCTACTTTGTATTTAGAACACATTTCTTTTTTTCTTTTTTATCAAGAAACTTTTTAGAAATTTCATTTGCCTTAAGCAGGGATATGTAGTAGATGGTAGGAAATTTGACCAACGGGTCTTTCTTTGAGTCAGTTGAATAATCGTTATTATTTTGTTTATCATTTCTGTTATATTTTCAAGAGTCCAACATTTATGAAAGACTTGAGTGGTGTAATATAATTGCACTTGAAGACTTAACAAAACGGTTGTGTCACTGTGGGTCGTCAAGTCTCAGTCTGTTGATTAAATTGTCTCTACATCCATTTCAATATTTGAATTATGATAGCTAACCAATATTACTTACGTCAATGAAGAGAAGTAGAGGTGTTTAACCAAGTGTGGCCCTCAAGCGTCCTTGGGCCTTGCCTGCTAGTTAAATTAGTGTCCCTGTATTTTTATTTTATACTGACTTGTGTTGTCAGAGGGAGATCAGATCTAATGTTATGAGGGGGTCAGTTTAAAGGTCAGCAATAACCTTTAAACCACTGAATTGACTGACCACTAATCATCTCCAATTAAAACTTACCTCGTTAATGTTGATTTTTACTATTCCCTTCATTCAAAGTTAAGGGAGATCTTTTATATATTTAACTTCATGAAATAAAATATTGACATGAAAAAAATGTGTTTAGAATCTTTCATAATGTAATTATTCCAAAATATGTATCACTGGCCTATCTGTTCATCCCCATATATTGCATGTCATTTTGGCCAGCCTGAAATGAATTTGAATCTCAAAACGTTGAAATAGAATAGTAGATTTATCGAAGCTGGTGTTCAACTAGCATTATGAATTGTCTATCACATTGTTATCAACTGCCCTGTAATCCATTTTGTAACATGCTGGAGCCATTTTCATAGTGATGGCACTGGATCGGCCCGGTGGAAGAGGCCCTTAAGTAGGAACTTACATAACTCCCGTTCGCGGCTCTGCCGCTCATAGTGTGATTAACTCTTTGAGGGACACTTTTTACCTCACCTATCTTCAAAAGTCGATTCTGAAGCTATTTATTGGAATATCAAGATAATTAGGGTGTCATACTAACAGGCTTGATGAGATCTGTCACATGCATATAAGTTATCAATGATTGGTTAAGAAAAAATAAGGGTTTGGTCAAGTGAAATTAAAGCCCAACTTTAGAGGCATTTTATGATATGAAGATCAAGTTGCTCATAAAAATAACTAGTTTGCACTTGTTCTATGGTTAAAAATGGTATAGAATATGCCTTAACATTTCCATTTAGACATGGCCCACTATGTTTTATAAGTGACCCCAACATCCTCACATTGCCATATACCAAAATTGACCTTTGACCTTAAAATGACCTTGACCTCGGAAAAGGTCATCTCCAGCATGGTCACATCCGCCTTGTGATGACCTTCAATCCACTTTTTAAATCATATTTCTAGCTTCAATAGTTTATGAGAAATAGGCATTTTAAGTAATTAAATTACCCTTGATACCAGCTTGGTGGATCACAACATTTCAGGGGCGTCAGAACGTTTTGAAAGTGGGGGGGCGAACTGAAAAATTGCTGACTTTTTTTGTTTGTTTTAAATCAGACATTGACCTGTTCCACTGGATTTACCATAGATCTGCAAAAAGTCTAAGAAAAGTCAGGTCTTAATTATACGTGAAAAAGTCCGACTTTGACATTTTTACATGGTGAAAAGTCAGAGCTTAGCTGTCATTACATGGTAAAATATCAGACTTTGACACTTTTCCACGGTGAAAAGTCAGATCTTAGCCGTCATTGCACGGTAAAAGGTCAGAATTTGACACTTTTCCACGGTGAAAAGTCAGGGCTTAGCTGTCATTGCACAGTAAAAGGTCAGACTTTGACACTTTTCTATGGTGAAAAGTCAGGGCTAAGCAGTCATTGCACGGTAAAAGGTCAGACTTTGACACTTTTCCATGGTGAAAAGTCAGATCTTGGCTGTCATTGCATGGTAAAAGGTCAGAATTTGACACTTTTCCACAGTGAAAAGTCAGGGCTTAGCTGTCATTGCACAGTAAAAGGTCAGACTTTGACACTTTTCCACGGTGAAAAGTCAGGGCTAAGCAGTCATTGCACGGTAAAAGGTCAGACTTTGACACTTTTCCATGGTGAAAAGTCAGATCTTGGCTGTCATTGCATGGTAAAAGGTCAGAATTTGACACTTTTCCACAGTGAAAAGTCAGGGCTTAGCTGTCATTGCACAGTAAAAGGTCAGACTTTGACACTTTTCCACGGTGAAAAGTCAGATCTTAGCCGTCATTGCATGGTAAAAGGTCAGAATTTGACACTTTTGTACGGTGAAAAGTCAGGGCTTAGCTGTCATTGCATGATATCAGGGTCAGACTTTGACACTTTTCCACGGTGAAAAGTCAGAGCTTAGCCATCATTGCATGGCAAAGGGTCAGACTTTGATATTTTTTACAGTGAAAAGTCAGAGCTTAGCACTCATTGCATGGTAAAAGGTCAGAATTTTACACTTTTCGACGGTGAAAGGTCAGAGCTTAGCCATCATTGCACAGTAAAAGGTCAGACATTGACGCTTTTCCATGCTGAAAAGTCAGAGCTTAGCCATCATTGTATGGTGAAAGGTCAGACTTTGACACTTTTCCACGCTGAAAATGTTGAAAAATCAAGACAGTTTTTACACTTGATTGAATTAAATTTGAAGTTGTTGACTTTTTTGGGCTGGCATAAAAGTGGGGGGGGGGGGGGGCGGCCGCCCCCCCTGCCCCCCCCCCCCCCCCTATTCTGACGCCACTGAATTTGGATCACAATTGAACTCTTAACTATGGTTAATTGTGGCGGAAAGATAGGCTGAATTCCAGGTATTTGAATGGCCATAACTTTGCTTTAAATTGGCATAAAGACTTCATTCAAAAAGCAAAATCAATCAGGTTTGCACGATCTTTCCATAAATTAGGTAATTAGGTAAGTACCTACCTTAAGTTAGATGGTCACTGGACAAAAAGTAAAACAGTCCCTGTAACAGTTTCCACTTTAGTTAGGTAGGCCCCTGATCAGCAATGCTGAAGCCACTGGACAAACTCCATGAACAGTAAAACCTGACAAAGTTGGTATATGCCACTGAGAAGTAGCGTATTGCAAAGAGACCGTAATAAAACTAGATGTCCTGCATAAACAGCAGTGTATTTAACTTCCATGGAGAGGTTTTTAGTAGTGAGGATTGCTAGCTGAGATCAATAAAATTCGGAGAACGATTGTGTGACCGTTTGGATGATCCATGTTGGGAAGTGTTTTTAAGACACAGTTGCAGAGCGCCTGAGGAATCGCCACTAAAATGGTCGTTGTCTGAGATCAATAGCGATCATTAGCTGCTTTGTAGAACATTGTAGGACCGTAAATAAGTTTATACCTGTGAATGACTGCTAAATGGTTTATTAAAACTTGATAGACAGTCACTATCTCTACACTTAATGGATGACTATTTAAATGGTGATTTCTGAGGAGCAAAAGTCATCCAATAAACTCCCAGTACAAATCCAAGTATATTGAAGTGAACGTAGCCTTTACTGTACGCTAACACGTGTCTGAGGTTTGAAAACTGTATACGTGCTCTCGTAGTCCGCAGCTCCCCCTGTCGTGAGTTTAAGTCGGCCGTCTGTTGGCCGGGATTCTCATGCATATTCAATAGGCCTTTTTCCACAGGCTGGTGTCGCACCTTAGGCTTATCTGGGTGGTTACCCAATGCCTGCAGCCAAACAAGCCCCTGGCAATGTATTCTTTAGCATTGTATCACTCAGTATATGAGCGTAATACGTTTAGAAGACCCATGTATATCATTTTCAGGAAAATAACAATGATTTCATCGTATTCTATGGTATTTCAGCTCCAATTTGATGTATCATACATGCATATCACCACAATGATACTTTAGATATAGCTTAGATAACACAGGGACACTGAAACTAGATATGCAGTAATACATTGGCAGACCTAGCTATAACATGATTTTCTTTTTCCATGTTCAAACCAAGATAATCATCAACTCTAAAGTTTAGACAGCCCAGACTCGTTAATACAATATCCTTGTTTGTTCATACTCAAATATAAATCGCCAAACTTCATGGTCTCTGTGTTTATTTATGAAGCTGACGAGGTGGACGAGGGTTTGTGGGAAATTTGCACATTTTCCGTCACTTTAGCTGAGGGAAGCAGTCAGACTTACATGCTTTTCACATGGTCAGGCATGAACAGTCAAGACTATTATTACATACCTATGGCTGAACGTCTATGATATACTACCCGCTCCTCGGGGTGCAGTATAAATAATGTTCGGGCGCAGTGCGCCCGTAGTGAATATTCGGGCGCACTGTGGCCGTAGTGACTGTGTCAGGTCAAAAAGTACATAAAAGAGTGTTTTAAAAAGGCATTTTCTTGATATTTAGGTATGTAATAATAAGAAAACGTAGTGACTGAGTCCGAAGGGATGCCATTTTCGGCCTTTAGATGCCACAAATACGTCCCTCCGCCTGCGGCGTCGGGACGTATTTATGGGAACGTTCAACAATTATGTCACTGTTTTTTTGGCAATCTTTAGGACCCCCCCCACCCCCATGTCACTGTTCGTCACTGGATGCCAAAGACCCCCCCTACTAATTACGTCACTGCTTTCCAAAGAGCGACCCCCCCCTTTGGCCATTACGGGAGTGGTACCCTCAGTAAGGAGACAAATTAAACCTCAACATCAGGGAGGGTAACAATTAAGCTTAATCCATTCAAGTACTCATGGGAACACATCATTTCATGTACCACACTTTTTTTCTCTTTTTTGAAGGAGGGGGGGTTCAATTTTTTGGGGAAAAAATAGTGGCAGAGAAAATATATTCCAATGCCACAACATATGGTTATATGATGTCCATGCATTACTTTATAATTCACAAGGTACATCAAACTAAGTTGGTCAAAGTTCAAAGTAAAACTAAACATGAGCCATTTATTTTCTTACAACTACAAATGAACAAGTTATTTTGTCAATGTTGACTTTGAAACAATCATCAAGTATGGTAGGCCTAGTCTGCTTAGTCATGAGACACACACTCTCTCTATAGTAAACACCACTTAGCTCTACTTCAATTAAACTCTATGAGAACATGAGCAGATTATTTGCTCCAGCTTAAATGAATTTACTCATTTAAGATACTTTGTAGGCTCCAAGAACTAATATATGTGAGTATTCGCTATTTGTCAGCTTTGCTGAATTACTAGCCTTATCCTGCTTCAACCTCCTGCCATGGAGGGATGTGGGATGACAGGTCAATTACTGGTGTTCCGCTATTAACAAGCAGTGAGGGAATATTTGGTTCTCTGGACTCCACATCCTCCTCATCTAACCATTCAAGTTCTTGTTAATTGATGTACTGGATTGCACAAAGAAGCTCCCTTTGTCTTTTTGCAGCAACACAGACTTGCCTTTCTCTCAGTACAGGTCTGTCCTTTTCACATTTTTTTGCTTTCCCTGGTTCTTTGGGCTTCTTCACACAGATCTTCTTGTGGGCTGTGCCTGACTTGACAGATGCATGGTACAGTCCACAGTTACAAGTCCTCTGCCCGAGTCGGTCCTGTTCACCAGGACATGCAAAATCAAATGGGATGCCATGAGAGAAAACCTTTGCTGATTTAGGTAGGACATCCTTACTGAGTGCCATTATCACAAATAGGGGTGCAAAACCTTCCTCTTCCTATACAAACTTTCAGTCCATTTTGAGGGGTATGCTCCAGGGGCAGTGGTCCAAGATTGAACCTGTCACCAATGATGGAGAAGTGGCTGCTTCTTGGCTCTGAGCAGCAATCCATGTCCTTCATTTGATAATTTGAATCATGTATTGGCTCTCCCAGACATGTTCACTCTTCCACAAAGGAGATTTCTTCTCTGGCATATATACTCACTGTCGCTTCAATGTATGATGCAACAACTGGATGGTTACCTACCACATATAAAATGTTAGAATTTTGTCAAATCTGCTTGAAGCTGCTCCCACACATAGAGACAGAGTGAACCAGGGCCCTGTTTTTCAGTCACGACAATCGTTATGGGCGACGTGTTTTTGCCGTCAGTGTTCGATAGACACGACACTATAGTTCATAGGCGATAGGTCGTGAGTGTACGAGGCATAGGGCAGCCAGACGTGTTTTTCAGTAACGACAATCGTGGGGTCACGTGATCGAAAATATCGCCCAAAGTGTCGTCGGTTCATGACACCTATGGACATGTCGTACAGATGCGCAACTTTGCTTCCCGTTGGAATTAAGCAATGAAATTTTAACACGAGTAAGGTAGATATATAACCTATCATCGTACCAAATATGAAGAAAAACGGCCACACCGTTCTAAAGTTATCAGCGTTTGTATTTCGTCATAGCAATCTCTGCTCTGGTGGCCAGTGTAGCCCTACGCTCACGTGACCCTAATTTATGCAGCAACCTTGACATTCACTGCACAGAGGGAGGTGGGAGGATGCAATGGCCACCAGAGCAGATGTTTGCTATGATGAAATACAAACGCTGATAACTTTAGAACGGTGTGGCCGTTTTTCTTCATATTTGTCACGATTATAGGTCATATGAATCTCTTACTCGTGTTAAAATTTCATGGCTTAATTCCGTCGGAAAGTGGAAAAATCTCCTATAAACGCACAGTGATGTGTTATAGAACCTAAGACAGTTCTATACTTGTCGTTACGGCCGACACTTTTAGCGGCGATGGTCAGTGGCGCACTACGATCGTGTCTATAGAACATCCGCCATCTTTTGTCTTCCAAAGTGTCGTACATTCGCTCTACGATCTTAGGGTATCGTTAATAACGATTGTCGTGACTGAAAAACAAGGCCCAGACATAGGCATGGAGACTGAAGGGCCACAAGAGTGAGATTCTAGTGCAGTACTAAACTGAAATTTGCTATTTTTTTTGTATTTCTCTACACAGATATACTTCTATTTTTAGGTTCTATTTCTTGCCATACTGAAAACATAATTTAGAACTGTAGTTTTCCAATCTGATTGACCTGAGATCAGTCTGTGAGACTAAATTGCGCTGGTTCCTGGCAAAAGTCCTGTGTAATGTGAAATAATAGGAGCCATAAGGACTTTAAGTTGAGAACGGCAGCCGAAAGAGGGCACCACTGTCTGAAACATCCTCAGAGAAAAAACCCAGTTTGATAACAACATTGCCCTATCTGCTAACTTCCCCCATGCACTCCCATGGGCGTGTTCATTACGAGCAGGACAGGTGGGGGTCGGGGTGGCAGCCAACTAGATGAAGTCGCTAGTCATCAATAACAACCTTTGACCATATTTCTGACAATACCTTTCCAGCATGTCTGAAGTTTTGTCTTTTAAGTTCCTCACAAATAGTTTTGCCCTGGCTATCCAGATGTTTGCAAATTTGTCATGTTATAGCAGTATAAATGAGTGAAATTACCTTAATTGCTTGTGAGAATGAGTCCAATGTGTTGCTCTCTGATCAGCTGACCTTGTGCCCTAGATTCCAGACTAATCAATATGGCATGCCATTTGAGCAAATAACTTTTATTTATCTAATGGAAGTTTCATGGAAGATTGATATGCTTGATGGATTATTGCATGATAATGCAAGTAATACATTGACAATATAATTGGCCCTGAAAAAAACCCAGTTATGTCACTGACCCCCTGACACCCCCCCCCCCCCCCCACCCCCATGTCACTGTTAGTCACTGGTAGCCAAAGACCCCAACCCCCCCCCACCCCCTCAGCAGTGACGTAATAGTTGAACGTTCCTTATGGAATCAAAAGACCTCGAATGGCCATCCCTTCGGACTCAGTAACCACGTTTTCTCTTAGTAAAATATATGTATAACCTCACCAAGTAGGCTATACACCTGCATTTATAAATGAACTAGACTCATTGTCTTCCGGCACACCCTCTGGTGGTTCGGGCAGGAAACATCTAACTGGAGTAAAGGTGGCGCCCCTTGGTGGTTAACCGTGAAACCGATAACAATACCGAGACAGTCATATTATATGCGTCAGTAGCGGCGTGCTTCTAACCTAGGTCAGCTATTAGTCCGTGCTGTAAATATATATAAACATTCCTAAACTCGTCCAATTTCGCATTCAAAACTATTTTTGACGTAACTCTTCATTGAACCATAGAACTTACAAGTATGGGGAGCGTATTCAGACCATGTTAGAAGGAAATTAATATCCACCTGTCAATACAGGTAAGCTGTGACCCCATTTAGTTGGACCTACTAGGTCAGGTTGAAGTTGATTGACCAATCAGCATGCACCTCACCTGGCTGTAATATCCAATCAGAACTAGCCTTTCAGCGGTTAAGGTTGAACAACAGAGCGCAAACTTCGATCAACATGGGGATCGAAAGGAAAGTGACACAACCACAACGGAAAGGGTCCTGTCAGACCCTTGTTTATATCTACCTAATTGTTGTGTTCGTAAGTAGTCTTCTGCCACTCTTCATTGTGTTTAAGAATTACACATTTTTGAGGATAATGATGTGTAAGTACCTTAGCACACCTGTCTCGATTCCTACAGTACTACACTGGCCGCCTGTGTATTCTATGTGCTCGGCACATGTCGCCACACACTGTGGCACAGGTCGCCAGTGTGATATACTGAGATGTCAGTGGGTTTTTGCCGACCTAGTTCATTGTCATTACTACAAATAGTAATGCTATACTTCTAGCACAGTTTGTTATCAGATGACGTTGATGCCTACATGTGTAATTAACACATGTACTTGCGCCGGTTTATTATTTTGTGCATATATATATTTCTGTAAACCTGTTCAGAATTACACTACCTCCAGCAATTGCCGGGACCCAATAGCCGAAATCCGTACATCCAAACCCGATTCAATATTCTTCCGGTATAATAGTACATGAGAAAATATAAACAATACAAAATTTCAATTGTGTGGGGATTCCATGTACCTCTAATATTGGTACTATCCGGTTCATATTACCTCTTTGTACGTGAATTCATGTCTCATATTTCATAGTCCAAGAGGCTCTGACGAGGCTCTCCGACTGTCTAGCGGTTCAAATATTATATAATTTATAGATATTTATATAGATCTAGTAGATTCCGAAATTATAATATGTCGTGCTTAGGGGCAAATCATGTATGTAAACTTGGATCATGTCAAATTGCATGAACTTGTATTTTCTATTATTATTATTATTATTATTATTATTATTATTATTATTATTATTATTATTATTATTATTATTATTAATAATAATAATTATAATAATTATAATAATAATTATAATAATATATTAGGTCATATATTGCACCTAGAGGTTAGAATGATCACACATACACTTCCAGCTTACTACAAAAAATTAAACTCAATACTATCCATGTGCCGACTATAAAGGTATGTTAAAATGAGCAGGGGTCCAGTATCCAGCCTTACCATATCCCCTGTCCCTCTACTGACTTGATTCCTAAAAATAACTTTTTTAATAGTCTTTTTGAGGACAAAGGGTTCCGTTTGTCAATCCCGAAATTAAATTAGTTATGAATACTGTAATCTGCTGCTGGAAAGGAAACTATTATATGATAATGTCTAAATGTGGTATTTACATTTTCAAATCTGATGAGACTGACCTAACTTACTGTATTCAGAATGTCAAATCTGATGGGAGAGACTTGGTATTCAAAATCACTTAACCCAGACCTGAAAAAAGTTTTACTTCCTTGCACCTATTCATAAAACCCTGGGCCTGAAGCCATTCTACTTTAAGTCATGCAATAATAGCACCACCCCTCCCCTTCCACAACCACTATCTACCACTACTGAGGTACACTCAAGAGCCTATTTGTTTTGCTTTACTTCTCTGTTACCACTGTAACTTCACAATGCATGTACATTTCAGACTATCAGACCTGGCATTTCAGACTATCAGACCTGGCTGTGTGGCTCTGGCACTACCATAACTGATGGGACAGACCATTCTCTATATCACCATATCTGATAGGACAGACTTGACTACATAGCATTCATACCCTAGCTATTCAAGAGACAGTCACTCCATATTAGGAACCCCTCACACAGACACTCCTTACCTCCCTCCACTGATCAGTTTATTAATTCTGTCACTCATATATCTATATATTACCTGATTAAGAAACATTTGAATACATTAAGATATACTGATTTTGATTAAGTATTTGGATGCCATATGTCAACTATATATTTCTATACTATGATAAATATTCCTGTTGATGATACTTGAGAACAACTATTAGATCTATTCTCTAGGTTTATTGAAACATTCTTGATATTTTCAAATAAAAATGGCTTACTGATTAATATTTTTTATGATACTCTCTTGATTTTATTTGATGAATTGATTTAGGTATCCCACGCTCTCCCATTATAGATAGAAATAACATTTGCTCCTCTCTATTATGGGTGGTAGTACGAGTGGATAACTTATTATGTATGTACTTGTAATTCTATGTATCATGATATACGTTGTATTGTGATATGTTTGTTCTGTAATACGTTCTTTGTCTCAACATAAATTCATCCCTATCTTGATGTTAATTCTTATCTATTCATGTATTATGACGTCATCGAAAGTGCTGAATAATGTAAATGAAACTAACTGAAACTGTACACCTACAACATTGTAAAATTAGGTGTGTAAAAGAGCAGTTACCTCGTTAAACCCTCTCCTCGTCTCACCTCATCTACTAAATATGAAACGAGGGTGGCACTGTTCACATGTATGATACATTTCTCTGTATCAGTATTGTAGCGAGGACGTTAGATTAAGACACACGAGAATTTCAGTTGACAGTAATCAGTATTGCAAACAGCATACAGCTTACAGACAGCTCCATGGGTGTTGCTGTTCTGTACACTAAGCATTAACACTGCTTATGTCTCTTTGAGTTTTTAGAAACGGTCTCGGTGTCTGCTCACAGCTGGTTTCCAACTAGAAGTGACCCTGGCGGCGAACAGACGGACTCTGCAGCTGCTCATTTTATTGGCAATAGATAGAGGAGTGGGGCGCCCCCTAACGTGTGCTAATGTAGTCGCTCCGCAGCAATGGCAGGCAATATCGCCCCACCTGGCGGACAACGGTTCCCACTGCCGTGCCTTCCCCACGCTGGAACACCCGTGCATCTACCGCTCTAGTCGATCGCACGTGGACGGAGATCTTCAAGCTTCTAGCGTGTGCCTTCCCGTCCTCGGCGTGGCTGTTGCCAGTCCCAGTAGCGATTGCCGCCATAATATATTGTTAACGTTAGATTGGCCCTCTCCATATATACGCATCCTGGTTTTACAATATGAGCAGCATGTATACTACAAGTTTTAACTATTGTTATAAGAATTTCTATATTTTCTTTCTTCCTTCACAGATTTCGGGGTTAGGATGTTTGGCAATCGGACTATGGATGAACGCCGACCCGTACGTGAAGGCCTACTTCACTGTGCTGCGCCGCAGTGTTACAGATAACACCCTCTTGTCAGCCAGCATTCTGCTACTAGTCTGTGGCTTCATCATCATTGGCATGAGTATCCTCGGCTTCTGTGGTATCTCCAGGAAAAGTCGGCCCCTTTTTGGAGGGGTGAGTTCTTTAGTAAACATTAACCTACGCAGCCGGTAAGGTCTTAAGATCTGAGACATTCAGTAGCCTATAGGAATCTCTGGCACGAAGTCAAAGATTTTCGATTTGATGGCGATGGGTGGCAAGCGTGTGAGGTACAGTAGAACCCCGTGTAAGGACCGAATATTCGTTCTGAGCAAGAGTGCCCCCTAACGCGGGGTAACTCCTTACACTGCGTGAAATCAAACATCTAACAGAGGTAAACCATTCCGAGCTATGGTTGGCCCTCACACTGGGTGTCTCTTAAGTAGGGTTCTAATGTACTCATACATAAAGTTGCAATCCAGATTGTGAATATCTGATGGCTTGTAAAAGAAATTAGTCTTCACTGTTATTTGAAATTATACCTGAATTTTCATATTGTTGTAATTGTAGTTGACTTTTCTTTCCCTTTTGCTTATGATTTGCTCTCCTTGCGTTATAGAATAGTATATTTTCAACTGATGTCTTGTTTCTTGACGTACCATGCCCCCCCCCCCCCCTAGACGTTTGAGCTCTTTCTATATTTTTTTTTATGAAGCTGTAGTTGCCAATGAGATAACAACCTAGCCTCGTCTTAAGCGTTTTAACTCTTTCTATTTTTGAAAATGATTTTTAAAAATCTTTCTCTAGTGGGCAGAACGATTGGTTTGTATCATATCGAAACTTCTGCACAATTAAGGGCGTCTTCAACCGAGCCGATGGGAATTAAACGCCTTTTTGATGCAATTTAGTCGGGCATGTTTGTGTGATAGCGTAAAATCCTACCCCTTCCACCTGGAACTGCACCTGACAGACATAGAGAACGACCAGGGTTAAGGCACTGGTTGCCTGACCACACGGAGAGCAACAGAGCAATGCACAACCGTCTAGTTATCCCGTCTTGTGGAGGAACAGGCCCTCTAGACTTCCTGATAGTGCTCGTGTAGATCCTGCACACAGACCGTACTTTATAAACTGCACCAAAAGAATATCTATTTTACAGCTCTGTGCATTCTTAAATAACTAAAAGTTAGTCTTGGAAGAGACAGCTGGAATTGGCAAAGAAGTCATGCTCGGTCCATTTTCAAACCATTCTACAGTTAGCTGGCAATTATGTGACCTGATATTAATGACGTAATTGTCAACTCTGCAACTCACCGTTAAATAAGTGCTTACAATGCCAGTTTCCAGTGTCATTTGCGCACTTTATGGTGTGGACTATCCCACATACACCATATACTGATAGCGTTATATATCATTTGTCTTTTGCAATTTATAATGACATATTTTTCTATGACGTGATTTATAAAGTTTCACTAAAATAACTTCTCGTTGTTATTCCATTGTTTACAATACAATCACATTAATATGAATATGCATGTATATAAACTATTGCGCTGTGCTACTCCGTCAGTTCTAAAACATTACTTTAACGAATCTATTATACTTTTTTTGTGCGACTCTTTACAGTTGTCATTATACTGGTTTATGGGATAGGCAATATCCACTCAAGTACATGTATAATCAAGACCTTGAGGTTGATAATGATGTGTTATCACGTTAATTCAAGTGGATCATAATAGAAGTTGCTTTCTGAAATGCATTTTTATATTCAACTCCATAGACATAACGTGAATTTTGTTTATTTCAGTTCCTGGCGCTGTTGATGCTCATTATGATCATGGAGCTTACAGTTGGGTTTCTAGCCGTTGTATTCAAAGATGATGTAAGTAAATGATAACATTTTTCAACTCTAATAAAATCCATAAAAAGCTTCAGAGACACTTGTACTTATTACTAATTAGCAGTGATAGTTTCCTTATATTTGTCCTGAAAGTATGTATCCCCTCTTTTCCGAAGTCTGCCAGTGTCATTTCCGTGGATATCAAAACCAGTACTTGTATGACGACAAAAAAATCCACTTTTTTCCTCACCCTAACAGACATCCCTTATAGAATATTGCATACTGGTATTGATTGGATGATTGTACTCCTTATCTCGTGATTACAGAGATTGCTGTTTTCCACATTCCCATGAGAATTCTACTTGTCTTTTCTAGTTTATTCAATTATTTTTTCTTGTTTAAAACAAAAATAGAATAAATTGAGCCTCTTCACGCTAATCAAACAGTAGCCTGCCACTCCCCACACGCCCTTGCCCTAATTCCTTATGTGGCAATCCGAAAAACACTTCCTATATTACGGCTCTACTACAACCCAATACTATTGACGCCACGGATATTGTGGACAGTTTCATACACAACCCTCAGGGCCTTATTGCCCCGCTTGCAGGTGTCACTAGGATTACTGAAATCAATCCTCCCTGTCAACAAATGGACAATAATACTCTCCCCGACCCGGTAAAGGCTGAAATAGCCCTGGTGAAGATGTTAAACATCATGGCGGAGTTAGATCCCAATCAACTAAGGAACACTAGAAGATTCCTGGAGGAAAATCTGAAAATGAACAGTGACAACTGATTGACTAACTTTGTATTTGTAATACTGGAAAATTTGTTGTCCTTCTGGCAATGTGTGATATACCCAGAAAAGACTGAACTTTTATTACAGGCTGTTTCGCCATTGTTTTCACTGAATTTATATATTGATTGTTGATGTCACTATGGTTCCCAGAACCTTTTAAACTATTACAAATAGCCAATGTTATGAACTTGTTCGTTGGAGTTTACAATGTAGTCAACGAAGCTTTCGTCGTAAATTACGCTTCGGAGTATAAAAAGACTTGTACATTCTATTCCTGTTGTATTGTTGCCCTGAAGAAGACCCGAAAGGGTCGAAACGTTGGCCAGTTATAATACAGAAGTCCACAATGGGCGTATAAACCGTTCTTCCAGTCGTCTCTTTCTTAATCTGAGTTCGGGGGTTTTACACAACAACTTCCTATATTAGTATGAAAGATATATCAGATATAACCATGCACATACATTTTCCTCGATGAAATCGTTTGCACTTTTTAACACTCACCCGCTTATTTTATTTTAGATTCACAAAACGCTGAAACGAGGAATGAAAGAGTCCCTCCAAGAAGGTTACGAGTTTGACAATCATCTAGGAAAAGCGTGGAATTTTGTCCAAGTCAGGGTGAGCATTCTCTTCTCATATAACAAAGAAAATGACATGACGGTTTTCATGGTCATTAGTAACTACTTACAATCTGGTTTTAAGTTATAGGGTATATGCTCGAAACGCCAATGAATCACAGTTTTTACAATTAACGCTTTAAAAATTGTTCTTTCCCCCAAACCATTGGTTTCCAAATTTGTTCTCGATTTTGACTAATGTCAATGTTTATTGCCTTATTGAAATCGAAACTGCTTGAAATGTAAGTGTTTTTGTTTATCTACAGGAGAAGTGCTGTGGTGTTGATGAAGCGAACGACTACCAAGGCAGTGTCTGGTATTCGACGGTGAACAATGGAGTGAGTTCAAAGTTGACTTCTTTTTACTTTTTTTTCCGGCTTGTCATAGAGGTGTTTACGCCACGTCCTGTGAGAAGTTATGATTTTAAGAATCTAAGCGGTTTCTGAGTAGAATTCTCTATTTACCAATAATTTTAGATAAAGAAATGTATTAGCAGATTTAGAAATATGTGTCAGCAAGACGGGATGCCGTCGCATTAAAACCACTCCGTATGATAACAGACCCAAGAAAATATTGTTTAGCTTCTGTTTACTCAATCTGCAATTTGCGAATAATTTTAATAAATCCCGATAGAGACTTAGATACCGGAGATATCATGATGGATGTTGCTCTGAAAAGAAGTACAGGGGGAGTAGCCTTGTCATGGTTACAAATTTGCATTTATTTAGACCAGACATTACGAACACCAGACTGTATTCATGAGGTAAGGTCATCTAGCAACATAAGATGTTGAACGTCTAGTTTGATGTTGATTATGTTATGCCCAATGTTTTTATTGCTGTAAGCTTCAATTAAAATTCGAAAATGTTGGCAATTTGCTACTCACACCAGCGTGACTTCAGACATCTATTTCAGCTAAATTAACTATCCGATGAATAAAATTATACGAATAAGATCTACATTAAAATTATATTATAACGTCCTACGAGGGAAAGATATAGAAACAGCCCAATCTATCAGCAACATGCTGCAATCTGCACTAGATGTAAGATATCCTCAATCTTGATGTAGAATTCACAATGGCCTGAAGGAAGACATGCCCCGTAGCCTAAGAAGGATGCAGCATAAATAAATGATGGGGGAGGGGGGGGGGAATTCAAATAACAATTTGAACTTACATGGACTTCCCCTGTATTTTGACTTTCAGAATGAAGATCCCAACACGGCGACGAAGTTCGTGCCGGTAACGTGCTGCGTGCTGCAGGCTGACCAGGACCGAGACCCGTCACGCGTGAACCCACAGGACCCCAGGCCGCGCAGTGAGACCAAGTGTCAGGAGGCGGCGCAGGCCCGGCGCGGTGACGAGTACCTCCACGGCACGGTGAGCTGCTCGTCTATGCCTGTCACAGAGATGGCAGTTTTACTATTTTCCAAGGAAATCCTTGTTTTCATTACCAGTTTATGAAATTACTTGTTGTTGTTTAAAACAAAGAAAAAAGAATAAGTTGGACTTCATTCATTTTAATAAAAAGTGCTTGAAACCTCCACTCACATCCCAGCATAATTTCCTGGCCAATAACGATGTGTTTTCTATGTTTTTCATTTTTCCGTGGAAATTCACTTCTTTTTATTCAATTTATGTAATTGCTTTTCCTTTTGTCAAACAAAGATGATATTGATTTAGTCTCATTTACCCAATAAAAGCGTGGCTTGAACCTCCCAACAGACCCTCTGCCCCATGCCATGGCCGACAATGACTTATTATAGGAAATTTCCCGATCTCTCTGAGGCAGGAAATTCCACATGGAAACTGTTTCCTTTTTCCATAATGATCCCAACTGACATCCCTGCTATCAGATATCTATCAGCATCTTATCAGATCTTTATGTTTGAGATCCGATAGTGCCATTCTAGGACATGTCCACAGTGGTTTGTGATTATTCATTAGGAATTCTATTAATTTCAATAAGCATGTTAAAATTATTAGATAATTGTCTCGTTAAAGTGAAGACCCGTTTCTCCGCTTCTATTCTTTATTTAACAATCGATTCTGAGAGAACAGAAAGTAGTTTCCATTACTCCTATCGTCTGATGATTTATACACTGATGTTTCAATGATTTATATTGCAATATTTCAGGGATGCTTCGTTACTCTCCTGAGATTCATTGAAATGCATTTCAACACATTGATAGGACTTGGACTTGCCGTTGGTCTTTTCCAAGTAAGGCTATTTTCTTTTGATAAAGAGTCTAATTAGAAAGAATATTTGATCGAGGATGTCCTTATCAAAATATTTTCATATTTTTGTAAGATATAATTAAAGATTCTGATGTGTTCGTTTTTAATACCAGATTGGTAATTGATTTTACTATCACCTGTCGCTTTTTAATCATTATATAAAAAGGAATATCATCCTTAGTTATTTTTTTCTTGGCGCGATTTTGATTTATCTAGTACAAAAGCAGGCAAAACAGAAGTAATTCAGCCCTCCACGCTTTGCCATGTTAATAATCTAATAACCTCTGATCGTCTGTTTATTCAGATTATCGGCCTCGTCTTAGGCTGCATCTGGTACCGGACAGTAAGGAACGAGAGGGACTACTAACTTCAAGAAATTGTACATCCGGCCTGCGAGACAGAGATACAGACCACCAAATGAAATGTGGCAGCATGTTATGTGAGCCCGATTTCCTTTAAATGGCAGGCCAGCCACTTGTTCCAGAGTCCCACACATCGCTATTTCTTAGTGCCACATGTTTTTTTCACTTTAGGTGGTGTATGCGCAGATACATGATCCTCTAGTTCAGGGATCTTGTTACTTTCATTTCGTTTGATTAGTAATGGGATCACAATTTTAAGAAAACGAAATAACAAAAAGATTTATTCTGACCTTCTCCAATTTCTATTGAGGTATATGATGATAAGACATCAGACAGCCACTTTAACATATCATTTACGGATTTCATTTAACTTTTCACTGAGTAATTATGATATATTGCATTTGAGGATATTTCTTGGATCAGTGGATGAACGATTTATATTCCAGATACAAATTCATTCTCGAAAGTATTGTCAACAATGTGTATTCTCTTAAACGAAGTGTTTTACGTCTGTGTTTGAGAGAGGTGATTAAGAGTTTTATAGTCACTTGAAAAATGTCACTTGCATTCAATGTCAGTGTAAGTTAATGTATATATATTGATATCTAAGTTAGAAGCCTTAGGCTTTGGCCCTTTGTGTAATTTTGTCAGGTTAAGATGTAGATCAATCAGATTCCAATTTAGAAAGTTTAAGAGGTTTCCGGTGTTTGTTTGATCTAACAGACCAGAGAAGTGTAAATTCATAGAGGTGCTTCACCCGACGAAAAAATACGAATTGTTTTGCCAATCGACTTTGCTTTATTGAATATAAAGATAATTATATTTCAATGTTTTATGTTTCCCGATTTAGGAAGTATGCGCTAGTGGAAACTGTTGGTATAATGAAATTGCTAAAAGGCTAAAAGAGGTTGTCTAAACTGATGCCATTCCTTGGTCAACAGGTATTGCTGAGATATTTCGAGATGTAATCGCCTGACTACCGACAAGTGTACGTCAGTAAATAGTGCGTGTATGTGAGTTGTGTATATATAAAGGGCGAATCTTTTAAATGTTTCTGGCAAGTTCACTTGATTTTCATAGAATTGCTTGAAATTTACACGTAGGAGACTGTGTAAATTCCGATAGATTTCACCAGCACATGAACAATAGCGTATAATCATTAACATAATGATAATGATGTGCTTCTTTTTCTGGTTTAACTTTGTCAAAAAATTAAAAATGTTATGGAGACAACAATGGTAATAAAACACTTTACTTTCACCTGGTTTAAAAAACATTTGTTGTTACCAAGTAGGTGGGATATTTTGATGGTGTTTCTTTTAATCACCTTATACTCTTGCGAAATACCTTGATTGGACTTCACATCGACATTTTATCCGGTGTTTCATTTTTAGTATATGAAAAAATGAAGTGAAGTAAAAATCACCAAAAAAAAACCAAAAACAAACCAGAGTCGGTTCTTTAAAAGGCTTACAGACTTGATCCCTGATCAATTCCGGCTGTGTTAAGAAGTGTGTGTGCCTCGTATTCTTAATTCAGGTTTGTGATCAAAGTATGATCACTCTCAGTTGGCAATAATTCAATCCTTATATGAAACATACATAGCTTACCGACTACATCATTTCAATTAGCACCCAAATGTATAACTTCTAACTTTCGAATCTATTACATGTACATTCCAATGTGATGGAATCAAACTGTCCTCTGTCATCGTTTATCATACTGCACAATTGTGATATATGATAGTGTACAGATCTGTATTGAGCCTATATATACTTTCTGTAAGACCGAATGAGTAGCGTTGTACATAATTTACAGCTTCCGCTGCATTCCACGACATTCCCCTGGAGATGAATATGTCACTTCCGAAACATGCCACATACTTTTGTATAGTAACACCGCGAATTATATTAGTGAGCTTGTTCGCGGAAATGTTTGTATGTGGTAAGAAATAAACAGGAATTTTAGAAAAATTCGTTGTCATTTGTCATCAATTTAATGTATTTTCATGTTTGACTCAGATTACATGCTTTTTTTTTTCGAGGGTCATATGGTAGAGGTTTGTTTATAGCTTTAATTCTTTAATTAGTTAAAGAGGATTGTGATAGATATCGGGAAATCCCAGTTATAGAAAGTTTATGAAAAATATCAGACTGACTTGACATGGACATTGACAAACTTGAGAGGGCACTTATTCGAACTTGGTCGCCATCGCCAAACCACGTCATCATTGGTGACTCGAAAGTGCGTCACTTATACAAAGCCATAGCGGATAAAAACATACTATCACAAAAGTACAATGTGTATTGCTTCCCTGGCGCAAAGATTCAGGATTTGATTGTACTAGCACATAACCACCTGAACCACTCGCCTAAGTCAATCATGTACATCATGGGAGGGATATGCAACGTGACAACCAAAGCGAAAATCAAGCATGTAAACAGTCCACCAACAAATGAGATTCAAATGAACTGGGAATCTAGTGCAGACTTAATGTGCCACCTGCAAGCCTATACTGACGCAGGATATCAGTGGCTGGAAGAAAATCATCCTCAGTCACGGTTTGTTATTTGTCTGTTATCGGGAGCAGATATGTCAAGATGCCTAACAACAAGCTCTACTGCCAAAGAAAAGCCTGAGGTACAACTGGAGGAGCCTGAAACTTCATCACGGCTGAAGGAAATCCAAGATGCTATTGACGCCAAACAGCATATAGTAACTGAAGCAGTTGTTTCTTACAACAACTGGCTAACAGAACTAAACGCCAGCCACCAAATCAGGTTCCCGTGGACAGCAAACCACGTCCATAAATGGCGTAAAAACAAATTTCGCCACTATTATGATCTCCTGATTGACGGTGTACACCCAACAACGAAACTTCTTGATTTGTGGGCAACTGATTTTTTAAGTTGCTTTGAGAAAAATATCCCGATACCAAAAACAAACTGGTAACTAGTCTCTTGGGTACAACTCCCTAGCTAGAACTCTGTTACTTATGGAGCTCTACAGGAAAAAGTACACAAGATACAGCAAAATTTCTATAGCTAACCTCACTAAATAAATAAATAAATGAATTAGATTAATAAATGATCAATCCAATAAATAAATACAGTAGAAAAAATACCTGGTTTAAAGTTAGAATTGCGTGCTGTTACTTATGACTTGCAACGACAACTCTCCCCAGAGTATCTTGACCACCAAATATGTGTAATTCTCACAACCTACTCGACTACACAACAGAAACTAGCAGACCCCGGAAAAGACCGGTAGGTCCGGAAAACTTTATCTTTTTTGTTGTAACTAAGATGGCCGAGATGGCCGAAATCTATAGTTACATTATTTTGTTTTTGAAATGTTCTCTTACTTTTGTTACGCCAGCTGTTTGCTGTGCTCACTTGGCTCTAAGAGTTACTGACATTGAAAATGTACTTTATTTTGTTGAAAGACCGATGGTATACACCCATATTTTTCTTGTATTAGTCAAAATGTTTAATGACAACACTGTATGATGGTAAACAGATTGCTAAACAAAAAGGCTTAAAAATAATCCATACAAATATTAGAAGTCTAAAGTCGAAGTATGATGCGTTTGTGGTAGAGAATACTGAACTAACATGGGATATAATTACAATATCTGAAACCTGGTTGACTAAGAATGACCAAGCCAGTTCTTATCAATTTGAAAACTACAAGAGATCCAGAAATGACAGACGATGGAAAGAAAATATAAACGATGAAACTCCAAAAATCGGAGGAGGTCTTTGTATTTACATTAAAGAAGGTATATCGCATGATTATAGAATTTATAACCATTTAAATACCAGTAACCAGCATATTGAACTACAAATACTTTTGATTGAAAGACCCCATGTTAAGAAACTGGCTTTGATAAATGTTTATAGGCCAAACAAAGGTAATGTGTATGAATTTGTAAGACAACTGACTGAAACTATTCATGTACTCAAAGAAGATGAAATTAGTGACTTCATGACTATCGGTGACTTTAACATTAACCTAGCCAATCAGGTATCACCAGACTCAGTCGAACTAATAACAGCAATGAACCAATTAGGGTTTTACCAACATATACGGGACTATACCAGATACTCGCAAAATAGTACAATTATTGATCTAATTTTCACTACTGGCAAGGACTACCACAAAGTCGGGGTCCTATCGCAGGCCCTTAGTGACCATCAAACTATCTTTCGATAAAAAAATCAGCCCTACTAAAAACAACCAGTACACAAATTTGGGGACGTTCTTATAAAAAATATGATCCACTAACCTTCAAACGACACCTTTGTGAGTATAATTAGGATGCTTTCTTGCGTACAGATGACAGCTAATTTAAATGGGCCCTACTGAAAAAAGCGATATTACCCTATTTAGATGTACATTGTAAATTCAGAAATTTTTCGGTAAAAGAAACAAGACAACCTTGGATAATCCCTGATATATTAGCACATATTCGTGATAAAAATAACATGCTTATGAGGGCTAAAAGAACAGGAAATAGGCGTGATTGGGACATTGGAAAACGTATGCGAAATGACACAAACAAGATGGTCAAGTCAGCGAGGGAAGTATATACCATAAACTTTCTAAATGAAAACAAGTCAGATACTAAAAAGTTCTGGCGAAAAATAAATCAAATTCTGCCAGGTATATCGACAACCCTAGACCTAGATGAACTGAAACTAAAGGATGAAAATGACAATATAGTTGGAAAAGAAGACACCCCAGAATACATAAACAAATTTTTTATCAATATTGGTGAAAACCTAGCATCTAACATGTACACACCGTGGCAAAATTATGAAAACCCCAAAGATACGGCCCTTGAAAAGATATCAACCACACCAGAGGAAGTTTTAAAATACCTAAAAGAAATAAATCCAAGTAAACAATCTATGCTAGAGGGAATAACTACAAAAGTATTTATTGACTCAGTTAAAGCTATCCCAAATATATATACAAACTTATTCAACACAATCTTTACCACATCACTAATACCCAAATCCTGGAAATCTTCAACGGTCATTCCGATACCCAAAGGCGGAGACCCTCAGCAAGTGACAAATCTTAGACCCATTTCCCTACTCCCAGTTATAAGCAAATTAATGGAAAAAATAGCCCAGAGTCACCTTCTAGATTTTATTATAACAAACAATATTCTAACTGAGAAACAATATATCCACCATTGATGCCATTTCTAAATTTACAGACCAAATTCTCATGCAAAAAAATATAGGTAATGATACAATAGCTATTTACGTTGATCTAATGAAAGCATTTGACACTGTAAACCACACAATATTATTAACTAAATTAGGAAATTATGGAATTAAGGATAAATGTTTAGACTGGTTTAGAAATTATCTACAAAACAGAACGCAACGTGTTAAAGCAAACCAATGTATTTCGATCTCAGAAAATATCTTAAGTGGAGTTCCACAGGGCTCAATTTTGGGCCCGGTATTGTTTTTACTATATATTAATGATCTCACAACAGCCATAAAACAAACAAACCTTATACTATTCGCTGACGACACAGTCTTTTATCGACATGGAAAAGACCTTAAAGTTTTATATGATCAAACACAAGCAGACCTTGATATGCTTGAGCTGTGGTGCAATCAGAATAAGCTTAGTATCAGCGTTAAAAAAACTAAATTTATGCACTTTTCTGCCCAAAAACGTTTAAATTACGCCCAAAATCAACGGCTTTGTATTGGCTCTACTGAACTAAACAAGGTTATTTCTTATAAATATCTAGGAATTATTATAGATGAGAAACTAGAATACAAATACCATTTTAATGCAATAAAAAAAAAGCGTAGCCTTTAGAACCTACCAATTGGTAAAAATGATGCCACATTTGTCAAAAAGAGCAGCTCTTACTGTATACAAAACAGCCATAACACCATATTTTGATTATGGAGATGTTCTAATTGATAACTGCGCACAGAAGTATTTAGATGCGATACAGATCATGCAAAACAAATGTCTTAGAATATGTTTAAGGGTTCCATTTCGAACACCTGTTATAACTATACACCGCTTAGCTGAATTACCAATGTTAAGGCATAGAAGAAAGGCACACCTTTTAAACTATATGTTTAGGAGAGCAAAAAATGTACAGAACTTGAACACTGCGCTGAAAAACACAAGACTTTATGATGGACCAGTACTTTTTGTTTGTAATCCGAACTCCTCATCTTATATGCGTTCTGTACAATATCATGGAGGAAAATGCTGGAACGAATTAACTCCTTTTGTAAGAAATATTGACGATGAAAAAATGTTTAAACAGCTGTCTAAAACAGTAATGTATAACGAAATTTGGAATCTGTAATTTGATGCCAACTCTGTTTTTTCTTATAATGTATTAGTGTTGACTGTTAGTATATACTATCGCTAAAAAGCAACAAATATTGTCAGCGAAACTTGAAGAGCTATAGAGTGAATATGTTCAATGTATCAAACTATACAGGGAATGGCAGGACCATGGAAACCAGCCCTATGTATGGGCTGAGGTCCAACGCCACTTTATTGAGTGATGTATGAAATGATGTAACTATTGTATGGCAATGAGTATACTCAATAAAGAAATTTTTGAAAAAAAAAAAAAATCAGTGGAGGTAAACTTGCCTGATTTCCCAATGTACTTCCTGAAATGGACATTAAATTTTACCAAGTAAAATCTATGGATTGTCTAGTATGTTGTCAGCAGTAAGTAGGTAGAGATAGGTGTGATGCTGTCAGGAATGTATTTGGAATTCATGGTTGCTTCCCTGCTTTTGACAAGGTAGGGCAGAATACAGTAAAGACTAGTACTCCTGTCCCGATAGCTAATGTATGGTTACCATGAAAAGGGATTCTTTTGGGCAACACAGGATAACTTTGGCTCAAGGAAAGAAAGATGTTGCTTCTGTTAACGCCACAAAATATGTTTGTTTATCGATTTCTTATAACATCAATGAAATAATTATGGCGTCATGTTTTATATGAAAAAAAGAAAAGAGATACTGCTATTCTTCACCCTTGAGTTTTCTCTACATATAATCGAGCTCACTCTCATGTCTGGCTAAGTATGACTGTGTAGGCTTGAAACTGCTTGCACATCCCGCCGAAAAACATAGGCACTATTTCTCTTGTAGGGCTCTGGGTGGGATTTTTAAACCTGCTAAATTACCCAAAATAAGCTTATTCTATGGGTGTTCATTATTTATGGCAGAGGTTGTGAGTTTTGCTTGGCAAATCCTCCAAAACGACCCCCCCCCCCTCAGAAATCCCTCCAAATGAAATGCCCCCCCCCCTCAGAAATACCTTAATACCTCAAAAGAAAGTGCCCCCAGGCAAATACCCTGATATACATTGTCCCCTCCCCCCACTGGCAATAGCTTGGTTCTTTCCCATATACACATGTATATGTACACATATATAGTAATGTTGAGTAAATAAAGCCAGGTGAATTATGGCATGCAAATTTTGAACTTCTATAATAAAATCCTCTAATACACATCTATCCGGCCCTTGAGAAATGTGGTTTAAGAGCAATGACTGCAAACTGGGTAGTATGATAATAAGAATAGATATTCACCATATAGGAAGTGAACCCTTAGCCTGTCAGGACATTTGTGGACTGGAGCTTATGTACCTGCTGCTCTGAGACCTATCTTAAGGGGATGTTCTATTGAGACATCAATGGAGGTATCAAAAAGACAAATTGCATGGCGATCACCTGACATTGATCATTGAACTGAGTATAGATACTAATACAGTGGAGCAGGGCCCTGTTTTTTTGTCGCGACCTTCGCTAAGTACGACATATTACCGCTGCAAGTGTCCTATAGAGCTACAATCGTAGAGGAGCGCCCCAGTGTCGTACTGCTGCGACACTTAGGGGGGTAAAAGGTGTGTTATAGTCACGACAGTCGGTGGCCAATCAAGCGGAAAGAGTGGTCCAAAGGGTCGTATTTCCAAGACCTTTACAGACATGTCATAGCGAGGTGTGACAGTGGAACGGTACAACCAACACCATGGCCAACTTCTTGCGACGCCCCAGAAAGATGAAAGAATATCGGCCAAGGACAAATCCATTGGACGAATTTGACGAAGCAACGTTTGCCAAACGATATCGGGTTTCAAAAAATATTGCTCGTGATTTGTCTGCCCGCTTTCTACAGTCCGGGTGCTGTGGTTTCACAGGTCTAACAAACAGAGGCTATGGCGTGTCAGCGGAGGAACGGGTGAGTGTTTACCTGGTGAAATCCGTTACTGTCCGACTGATTCTCCTATTAGGAACATGCCTTTTCCTCTACTATTCTATTGCCTACATAAATGTTGAGAAATCGCCCATAAATTTGGTATAAAGTTTACTACTTAAGGTAATTCATAAAACATACTATTAATGTTTTTTAACCGCACACACGTAATTGTAATCCTTTGAATTTCTTCACTAATGTTAATCGACATATATTTGCAGATGTGCTTGGCTCTCCGATACTTCGCGACTGGAGCGAATTTTAGTCTCGTCGGTGACTTTCAGGGGGTGTCAAAAAGCACCGTCAGCAAGAGTTGGCACGAGGTGTTAAATTTTTTCGACCTCGTCCTGGACAATTACATCTCCTTCCCCAAAACCCGTGATGAAATGCAAGCGGCGTCACGCCTTTTCTTTGATAAATTTGGACAAAAGCCCCTTGTGGTTGGTTGCGTCGATGGAACGCACATACCCATCCTGGCACCACGCACCAATGAAGTAGACTTCGTAAATCGTAAAGGTTTCCATAGTTTGAACACTATGGTAAGCCAAAATAATTTTTGTATTCTATTATTCCTCTGATGCTTATTTCAGGCTACTTTATTTGACCTATTATAATTTTCTATCTTAGGCAAATGTTTAACAATAGGTATATTATGTGTGAGTATCTAAATATTAGGCTCTAAACCATCTAATTTATTTTAATATAGCTGTGATAAAACATCATTGTACAACGTCACAAATAAAAGTGTTTTATTTTATAATTATAGATCATTTGTGGGGCCGATCGTCAAATTTATTTGGTAGATCCTACTTTCCCCGGACCTGTTCATGACAGCTTCGTTCTGCAAACCAACGACTTATGGGATGATGCCATCCATGGGGAACTGGGCGATTATTTCCTGCTGGGCGATTCCGGGTAGGTTCAATCACGACAGTTATACGAAAAATAACCATAGTTATACCTTGTATTGTACTCTATATTTAGTCTCTTTCATAATAAAGAGATTTTTTTTATTTTTGTAAGTATGACATAGCATCCGTACTTGTTGTAAATTATATACTATCTATTTTACGGCCAACCTGTAGAGTGTATGTAGTTTGTAAAAAGTATAGTTCAACAGTTATCAAGGTATAATAATATTTTAACTTAAATATTCCCACAAATTAACATATTTTTGCCTTACTGTTGTATGGGCAATTGCATTGATTATTATCTCAAGGGCTTCAACCTATAGATAAATTTTTCAGCTATCCCCTGACCACTTTTCTGTTCATCCCCATTGCTCATCCGAGAAATGAAGAGGAGGAGAGGTTCAATGTCTGGCACATGTCAACACGCGTCGTCGTTGAGCAGACGATCGGTATCCTGAAGCAGCGATTTCGGTAAGCACTTTTCGTTTTAATATCTGTTTGTTTCTGTTAAGGCAGTAAAAATCTGTAGTTACCTGATACTGAAAATTATTTATGATCAGTCCTTATCAACATATCGTCGTTTCGCATTATAAGGTCATCAGTTAGTTTACTATCGTTATAATATATCATTTAGAGGAACTTCTTTGCAAAGTACTTTTGGGCCTCAACATAATATGTATAAAATTTAGATCTATACGCTGCTACGTATACTTGGGCTTCCGCTACACTTAGTCAAGGGGTCTATCCTTGTCTACACGGGTGTTGTTGCTGTACCCAAAAAAGTTGCTCCTTTGCTAATTGTTTATATCTTGTTAATTTTTTTTTGTTTTAATCCACGGTCTCATAGTGTTTACACCCAAAGTATGTACTGTATTATAAAAATAATAATTTTCAGGTGTCTCGACCGGCATGGTGGTTACTTGTACCACTCACCACTTGACTGCACAAGAATTGTGAATGTTTGTGCCACTTTGCACAACCTCTGTATCGCTGGAGGAGTTGAAGTACCTTTGGCAGATGATGATGACCTTGGTCGTGCCCCTCCTGCACAACGGGTACCTCGTGGAAACCCACAAGGCCCTGCTCCTATTCCTGGCCAGGCTGTTAGAGATGGTCGAGCCCGCAGAGGCATCTACTTACAAAATCATTTCATGTGAATTGTTCTTAAAAGTCTTTAGTGATTGACTGTTTGTGTTTGTTAATGAAATAGACAAACAAATATATCGAACACAACTTATTTATTGTAATCCAGCAATAAACAACTTCTTATAGTGTTTAACATATATTGGTCTTAGTGTCTGAAAACTCTTTCTAATATTAGAAAACAAAAGTAATCCCAATCGGACTATAAAAAGCGCATTTTACACATTGTTTTTCTCTGTATTTAAATGCACCTAAAATTATTTTTATTTCACTTGTTAATTAGTCGCTGTTACAGATGAAGAAGGAGTTGACAACTACTTAAGCTCTGATTAATAGTTTTCTTGAACTACACAACATGGGCCCCACCTTGAGGGTGTTACTGCGGCCATTTTTGTAATTATTTATTTCAATGTATTTGTTTCTAAAGTCCAACGGCTATCAGAATCTCACACCCGTTACTTCGCTTACATGGCCTGTCTGACATCTTACATACAGAAAACAGAGACATATCTTATAGTGTCTTCCTGTATTTACATAATATTATAAAGTTGGTCGTAGATTTTTATCTGTTTGGAAATACAATCATCGCGAAATAATATAATTTTCTCATCGGTAACAGTAGCCTTTCAGAGAAATGACTTAAATTGATCGACGGAGTGCTCTGAAAAGGAAAATACAACCGACATGGAGTATATTAAATAAAGGTTTTTGATATCTTTTTTTTTTTAATTTGTCAAATAATCGTTAGCTTGATCATAACAACTGTAAAATAAAAAATTATCTACAGTAGCCGACACTTTCAGCCTCCAATCTTATCAAACAAGTTTTGTAACAAATGTAAATCTTTCATGGTGTCTTTCGTCAGAATACCATTGTGATAAATTAAAATAACATTTTTATATAACTCTTTCGGTTCATTAACACGCGAATTATAGGGTGTTCTTTGTATATGCTCATAGGTCCATTATCTGTTTCGGAAGACGTGGTCGGGAAGACTTGCGCACATCGTTATCTTTAGTTTTTTTCCCGGATCGTGTTACTTTCAGTATGGCACCTGAAATGATATTCATATGTACTTTTAATTTCAAGTGTATGCTAACTATTCTAGCATATTATGAATACACCACTTAATCGAGTACACAATGCCTATATCTTGTAATACATGATATTTCCCCAGATATTGGAACATTTAGAAGAGTAGGCCAATTGTTCACTTGGTGTCTCTTCTGCAATGTCCTCTTCTTGACTACCTTCGATGTCGCTGTCTAAAATAACTTTTTCTTGTTGCTTAGTAGTGTTTTCCCTTGACTGACAGTCTTTGTAATGTCTGACAATTTCTTGGTCAGGGCATCAATATCTTCTCTCATGCTTTTCATTAGAGAGTACACCTCAACTAAAGAGGGTGGTGTTGTTTTTAGCGACACTGTCTTCAGTATTTCTCCCAATTTTGCAATTTCTCCAGCTACTCCAACTTCCTTCGCACCTTGAACATAAAGTGGCAAGTCTGTCTGCGACACAGACTCACTTGGTAATGAACTTTCAAACGTACTCGCCAAACTGTTGTCTGCACTCAACATAGCAAAAGCTGAAAAGACATAATATTAATTTATGTTAGTCTCATTTTGTTATTATGTGTGTCAGTATAATAATCGTCTTAATATGCTTATTGAATTACACAGTAATTATCCAATTGATGGCAATCACACACCGTCGTCTAATACATTGGTAGGGATACTCACTTAATGGTGTAAGGTTTGGGCTTTCATGAGTTGCAATTACCGTCATGTTCGCTTGGCAATTAGGAGTTATGGTTAACCCTGGTTGAGTTACTACCAGTGTTTGGGAATTAACCATCTCCAAATTTAACTCTGGTAATATCGAGCTAACTTCTGAGGTATCTGTTTCTGCCGAGTGTCCACTACTGTCTATCACAGACACGGCAGCACCTGAAATAAATGGGTTATAATCTCATAAAGTGTTGGTCATAGCCTTTCCCTGAGATACGTGTGAATGCTTTTATCTATATGCTGAGTCCAATAACATTTATATATAAAAAAAATTAATTTTCTATATAATACATTATTTTTTTAATATCTATCGAAAAAATTCAACGATAATGAAGCAGCAAGGTGAGGAAAGGAAAGAAGAGAATACTTCGACAACAACTAATATACTAGTGACAGTCTATTTTGGTCCCTACAAAGTAAAGAGATTATAAATGATTTTCTGTGTTCCCCTTACCTCCAGATATACTAAGCATATTAGCAGGTAGGAACAGGTCGTTATCCATCGTGGCCAGAGTATCTCCGGGTATATTGGGTGTCAGTGGTATGAGTTGTCTTCTTTTATTTGGTGGTTCTTTCTTAGCTGAAACAAGATGATAATACGGTGAAAATAAGGTGAAAAATTTATTAATCACATACACTAGGGAGATACCATTATCTGCATTGACGTACATTCGACAGTCGAACATCCTATAATAAAACGCCCACAATATTTAGATATATGGGCAACATAAATTAATCAATTGACATAATGATAACTTTTCGCGTATTGGATTGAAAAATAAATGGTTATAAATAGTATTTCACCTGCTTCATCGGATAAAACATAGACAACAAGACAGGATCTACGGATGAGGGAAACGATTGTCTCTTTCTTTTTCTCTGATGATCTGTAAGCGAAACAATTCGGCTCTTTTCTTCTGTTTTCTCAGCCTCGATTTTCAATCTCCTCAGCGTCTGGACCCGTTTTTCGCCTTGTACTAGAGGCGTTGCGGTGGAAGAACACATAATAGAAGACATTTCAAAGTATTTGGGCAACTCTACTATTGTCGGTTCTGAAGAATCCGAATGGTCTTGGATTAGGTACTTTTGTGGTCCCTGTGAGTCATCACTGTCGGTTGGTAGGGGAGACACCACTGATTGACAAGCAGATAAATTGGAGGAACTATCCGAGGTACGAGGCTTCGAAATAGTGGCCGCACCTGAAGGTCTGTTTCTTGATGTTATTTTCTCCCGTTCAGACGATACAACCCTAGATCCTGTGGACACTTTGGTAGTAGGTGTTTTACGTTGTGATACACTTGCGTGTCGAGGTGAGGAATCATAACTTTCTTCAGAATCGATTTGGGGGGCTACCTCCTTGGTTCCAAAACCAACCTTACGAGAACCCGGAATACCTATGAAAGAAAATTATTGCGAATTATATACTTAGAAAGGACGATTATTTATAACTACTGCAATTCCCTAGAAATTATTTATTGTTTTTTCTTAACCCATCTGTACAAAGAACTATTAAATCGTTATTTTCCGAGTTAGTCCAATGGTAGGACAACTATGATTAGATTTACCTGTTATTGTTTGCTGGGACGAATAACGCATTGCGAGCTCATCAACGTCGGTCAATTTCAACCGAACTGGCAAGGGCCCACCTCCGGTCTGTTTTAGGTGTGTGTTGCGATCCCTTGCCTATAATATTGATTAAAAAGAACAGAATTATTAACAAATATGACCTATTGTAAATGAGACAACTTACAAATAATACCTTTCTCTAAACAAAAATAAATTGGTTATTGGGGCTAAACTGGGTAGCAATAAAAATTATTTGTAGAAAAATTAGTCTTCTTCTCCTTAAAAATGAACCATCAGAGTATTGACTACATAAGGGAAGTAGATGCGTCTAGACCGTTAGATGCGTTTGGACCCGTGGACCAGTAGAGACCCCTGACGGTTATTAATAAAAACGCCGATGGTGGCACCACATGTTATCGAGACGATAGGGTAGCGACGTTCGCGTTTCCCGTCGCCTTCCTGAAGACACATCCGTATCAAGTAAGTGTATATTTGTGCACTTCTATAATTGGCTTGTATTATACTGCAGATTATTCATCTCTATAATTGAAATACATAATCAAAATTACTGTCAATACTTTAATATAAGCTACTATTAACCGGCAACGTGTGCCGGCGGTTTTCGCAAATAAAGTCATAGTAAAGTAAAAATGACGTCAACTCGAGAATCGAGCTCACTCACCGGTATAACATTATCGACACTAGTATATTTCAACAAATGGTTTCACCTAATGCTCTAGTTGTTAGTTAGTACTTAACAAGTATGTATTTTCATATTTTGGGAATAAGTCTTTCTAATCGGCCACGCAATTTACATTATATGTTACGAGAATTATTATTATTATCTTACTTAGTCATAGCACACACTTGGAATACGTCAGGTAGTTGTTTTGGGGGCTGGGGGGGGGGGGTGGGGATTGGAGGGGGGGGGAGATGATCGGGGTGGTTCCCGATTGGTGTCTAGCAAAGTCAACAAGTATGCCCAAGTATGCATTTGCAAACATTCTATCGCCCAGAAAATGATCGATATGTAGGAATGATGATGGTTCGAAAGGAAAAAGTGGTCTCGATGATATGAAGGCACAGAAATAAGTCGAATGCATAAATCCCTTAGTCTATAGAAAAAACTATAAGAAATAAGAAAAATAGGTCAAAGATTACAATAAGCTATGCACAATCGGTAAAACATCTGCAAATCCTGAAGGATATTAAACAATAGCATTAACTTTGAAATACTGCGCGAGTACAAAACCAACAGCAGACATAATGAAAAGCCAATTGTTAACGATATATATTCTATTTCTTTAAAAGCATGCATATAATAATGAGGATTAGTGTTTGAATATTAAAGAATTAGTTAGAAAATCAAAAATTGAAAACTGGAGACAAACCCTTAATATTTCGATATTGTTTTGAATATCTCAGATGCCTTACAAAAATCCCTCATCCGACGAAACAAGACAGAAGAAGGCTGCCAGTGCACGAAAGTGCTATGCCTTAAAGAAAGATACTTTGGCTTTCAAAGAACAAAGGAAAAAGTACAGAGAAGTAAGTGAAAAAATTGTTTATAAGTCCTCTAGATATAACGTTTTTATGGATGATCATTAATACATCTATCGATGAAACAAAGGAGAACGTTAGTCTAGAAGATTACTCGAATGAGAGACATGTATATCATCATTTTTTTACTATTAATATACTTTTCCGGACCTACAGAGATTTTCTGATCCAAACAACATATAACTACATAAACCACTTAAACTGTTATGTTAATACTCCAGGGTATGCACAATCGGTAAAACATCTGCAAATCCTGAAGGATATTAAACAATAGCATTAACTTTGAAATACTGCGCGAGTACAAAACCAACAGCAGACATAATGAAAAGCCAATTGTTAACGATATATATTCTATTTCTTTAAAAGCATGCATATAATAATGAGGATTAGTGTTTGAATATTAAAGAATTAGTTAGAAAATCAAAAATTGAAAACTGGAGACAAACCCTTAATATTTCGATATTGTTTTGAATATCTCAGATGCCTTACAAAAATCCCTCATCCGACGAAACAAGACAGAAGAAGGCTGCCAGTGCACGAAAGTGCTATGCCTTAAAGAAAGATACTTTGGCTTTCAAAGAACAAAGGAAAAAGTACAGAGAAGTAAGTGAAAAAATTGTTTATAAGTCCTCTAGATATAACGTTTTTATGGATGATCATTAATACATCTATCGATGAAACAAAGGAGAACGTTAGTCTAGAAGATTACTCGAATGAGAGACATGTATATCATCATTTTTTTACTATTAATATACTTTTCCGGACCTACAGAGATTTTCTGATCCAAACAACATATAACTACATAAACCACTTAAACTGTTATGTTAATACTCCAGGGTTGTTTATACCATTTTCCCTTTTTATTTTAAATACAGCGGTATGCACACAAGAGAAAAAAAAATGCTGATCTCACCGAACAAGAGATTCAACGTAGGCGAATGCAGAAGAGAGAATGGGCCAGAAAGAGAAGAGCAGAACACTTAAAACAATTAACTTCTAAAGGTAAACATGAGCATGTCTATCATAGATAATAGCAACGCTAGATCTAGATAAACTGTTTTATCAGCCTAATGTAATACCTAATTTTATTTCTATTAATTTAACGGGTTTGGAGATGTACACCATTATTTCTTTGATGACATCTGCGGGATAATGTTTCTACACATCCCCTATTGAGACCAACCTGTTGTAGAAACACTAGGTTACGAACGAATACAAAGATTTTTATTTGGTTACATCGGCCAGGGGTTTGATACAATAGATGTTCCATGCTAGATAAAGTATTGTAAAAAATGCAATCTTTTGATTAAAAGACATAATAAGATAAAAATCTCTTTCACCCAGACACAAGGCCTTACTTACAAAATGTCGACGTTGTTATATATAAAGTTATCTACTATTCACATCTTATTTTCAATAGTATCAGAAGCATCAGGCCCTGTCGCTGGTCCTTCAGGTCGGGTCAACTCAATACATGAAGAAGTGATGGGCTCTTCTAACGACGGAACAAAGGAGGACGAACAGGCCTCTACCAAAGTGCTTAAAGGAAAACACCAATTAAGGAAAAAAGAAAAGAAATCAACAAATATTACCCCCCCAGCAGACAGTATTGCAAGTCGGTAAGTGTTCACAGCAGGAAACGATTTTTAAACAACACTAAACTGGCCCCCCGCCTTATAATTTACCTAGAAGACAGTTAGAGAAAGATACTTCAACACAAAACTAACACTAGTGCAAAAAAGGCAAAATGTGTCCCCAGTACGAACATAAACCTAAAAGTCTAAACCGTTTGCTATTTCAGATTATTTCTAGGGGCCCCAATATAGAAGGAAAATACGTTAATTCAGACAGAGGGATAGTTTTACCACGTTAACAAATGTGGTCCGTAATGGCCCGACCCACGACACGGTTTGAAAACCACAATAGAGTGTTTAACACAAATAATTTCATGATTATACTTGCAAATTTTTCAGGATTTAATAATGGGCCACTCGCATTAGGTTATATTGCAATTACAATTTTATTTTCAGGACTCGTGCCAGGACTGCGGCAAAAACCGAGGATAAAACGCCTCCTAATTTGAAGACACTAGACGTTGAAGTCAGAGATATGAGTCCAAGAACTCGATTTGCATTTGCGCTGGGTCTCAAACGTGTAAATTAAAAGGTAGCGGGTGCAGGACACTTGTCAACCAGAACTAATCACTTTTATATCGCACGCACATTGCATGGTATCCTTTGTGGACAAGCACCACTCTATTTGCAAAATTATAATATATAAACGAGCTTTCAAACGACCAGCAAGCATTTGAATTACAGCTCTCGTGTACTAGTTATGTATAACGGACGGTAGAAAAATACTTGCGTTAAGCACTTTTTTTTAAATGCTGACTAAAAGGCTTCAGAATCTAATATTTAACTTATTATATAAAATATTATTGTTATTCAAATAGTTGGTGATAAACAGTGTATTAGTATTATGTATTAACCTTACAGTTGTAATCATTTTAAAAAAAGGAAGGAACGTCCTTACTAGTTAGGTATTATAAATTATTATATGATAATTATCCTTAATTGAAAATAGAGGGAAGTTGATAATGTAATCCCACCAAGTGACTACCTACTTACACGTTTACGGGCTTCCGACAGAAAACATATTAATTTTTTACGACATTCTGGTTCCTTTCGCACGTTAAACGATACCCTATTGACATGGTCTGAAAATAATTTTATATTCCTTTTATTCAGGTGGGTAATGTACATCCAATTCAATAAATTTCACTAATGAAAATGTGTTTCAATTTTTATTTTCTAATAACAGGAAGACATAGGAGATCAAATTTCCTTTATTTACCAACTATTCGAACCCAAGCTTCGGCTTTCTGCCGACGGCTACCTCCCACTCCGGTGTGGGGTGCTTTGAGAATGTGCTTTTCCTCAAGCACAGCACTCATGAGCCCATGAGTCTCCTCCGTGGTCCAATCTGGCCGCCTTCTACCCTCGTCTTTACCATCGGCAACTCCAGCCGAAGACATTCTGGTAGAGAATATTAAAAAAATGGAATAAAAAAGGGGTTTCAAACAGTTACGACACCTAAGGAATAAAAACATGACAACGGGGCACAAGATGTATAGCTCAAATGTAATTCATACGACGACATTCAATCAATACTTGTAGCGATAGATCTCCGCTGTGAGCGATAAAAGGATTAAAATCTGAAAATCACCTATTGTTTACCGCAAAACTGACAGGCACAGTCATTAGAGCAAACTAATGTAATTAGCACTAATCTATCATAATACAGAGGAACGTCAAAGAAACACATTTTACCTGTTTTTCTATTATTTCCACGGGTAGTGTACAGACCGCTGCCACAACGTGTTTGGGCGATAATAGAAGAGGATAGACCCACGCGGAGCTGAAGCTGGTACACGGCCGCAGGACAGATATAGAACCTACGACATTTCTATACCTGTCCTTCGGGGCGACACTTTTAGCGCCGATCTACCATGGCGCACTACGACACCGTCTATAGGACAGCGGCCATCTTTTGTCGTGGGAAAATGTCGTACATCGGACCTACAATCTTAGACCTGCGACATTCGCAAAGGTCGCGACTAAAAAACAGGGCCCAGCATTGCACAAGGACACAGAGCAATCTCCTGACAGTGGTATTGCCTTTGATAGTCTTAGCATATTCATTCACAACCTACACACTATAGAATCATTGCAATTTTTTATCAATTCATGCAGAAAATAGATATGGTTTGTTTTTCATATATTTGAGATTTTTAAAGATTGTGAATAATAGATTGTATTGGTCTTGACATTATCATTGATAGTTCCCTAGTATTTTAGTGTTAAACATACAAAACTTCGCAAGGCACCAGTTTTACATTGTGGTTTAGCAAATCTACTTTTTAATAACAAATGTTTTCAGTAAAGGGGATACACATGGAGAAACTCATGTACTTGAGACTGGTGTACCTTACATCTTTTCCCCTGTCTCTGATAATTTTCCCTCTGTCCAAAAATCTCAGAGCAGAATACTGAAACTGATTAAAATCAAATCAACCAGTTTTTGTCAGATCCCTGCAAATAGTGACAACGCAATGTCAGATGGCGCTATCTTTCCTCATATGTTGTTGGTCTGTGTACTAATAACATGTGTAGCAGAGGCCAGTCACTGTGACCAATGTCATCAAATTTATGGAACTAATGGAACACCACTTTTAAATTAACCTTAAAACCATCATAGATCTATTACAAAATTTGTTTTTATTACAGGAGGGCCAGTAGCTGTCTTACTAATATAGATATACCCATAATGATCACAGAAAATGCCATAGAATGTGTTGCAAAGGTTAGAAAATCACTGGTTCTGATACCAGATATTACATGGGCAGAATGCAGGTTTTGCTGTCTGAGGATGTCCTGACAGGCACATAATACACTCTCATAATAAATTATTTGTTGAATTTATGGTGATGAAGGATATCTGCAAAATAAGGGTCATAAATAAGCAATTGAAGGTATTATCTTATGGGTAACATTACTACAACAATTTGGGAGTTTGTTAAGTGAATTTCACCAAAATAGTCATTCATCACAGCAACTGTGATTTACCTTACATTTTCTTCAGGCAACTGTTGTTTTATCAGGGTTTATTTGTTAGAAATATGTACCTTTATGGTAACACTACAGATAACTTAGGACATAAATGACAATACAAGGACCTGCAATAACCATGTGATAGTCTCTGCCTCAATAGGCCAACAATTTTGCTGCAAACTTTAGTAAGATAATCATTGAAAAACATTGCAATGAACATTATCTCAGAAAAGCTCTTGCATGGCAGATTACAAGAAGTCTTAGTATTTTTTATTTTTTTTCATATAAGCAGCTTTTATTTCTAGAAAGTGTTTAGTGCAGTTACATGAAGCATACTTCTAGTATTCCTAATCACAACTAACAATTGTGCAGTAACAATTAACTATAACAATGTGAGTCACTGAAGTCTTTGAAGTCTCTTGCGAAGACTTATTCCATTGCTTGTAGTGTCGAAGCGTGCTTGATTTTTTTCCCCCTTTTTTCCCTCTTTTTTCTTTTCTCCCCCCTTTTCTTTTTGAGAGCTCCCCTCTGCCTGAAGAACTCCTCTTTTGTCTGTCCAAGTGATTCAAGAGCATTCCTTCTGGATGCCCAAGTTCAGGTATCGTCCATAATCATAACTTTTGGAGGAGGCCTCAAAGGAATAAGACGGCACCGACAATACATATGATAACAACAGTAATAACAACAACAACAACAGAAAGAAAAGGAGACGCCACTTTTACAGACAGTAGACAGAAAAGAAATAAGTACCTAAAATGTGGGTGTAAGAGAGCCGTGACATACATGAGCTACCCCCCCCCCCATTTCCCCCCTACAAAACATCAACTGACATGTGTTGCCCAAGCCGGGAAGTAGCAGGATTCTAGCGCCGCATAACCAATCAGGATTAACCACCATCCATTCAACATCAAGGTTGCACCACCGCCTAAATCACATCATAGCTTCCAGTATATTATTCCATTTTACAAATCGTTCCTTCTTGCCTAACAGCCCACATATATATTTTTCTATACATAAACTATTGCGGAATTCTCTGCTCCAGCCATAGACACACAATTGGCTGTCATAAAAAAGTTTCTGGCGATAGATATAAAATTTCACATGGAGACATATAAAATGAAGCATTTCTGCATGTTGACTTTTGTTCTTGGTACCAATAATTAAGTCAATCAAATTAAGGTGTAGTTCAAAACTGGTGCAGGTTCTCAGCCAATTTCTTACTTGTTTCCAGAATATCGTAAAACCGGATGAGTTTTAATCTGGGCTCCCGTATGCGACGACTGGAGTTTGGCGTAGTAATATCACGAGGCAGAGCCGAGTGATATCCGGAGCCAAAACTCCAGGAGTCGCATACGGGAGCCCAGATTAAAATGAATAAGGTTTTGATTTTATCCTACCCCCTGTGAACGATATTTTTATATGAAAATAATAACCAACAAAAAGACAATAAAAACTCTCTGAAGTCTTCCATATAGCTCTCCTTGCTGCTCTGAAAGCGCTTGGAACTACTTTCAGTTGCTGATCTCTGATTGGTCCATTTTTTGTACGCTCCTAGGAGCGATTTTTTATCCGTATGCGACATACGGGCGCATACGGAAAGTCAATGTTAAGCCTATGGGATTTTATATTAGGGGTAGGATAAAGCTGACACCATAGGACAATCAACAAAAAAGTGGGTTATAGAGTAAGTGTCTTCACAGTAAGAACATTTGGGTGAGGACAACACTTTTATCCTATATAGGAAAACATTCGTAGGAATCACATTGTGAATGATCTTAAAAAAAAAAGATTGTAACTTGGTGTCCCTCGTGGACTGACAAGCATTCCCATATAAAACCTTCCATTCTTTTTCTGAAAAAACTCTTTGTTTTGTCATTTCTTTCCAGTAAGACATACCAGGCGAAACCGTTTTCCCTTTCACTAAGAAAAAATTATACAATTTCTTATTATTACAAGACAGAGCATTGAATGAACCTTCCTCATTATCCTGTATGAGAAGACACATTGAATCCGTTTTAAAATTACCAAAAGACATGCTTGGCAGCCATGGAATACTATTATAGAGTTTAACCCATGTTGAATTGTCGCACTTGACATTGTATACCTCTTCAATTTCCTCCTTTGTCATAAAACTTTCATTCCTTATCAGGTCCTGAACCTGTACAATACCTGCTTTTTTCCAGCTGCGAATCAAAAAAATCTCTACCTCCCAGTCGAGGCATATGAACATGTTATTTAGGAGAGGGTCATTTTGTTTCTGCCTCTCGCTCACCGGAGGTCTATTATATAACTCTTTCCATTGGTTAATGATCTGTTTGTAAAAATCTGGCACCCTTGGGGGGTCTCTGGAGTCCACCTTTTCCAAAAAGAATTCCCAAATAGAAGTTTTGATTTCAGAAAAGGCTCTGAAAAATAATGTCCATGGTAAAAAATCCTCTCTACATAAGCGTGATACCCATTTTAGTCTGGATACAGCGTACATGATTTTAATATCCAGTAGCTTCATCCCTCCCAGCTCTATTGGTTGTCTGAGCACTTTGAAGGAAACTTTGCTAGCTTTACTTCCCCAAATGAAAGCCGCTACTATTTTGCGAAATTCCACAAACACTCTTTCTGAAGTATAAAGCACTGAGGAACAGTATAAAAGTTGGGGAACCAATAAACTATTTACTACCGACACTCTACCTTTAATGGACAGATTCCTGTGCGACCAGAGTTTTGTAATTACCTGGCATTTCTCTAATTTATTTTTAAAATTCAATCTAAAGTCTTCCTTGTGTGAAACCCCGTTCCAGAAAAGGATACCCAAAATCTCCACCCTAGAAACCACTGGTATCGGTAAGACACCACAAACACCCCCCCCCCCCCCCCCCCTGTGTGTGCCAACCGGAAGAATCTTGGATTTTTCTTCATTAATCCTTAAGCCTGCTAGGTTCCCAAAAATCCTGATAATATCCACTACTCTCTGAATGGACCCTAAATCCCTAACTATGCAACACATGTCGTCTGCAAACATTGATAACTTGATCTTTTTCCCCGAGAGCCGTATCCCTTTAATACCCGGGTTTTCCCTTATTGCTTTTGCTAAAAGTTCTATGGTGAGGATAAAAAGGTAAGGAGAAAGGCAGCAGCCCTGACGGGTACCCTTTTCAGGCCTGAACCATTGAGTGTGAAAACCATTGTTAGACACACACACTTCTGGGTCGGTGTACAAGATCTGAACCCATTCTCAGAAATCTGGTCCAAAACCAAAAAGTTTTAAGGCATTGCCTATAGCATCCCATCGGATCAAGTCGAAAGCCTTCTCGAAATCGATACTCAAAATAAAACCTGCTAGATTGTTGTTATTGAGGTAGGAAATACTGTCTCTCAGCAATCTGATGTTAGTACCAATATAACTGCCTTTCATAAAGCCTGTTTGGTCCTGGTACACAACCGAATACAGACAGTTTTGGACCCTTGAGGCCAGCAACTTAGTTAGAATTTTATAATCGGTGTTTAACATGGTGATCGGTCTCCAATTCTTAATGTCCTCTCTACTGACCTTTTTTTGGGGGATTAATGTTATTACCCCTCTTTTCTGTTCTGTACTGAGAGATTTCTTTTCTTTTGCAAAAGCCAGAGACCGGAAGACTAATTCCCCTATATCCCCCCAGAAGTATCTATAAAATTCTGCCGTGAGTCCGTCTGTACCTGGACATTTATTGTTGTTAAGTTTACTAAGTGTGTGTCGGAGCTCCTCCCTTTGCAGGGGTGCATCCACACTGATCTTATCCCTTTCCGATATCTTAGGTATTGCCCCTTCATCCACCAACCTATCCAAATGGTTGAAGAGATTCTCCCCTCCTCCCTCATCTGAGTAAAGCTTCTTGTAAAAAGAATAGATCCTGTGAGAGATGTTATCGGGGTTGGACGTGATCTCTCCCTCTTGTGTTCTAATTTGGGAAATTAACTTATTGTTATAATTCTGCTTCATGATGTTTAAAAAGTATTTTGTCGGTCTCTCACCATGTAAGGCCCAGGTAACTTTAGATTTAAACATTAAGTAGAGAGCCTTCTTTCTTTCAACTTGCTCCAGATCCCCCTTAATTCCATTAAATTCTCCCTGTTCCTTTTCGTCTAGGGGGACGGTCTTACTCTGTAATTCAGCCAACCTCTTGAGTTTGGCTTCTTTATCCTGATTATCCCTCTTCCTTTTCTCCCTTGTATACTGAATAGTGAAATCTCTAATTTTATACTTAATGAAGTCCCATTGAAAATCAGGACTAGTGTCTGCACATAGAAAACCCCATTGTTGGATAAGGTCTGGGAGCTGAGAGGTGAAATCCCTGTCTCCCAGCATCAAATTGTTGAACTTCCAGTAACCTGGGCCCCTATGCTGAGACGGTCTCTCTAGATGTATCAGAATCTTAGTATGATGGGCTCCCACTCCACAGACATGGCACTGCCAGGTGTTACAGTACGGTACCTCACTTGTTATCTCCTCTGCCATAATCACCATGCTTTAAATATATGTAAATTTCTTAATTCTGCTAGAAGAGATTAGACACTATTAGCCTCTAAATTGCATAGATTATCCAAAATACCACAGACTCGGATGATCGTGAAAATATATAGTTCCAGAACCTCATGTGGATGAATTGCAAGAACATAAATCATTGAAATTGAAATGCCCACCTACCCCCCCCCCCCCCCCAACGCCCAGCCATATACTGCGAAATGAAATGCACCCCCCCCCCCCCCCCCCACAAGCAAATACTGCAAATTTGATTTTAAACAGGCAGCCACTGCCTTATCGTACCCAGGGTAAATAAAATGATCTAAAAAAAAAAAAAAAAAAAAAAAATGCCCCCCCCCCCCCAGTCAAATACCCTTATATGACCCCACTCCACCCCCTGTGGTAAATTATGATGAACGGTCCTTAATATAAAAATAAGTATTTTTCTAAAACAATTTTTTTGGGTGTCTCAGCACAGGACGAAAACGTAATTTAGCAGGTTTGGCAAAACAGTTTCTGAAAACCAGAGAACAGAGTACCAGAGTTAGTCCGTCCACGCACCGCGCCTCCTTCGGGTTACAGTTTGAGAGCCTGAGCGGCCTGGCCCTGGCGACAACGGGACGTAATACAGTCTATACCAGAGTCTGTCAGCTTTATAATTTCGTGGGGAAACATCAGAGGGCAGGCGAGTATGAACATGACCTAGATATATCGAACTGGGTCAATTTTAGTTTCATCCTCAACCGCCAGGTGGCTAAAGCAGCGACTTCCGGTGGCCGTCGCTGACGGCCGTGGAATAATTTGATTGCCGCGGAAAATGTAGGACGTTGAGCGTACCTGAGAGCGGATTACGTGCGTTTATACTCTGGTTAAAATACAAATTCACTTGGATTATGTAGCAGACACTCATGCCTATTTATTACAGTCCATTTTACGCAAGATCATTGGATTTAATAGCGTTAAAGATGATTTACAGATAACAAAATGGGCACAGCGGATGATCAAACCAAAATGACGGACGGGAAAGATGACACGAGCGTACGTGTGGCGCTAAGGTGAGTTGTTTTTATCAAATTGTAAAACTTGAAAGGTAAGAGTTAAGATCATGTCATCTCATGTTATGTCCTCTTGATGCCCTCAAGGTTACAGTTTGTGCGAATCTAGGGGATGATCCGTGTGTGGTGCTCAGAAAGCAGCACAGGTGTTTGTTTACAGTGCTCCTTTCCTGGCTTGGAGCGAGCATGACAGCCGCCAGTCAGGAGCGCTAGTGTCGGCCCGTAGAGTCGGGGCGTAGTTGACGTCGACCTGTGTAACATGAGCAGAGCTAATACTTAGGTGTCAGTAGATGCCATTAGATGCTAGGATTCATCTACCCTCCAACGGTCCATCTCAATGAAGTAATTCATTATTATTCCTTTAATTTTTCTGGTTTGGCCAAAACCATTTGCTTCATCCTAACAGTAACAATAACATTTTCACGGTAGCAACAGGGATACTTACACGCCTCGTTACACTAGAGATAAGTCTATTCTAATCTATTTGGTCGCACATAAAGTTAATTCAATTCCAAGCCAGACTTTCAGCCCCCCCCCCCCGTGAACTGCTCGACATATCGATGTTAATGCAAAAATATTTGAATAGAAACGGCTATTACATTTCATCATGTTAATATAAGTTTCATTATTGTCATATTGAATATTATATTTATGAGTTTATAAGGGAGTTGCATGCTACGCTTCATAGTCAGCATGCTTTGGACGCGAATGCTGGCTACGAAGTGTAGTGTCCAGATACCTTTATGCTACGCTGCATGAATTGGACATTATCCTACCCCTAATATAAAATCCCATAGGCTCAACATTGGGTTTCCGTATGCCATGCTGACTGGCATACAGAGTTTTATATGCCACTAGTGGCATACAGCATTACAGGGCCGGGTTCCTTTGTCATAGAACCCTCCACCGGGTCATCATTTCTCACTGGCCGCACTCTGACATGCATGATAACAAAATTGAATCGATAAATATGTACCCATTTGTCTTCGCCAACCTTCAAAATAGCTGTCTCATTCTTTATAACTGTGCATTAGAGGTGGATCTTGGCTGGTTCTCAAATCCAGCCATTTTGATCAGTTTTCCTCACTGGTTCCCTAACTGCACAGTGCCTCACTTAATTACATAGGATAGCTCTTCACCCCTGAATAGAGATCAGGGGTGAATACTTTACCTATGTTTTCACAAGATAATGCAATGGTCGCCTTGGACAATATGCTTTGTTTTAATGCTGTGTTTATGTTTTTTTGACAATCTAGTAATTGTCATGGTATCTGGACGCCCCGCTTCGTAGCCAGTACGGTACCGCCAGTACCAGGTACTCTTCAGTTTTCAGTGGGTGACGGACAAACTCTTGTCAGAACTTTGTCAATAATTGATGTAGGAACTTAAAATAAACATCAATAGATAGCTAAAGCTGTGCGAAAAAAAGTCCATGGGTTTATATTTTGATTCTCCATTGGCATTATATGATTATTTGTTATTGTCTGTTACATGGTTCGCCGCAAAACAGGTGTTGCCGTTCAGCGCCGCCTAACGGCCCACTGCCTAGTTACGCGGCCGCTCGGACAAGCAATGCTAGGTCCGGCCATATGTGTATAGAGAACACAGCAATCACACCTAAAGTATGAACGGTGGGTGTGATTACAGGAGTGTTGTTTTTTGACAGATTAAATTGTTGGAGCAAACTAGGGCATTGTATTAACGAGTCTGGGCTGTCTAAACTTTATAGTTGTTAATCATCTTGGTTTTAACTTGGAAAAAGATAAGCATATTAAAGCAATACCTGCCAATGTATTAGGGTGTATGCAGTTTTGGTGTCCCTGTGTTATCTAAGGTATATCTAAAGTATCATTGAAGTGATATGCATGTATGATACATCAAATTGTAGCTGGAATACCATAGAATACCATGAAATCATTGTTATTTCTCTGGAAATGAGATACATGGATTTTATGATCGTATTACGCTCATATACTGATAGATCCAATGCTAAAGAATACGTTGCGAAGTGAATGTTTGGCTCAGCCGTGGCGTAACTAGGGAGATAGGGTGCGACACCAGCCTACGGAAAAAGGCCTATTGCGAGAGTGTCACCCTTCGAAAACCAAGCGGGGCATCCAATTTACGAAGCAGGGCATCCAAAGTGTGCTGGCTTCATTGCCACTTTCTTAGTAGCATGACAGTTGTTATCTTTATTTCTTAGTCAATTCTAGACAAAGTTCTGATATAAAATCAAGGGGGTGGCATTACAAAGCGTAGTGTCCATTGGTCACTCCCTGGAAACCGAAATGTGCTGGTTACGAGGTGTAGTGTCCAGATACTTAAATAAACTGTCGAAAATATGCATCAGTATGATCAGGTATCTATTGCTAGTACTACCTACTGGCCTCAGTTGTGTCACAACAACTAATCTAACAAGAACGAAAAGAAGTAGCAATAATAAGTCTCCAACTATGTCACCCTCCTCCCCACGAAGATTATAATTGCATTTCATGCTTTTTCTTGACGTCGCTGTTAGCTTCCACCAACAATGGTTTATAATAACTGATAGTGAGCGAGTGGGAAACGGGTATGTTTATGGATAAATATAATCTATAAGTAAAATGAAAACAAGATAATACATTGCGTAGCCGATATTCTACAGACACATTGGACGCTGTGCCATGGGATTGTGTTAGGACACTTGGAGAAATATCTTTTAGAAAAGATACTAATAGTGATATACCCGGAAGGTTTGCATTGATTTATTTCGAACTGCCAACATAACGTAGTTCACCCCTAGAGAAACGTATCGTACTTGTGATGTAGCGTATAGTCATATATATATACCTCAACTAGATAAATAACCTCCTGGGAGTCGGACCTTCTTGTACTCATACATCAATAACAAAGTACAAAAAACGCTGTGCATGTTAGCCATGTACGGTATTGTAAACATGACATCAGTCCATGTCTGTGATGTAATATTTGAGTTATGCTGCGGGCTGATATAAGCTTCAACCTGACCAGATATCAACCACCAAACAGAACTCGTCGAAGGGGCCTTATATTAAAGTACTCTGTTGGAGAACTCATCCAAGTTGCTACTGCCACCCCTAGAGAACTTGCGAACTGAGTTGACCACGTCTGAATACTAAAACGGGGTTGTTTGGGTAAACTCGCACGTGGAGAGTGTAAATAAAGATGTACCCACGTATCACAGCGTGCACGATGCTTTCTAGTCTTTCAGCCTGTAGCATGGTTCATGCTCAGAGTGCCAAGTAAGGGATAAGGGACTTGAGCTGAAGCGTGCCCATGTGAAATAACCTAACGGATTAACAAGCTGGCAACTTGGTCTTCACTCAAAGAACTACGCAAACGCCGTGTCATAGCCTATGAGGCCCGAATACATTGACCCAGAACCCGAACTGGCGATCATTTCCACACGAGTAGAAAGCCTACTATACTTTACAGACTCAAATGCGTGGGTTGGATTAAGCTTGGATTGTTAGAATAGTATGCCTGCTCACATACACGTATTTGGCTTCAGTTAGAACCTCTCTTAAACACCATATTTGATGGACAAACCCAATAAACCTCTCTGATATGATCTGTTTCGGGGGACTTGGTCATTACACGTTATATTGGATACTCGACATAGATTATACAATTATTTGTATTAAATGAAAATCTCGTTTTAGATTAAAATTATGATACTTACAAGGGGGGATGTTCATATGCAAACTTGCTAGTTGGCAAATTTGTGGATCCGTATTGTGATAATAAATCAGTCATAAGACTTGTTTTACTGACATACTTCGCATATTTTTCCATCGTTCATGAGGGTGAGGCTTTATTGGATTTGAAAATCGTATTATGTCCATAACAAAGCGGTTTCGGGAGAGGTTTTGCTAAGATCACTTAGTTACAATAGTTTCCATGAGCTCCGTTCTTGATAATGTTTATAAAATCACGAAACATCACGATATTTCATATGATTGTTTATATAGCTTGAGTTGTCTTCACGGAATATCACGAAGCAGAGTTGAGTGATATCTCTAGTGAAAGACAAAGAACACCGTGTAAACAATTATATGAAATTAAGATCTATAAGGAAAATATTCCCACTAACTCGGTGATGGGCTTGGCCTATTAGGTAAATAACAAGGCTATCATAAGACTTATTTGTACCGACATGTTTCGGGCATATTATGCCCTTCATCAGGGATATGAAATTAAGTGACGTTTAGATTTTATCCTACCCTATCACATGTTTTTAACTTCAAATGTCAAGTGTTGAATACAATTTTTTTATGGCGTAACCATGGCATACAGTCACACCTTGTTAAGTCTATGTATATTTATATAAGGGGCAGGATAAATATACAAACATATATATACACATGTGTATATATATAAAGATATATAGTCCGCATGGGACTTCTCTTGTCTATTAGCAAGTTTGTGGGTTCATCTAAATAATCACAAAGATATATACAATACACACGTACATACGTTGTCCTGAATAGCATTGTACTCTATGGATCACGAGGAGAAGTGTGGGTGGGTATGTAGGATTAGAGAAATACCAGGATCCGGTGAATATGGTGCGAATGAGTAGGGGTAATGGGGATAAGGGAAGTAGCGATGTCAGGGAAGTGGGGTGTGAGAATATTCAGATGAATCATATCCAAACATGTCCACTTGGCCACTGGCTGGCACTGACCCTAGGGACAGAACACATGGGTCATATCTTTTCAATGGAACCTGATGTGATGCTTGGGCGCATGTGCCTCGCGTCCCATTCACATCTATCCACTGAGCATGTGCGGGGCTTTAATGTGATCAGAGACATGTCACATATTACAGTTAGTACATGGAATATTATAGTGGACTGATTTAATGCGCCACCCCGGCTCCTCCTTTCAGAGTTTAGTCTTTCCCGTATCTACATCATATACATAGGCGTTGATATGGAATCAGTAAAGACGTCCTGGTCCGATATTCAGTCTATTTTTTCCGAAGATCGCGTTAAGCGTCGGGTATTTTTTTAAATAATCTGATACTCAGTCTATATCTGAACTAAGGATCAAGTGTATATGAGGTATACTAAAGAGGGGCACTCTGATACTCGTAGTACACATGCACCTACCCACTTAGCTTGTTCACAAGTTTCTACAGAGGAACTGCAATGATCTGTTTGTTACAGTATTTTTACATTTGGCAATGAATGATTGTCAACTTCCTTTAGGGTGAAACGTTTCAATACCATTGGTGATCGATAAGGTTAAATATAACTGACTATTCAATGTTTGTATAAAAATAGGTGGGTCAAAAGTCTGATTCAAATTAAGGCATACAGTATGATATTATATTCGGTCTACTAAACTCGTTGATCTAATGTTGCTTATCAATGTTTTAGGGAATATACGGAAAATATAAAAGAAGAAAATTTTATTTATAGATCTATGAAAAAAACACAATTATCTAAACTAAGAATCAGCGTCCCAGTCTTAACGATTCTCGTTTGAAACATGGAGGGTCACTTTTGAAGACAAGGTACCATGGCAGAACTGTCACAGTGTGTGAAGAAATGTGTGGAATCCCCCTCCCCACTTCTTGACATCAGCTCGCACTCTCCAGACAGGTTTACTTTTAGTCCGTCCTACCATTTCACTTACATAGAATGGAGGTTGTATATATGGAGAGTGGTATGCTTGTCAACATTTTACAGAGTAAGAGCTTGTAGCGAGCCATTTAAGAACTCCAGCCACAATGTCGTCTGTCTGCTAAAACCCACCACTCCTCCCGTATTGTGTCGTTATCCAAATCTGTACATGAACTCCAAATTTGGCCATCGTGACTTTTGCAAGTTGTCATACTTCCGTTTCCCCTGTCTTGATTTACATCGTCTACTGAAATATAAGATATTGCAATAACCATATGTTGTAATCTTCAAGTATTATCTCTTAGGCCATTAAAAAGACGTGTTTTTCATCACGGCGCGCATCAGCAGCAAAAGCGTTCTAAGAAGAATTTCTTCTTTTTGAAAAATAAGATAAACCTTAATAGAAAATATGAAAGGTATGTGTACTTGGTTTCAAATAAAAGCTCCTGATGTCAAAGATGCATTCAACGTGGTATCATGTGTAGCTAGGTTTTTCTTCAAAACCGTGTTATTCATATCTCTTCATACTGCCTACACAACCAAGATAGGACTTAAATATGTATGTCTTAAACCCATTTTATGACACTTTAAAAGCTATCTTTGATACTAAAAAAAAAGCGCCCTCATCATTTTTTTTTACATGGCTTGGTGATGAGAAACAAGTTTGTTTATTTTGAGTGGCCTTTTTCTTGATAGCAAACCGATACGAGATTTTGTGAAATCCTTTGTAACAGATGTCAGTATTGTCCTCTGATTATAAGAGGAGGGAAAAAGAAAACAAATATTGGGGACTCTGCATGTCAGTGTCAACTTAAGAAATTGTCATGCTGACTCTGGCCGATCATCTTTTTTCTCGTTGAGTCGGTGAGAATCAGTGATATGATTATCAGTGTATGCACTTCACTGACCCGATCACCCCTCTTCCCGACGAGAATCAGGCATTACTCACATGTGGGTAATGTCCCATTATAATCGTGGAGACTCAGGTACCCTTGTACATCAACATCACTTCCCGACTGTTTCTGATTATGCTCGGCGATCAGGTTGGTGAGAATCAGTGATAGATGTCTTTCAGGCTTTAAGTTTATACACAATCTCACATCCACACACTGAGAGTTTCCGAATACAACTCGTCCCCATGAATCCATCGGGTCGGTCAGAATAGGTGCCCTCCAGAACACTGCCGCTCTTCCACCCGGGCCCTCTATTCAAGTTTAGATTCAGATATGGATCTAACAGTTCATTTAGGCGTCACAGTTTGTATGGGTACTGGTTATTCTCTGAGAAAGTATTTATAAACCTTTATAATACATGGTGGAGGACAAGGCTGTCAATCATGAACTATGTGTGTGCGTTTCCGAACACAACCGAGCATGTCCTTGAAAGGCATCGATGTTTCCGAACACAACCAAACATGTCCGATTCGTCAATAAAGCCGACGCACAGGCAACATGGAACATGGCACAGTCACCCCAGCGGCCACGGGGTAACCATGGTAACCTGTTCCATGTCCTACTGATGAGTGGTGTGGGGAGGCGTGGTATGCAGACAAAAGCCGGCAACAAACAGTGTCAAGGGTCGAATCCACCCCCCCCCCCCCTACCTACGTGAAAGTAGTATTTTCACTCTGCTGCGTTATGTTATGTTATGCCGATCTACTTCCGCTTTGTCCACCAGCAACGTTCTGGCAATATCGAAAAACATTTAGGTAGGGTTTTCGTATCAGAACGTTTTTTGTTCTCTTTGATTTCCAATTCACAAAACTACACGTTTCCCTGTGACCTATTTATGCCATTGTGGCATAATGATCTCCATCCCATACGCTTTCCCTTTCATAAAAAAAAAAAATTTAGAAAAAGGAGAATTTTTTTTTCAGAGGAATATAAAATAGGACGGTTGGAGCTCGGGATTGAGCTGAGAGACTGGGGCCAGTCCACATACACAGGCACCAACATGGCAGATAGTCGCACACTTTGTGCTCGCTGTTCTGTAGGCACTAAATAAAGAAGACTATATATACTACAATATACCTGTAGTCGAGCACCTATGAAAAACTACCCGCTGTTCGGGGTACAGTATTAATAATGTTCGCGACTGAGGGTAGTAGGGAATGACTGCTGGCATGTAAGGAATCAAAATCGTTTTAGATAATTTTGTCCCGGAAATATATCCCTCTGCCTGAGGCGTCGGGATGTATTTCCAGGACAAAAGACCACGAACGAACATCAATTCACCCACAGTAAGTACATTTCTTCATATCATATAAAAGAATAACCCTCTTAATGAGATCCTCAAGCCCGGTATCGCTTTCAGATTCACCCTTCCTTTAATGTGGACGACGAATTGGCGATAGATAACTGAATTGCGATATCAATTAGCGGGCCTGCCCACAGTCTGCGGATCACCGGTGATTGGGTCATGTGGGCGTCATTAACGGAAATGTGTTTTAGTGGGGTGATCCTGACGACCCCCTGGTGGTCGAATATTGTTAGAGTGAGAGGGTGTGTGGGTGAGGGTGTGTGGATGAGGGTGTGTGGGTGTGTGGGTGAGGGGGCGGCCTCAGGCAGTGTGAGTTGGGTCGAGATGATCAGAGAGTCCGCGGCTGAGGTGGGGAGTGGGGATAGAATCGGAAAAGGAGGAGGGTGTAGGAAAACAGAGGATACAAACTATACACTGTCTCATAGAATAACTAAGGCCTAATCCTCTAGACTAGCCGATATAGTGACAAGTAAAATGAATTTGATCACATAATGAACCCCGGAAAGATACCTCATTTGACTATGACGTTCTAAAGGTTTAAACCTCTAATAAACTTCGGTAACTCTAAACGGGTTCTTAGACTCACGTATTGTGGGTCCAGATGACCGCTGGTCATCAGCTGTTTACCCAGAGTATAACATAACATTAAAGATCAACAAAAGTTCAGATAGGAAACAGCAACCCAAAGTAAAAAAAAAAATCTAAATAATGTACGGTCGAACACACCCCCGCCCGGGAAAGCGAGACGAAAACGTTACGCAGAAAGGTTTTTGATCCCAGCAACCCAAAGTAATACGTGAGTTTGCAGACGCCCATAAAAAGAAACTCGTTCAGCGAGTTGTTCACCTGACGAATCAACCTACATCACGGGCTGAAACCAGGGCTGAAACGACCCACAGGGGACTGATTTCTATTTTGTGCATGGTCACAAGGGATCAGTCTGAAATGTGCGTGCGTGACCAGACCAGGCGACTCGAGGGTTGGTGAGAATTTCTCGGCTCTATGTTGGGCCCATTAGAGGTTGTGTTCTATCTATTTCAAAATATCTGAGATAAAGAATACAGTGAAAAATGTTTTGAGTTTATTAGAATCAGAGCTGAATTAAAGATATCTTATGAACTTAAAATCGGATAACTGATCTGTTAAAATAGTATGTACTCCAAAATGTTTCATGTATTCCTGGAGCACTCAGTAGTGCCCTAAGGCTCGTTAGAACCTCAATTCCCCTTCATACTTCTACCAAGGTAAATACCTGTACTCGAGTAATTACCCATTCAAGGGAACTGACGGTGATTCAGCGCTATATAGATGATATCTTGATTAAAGTTGAAAAAAAACCCTGTTCCTAGAAACGATGTTGGGTTATAGTATGACCCAGAAAGCTGTGTGCCGAACTGAAGTTCACATGGTATATCGATCCATCTATTCTGGAAAAGGATTAGGCAAATTAATGCCTGTTTACAGTCCACATTGTAGCACTTGGGTAGTTGAATAGTCGATAAGATTTGCAATAAAACCTTTAGGCTAATTGACTAACTCTTCTATGTTGGCTTATAGTTTGATCCCACCATGCTACAACTGGCTGCTGCTATGGTGTAAATCAGGACAATATGTTAAAACTAACATATAATTGAGGGGAAAGGCTTGTCATAGCGAGCGACTGGTCTAGTGCTAGACTTGCTCAAGTCTTTGATTATGTACATTCATTAGATGATTAAAGACAATCAGAATATAGTTCATTATAGTATATATCCTTCTCTGACTGGCCCATGAACTTTTATCCCAGGACGGAAGGTAGCCATAGACCGCATTAGTGTGACGTCATTTGACCTGCCGAGAGGGGGTTTCCCTACGCTTTGGTGCCAAACATTGGGATATGCCTTCACTGAGTGCAGCAGTCGGTGATCCTAGAACCTCGAATTCTTTTATTCTACATTATATTTAACTGCACTATGGCACTAGAAAAGACGTACCAATGTGAGAACTTCCTCATAATCGAAGTTATTAGTGTTGACAAACTTTTGAATATTCAAAGAACAACTCAACTAAGTTATTGAGACTCGAGTGCAAGGTTGGCACCATTGTTATGAAATCAAATATTGGTGTAGCATTAGTCTTACCAGCAAACATTTTCATATTCCAGTCACAGGTCAGTTCTATAAACATGTTTCCTCATAAATATATTCTCCACTTACTTTATTTTTACTGTATTAACACAAAAAACCTTCATCATTAGTCGGCAGCATATCGGACTCGATACTATGTCTATGCGGTGCTTCGCGGAGTTTGGACTTGTTTGGCACCAAAATGCCACGTGGTAGCGGGGAAATCCCGATAATGACGTCAGCACTAATACGGTCTATAGTATGCAGGGACTAGAGCCAGTCTAGTCTAGTGCTTCAGGGGGATTTAGGTGATTGGTGGAGGGGAGGACGGGTGTGTGTTGGGGGGGGGGGGGGTTAAGTCCGGCGGCTGTTAATAAGTCAAAGTGTTATTTGTTCTGTTGACCAGTGCTCAGCTCTGATCACCACTGGTCAAGTGGAGTTGTGTAAGGGGCAGGGAGCGGCATGGCAACACAAACACCTGACACCACTGACCAGCTGCAGAGGGAGGGCGACCCAACCAGCAGACATCATATAGTCAGCCATCTCTGAGAAATAGAAAGTGTGTGCAGTTGAATCTCAATAATATCAATCTTCTAAGCTGATGAAGTACACATGTAGTATTTTCTGAGGCGGCCGTGGCGAAAGAGGCACTGAAAACAAGCACAATATATTCAAATAGCACGCGACTTTTACAGTTGAATCAAGATTTGTCCTCACAAGTTTCATGATTGAGGAGCTGCCCACCCTCACTCTCATCCGGGTGACAAATAGAGGGCAGCATCGTGCCACCCTCAGTCACTGCTCACTCATCACCCGTGTCTGCCCCTCTCCGGACGGCCAACGCGGTGACCTTCGGTGACCTTCAGTGACCGCTGAGGTGCATATGAGTACATCTACACTGGCTTCCTGTGCTGTACTCCATCAGGGTCTTCACACTTTGCGTAGAGGTACGATAGACGTACTCCAGGCGGCTGGGCTCTGTTTGTTTGCAAAGGGACGAGTGGGAGGGGTGATTAGACCTAGACTGGCTTCAGTTCCTGTATCCTATGGCTACCCCTCAACCTACTTCATCGCTCCTCACGGTGGCCTATCAAGCGTTTTGGGAAGTTAACAAAGTAGTTTGATTGTTTTAATGAATATCCATGATAGAAGACTTGAGCAAGTCTAGATTAGATCGCGTGATCACAGGGTGGCTGGGTTCAAGGCTGGTAGAGTTTGGGTGGGTGGAGTTGTTAAGTTAGGATTGACATGGTGTATGAAGGTACAGTGGAGACAGGTGCAGCTGTAGGGTCTGACGGGAGTGTGTCTGGTACGGACGGGGGTGCTTCAGAGGGGTTTGGGTTCAAACACCCCGTGACCACTGCACGTGACCACCTCAAGGCTCATTAAACAGGGTGTTTGTTCATGGCCGCGTTGTGTACCCAGTCAGCTGGCATGGGAAATTAATGAACCCAAAAGAACGCCAGCATGGATTATGCAACGCCCGTCACACAAAGCGAGCTCTGCACAATTTTTCAACATTTCTGAGCTACAGAGACAAATGGCCAATGTAGATTTCCTCAAATATTGGAGGTGTATTTAGTCTGGCTCCTCTCACATCAGTGAGTCTTTTGTAAGACAACAATCTAGGACACATTCATGTGTGAATAATAGGCTATTCATTAGGAGAATCAATAAGAGAGGTTAGGTAACGAACACAAGCTTCTATATCATCCAAATTCACCTTGTGTCTGGCCAGTCTAGCGTAACGCTAGAAAGATATGGTTCAACTGATATATTTACCAGAAGTCATTTAAGGTTTACAGTTTTAAACGAATTAGAACATACATGAAAATGAACACCAGCAAAAAAATACAAGAAACCTTCACTAATAAAGGCGCCAATAAACATACACTCCAATTATGTGAGGCTGCCTTTTTAGCTTGAAATACGACATGTACGAATGAATATACATGTACGTATCTTTTGTTTCACAATCATGTAAACACAGGTGTAATAGGGGTCTAGTTATTGCTATAATCTGGTAAGTGGTTGTATAGGGGAGCGTATTGGTTTGTGCATTAAGCCGATTAACGGTAGTGGGCGGGGATTATACCTACATAAACACGTGATTCGTGCAAGCCTTTTGTTCGATATCAATTTTAAGTTATGATCATAATGGTCTCTCTACATTTGATTCTTGACACGCAGCCTTTATTCACATATATAATCTCGAGTTTATACAGGAAGTTAGGATAAAAACATACCTGTCCATTTGAGAGAGCTGGGCAGAACAAGTGTCGTGGTACATTTTTCAGGGATGTCAGTTTTTCATTTTCCCGTGGAAATCCACTTTTTCATATTCAATATATAAAAAAAAAATTCGCTCGAGTTAGTGAAACCCTAGCCACGTTTACAGTTTATTTTCAGTATATATAATTACTCAAACAAAGATAATATTGATTTAGCCTCATTCACGCCCATAAAACAGTGGTTTTGAACCTTCCCATTGACCCTCAGCCCCATGCCATAGCCGACAAGGACAATAATGGTTAATGGTTTCTGGAGATGTAGATGTGCCCTGTGAGAATGTGGGGTATGGGGCATGGTGCCGGTGACATGGGGTGTAATGGCGGGGGGGGGGGGGTGTGGAGATTGGCGCACGCCCAGGTACACCTACAGGTGACTCATCACCGTTCTCTGCGTCCTCCAGACCTGCGTTTACAGCCACGAGCCAGCTACACACAGGACACACACTTTAATCACAAACAGCTAACTTGACAGACCTCATCAGAGGCCTGTGCAATTGCATAGTTTCCACTTTGAGAAGGTTTCCTAGCTACTGGCTTGCAGCGTGTTTGATTATTGTAACTCGGACGGTAAACCAGCTTGATCTTTTCTTATCGTGACAGTCTTTTTGACAGAGTTTTTATTTCATTGATAAGAGATATCAGGTTTTGCAGATTTAGAAATGAAAGTAGTATAGATGTAGAGAGAGCTGAAACTGAGCAGATGTGTACAGTGTAAACCTGGTCTTATGTGGCTAGGGTTGTAGAGAGAACTGAAACCAGGTCAGAATGTACAGTGTGAACATGACCTGTATGTTGGGAAGGATGTAGAGAGAACAGAAACCAGTTCGGTATATACAGTGTGAACACGGGTCTGTACGTGGGGAGAGGTTGAGAGAACAGAAACCAGGTTGGTATATACAGTGTAAACATGGGTCTGTACGTGGGGAGGGGTAGACAGAACAGAAACCAGGTCGGTATATACAGTGTGAACACGGGTCTGTACGTGGGGAGGGGTAGACAGAACAGAAAGCAGGTCGGTATATACAGTGTGAACACGGGTCTGTACGTGGGGAGGGGTAGACAGAACAGAAACCAGGTCGGTATATACAGTGTGAACACGGGTCTGTACGTGGGGAGAGGTAAACAGAACAGAAACCAGGTCGGTATATACAGTGTGAACACGGGTCTGTACGTGGGGAGGGGTAGACAGAACAGAAACCAGGTTGGTATATACAGTGTGAACACGGGTCTGTACGTGGGGAGGGGTAGACAGAACAGAAACCAGGTCGGTATATACAGTGTGAACACGGGTCTGTACGTGGGGAGGGGTAGATAGAACAGAAAGCAGGTCGGTATATACAGTGTGAACACGGGTCTGTATGTGGGGAGAGGTAAACAGAACAGAAACCAGGTCGGTATATACAGTGTAAACACGGGTCTGTACGTGGGGAGGGGTAGACAGAACAGAAAGCAGGTCGGTATATACAGTGTGAACACGGGTCTGTACGTGGGGAGGGGTAGACAGAACAGAAAGCAGGTCGGTATATACAGTGTGAACACGGGTCTGTACGTGGGGAGGGGTAGATAGAACAGAAACCAGGTTGGTATATACAGTGTAAACATGGGTCTGTACGTGGGGAGAGGTAAACAGAACAGAAACCAGGTCGGTATATACAGTGTGAACACGGGTCTGTACGTGGGGAGGGGTAGACAGAACAGAAAGCAGGTCGGTATATACAGTGTGAACACGGGTCTGTACGTGGGGAGGGGTAGACAGAACAGAAACCAGGTCGGTATATACAGTGTAAACACGGGTCTGTACGTGGGGAGGGGTAGACAGAACAGAAACCAGGTCGGTATATACAGTGTGAACACGGGTCTGTACGTGGGGAGGGGTAGACAGAACAGAAAGCAGGTCGGTATATACAGTGTGAACACGGGTCTGTACGTGGGGAGGGGTATGGGAGTGGTGAGAAGACCCGGGCGTGCGGCACCTCCGGAGCTTGGAGGTGGGAGCTGGAAGTGACGCCTCAGCTCACTCTGTGTATGGCACCCGTGTCAACTGGGCCGTTTACCAGACTACAGTGGGCGTGGTGGTATTGTCTCTGAGCATGCCGCTGGGCCAGACTGCGGGCACAGGTGTGTGAGCCTTGTGTCTGCCCCGTGCATATATATTCATACACCTCTCTCAGTATCGTGGTTCTCGTTTGAGTTCCAGTAACCCCAGCTCCCACTTAATTCAAGGAAAATCGACAAATAAAACGAATTCATTCTTCATCCATCACATACCTCCAGTCTCACTTACTGCGTGTCGGTATTTCAGTTGAAGATAACATTAATTTAGGATAGGGTTTGTTATTATCGTGTGTTGGTATCGTCGTGGGGTGGCTGTTAACGTGTGGGTGGAGGGGAAGGGGCGTGTGTGAGGTCAGAGGTAGGTGGGGGAGGAGGCAGACAGGTGTCACCCTCACACAGTCACACCTGGTTGAGTGATGGAGGTCTCGGACAGGTGAGCACTCCACCCCCTCCCTGCCGCTCACTACACCACTGCCTCAGTCATTGATCACCTCAGTCTGTCAGACAGATAACCACACTGTGTTTTCCACTCTAGATATACATGGCCATCTCAACACGAGGTAGGGGGGTGCTGTTCAGGAACATGCGTCCTAAAGGGTATTAGGCAGCGATTTGTATCTGTTTGAATGGGGAATGAAGACCTGGCCCATCGAAGTCAGCGTCACCATGCCAATACACATATTGCGCACAGGCACAGGTCAGGGAGTACTCTGTCTGCTTGCTGTTGATGTGTATTCTGCAAAGGTAATTGCACGTGCATCATTAAACACCAGACTGATGGTGACATGACTACAAAAGCAAGGATAGTAACTGGTCCAGGTACATAGATTAAATAAAAAAATACGTTTTCTCTCTATTATTATATAGATATAGAGTATTCCGGCTCACGCAGTTACAATTGGAGTGGCTGCAGAAAACTTAGATTCTCGTGGTGTGATTGGAGATTGTAACATCGCATCGTGTCGTGGGCGGTCGTGTCGCACAGTCTGAACCCGCTACGATTATCATGCAAACAGTGGCAGTCAATCTTAGACTTGACCACGCCCTGGACTGCTCGACATTGTTGGGCGTGAAAACCCAGAATGTGTGCCATTTACATCACAGTGGTCGACAGAATGATGTCAGGGGAGAAAGTCCTCTTTTAGCATTATTGTCATTGTGATATGTGCATAGACTGAGAGGTTCGCGTTGTTTACCAGTAACTGAGTAAGCATCATGAACGCTGTGACAACCTCCATCATGTCTTGTCAGTGAGACAGTAGAGCTTTATTAAAACAGGCTATCCCTCCCTGCATGTGAATATATTCGTTTAGAGGTGCTCACGCATGAAGGAAGGTGTTTAAAAAGAAATAATGAGAGGAACGGTGGATCCATTACTCTTCCAGGAGCGGGTAATTATGGAAAGTTGGCAGTATGTATGATTCATATATAAAGGGATAAAATGATAACGTTAATTATCTGAACGTAGATAATTGGAATAAAACATCACACTGCTCGTTACCATACGGGTAAAAAGAGATAATTCAAGGAACGGCTCCGCCCACACTCATACATGTGCTTCGATATATTATAAATGCATTGTACAGTTGGTGGATATTTTATTATCTCTTCGTTCGTTCTGCCGTTTCCGGCTAATGTTGGAAATTTGTTCACCTTCCCAGGGTCGACTAAAACCGCATGTAAGGTTTGCTCTTAGGTCTCCATTGTGTACAGTCTTCATCTCTGACAGGTGTCTCACCCTGATTGATATGTCCTGGCTTGTTTTACCCCAATTGCCATGCTTCTCAGTATGCAGCGTGTATTTTACCTTGATTGACATGACCCTCAGTCGATGCAGCATACTTTTATCCGATTGAGATGCTCTTCAGAAGTTTTGTTTTGTTTTACCCTGATTGAAAATATCTATGTAAAGCATGGAATTCTAAGATTTTTACATTTTCATGCTCTCCGGGTCCTTCAGCCAGTTATATGTATCCGAACTCTTCTACTCAGACAGGCAAGCTGGTTTTGAAAACCTATTGCATACTAACACAGAAAATACACATGAATTTCACAGACATTGATACCTGCTGAAACTAGTTGGACAGTTTATGGGCAAAGACAATCAACACAAACCTGAACAGAATGTACGAGTAACAACAACAATAAATACATCAAATCAAAGTCAATTTGTGGGTATCTATTAGATAGTGGTAGTATGATTTTACAGTATGACACTGAATCAGTAGCAATTGTTTTCTATTTTCATTCTTATTGAAATATACCTCCCTTAATAGGGTGCACTTAATTGGTGTGTCAATGTTTGCCTCCTAATTCGGTGATATAAATGTTCAAGGTATGTAATTAAACCACAGTAAACGTTGCAGAATATGTTAACAAGTCGTGTTCCACCAGGTTAGCATCTGTTGGCTGGTCACAGGAGGCAACTCTATGTGTCAGCGTACTGAAACAGCGCCAGTTTGTAACTTCCGCTGTGCGCGCGACGCTACGATCACGTGTCCATGCATACATCACAACAAGGGACAAAGTTAAATGTTAATGACCAAACTGCTCTATAAAGAGCAGAACGGTCGCATTTGTTTACGTCGTGGTTTGGCAGATGGAAAATAGCGTGAGAATTGGCTAGATTCCATGCCGGGCCTGGCTCCATGGTGGTTGCAGTTGAGCCGTATATTTTTTTCTATTGATTATTGACGTAGATTTACTGCGACTTACATATAGACCATTCCGAAGTTACGTCATTATTTACACGCTTCACAGCAATAGGGTCGTAAAGTTTGCAAATCAGTTGATTTTTCTATAGGAAAAAATTACATTTCTCATACACAGTGTCATGTACATGTATGTGTTGGTTGATAGTCTCAGTATTTTGGTTTAAACGACATGAGCGACATGAACGTTCTATGTAACAGATGGAGAATAATTCGATATATGAACACCATAGTTGTTCAACCAAAGATTGATTCTTCGCTAATACGGATCTTGGGGCAAAAAGTGTTCCTTGCAAAATATCTGCAATATTGAACCTCCCGGAGAGCATTGGACTCCACCTGGTTGGGGTTAGTGCACCAGAAATTGAGGGCAGAAATTGTTCACATTGATATCATGCTGATACCGTTCAGGCTGTTGTTGTTGTGCCTTATTACCACAAGTAACATACTGTATGTTGTATTTATCACTTGATCAGTAACAAAGCCTGAGAATCTGCTGGTTTTCTGGTGAGTTCCTTGACCTGTTGACACAAGACAATGTAATTTACCATTTCCTTTGATGAGGCGCCGCGTCGCCAGTAATAATGAACCCCGTTATCATAGACCTCTATCCCAAAGGGAAGCACTTAACCCTATCCTAATGCCATTAAGCTGCTGCAGATTCCGAGTAAGGGACATCATGGTGCTTGGACACACTCACAGGGAAATATATGAAGCCTCCAGGCACTCGCATGAAAAGAGCCATGATACCTCCAGGCACTCACATGAAAAGAGCCATGATGCCTCCAGGCACTCAAAGGGAAATCCATGATGCCTCCAGGCACTCACATGAAAAGAGCCATGATGCCTCCAGGCACTCAAAGGGAAATCCATGATGCCTCCAGGCACTCACATGAAAGTCCCTGATGCCTCAAGGCACTCACATGGAAATTAATCATACCCCAGGCACTCACAGGGAAAGAACCATGATGCTTCCAGGCACTCACATGGCTAAACGCAATGGTATTTATATGGAGTACATGTGAGATTTATCTGTTTAAATGAAATACATGTATTAACATTTCTGCACCACCCATTGAACGACTCTCTGCAAACGTGTAACTTTGTTGAGAAAATAGATTAGGGAAATCTTGGCGAGCCTTCTCGTCAACTTTAACGTAAATTGAGCCCTGAAGGGGTTTAACTCTCAGTTCAGGCCTCCGCAAACTAGTTAGTTGTCCTGAATGGGGGTCAGAGCTTTTTAGGTCACAGGGGCAGAGACTAATCAGGTCACACTCGTTGACGCAGGTGATCATTGACTGAGGTGTCATGATGGGAGTCACCGAACGCGTCATCGTACCACTCAGGTCGTGTCTGTAATGAAGAGAGGTAACGAGAGTATTTTGAACAAATAACAAGGCTTGAAATAATGACGAAACTTAAGAAACTACAAGTTAGAATATATCCTAAACAAGCAGTCTTCCCTTTCAGGATTATTATTACATTGCAAGTTTTCTTCATCATAGTGACTGCATACTGATTTTATAGGGTTTCAAAATCTCAAACCTTTTTGGTAGAATTATCTGATTTATTGATATTCATATTCGTGTAAAGGGTGCATATGATTTTTACTGAATCTAATTAATGAATATTACACTAGGTTTTGCCGTCTCTTGCCTCTTGACAGGGCAATAAATGAGAGTTTTCAGTCACAATACCATCAATCTCTCTAAGGTAGTCGCCTACTGGGACAGATGTCCAAACTAGGTCATTGCGGATAAGAGAATTTATCTCAGACGGACGCCTTCTCTGGTCACGTGACTTGTTGTTGTCATGGTAATTAGGTGCCATGGCGCCAATGCCATTCGAAAGTCGTCTGCGGCGCTGTGGCGTTGTAATCAGCGTTGTGGTCGGGTTGGGCGCCCCCTCATTAGACTGGCGGGGCCTCTTGATCATTTTTGACCCCTTTCGGCATCGTGAATCATAATGTCAGTGATACACTTTTTTGAATAGAAGAAAAACAATAAAAACGTGTCAATAGACCACGGTAACCTGGAAGGAGCGTGGCCTGGCGAGGGAATACTGCAAAAGCAAGGAAAGACGAGGAGTTCCATCTGGTCTGGAAATGTAATCAGGACTCCTGATAGTCTTACTTAATTCTGCCCTACTTGGGTATACAATGAATGGTTCTTTAGAATCCATTTATTCTGAAGAAAAAAAGCACCCAGATAAGCTCTCCCACAGTGGCACCGCCGGTCGCCCAGCTGGTAGATTCGGAAGGACTGCCGGATGGTTGGAGGGTCCCTTTCGTGGTCTGTAAGGTCCGAGGGGCTCCCGAGGTTATTCTTGATGGACGCTTCCAAAGCCACCAGGTGGCACAGTGGCTCTGAAAATGACGTCAGTAGGTCTCCCGGAGGTTACTAGTATGAACCTCTGGCGACCTCCCGGACGGAAGTCTCACAGGACTGGGTTCGAACCTCACCCAGGAGACTCCCTGTGAACCACTTGATCAGCACTCCGTATTAAGAATTTTATTCAAAAGGTTTTTATTTATCCTGGAGGTAATGTTAGGTTCCTTGCACCTATCTTCCACCCTCTTCTTATTCTCATCAGTAGTAGATTTACTGCTATATCAAAGGACAGTCCTTCTCATACCATGTCCATGTGGTGTGGGAAGTAAAATATCTCTCATCTTGGTAAATATGTAGAGGAGAGATTTCTGCCGGAATTCATCTCATAGATTCGATCCCCACCCTTGTGGTTTAAAACCAGCGAGAAAAGCTGAACCATGACTTAGTCCCTATATACCCTCAGGGTCCCCTGGAACGTTAAATAAACAAACAAACCGAACCAGTCCACCCTCTCCAGCAAGGCTAATTCCACTGGCTCCACCACTCATCTAGTGGGTCTGCAAAACTGAGCAGTACTAATTCCGCACTGACTTTATTAAATGCATTTGCTAGCAATGTTGTTTCGTCGGTTTGAACACTAACAATAGTTATCACTTCTTATTCCATATGTACATGTTTGTGAACAAAAGCATTTGCTGAGATAAACCTTTTGCGCTTCTAGTAGGCTGTAACAGAGGACCTAGCATTACTCCGGAGATTTTGGCAATTCTGTTTTCAGTGTTATAGTACATGTACATTAATTGTAAGCTCTAGCAATATAACATTCCGGCATAGCGCATTAACATGAATCAGACCTGACTTTGTTATTGAAAATTGCATTGTTGTTCCATGGAGAGTGACCATACGGGCGCTTTGTGGGGAAGGTGCATTAGCCAAAGAACATGTACAACTATTTCTATCTCGACCTGTTAAAACGCTCCAGTCAGAATGGGTTGATATTACATATTTTGTAAATCCACAGATTTACCTATCCCTTGGATTTAAGCCAATCCTAACACGGAAAGGAAAGATCAGGGATCCAGTCATCTCACGCCCCCCCCCCCCCCCCCCACCCCAACCACCACCACTAAGCCCCACCCCTAGTCCATTGTGATCACGTGACCCATTCGTAATTGACCAATTGCCCCAATCAATTATGTGGGCTCGTGGTGCCTCAGAGAAATGGGCATGTGACAATTAACACGCTAATTAAATCAGGGCCGGCCACGCCTGGCGAGCCCCTTTGACCGGCGGACGTTGTCGTCTGCTCCAGTAACTCTTCATTGTTTGGCCGTGTCAGCCCGTCGGGGATTGGCGACTGGAGCTTTGTGTGAAGCGGGAATCTTAGATCCACGACCATTTCCTGTCACTCTCCTGTCACAGATTTGGTTTGGATCTCATTCTCATAGTACGTGGAATGAGAATCTGTTGGGAATTCCCGAGTGTCATCCGCCAAATGATCACGTGACTGGTCATTCAGTCTGCAAAATAAGAGAACGACTTCATTGGCGTGCATGCAAATGGGGTTTAACGATTGATGCTTGTTCACATTGCTCTGAAGTCTATCCATGTGTAAAACTGGACAAAGACTCCTCTGTACTTATGGTATGGTACAGACAATTGATTAACATACCATTCTAGTTCACGGTAGTATCCTGTATATTTCATTGATTGAAATTATTCCACATTGAATGGCATTGGATTTTACGATATTCAGCTTTATTTTGGTGGATTAAACATTCATTTAGCTCAGGCGCTTCTTCACATTTATAATAGACAAGGCTGACAGCTAATATTCGAGCCTCGGTTGATGACACCATCCAGGGAATTATCTAATATAATGGTTGATATATACAGCAGTTGTTTAGACATTTTCTATGTTAATGATGAAATTGTGTGTTCTGAGGAGGTGGAAGTATCGCGTTTCGAATTTATTAGATATTGTATATCAATGAAAAATGAATAACGTGTAATAAATCATTGCTTATTGACCACACTTTATAACCTCTGGTACCCATACAGATGTATAATATGGTAGTACCTCCAGCACAATCTAGAAAGGGTCTATAGACTGGCCGGCAGCTTTATGTCGGCTGTAAATAAAGCCGTCTATTAGGGCTGAGTCAGGCCTTCTCCGTCCGACTATAGACAACCATTACGTACTTTGTACACGGCCTCCTCTCTTCATTGGGAAGTGCCAGCTCTGTTTCCCGCCAAATTGACTTGAATCAGTTCCTGGCTAGTCTTTGATTATCCAGCCTCTTGATCGTCGTTTTTGAATTGGGGCTCTTTTCTGGTGCAGTGAAATTTGGTCTAGCAGACCTCTCTTATTATTAGAGATTATTTTATTATTGCCTGATTGCATTGTTAACGGGTCAATAGCCATTCTCACAATTCCTTTCAGAAATAGAACAGAGCCTGTGATATCTGTATCACCCTCCGTTGCGCAATATTTTGTATCAAAGAGCTCACTCGTTCGAAAGCTGATATTCCTTTTATCGATAAAGATGTGCTTTAAAAGGAAAAAAAAGCAAGTTTATTATATTTATGTTTTTTATCCTGAGGTCCAAACGCATTTTGATAAGACATGTCATTTATCTTTTCTGTTTTGTTTTGTTTTCTAGGTAAGTGTGCGTTGGTGGGTCGTTTGTCACAGAGTCACAGGTCGGTGATTTGAATAGTTATATCTATCAGGATTTGTATAGAATACCGTATCATTTTTCAATGTCTGAGATTAGAATCCATTGTAATCTTTTGGAGTGCATTTTTAAGTATTGCTTTATCACAGCTACAGGTATTCATCAAATCTGGGGCAATCAAAGTTATATTTCCGATTTGAAAAACAGCTAATAAAAGAAAGTTAACTTATCATGTGTGAGATATCAGGATTAGAGAGGATGAGATAATCACAAGTGAAATGTAGCTGAAATATCGCAGATGACATAGAGTTAAAGTGTAAAATAATTGAAACTGAATTCTCGCTTGATAATATATATATATTCATAAATGTCACGTGAAATATAAAGAATATAGCTAAACTAGATGTGGAATTATTACATATGATTTATAGCGAAAATATCTCCGGTGAAATGCAGTTAAAATGTTATGGCTGAAATGTAGCCAATATGTCATGGCTGAAATATAGTTAAAATGTCACAGGTGAAATGCGTTTGACGTATCACAGGTGAGAAATATCTGAAAACGCCCGCAGGTTGGGGCTGGCTATCAGAGGTCCACGCAAGGTCAGCGTCACTCACAAATAACCGTAACTCTACACCTATCATTGACAGTGCTCTCCATCTTCCTTGTGTGCTTCCGTTAGCGGATAGATAGAGGTTATAAGCTGTAGTTTAAATACCAACGACAATAGCTTTCATGAAAATAAAATGCAAATTTATCATCCAGATCCGTAACCTTATGGCAGAGATGAAGTGCTATACCCTATGAATAATACTCTCACACTTGAATTGAACCTTTTATTGTTTTTAATCTAATTACAAACATGCTGAATCATATATTCTAGATCTATGTCATGATATCACACTTAAAAGATACTTAATATTTATAAGCTTCCAAAAATATAACTCGAAGTGGCGACGCAGTAATAAATTTAACTGACTAAAATATCCTTTTATTTTTCATCGACAAGGATAATGATAAGAACTCATAACTTTGGTCGTATATGTTTTATTTCCCAATTCGATAATATCTTTATAATAATGGTCGGTCCTACGGCGTGATACACTAAAATCATCATTATTGAGGTTAGAAACACTAATAGAATATATTGAAGGTTAAGAGAAACAAACAAAACAAATAAACTGCGTTAAAACGGCTTGTCGAAATGCTATAGACGTAGAGGCTACTTGTGCAGTTACAGTTGATGAAATTGTGGTGCAGTATTTCTCCCTTTTTAACTACCTCTGCAACGCGACTAGAGACTACGCCTTGCTGATCAAACTCTGCAAGACTGACAGCTGCCAGGAAACCCGGGGAATTCCTAGAGACCGGGGGAGGGTGAAGTCGCCTTCCGAGAAATATAATCGGTTGGTTATCGGGTGTAATGGCCGTCTGGGTTGTGATGGCGTTAAGATAAGGACGTCTCAGCACGTGACCTGCATCACCTGTCGACCTCTCCCCCCCCCCCCCCCCCCCAGCATGCACCGAGTAGCAATGAAGGCTTTTATGCCAAATGGTTTTAGAGCATTTTCTAAGTAAATTTGATCCTGGAGTGTTGGATTTGAAATCGGAACAGAATTTCACTATAATGTGATTTAAAGGTTATTAAAGTATTTCTTAATGGGTAGTGCTAGGATATTGGACAAACATCCAATATTTCGTTTTATCCGGGGCAAATAATGCAAAGACACTATAACCTTACTCACTATGAGCTGCATACTTGCTCACTCTGACTGGTAAACAGGTCTGGCTTGAAAACGCCTCACTATTCTTACCAGAGGGAATGAACGTCGACCTACAAGTAAGCCGGGCAGCTTTGATTCTTTGTATATGAATAATATTTTTTTACACAATTAAGATATGGGTAATTTAATGCTAAATCTATAATCGGACTGTGGTAGGTAAACGTCTGGGAGGTCAGGCGGTGTGAGGTCAGACTACAATAGGTCACAAAATCGGACTGCACTAAGTCAGACTGCACTATTCAAAGTCACTAGGCCAGAGCAGAGGTGCGTAAATATTGATTTTCCAATAAAACAGTATCACAAGCAATGAATATGGTGGTTGTTTGGTATTATTTAGCATGATTCACAGTGACTGAAAATAAAAGAAGAAAAATCTTTTGAAAATAGAGAGTGAATCTGTGGTTCCCTGTCCTACCGCTTGGTGTGTTTATGGCTTATCTAGACAAGATGCACACGTGACGCACATGTGACGTATATTTGTAATACGCCCTCCCATATTGACTGCCATCTAGTGGCTACCGGGTCAGTTTTCAACATCACTTTTGCGATTCCCCCTACGCCCACAGTCTTTTTTTATTTTTATTAATCAGCAAAATATTTTATTCAAGTCATGATAATTGTACACATGATCCGTGCGTTACCTTCATCGAAGAAGTATATACACACGAGTGAATTTCTAGTTGTAAACTCCGCTGCCATATCAATGAAAAGATTGCTTACAACGAAATGGAAAAAACAACAACTACATGTATCAGATGATTTTCCCTGCATTTTGTAATGGGTTTTATTCCATTTTTTATTTGTTAGTGCCTACAAATCTATTTGAATGCAATTTTGAAATGTTAGATTCTACCCGTCAGCGGATTTTAATTTATGACACGTTATCCATATTGAAGGGAGATGAATTACGAGCGAATAATGTCTCGCTCTTTTACGCCTAATGGGGTCACATCTCTACACTCTGTGCAGTATTTGTGATTCAGGTAAGACGGCGTGAGAATCCACATTAATCAACTAGACGGATACAGACATAACATACACACTGCTACATCTGTCAGTGAACCACAGCCTGAAGGGGCGATGACCTTTACCTGACCTTTGCCCAGGACAAGACTCAAGGTCAAGGTCGATCCCTTCCTTGCGTCGCGCCAGGTGGGGCGTCGACTGCTTGGGGTGGTGCTTTCTTTATCAGGGGCGGCTTTGGGGGTCGGTGATTTGTAAGTAGGGTTGGTGGTGGTGGTGTTAGGGTCAGAGGGTAGAGGGGTGTCAGACAGACTAGGTGCTGTCACTGTCCAGTTAGTCACCAATTCCCATTAGTCAAATATGGCCAGTCAAGTCCAACTCCAATACTGGAAAGGCTGCAAACAAATGTTTAGCATGTAGATGTCGGCCTAGATTCAGCGTGCCCCAGTTGGAGATTCTCAGGTTGTATATAGAAGAACTCTCACTGACATTCAAACGGTAGGCGTTTATCAGCGAGCCTATTTAAATGGCGAGATAGGGGTCAGGGTGCAAATAAACAGAGGTGCACGTGGGTATGTTGAAGCGAGAATCCTACCCTCTAGACGTTGATGAAGCATTCTATTCAATAGAGTCTAATCTGTTGGATAAGCAGTCCTATCGCATTTCAGTATTAGCCAAGAGGGTGTCAGTTGACTGTTATTTTAAGTAAACTATACTCCGTCTATCACCTGGAGATTTTATGTTGCTGGGATGTCTATGTATATGGTGCTAATTTTCCCATAATCGTTTATTTTAGCGAGCCAATGCTTAGCATCCCATATATTTTGCCTTGATCGGATCCTTATATATGATCCCTCTGTTTGTTAATAACAATAACTTAACATATTCATTTCATTTTTATTTCATCTACCATATTTTACCATATTTACAGCACAGGCAAAATTCCAACACGTTACGTATCAATCATGGTCTAGGGATGGTACAATATAAGAATAAAGTTATCTATAAAATTAGTTAGGGTTAACTGAGCGTAGCCGCAAGCGTATTCGGATGTATGGGTTATAGCAAAAGGTGTGATACTGGTGGTTGGTGATGTACTTACTAACCACTAAACACTCATGGTTCATACTCTGTAGTAGGCATTCATTATTATACACAGTGTTATCCAGCCATGATGAGCATTAACTCCCTGTGCATATACACACGCACGTCGTAAAGAGGCTGGTTCAAGCATCGTTCACATAGTCAGACGTGATGCGACTGAGTTCGTTCCTCACTGTCTCGTCTGTGTGGGGTGAGACAACGTTGTACTACATATGGCCACGTTCACACGGCTCCATGGGGCTACAGACTGCTCCACACCCTGCTATGTTCTATCCATCGATTATAGCATCACAGACTAGAGCGGAGTTGTCTGTATATTCGGCTTTACTCCAGGCATCAATATTGTCACCATCATGTGGTGGATATACTATAGCTACAAATGGAGAAGTGAGGGAGATATGATCAGAGGGTTGTTGAATGTCACAGTGACATTTACTGCTTTTTATCGCTTCTGTGATGAGCCACACGAACGTGTTTTCTCTTGGAGGTTTTACCCCTGAGTTCTAACACTCAGAATGACTGGCTATTGAAACTGCGTTTTAAATATTGACTACTGATGAGAAAAAAGCTAGGTTCCAAAAAATCACATTGTCTCCCATCGATACGAAGCGTTTCACAATGAAGTAAAGAAAAATATATCAGTGAGAACACATTCCTTGATATTCATTTAGTTCGTGTGACTCTGTTTTCATGTGCCAATTCCCTAATTGCTTGACACCAAAACAAGGAAAGTACTTTGTATTATCCCCACCTTGTGTCCACACACCACCCCTCGATCATTGCAAATGGACCCTTTCCTGACCTTTCATGACCACTGCAGTTGTCTGGTTTGGGGGCGGCAGGTAGTTGTTGCTGACCTCGGCGCGGGGCACGTCGGGTGGGGTCATCAGGCAGATTGGTTTCAGTGATGACTGTGCCCGGGGCATTGTGAGAAGGCCAACTTTAAGTCAGTCCGGTGACATTCACTGTCCGCAGAGACGTGGTTGGGGGGGGGGGGGGGGGGGGGTGCTCCGTAAGAGTTGGCAGACTGTAGTGTGACGACTAGTAAACAAGATTAGTAACCGTGTCATTTTTATAGAAAGTAAAGAATTAAGACGTACAGGATTGTCTGACCCTCTGCTATACAGAAGAACACATTGGCTGCTCCAGGGTATTTGAAAAGCGTATACCTATTTTCCCCACAAAAAAACCCCACAATTTGGTTATTGAAACAGGTACACGTGTCCTCACATGAAGAGTTAGGGGAGGCGGTTGAACATTATCCGGGGATTCTCACAGTTCAGGGGCAGAAAGATCCAGACCTCTACATGAAGCGGGGCGGGGATTTAAGTCAGTGGTTAAAGCACTGGACTTAGAACCCCCAAGGTTATAAGACTTTTGGGGTTCAAGTCTCACAGTACTGCAGCCACTCTTCTTCTTCACTCCCAGCGAGTGGTAGATTTACTGTACTGTTATATAAAAGGCTAATTGTTCTAATACAATGTATGTGGGAACTAAAAGAATTCTCACATCAGTAAATGAGTAGGGGTGAAATTTCTACTCTAATCATCTCATAGATAGTTACGGGACCAACTTCAGATCATCTGGACACTATGAGCCAGTTTGAACTGGTCTGTAGGCCTTTATATTTAGTTTTCTGGTGCATGATGTTTACAAATGATACATAGCAAGGCTGTCGGTAACACGTATCAATCTTAAGTGTCACTGCATCATCAAAAGGAACGTAGTTGATTTGGCATTCATATTCATATATATTTTGTCGTAGCAATGTCACGGTTACGGACAACATTTAAAAACATTCAGGTAGAATATATTTTTTGCGCAATTTCAGTCATAAAATGAACTAAAACTGAGATATTGCTGAAGAAATCATAGATTGTGATGCCTTTGTAAGTGTTTTGCCTGGAATTACTGTGTTTTCCCCTAGCAACAGATATTTAGTTTATTTGAAGGTTTAGAGGGATGTCAATCTGTGATGAGAGTGTAATGGTGACTAATTCAGGTCTGGCCTACAGGCTTTAGATTAGCGGAGCTCAGCTCTGAACACGGGGTGTGTAGATTTAGCTTAAAGGTTTTACCTCAGTCAATAATCTAAGGGATTACAAAGTTACATTTCCGTACTGAAAGGCAAAGACTTGGCGTGAGTTGAGTTTACTCTGGCAGCATTGTTAAGTCCCTCAGCTGATGTGTCCCTGAAGCTCTCTCTAGGTATACATTCAACGTACGGATATCTATGTTTGTCTTGGTTTTGACTCTCCTTAAACTTGAGAGAATTTACTTGATTATTTCTTCTAGTGCAACCGACTAGTGGTCACTGTCTATGAATAAGCCAGTACATGGTACCGCTTTCTTTATCAGGTTTTCAATGTATTGCACTAGAAATGTTGCTAGCTCAGCTGGAAGTGAGGCTTGTAGTATAAACACGATTCATTTGAAATAAAAAGAGTCCCAGGCCTGTATACAACTGGGATATTTAAATCAAGCAAATATTGGTTTGTTGTCATCTTGCTCGTTTCTGATTGGCTGAGGGGCTGGGACCTTAACCAAACTTAGGATGGTTGACCTGGCTTCTGCTTGTTTCGGTGGCCTGTTTGTGTGAATTGCATTAACCCAGACCCTACTCACCGACCAGGATGAAAGGACTGGGCCTGACCTGAAACTTAGCCATATATTAATTGACTTTATCATCCGACTGGAGTAAACCGTCGTGAACGTACTCAACTCGGTTAACTACTTGGCACACAGCCAACTCTGCCCCCTCCCTATAAGGATTAGTCAACACTAAGGATTACCAGTCTCTTTTATGAATAAATCCTGGATTTGGGGTAGTGCGTCCATGGCAGGGAGGGGGGGGGGAGGTGGCTTTAGGCATCAGGTGGTAGGAAAATCTCGTGAAACCTCGCCGTTTACCTGTAACTATCACGTGACTCATCCCTGCAGGTCACCTGGTGCAGTCTAACCTGTGCCCAGCGCCATGTAGTGTTACAGCGGCCTTTGCTTTTATTCTGTGTGTGTTAGAGGGAATAAGTTATCAGTATCCACAATAAACCATCACCGCGCCTATCCAAATGATGTTTATTCAGTCGATGCTCTGGTGGATGGGAAAAGGGAGTAATGTTTCTAAACTGTAAAGGATGATGCTGACAAAGAAAATCCCTCCAAAAATACGTCATTCAAGTACTGACCAGGGGGCCTTTTAATAATCTAGGATCCTACATGTAAACCTTTTTCTTCTGCACCATAGAGACACAGTGATGATGTGGATCAATTTTATTGAACACTTATGGATGACCTTATAGTCGGCTAATAACAGACTTGAATATCATTATATGATAACCCTTGTACGAGGTACAGAAAAGGGTCTTCATGCGCGATGCTAGATTATTAAACGGACCCCAGTACTGAGGAACGGTGGCCCACCATCAGTGTGCTGGGCTTGTCCTCTTCCTCATACATACTCACATGGATGCAACTATAGTGATGCAAATTGCTGGTACCTGATAGTCTGGAATCAAAATAGATAACTGCAATGGGTTAAATGTGAGCAAATGTCCACAAAAATTGTATGCGAGATTTCAGCTGAGGGCCATCCAAAACATAGCAAAAGTATTTCCAGATGACAAGAGTGTGACAGATCTAGACAGATTCCCCAAACAGCACTGAGTTGAGTGTGAAAGGTGTCAGAAGATCCTGGGTGGTTAACACTGTCGTACCTTATTTCAGGGGAGGGCCGAATAACAATGCCACAGTGTGTGCTGTGTGGGTGGGGGAAACTGGTGAAGTTAATCTGAAGTAAAAGCATGCAATTGATACCTGCCGCGACCCCAGGTGGTCCCCCTACAGGTAACTATAGCCACAACTGCCTACCTGTGTGAAGCTAACACTGACACACTTGACACACCTGACTAGCATGTCCTGTCTACCTCCCAGAAATTAGAGGGTTGAATTTGCAAGTTGATTCGCACCTGTCACATTGTGCATATTTATTCACACCTGTCAGTCCCATTGTGCATGTTTATTCATATCTATCACATTGTGCATGTTGATTCACACCTGTCACATTATGCATATTGATTCACACCAACCTCAATGTCCTCGTTCTTATACACCTCTCACTTTCCACATTCATTCACACATGATAATTATAATATAATGTCCATGTTCATTTACACTTGTAATGATAATGTCCACGTTCATTCACACCTGTGACAATGTCTACTTCGTATCAACACACTCTATCCAGTCTGATTGCTGACTCAGGAATCTAAATGCATTCTGCTTGGTATAATTCATATAGCTCACAGTAAATATTGTATATTATCATCGCAGTTTGTTAGACTCAGGCCCCGACCGTCCTCTATAAGTAAGTATACATGACCTATTGGCTCTGGGCTATATTAACAGTCTATTTGTAGGAGTCTTGTAAATACAGAGCCGCTTATAACTTGGTCGGGAATTAAATCCCCAAGCTAGGTCATTTCTGTCAGTGGACTTATCCTAGCAAACCCTATCAGCACGGCCGCGTATGATATGACAGGGGGGGGGGGGGGGGGATTTCGACACCTGGAGAGGGATCGAGTGGGAGCTGGTGTAGAGGGGGTGATCACACCTGGCCATGGGGCGGTGCGGCTTTGATCTCCTGACTCACCTGACGACAAGATCCAGACCCCGTCTCCACCCACCACTCACCATCCTGCCCACACCTCTCACCATCCTGCCCACACCTCCCGCCAGCGCGCTGGGTACCTGTCGATGTGGGAGCCGAGACTCGCCGTGACCAGCGGCCGCTTTGAAGTGCTCTGCCCTGGGGTCATGTTGACAAGGTGTCCTAGGAGCGACCTGTGCGCGAGATCACTCGTGGGGTTATATTGATAAGGCAAGGCCTGCGGGTGGAGAGTGAGTGGGCTGAAACAAGGCGGAGAGAACATCTCCACCAGACTGCTCTGTGTCTTGTCCTGTGTGTATGTGGGGTGGCCGGGGAGGGATTGTGACATGTTGGGCTTGTTGTATGCCTGGTCTGTGTCTACACCGTTACAACTCTTTGTTTCACTCTCCCTAGAGCTACATTATTTTCCGTATTGCCCTGGGGTCGTAGGTGTGGTCACGTGATCCACTGCTCGAAATACTTTTTAAGCAGGGAAGTTGTATGACCACTTCTCTGTTTAAAGTGACAGCAAAGCAGTTAGTATTATGAGAAAACTGGGTCAGGATGAAAGAGTTGTATCGTTATATTATTTTTAGTGACTAAGTATGTTCCGACTATGTAGTTGGATGTGGCTAAAACAAACTTGTACCAATGCTATTCGTTTACCCATATCCAGTTTTCTTATCATTATATGCCTAAAATGATCAACATATCTAATATTTTGCACTTACATATATCGATTTGATTGCTACCACCCATGGCAAACTAAAGAAGAGAACAAACCTTGTCTACCTTTGTTTACGGTTCACACCATGGACTGGTATAAAAAAGACTTTGATTGACCGATTTGCTCAAGCCATGTAATCATATATCACTCTTCTTTCTCGAACTCAAGTTTGTCTCACTGAAACGAATGCGACAGTTATAAAAATATTATAAGGGTGAGGGGGGGGGGGGGTGGCATTAGGTAGTATCTGTGAGACTTTCGCCCACTGGAATATATACCATGTCTATGTTGTGTGGGAAGTAAAAGAACTCTCACGTTGGTAAATGTGTAGGAGTGAGATTTCTACCTGGATTAATCACATAGATTCGATTACCACCCTTGTGGTGTAAAAGAACCTTGAGAAAGTCTGATAAGAACCTATAATGGTTGACTGGACGTTAAATCAAAGAAAACAAACAATCAAACATGGGGATATATAGTTGCTTCTAAAACTTGGAAGTTAATAAAGTAAAGATCTGTAAAGCCATCGTCCAGGGGAGATTTGTGCAGAAGCTCATCTAGAGAACATGGAGTGACCCACAGTGGGAAAGCAAACTGATTACGAATAAAACGCTTTACCTAAAGAATATTATCGGATATCTATCAAATGGTAAGTGTTTTTTCAGATGTTTCTCCCTCACACAAATGTTTTCCAAGTACGACAACATGTTAGAACAACGACTCTGCAATGGTATCATTTTATGATAGGCTGGCAGTCAAAAGAAAGATATGAATAAATATTTCACTATTGCCGTGTTTTGTTGAAAAACTCCAGCTACAGAAGTTCCAAACAGTTCTGCAGGTTTAGAGATGCTGCAGGTTACAGTTGTGATATCATTACGGTAGCTTTTCAGCATCCCAACACATCCAGCATGGCATTGTATACGTTTATCTGAAATATGCCAGAGTTGCAGGCACCACCTCTGACACACCAAGTAGTAAGGTTGGCCACAACAGAGGTATGTGTGCTACCACAACATGCCAGAGTATCCACTCTCGACCCACAACATATTCAAGTTATCGTGTTTCTGTGTCAGCTACTTGTCTTGAGTTATCATGTTTCTGTGTCATCCACTTGTCTTATCCCCAACCTTAGAAGGCTAGAACCTCAAGGCCAAGCCATGTTAGGTCCCTACTAAGAGTAATGGTACTTCAAGTATTGGGTGCGTTTAGATTTTAAGACACTGAAAACCTCTTTTTTTTTCTTAAAAAACTCACCATAGTAAACAGTAACAGTTGATGTTAATCCGAATGGTATGCACTATTTAGGAGTTTCACCTTATAGAGTGGTGTTAACAATAGATACTTTGAGCACTTGACTTCATGCTAGCGTATTCATAGATGGTGGTCACTATATCAGTATTGTTAGTACAAACAGCCACCAATTTCTAGCCAATTTAAGGAGAGACAAACAGGCCTCCAGACGTTTGATATGTATCCAGTGACAACTGTATTTTAGGGCGAAAATGCCTAGAGGCATTACATACCTGAGGACCGAAAATGCCTACAGGTATTCATGATTAATTCAAGAATTTTTCAATAAATAGAGGAAAACCAAAAGAACTTATTATTGAAAAATATGTGGTAAAATCAGCATATTGATAGCTAACAAAATATTTTCTGGCAATATGAGGATTTTTTGTTCACGCGACAAGTGAAACTTCATTGAATGCCTCAAGGCGTTCTTTCCCTCCAGAGACGTAGTACCTAGGGGCATCCTCGCCCTTGTAACTATTACTACCCACCAATCTGCTCGCCTGGAAAGGTTCTTTTCCCTACAAATTCCCAAAGGAACTGACAAAATTGGCTTCAATAAACCACGACTACCGTAAGTTGATGGACGGTCGCCGATGTCTCAACATGCAGACATTAATAACCTATAAATGGTAAAACATGTTGGCATGCAAGAATACAGATCGTGATTCGGTTCCTGATCCTTGGGAAGTAACGCATTTACTTCCCGTCATCCTCATCTCATGGATACAATGTTACCATTATATGACTCTGGCTGTTGCTACACAGATTGATCTTTACAGCGTGGTGTTGCCAGTCAAAGGGGTAGGCAGTGAGATAATGTGTTGATGGTGGTGGAGGGTGGGGAGAAGAGGTAGGAGGTGAAGTGTTGGACTTCTTTATCTGCGTCACACTTGAGCGGCATTCTCAGAAGTGATTCAGTTTAAATGATACTTCACTAGTAAATGCTTCACAGGTAAATGTCCCTCAACCGGGTTCTGTTTACAAACAGTGTGCCGTATTGTTTGACATCATGATGTAGGATAAACAATCAACAATACAAACATAAATACATGTAAATATATATATATATAGGAATGAAATATAACGAATGGTAGAAATAGATGTAATATACATAAATCATCTGAAAACGTGTCTAAGAATATGGTATAGGAGACTGTACGTTGGGAAAGCTTGGGCATTTCATTTGACCTTTCTATCTATTCTGCACGGGAAACCTGATTTTCGGTCTTGTTTCTCTAAATTTCACATCAGTTTCATTATAGTGAGACCATTCTTCCCTCTGTGTCATACTTGCGGGCAATAGGGCATACATAACAAAAATGAAAGCATTCAATATTCCTGAACAATTTGGCAAGATAATAAATGAGAAGAAATGTCCCCCAGGCTCACGGTACAAATCAAATCACAGGATGCATCTAGATGTACCGTGACACTTTTAATTTTCTTACGATTCTCAAACGGGTAACACTTTGTAATTTTCCTTTTTTTTAATCTCTAAAAACAAGACTACTTCATTTCCGAGTTATTATTTCTGTCTGTATTGCCCCATTTCTACGCATAGCAGACCTTTATTATCGCCAGAAAAAAGAGAATGCCACGACGTCATATATCAACAACATTGGTCCCTAGTGGCGCGGAGCCAAACGAGTGGCTCTGGTAACCAGTTGGTTATCTCATAATCATGTTTGTCCGCCAGTCATCTATCTGTGATGTGTGTCTTTTTTTAGAAATAGTGGGGGTGGAGACCCAGCTAAATGTATTGCTTTCAGCAGTCGCTTGGCAGACAGAATTTGCAGTGGCGGTAAAAGTGGTCTTCCCATCTGATAACGAGGATGAGACTCTTTGTACACAACGGCGAAAATAGAGATCTAACCAGAGTGTGAGATCTGGAGGCGTAACACAGTCACATTAAGTTCTCGTGAAATCTCTGAGTTGAGATCACAAATTAAAGGGAAAAACGATGTGTTTGGATGTACATGGATATTATATGATATGAATGTACATGCAACATGGATGTGTGGTAGTTACTGTTTTACATAGCTTAAACTCTCCTTCATCCTCAGCAGTGGTAGACTTATTGATATATCAAAGGCCAGTTGTTCTCATACCGTGTCTATGTGATGTTTGAAAGTAAAATAACTCTCACCTCGGTTAATGTGTAGGGGTAGGATTTGTACCTAAATCCATCTCATTCAATCACCACTCCTGTGGTGTAAAAGCAGTCCTCAAAAGCTGAACCATGAGAAAGTCTGGAAAGGGTCTGTGGTGGTTGATAAAATACAAACAAACAATGGCTTGATAGAGATGACAAGCTTTCCTAGTTTCCAAGGAAATCTTTGTTTTCATTTTCTTTTCTTTAGTAAAAAAGAAGAGAGAACAAATTGGACCCCTTTTACACCAATGAACAGTGGTGCAAACCTCCCCTCCCACCCTAGTACCATTCCATGGCCAATAATGATGTGTATTCCATGTTTTTTCAGTCTCTCTGGGGCAGTAAACTCCACATGTAAAATGTTCCTATTTTTTCACCCCAACTGACATCCCTGGCTTAAGGATGGCGATGTCTCTTACACGTCGTTATATTGACCATTTCGCATATTAACGATGATAACTCCCAACAATAACTGTGTCTTGATCATGTCCTTATGATAGTGACTCTTGTATGTGTCTTTTACACGTCTTTATTAAGGCATATCACCCAAGTCAGCTGGAAACTTAATACTCATGTTATTTTCCTGGTAATTCTATATGATGATCTCAAATACTTAAAATTCAAAGAAGTTTGATTTAACATGTTATTTTCTTTAAACTTTCACAGAGTATAGTAAATGTGTATTACTATGCCTATTTTACCGATTAGATTGGAACAAACTGCGGAAACATATTTTATTCTTTTCGTATTAGAATAAGTCAAAAGGAACCAGTTCGAATTGCTTATTGTCATTACTAAAAATCACCAGATGAATTGTAAGATTATGCCTTCTGCGATCTGACTTTGGAAATCTGGACAATTATCACTGATATATTGAGATTATACTTTTATATTGAATATCAAAACGCTAATGTGTGTTACGTCTGGATATTATAAAGGAAACATTCTCTTTTAAGATTTAGATATTAAAGACGATGTGTATGCTGTTTAACAGTCCACGTCTGGATCACCTAAAACTTAGATACTGAGAAGTAGAGGATGTAGGAATCGAGAACGGCTCCAGAAACGTGAGAGTCGTTCTTACAACGCTCCTCCACCCCCATTATTGTGACAACAAACACGCTCAAAAAGTAGAGGAGGCTAGCTTTTTAGCATCGAGCGCCCGTCTCTACCGCTACCTCAGGAGCCGCAAAAAGGCAGAGGGAAACTCCCAGCGCTTCACACGTTTGTGCTTCCAATGCAGAACACCTGTGCCATATTGCACACCCCAGGAAGCACGGAGGGCACCTCGTGATTCAGGGATTGACCAATCAGGTGCGGCGTTATGAATGACGCTTACTTCTACTTGTTGCAGGGTGAACAACGGCGTGAAACGCGGAACATGTGTGCCATGGGGGAAAAAACGTGTCATACTTGTCTCAGTGCGCTCTCCTAATATGCAGACAACTCAGCTGAATGATTAACATCATGTCCCAAAGAAGATATGAAGGAGAGGGAGTGGGCAGTTTATATTTCAACCAATCTCAAACATAGAGAACGGAGAAAATTATTGCAGTTCGCTGGTGAGCTAGACATATTTTGGGGAAAAAACTATGATATGAAAGTTAGGAAAATAAACTTGTCATTGCCGAACCGAAAACGTTCTGTAGTCACTTGATGAGGACAAAAACACCATGTTACACTAGGCGACTTAACTCACTGTCTCTGATATCAGCGAATCCTTCAAACTAACACCATATAGAAGAGAAGGGGGTGTGTATTCTTCTGTCTGTTTACTTAAGAAACGAAGTTGGCTGCGGGAAAAGAATTGGTGCTAGGAGAGATTTGGAGGAAACGTAGATCTGTTGAATCGTGCTAAGACGTTAGGCCAGGTGAGAGGGAGGAAGGGGCTGGCAGATGAATCTGGTGAGGGGTGTCAATAGAACGAGCAGGGAAGAGGGTATATTACAGCAAGCCATCACCCATCACCAGTTGCTACCACTCGTGTAATTCTCATGTGCTTACTACCCAACATCTGATGTTTTATGGTATTTTGTTCCTGTAGTTTTTTTTTCGGAAGGGGAGGAAGGAAGGTTTAGTTTTTCCTCTGATACTTGCTGCCTCACTTTTCTGTATTTTGTCATTTGCTCGTCTCGTGTTCCACCATATCAATCCTTTATTCTTCCTCCTCCCTCTGCCATCTGGCCTTCGCCAGTCTCCACTCGGATCCAATGAGAATAGAGGATACAGAGATGGTATATTAAGCGAAACAGATATGGTGCAATGTTCAGAGGTCAGCGGTGGTTGACCTTGTGTGGTAGACCAGGTGACCCAGGAAGGTCACATAGCGTGGCAATGAGCAGAGTTCCGGATGTAGTTGTAAACTACCACAGTCTCCGTATATCCCGTTATGACTTTATGATAGCAGTAGCGATGTGTTACAGCTCATAGTTATAAACAAGATCTAGAGGAGTATGATTTCTTTGAAGCAACAAAAATAGGGAGGGGATGTTGGTGACGCCTAGAGTTAATTAGGCGATTCATATGCGTCGCGATTCCTGGTATGAATGTGCCTTCAGCTAACCACAACATATCACACAAATGATTTGCACGAAGTATACATTTTATCCAGATCAACTATCCTAGAGAGCTATTAACGATGTCGCCGTATGTCAGTCTATTTGTCACTTCCTGCCTGGATACGAACCAAAGTCCTATCCATGGAAGATATTACATCGCCGAGGATCATCCTATACTTATCTGCAGTGCAGTCTCAGGCGAGTGCATGGGTATGCACTGAGGGAAAAGGGTGGGGGTGGGGGGTGTTGACGTTTTGTGAATTCTTTGTTTTATTTGTTCTAAAAAAACAACAAAATAAAAACCAACAAAAATCCTTGTTCGCGTTCAAGATTTAGATTGGGAGTGTAAGTCCAAATTTTGCACACAAAAAAGTACGTACATACTTTCTGGATGGCCCTTTCCTCCTGACAAGCAACAGTCTGACGAGGATCGCCGTACATAACTAATAGGAATCCTCACTTCCAAACCTCCTTCTTTTTACAGTGCCATAGTGGTGAGCGGATGACCTTCGCGGAGGTCACACAGGTACAGATGTCGGGCTGACTGATAGAGATCCTCACTTCCTGACCTCGTTACTGTCTCTGAGTGAGTGAATAACACTCGTGCAGGTCAGACAGGTACAGATGTAGGGCTCACCTTGTGGTTCTCTGACGTTTGGATCTCCAGCCCTGACTTGGCCTGCACTGCCCTGTTCTATGTGCCCTACCCTGCCCTTGCCGGTCTTGTCCTGCTCTACTCTGCTCTGGGACCCTTTTAATAATCTAGGATCGTACAAGGAGACCCTTTTCTGTACCTCATATAAGGGTTATCGTTAAATGATATTTCAGTCTGTTCGCTAAGACAGTATTAGCCGTCCATAAGGTTATCCAAAAGTGTTGAATAAAGTTCACCCATATCGTTCCTGAGTTTCAGTGGCATACAGAAATGGGTCTACATGTAGGATCCTAGATTATTAAAATGGCCCCTGGTCGGCCCTGTCCAGCTCCACCCGGCTCTCCCCTGCCCTGTCGCATCTGCATTTGATGTGATAGAAACACATAGAAAGTTTATATGCGTACAATATTGATGAAATAAAACATTGAAAAATAAATATGAAAATATCAAAACGGATATCATTTTGATGGAGGGAAATTGAATGTAATAACTATTACATCAAGGAGTATATTTGTCAATTCTCTTTGATTACATTTACCATGAAGAGGACTTGTGCAGTGAGATGTCACTTAAAAGTGGTGCTTGTCGTTGGTGATAAATAACGTAACAATAGTCCCTTGGCATATTTATGGAGCCAACAGAACGAAATGGCCAGACACAATAGAGATCCACTTGAATAATGCTTACGACTAAGCTTCAGCGTGACACTGAGCTCAGGAGCCTCTTCTCCCAGCCTGACATACGTGTAAAGTAGTAGTTATCAGTAGATTTATGAGTATAGTAAGCTTGGGACGACCATTTAACAGTTCTGCAGAGCCATTGGTGGAGCGATATTGTCAATCTACATTAAAAAAGATCCCGGAAGGCGCTCAGTGACAAAGAACATCTTGCATGCAAGTCATAGTGCACGGAAGCCATAGTTAGTACTAGTGCTTGAATATATGCTGAACAATGTTAATGTGTTGAGCTGACCTCATGAGGCGACGACACATGTCTGTCTAGCCGTCCGTCTATTTCGCCTGAGCAGCCGACCAATCTAGGAGAGGTTGTACAATCTTATATAAGGTGGGATCGCCTCCCCTGAGTCAGACGGGTGATGTTCGCTGTTTGTGAGCATTTCAGGGATCACTGTGGTGACTCATGATAACACCTTCCGTACTTCTGAATTTCAGCAGTAGCTGACAAGTTTATTCATCAATATGATTTGCTACAACGACCATAAGTCCCACTATGCGCCTGACCCCTTTCGTCTCAGTTTGTCGGAGTGTTCGGATAGTTTTGTCCATTTCCAAAATTAAAGCGAACAAAAGTCAGCTCATTCCAAATCATCATTGTGAGCTACTGTCTGGCATTAAAATATTTCAACAATAATTTCAAATTATATATTTATACTTATGTTTGATCCACAAGCGATAAACATTACGTTGACCCTCTAAATCCCATAGGACATCGACATTTGTTCTCGATTCATCCCGACCATCGGCTTGGTGAGAAAAAGAAATAAAAAGTTGATGTCTTATACTTAGTTTACCTGGAAAACCAAGCAATTTGAACACGAGCATTTACTGTTTCCATGGTTACCTAACATGTTCCTCTTGATCCTCCAAATTTGTCTTTATAGCCAGTGACTGCCCGATTGGGGTGCGGGCAGCAGAACGTGTTACTACGTGTTACTACGTGTTACCACGTGTTGACGTAAATCAGCGTGACGCACACTGCCGTTATGTGTTTTATCACCCAAGGGAATTTATTCTATATGACTATGGTCAGGCCTGCCTGTACCTCTATAGATACTATATTCTAAGATACCGACACACCGCCCACTTCTTTCTGCGTCAATAATATCGTCTCACATGCGTTGCGATACGTCGGCGATTAAATATTGCTTAGTGCATTCCTGCTCTAACAGTTATACGAACGTGGTGCTACAGAGACTTGTAGAGGTACGGCGATTATTCATGCGGTTCTGATGGCTCACCCTGCACCTATCGATGGACACAGAGCCAATGTAAACAGTGGGGGTGTACATAGCGCTTATATATCAGATAACACAGGCTCGTATCTGAGTTCTATACTGAATAGAAACCGAGGTAAATGTCAAAGTGTAAAGTACTCAGGGAGGCAGGCAAACATGCACGCATAATAGTTCCAGGGTGGGTCATTCTGCAACATGTGTAACAAGTCCCACATCTTTACCCACCTCCACTATGCAGGCAGAAAATGAACACAATAATTTAATTTTCTTCGAATGCCAAATTCAAATGAATAAAAGGGAGGGTATCATAGATATGTTTTGTTCGAGTCAAGGGAAAAAATCTTAGATGTTATCCGAATCAGAAATATATTTACTTTTCTTCATTGATTTAAGAATTCATAGGAGACGTGGCATGTAGTTTCGGATGCAGCTACCGCTTGAATGCGCTGTCAGGCGACAGCGTGATGATGTCATCGCGAGCTCACTAATCGAACAGTTCCCTTGCCGATCCGTGCGTTTCTATGAGAATCGCTAAGCGGACCGTTTGAGTGCGCCTATGTCATGATGTCATGTACTGGGGGCGTGGTCTGTTGTCATGGGGCTGTCCATGGTCAACAAAATGCGGTTTCATCTATGAATTTTTCTTCATTGATTTAGATTGATTTCGGTGATCGGTCCTAGAATACTCCAGGTGAGCGCAGTGCCAACAACCCGCACCCCAAAGGCCTTCAAATATCGACCATTTTTCAAAGTGTTCATATCTGAGCAAGAATGCTACAGAACAGATGCTGGATGATGCCATCAGCTACAGTCAATAAAGCATGCCCAGCAACAATACTCCAGTCGGTCATGCTCAACTGTTTCCCACAGGCCAGTAATCAGAATCGGGTCTGTAAGTACGTCTAGCGACCAGAATGAAGAAAGTTGGGAAGAATCATGGAAGCTGAACGTGACTGACCCATTTTAATACACCTCCAGCCCTGAGATCACCCATCTCAGTGTGGTTTAATATCATACCCAACCACGCCGCACCTGCTTGGATCCCTGCCCCCACGACTGACGGAGCAGGTGTATGCCACCAGGGGGCGCCGCAGGTGTGCGCACAGGGAACGCCGGTAGGGGGCAGTATGTGAGCTCGGGGCTTGCGGCTGATGATTTTCACTTGGGGTTGGGGTGGGGAGTTAGGCACTGGACTTGTAATCCCGAGGTCGTGGGTTCGAGTCTCAACCTTTCTCCTTCATACCCAGCAGTTGTAGATTTACTGCTATATCAAAGGCCAATCGTTCTCATACCACGTCTATGCGGTGTGGGAACTGAAATAACTTTCACTTCGGTAAATGTGTAGGGGTGAGATTTCTACCAAAATTCATCTCATAGATTCGATCACCACCCTTGGAGAGTAAAACCAGCGAGAAAAGCAGAACCGTGAGTTAGTCCCTATATACCCCCAGGGTCTCCTTGGATGTTATATAAACAAACAAACCAAACCACATGGGGTTTGGAGGGGTAATTTTAGAAACTGCTTGATAGTTCTGATAAATCTGAATTAATAAAGGACATAGCCTACTTTCGTTATTCAGCATTGGTGCCTTTGTCGGTATATATTGAGAAGCCGTGGAGTACAGGTTTTTGTACTATACCACGGACTTGGATACGAGTCTGTGGCTATACTTAGCGGGTTATGTAATACTCTATATTGGTGTTTGCATGCCGAGGTAAACAGGCACACAATCACGTAGACATGTCATTCTGCGCACGGACATGGGGATAAACCCGCCTCCCGGGACCCCGCAGCCCTGTCTTATCACCCAGTCAGAGGACATACGAGTCGCCTATGTGTCAAATACATCCACTCGTAATGTTATACAAGTGCTTCGTCATGTCAGACTAATTACAACTATAAATATATAGAGGCATTTAGGCCTGGGCTTTAGGGATAGTTTAGGCCTGAGATCAAAGGTTATTTAGGCTCGAGAGGTTATTTGGGCCTGAGGTCAGTAGTTACTTGGGCATGGGCATAGACAATAGTTAGGCTTAATGTTATTTGATTAAAAAAGATAAAGATTGTTTAATGGGAGCAGAATATCGCATCCGCTGACAACTTTAAAGCTTATTTTTACATTTACATATGTACAAAAAATAGGGTTTGTAAATATTGAAAAGACCACAGCCTATTTATTAATTCATGACCAACCTGACCAATGCACCGTAATTATTCAACTGTCTAACATTCACCGTCCACGCTTGTGGTCGTGTTATCATGCACACTTACGTCGCTGTACATGTCCAGTGACGTGCTGCCTGGCTGCCACCATGTTAGAATGTTGGTGACATGTTCTACCGAGTCCTGGGCACTGATGGGCCTATGCAATGTTGTAACGGATATAGTCTGGTCCTTTATTTTTTTCTTTCTAGTCAAAGTATGTGACATTTATTGCGCGACTGCATAAAACATGCGACAACCAATTTTGCATCGTAAAATCCTTGTAAAGTCACCACACTACAAGGTATCCCATACTATTCGACATCGTAGAGTCTTTTCGCAGCTGTATGGGATATAAAAATTGCAAAGTGTGTCTAGTCTTTACCATGCCCGTTGTGAGCTTTCAATGTGAACATATTTCACGTGAAAGGACCACACGTATCTCGTCGACTTCACTGTGTAAACGGTCCTCTAAAGGCAAGAATATGTGCAATGCTGGCGATGCATTAGTATTCACGGGCTCTCTGGACTCTCAGCACGTAGCAGCATTAACCCTTTTGTGCCTCCCTGTGAATTCACAGACAGATACAATGAGCGACGAAGCAAGGAGGTGTCCCTGGTTCAGTGCTGTGGTTGTATATATACGTAGTATCTTAAATTGATTATAATGATTCATGATGCTGTACTGCAATATATTGTGCAGATCGGTGTTCTACTAGTCGAGTAATCTGAAACAGTGGAACAACTTATAAAACATGAGCTATGAAGACTGCTCCCCAACCCATCCCCTAGACCCTTAGACTCATTTTCTAAATATATCAAAAAGATATATACAAATTACGAATAAGGTTTGACTGGACAGGACTGGACTTAATATCTAATAATAGAGACGCGACAAATCACCTCACGTCAGCTAGATGCAAGACGAAATAACTATGCTACAATACACAGGCAGGTGAAACAAGTTCAAAACGTCGCTCAGACTGATATTCAGATTTGTCTTGTACTGTCTGGTCTGTGAATATTGTAGAGGGTATCAGGAGGAGAAGGTTCAAGGGAGAGATGACAGAGCACAGATTGTGAGCGGGCCATGCTGGATTTAGATCTGGGATCTTCATCATTTCTCGCCGTCCACTGGTATCTCTCACCCGGATCCCCACTACACCTGTTGCTGTCAGACCTTAACACCAGTTAACACGAGACCCGCTTCTGTCAGACCTGTTACTGTTAGACCTATTACTGTTAGACCTATTACTGTCAGACCTGCTACTAACAGACCTATTACTGTCAGATCAGTTATTAACAGATCTATTACTGTCATACCTTTTAACATCAAACCTGTTTCTATATCACATTTTCTACTGTTAGACCTGATACCTCAGACCTGTTACTATGACATCTGCTACTGTCAGACCTGTTGCTGTCAGACCTGTTGCTGTCAGACCTGTTGCTGTCGGACCTGTTGCTGTAAGACCGATGAAAGTCAGATGTTTTGCCGTCAGACGGACCCATCAGTGGAGATCCCCCCCTCACAGTCGACGGTTTCTCGACGACCAGTAGATGCGTGTGAACGTGACCCAGGCAAGGCTTGAGGCCCCCAACCCGCAGTTGAATTATTATTGTAACAAATTCTTGAGAAAAAAACCTTTTTAGAATTGTATACATGTATGTCGATTGCTCAGCTAATATATAGAAAAGTTTGGAAGACAATTTTTTTACTTGTACATTGTATACAATACAGGGATATCAAACACTAATATTATAAGATAGCAGACAGAGCAGTATTTATTCCACGTTGATATGTATCACAGCTGAGAGCGGCAGGCTGAGGGCGACGTCGATCCGCGTTGATACGTTCAGCGTGTTGAATTCAGCCGGCTCTCACTGAGCACTACGTAATGGGCTCAGCCAACCCGGGTCACATGCTAACCTACTTGTGTTCAGCCCTGGAGTTATGTTGCCAGATCTGAACCCAGACACGTTTAGCAGGTGCCGATATACCTCCAGGGGTTGGCGAGATGGGTGTCAGGCTCGGTGGTTTATCACCGTGTTGGCAAAGTGAGCGCCGATCTCATTTGTGTTAGTGGACCCGAAATGTTGGCTGGGAAAAGAAAGTCGGACTAGTACTTCAACTCGATGACATTGTTAAATGCCTTAACAATCAAATTTAGTTCACTCGATGTGGTGTTTGTACCCACAACTCACCTATAAATCTAGCGGTGGTTTTAAGCAATCTACAGAGATAGCAATTTTCCTCTTTTTCAAGGAAATCCTTGTTTTCAATTTCAGTTTACAAAATCTCTTTTTTCCTTGTGTAAAACAAAGAGAGAATAAATTGGGCCACATTTACACGAATAAACAGTGGTTTAAACCTTCCCACACACCCCATCTCCATTCCATGGCCAATAACGATGTGTTCTCCAAATTTTCTCAGTCTCTCGGAGGCAGTTAATTTCACATGAAAAATAGTTCCTATTTTTTCCGTGACCCCACCTGACATCCCTGAATCTAAATGTATGATTAACTAATATAGAGAAGGAAACAATATGCATTTGGAATACATTTCCAATATAACACAAACCGCAGCTGTTACATACACCTGTACACCAAATGAAGCAGATTGAATATATCTCCTCAAAAAAGTCAAACGCAACTGCGTGAGGACTCGTGACCAGGTGCGTAGCTGTGTTCAAGTACGAACGTCCTACAGTATGAACAGTTGACATTTGACCTCGACTTGGAGTTACTCGTTCAACAGTTGAAGCATTTTTCGAGGGCTTTCTTTTCTATGGTCGTCTATTGATTGCCACTCCACTCAACAGATTGCCCCACCTGCCCTCTTGCTAGACGTAGAGAAAGCCAACGGAAAACAAGCTGCAGGATCAGTCTCTACAAATTGATGCACTCAATTATAAGGGGAATAAAGAAACAAATCTGAAACCCAGATACTTACAAATAGAACAAATTCAGTTTTTTAAGTCAAATGGAACATATTGGACGTTAAACTACAAAAAAAAACCAATTCTGTTTATAGACACTTAAAGGTGTCTTGCCCTTATGGATTGTTTGGTTCAATGGGTTCTAATATGTGCTCTAAAGGGAGCATATCGACAATAAGATCTGCACGTAGTTTTAGTTTCTTGTTTGTCATCATCAGGCTACGCAATCTGCTTATGTGTTATTTATGAATGTTAACTTTGTTGCAATTCCTTCTCACCTACATATACAAGGAGTAAACTTAGAAACAAATCAGCCAAAGGAAAGTAACTGGGCAAACTTTCTTGGGTTACATCATATGCATCTCTACTACAATCAGTTCATAGAGGTAACAGAGACTGAGTGATGCTGTTGGTGGCTTATTTCAATATCATGCTGAACTTCGATATGCCTTCTGCAGATACAAAAAATAAATTAGGTTGAGAAAATAGCCCGAAGAAGTTATAGTAAATAGTTCAGCTCTTTGGCCCAAAAGAGTATACAATCCCTTTTTCATGTTCTTTTCCCCCCGTTCAAGAGAGCATCCTACAACACGGGGCAGTTTGCCCCGAATGCATGGTGTCCCACCTGATGGGGTTTTCTATATACTCCTGTCCTGGTTCTGTCTTAACCGTACACGCGTACTTATTGTTCTCCTTTGCTTCGTCTTCAGGATACGGCCGCAGAGCGCCAAGGAGCGACTGGATATGTGTCAGGTGTGTACGTCCGTGCTCAAAGAGGAACACCAAGTCTTCCTGGGCAAGGACAAGGCCTTCACCTACGACTATGTCTTTGACATTGACACCACCCAAGACATCATCTACGCCGATATTGCCCTCAACCTCATCGACGGGTACGTATATTTTATGATATTACAAACGAAATTCCATTAGGTTGAAAATATAACAACTATATTTTCACATGTTAAGTCTGGTAGACGTTTTATCACGGATAGGTTCAGAAGATCTGGGTCTGGAAGTTCTGGAGAGTCAAAGCCTCTGAACTGCATGTCCTACATTAGATATGAAAAATGAATGTTTGGGTTTGGTAGCACAAGTGACCAAAGTAGATTTATCTACCCATTTCCTATCTCCATTAATTCTGCTTATTCTTTCCTTCTGTGTCCAATGCCATTGGTGAGTTTGCAAATTCTAAGGGCCTTGTCATTATTGTAGGCAGAGATGATAGCTTTGCACTTTTCCACTTTTTTTCTTTGTGTAAAACAAGGTGGTATCAATTGTGCCTCATTCGCGCCAATATGAGAGTTTTTCAAACCTCCCCACAGACCCTTAGCCCGCGTGATCTGGCAGACACCGACGTGTTTTTCACGTTTTCTCGTCACTCTGGGGTAGCAAATTCCATAGAGTTAGATATTTTTCTACACCCAATTGATCGATGTTAGAATCGGATAGGGAGGATGTGTCTGGTAAATTTGTTTCTTTCTGTAGAGTACTAATACGTGTGGCACAACTCACCAATGACACTACTTTTCATGCCCCAGGTAACGTGGGTTACCTATTTAAAAAACTATCCTGGCCCTCTTGTTTGATCGCTTTAGGTTTCTTTGGTTTCAACAGTCTAGGAATATCATGATCGTGCATGATTTAAATACCTATTTTACTCCAGATCGAAATATATTGAATTAAATGAAATCAGCGACAGGTTACACAGAACCGAGTCCTATTCGTGTGGACGTCTGTCAGAAAATCCGCACTTCAATTCCAAGATGAATCAATCCAGTGTGTTCTCCTTAGCTTCTTTCCTACAGAGAATGTATACAGAATATAATCCCAAGTGCAAAGAGTTTGCACTTGGGATTGCTGAAGAAAAAAGAGAAGACAGGAGAAGAAAAAGCACACATCTCCCTTGGTTACATTCTGTGTCTATTTGTTCGACATAGAACGGAATCCAAGTCTGAGAGGGAGAAACACGCGCAGGGATTTTGAAAAGGAAAGTGTAGTTGACACTTCCTTCTTTAATCTCCAGGCTGTTTGACCTCGTCGGGAATCTATTCAGCAGCACGTTACTAAAATCAGCTTCAACCCATTAGGAAGGAGAGAATTGATCTCATCATTTCCTTAGAGCTAAAGTTCTAACATCTAGAAGGAAAGTAACATGGTAATCTCTACCCATAATCTGTCTTGGATCTTACTAAACAGAGCAGAATTTCCCAGACATCGTGGGCCTCAGGCCTCATTGAGGCCTCAGTGTAGAACAGTTCTAAAGACGGATTTTTGTAATGAGCCCCAGGTCTCATGGAGAGAGCTAAGTGTGTGCTCAGTCGACCAAGTGGTACTTCTAACGATACCCAGAGACGTGGTTTCTCTGGCAAACTTAGAGTCATTCTCGCCACAAATATAGAGCCAGACTTGTGTCAGAAACACGTGGTGCAGCGTGGCGTAGTGGGTGGTACAGTTGAGTCCCGATCGCCGCCGTCTTTGGTTCGAATCCCACTCCTTCCGCTGCACTCACTATATTGCTTTCCTCTCATCCTGTTTTTTCATTCTTGCTTATTCTGGAGCTGTCTACTAAGATATTTAAATCCCATCTGGTCTTTCCATGACAGCCAGGCACTTACCATCCGTACCAGACTCCCTTTAACATTTCAAACCCAATGATGTAATTATTAGACTACTCGTTCACATTGTAACGGTCATATCACACTAGTCTTATGATGTGGAAGTGGCCTATTATAGATATGTGGCGCTGTATGTCCAAATAAAAGAGGAATATTGTCCAGCTACATGATCTCCATGATGATGAACTGTGGTACTTCAAAACATAGACTTCATCGCTACATGTGGAGTTTGGCCGCAGAGACTAGCTATTTGCAAAGGGAACACAGCATGTCTTTTTATGTTCTGTTTTTCTGCTGTGAGGTACTTCAGTCTCGGAAGAGGGTGACTGCATGTAAATAATAGAACGAGTAATCTGTCAGCATATGCCACTTCCACGGAGCTCAGTGCTCGGAAATTCCCTTTATCCACACTTTCTACACAGATTCTCGGTTTCACCATGACTTTGTCGGAGGCAACGGACCATTTCAAATTATCTCCTGATGCGGGGGGGGGGGGGGGGGGGGTAGAGTACAGAATTCAAATATCAACAAATTCGGCTGTCCGTCTCTTATATCTCAACAAGAGCTATGCTTTTAAAGGTTTTCTAGCTCTAAATGTGGAGAATACTGGTTTAAGTTAGCAATGATAATACTAATTGACAGCTTGCATTTTCGTGCTGGTTCTATTGATAGAGAGTAAGAAAATATTACATTGGAAAAGACACAAATAATCAAAACTTTGGAAATATGAAAATTAATACTCTACACGTTAGATCAAAGTTAGAATCACAATCGGGCCATTATTATTGAATTTAACATGGGTAAATGTTACCCATCCGCTACTGACAATTTACATAGTGAAATGAATACTTAGAGCCCTCTGGTAAGGAAGGAGAAGAGCTGGGCTTGTTGCGCCATTGCAGGCCACATACTGTATATATTCACTCATTATATTGTTTGCACCCATTGATTGGCTACACACAAGCACACCAGACGAACAGGAGACTGTAAACAAACCCATCAGCAGAATGACGCCACATATAAATCCTACGTTACTCTTAGAGGTCATGAGAGATCCAGCACTGGACTAGTAATCCCAAGGCCGTGGGCTCGAGTCCTACTGCAGCCACCCTTCTCCTTCATCTCCAGCAGTGGTAGACTTATCGCTATATCAAAGGCCAGTCGTTCTCATATCCAGTCTATGTGATGTGGGAAGTAAGAGAACCCTCACCCCCGGTTTATGTGTAGGGGTGGGATTTGTACCTAAATTAATCTGATAGATTCGCTCACCACTCCTGTGGTGTAAAAGCAGGGAGAAAAGGTTAAATTTTGAGAGCCTGGATAGGACCTGTAAATGGTTGACTGGATGAACAAATCAAACACTTGTTCCTGAATGACAAGTGAAGAATTATGATTCGATTTTTCACCACAGTCAGGGAGTTTTAAATCTCGCAGACATGATTTATTGGGGATGGTGAGTAAGCTCAATGGTTAAGGCACTAAACTTGCACACCAAGGTTGTTCGATTTTGTAGGTTCGAGTCCCACTGCTGCAATAATAAATGATATTGAGTTAGAATTTCTTTCATTCACCTCTAAACGCCTTGGGGTTGTGCCTTCCCCGTCCCACTTGGATATTGTAGAATCTGTTTGAAGAGTGTCTCTATACTTAGATTTTATGCGAAAATAGCCCTCGGCTATTTTTCCTTCATTCTGACCAATCTAAAAACATATAAAACTTAACTCCGCACCAAAATAGAAGCATGAAATACATGTGTTTAATAGAGCTTCACAGCAATCCGGGCGTGCTTACACGCTCCCAAAAAACTGCTCTCTGTTATATACCCGTTCAGCAAAAAAACCATCCTCCACATTCTGTATCAAACCCTTACAGATACTACATATCCTTCGGGGCAGGAGATCCCAGGCTGTGTGCATATTTTACCCGCTGGTGGGTGTCTGGTCCACGCGTGGCCGGGGTTGGTGGGGCACTTTCTGGTTGGGCACACCTCTCTTAATCCCTACACCTGGCCGTGAGAAAGGCGGGGATCAGGGCAGGTAAAACACTCCAGGGACTAATCAAACACCTGTCCTAATCCGCAGACACCACTCTTGCCATGAGAGGTAAAGGGATAAGTGAAATAGACTTTTCTCAGTCGGACTCTATAAAACTCCTTTGCAGACGGAGAAGAGGGTATTCAGACCGGTGACGGTTATCTATAGGCACTTGATGAAACTGCTATAAATAACACCACTGTCACTCTGCTTTCTGAAGATGGTGCGGTTCACCAAGTTCTCAGTTTTTATCTGCTTTTAAAACCCGAAATGTACAATATGGGACAACTACGCAGGCATGTTGGGATAGAAAACATTTCAATAAAGAACCAGAGTAATTGTGGCTGACATTTTGTCGAGACTAGTGTTTTATTGCTTAATCTATTTAGATTATGTAAAGCACACACACACAAAAACAATATATGAAAAATATATCACCGAAAGGTGTTATTCATATTATGACCCCTCTCGCAAACTATTATGATATCGGATAATCAAAAATGGAATATATCTTTTTTTTTTTTTTTTTTTTTACCGTGGTAAGATACTTACCTAGATAACATAGTCGTTCCGGAACATTAGAACTAAGATGTGTGCAGATTTCTGTATATTCTACATTTTAGGAAATCTTTGTGTAGAAAATGAAATGGAAACAGTGAAGCCACCGCGATTAGTTATGGTGTACACAAATACATTATCACGGCCCTAGAAAAACAGTAACTCCACTGTTTGTGACAACCACCCACAGTGTGAAGTAAAGGGACCTATTGCAAGCCGTTCAGTATTTACCAGATCTTACAAGCAATCAAGTTGTATTCAGATTATCTTTTATTGGGTTTAAGACTATTACAATTAACTATACATATATTAAGCTTAGTTACTTTGAATAGATTTGGGTCACTTGGCACTGCTTTTTCTCTAATATAAGAAAGGATCTTTACAATTTTAGACTTGTAACAAATGACCTTTGATTCAGTATTTGTAGATGTGCATTATTGTTTACAGTTAGGGATTTTTAATCAATTTAAATATTTATGTATCAACAATTGTTTGAATTCCATGTTGATACAGCCCCTGTTTCATTAAACTGATCCTATATCATAAAACCCATTCTGATTTATTCAGAAAAGAATTTTAAATCGTTTGAATTAGCATCTCATACAGTCACAGTGCGAGATAGACCAGAGCTTATTACCAGCAGACGACCTCTCTGGTGAGGTAGTCGGGTTGTGGCAGCACATTGTGTGTTTATTAGGGAGTGGGTGGGTGGGATTAGTGGTGTTGACTGTGTGAGCATGTCCAGTGTTTACAGCTGATCTTGACGATCGCTAGTAAAACACACCGTGCACCCTGACACCTCCATTCTATACTTGCCTACAGGTTACGGAACTGGCAGCCTTTCCTAAACAACCATTCCAAGATAAATTAAATCTCCCCACTTAATTACATGCATGCCTACAGGTTACAGAATGACTGGCATTCTCTAGACTCCCATCCTGATTTGAGGATAGGGGCCATCTATAAAGTATACACGCATTGAGGCGGGGCACTGGTGGGTAAAAAAAATGATAATTTTGTGTATGGTCATTCTTTTGTTCTATTGCGTACAAGATTGAGAGGGTTGGGGGGGGGGGGGGTGTCAACATTTTCAGAATTTTGTGTACATACTCTATGGATGGTCCCATAGAGGAAACCTGCCTCCTCATTCTATAGATATTTACAGGTTACAGAATGACTGGTATTCAGCAGACTCCCATACCATGATAATGGGATACAGAAACCCATTCCCCCATTCTGTGCATGCCTCCAGAGAACGGATTGGCTTTTCTGTACTAAAACCCCACACCACCACTGTGGGATATTTATCAACCAATCCTTCATTCTGTGCATACCTATCGATTATAGATTGGTTATCCTAAACTCCCCGTATCATGACTTGGGATATGGCAATCCTACCTCTTTATTTTCTGCAGGACACAGAACTCTCAGCCTTTACTAACTAAACCCCATAACACTACTAGGGAATATAGTAAACTGCCTATGAGCTCGGGGATATTGTAAAAAGAAAATATTGAATAAAACCTGTTCAGGGACTTGCACACCTTTTCAATCCTATAATAATTTCTGATTTCTACCTCAGGAATATATATAGAATTACAGTAAATAGAATGTAGTGTTGTCTCCTATAATAGTCTGATATGCGTAGTACATGTCTGTATTGCCAGTTGTATCTTGGATCTATTATATGGGTATCCATGTGTGCGCATATGTCGCACGCCGACGCTGACAAAGGGCATACGTATAAGATATCCACGTGCGATGTATGCTTACTCTCTAGGTTAGTAGTAAAGAGATTGGCAGAGTCCAGCCCCACATTTCTACCTTGCCTTGTTTGTCTTGGCTTAGGTGTGGGTGAAGGGATGTGGAGACGTGTGTGCATGTGAGTTGAGGAGAGAGAGGTTTGGCCATTCGTTGGGGTGTAAATCAGGTCTAGAGGAAAAAATGTAGGACCGCACATCAGGAGTCTTTGACTTTAACCTGCTCACTAGAAAGTAGGTCAATCCTTTGAAGGATATTCTTAGTTGTATTATGTAAGACGATACATAATATCAGTTGGACGAGTTGAACCTCTGACAATCACAAATACATGAGTGTAATTAGTGTAGAGTAAACATGTTCTGTATTGGTAATTCTAAAAGAAAATATTAGACGTTAAACTACCTGAACAAACAAACAAACAAATCTGTATTGGTAGCAGAAACAGTAAACTCTTCTGAACATTCATTTAGAAACCATAATTTTTTTTTTTTTCAAGAGGTGTTTTGCCACGTCTTAATAATTCATTTAGATACCAAACTACTTTGCAATACGTAGACTTCATAGGAGGGTTTAGAAGAGGAGGTAGGAAGGGGGAGGGTCAGAATTCAGTGACTGAGGACAGCCTACAAAAAACACAGGTACTGTTGACCTGTTGAAAAATAGAAATGAGGCAATTGAAGCGCTGCATTGTTTTTCAATTTTAGAATTTAAATGGTTTCTTCCGAAACTCTGAAGTATACACCAGTGCATATTAAACTGCAAACTACAGTGAATATTTTCTAAGAAATATTGATATATTTTACTTGTTTTTCCAGATTTTGTTGTCCTTTATGATCGCAATTTTGATCTTGAAGGCTTGAAATTAAGAGAATTCTGTGAACTTTTTTTTCTGATATCATTGTATAAAGAATATTAGTCCACATAACAAAAAACGGACTAAAATAATTGTGATCAATATCCTTGTATTTTGCCACCATCTCTTACCTAGATACACAATCTTGAGTTATTTTTGACAATTTTTCAAGTTTTGCTGTCGTTACAGATAAAAGTGGCGTTTTCTATTCAGATAACATACAGATAGAAAGGTGAGGAATAGGTCAGTGAACAGAAGGGAAGAGTTTCCCAATCCCCAACTGTAGTTTGGCAACCTTTCATGGGTATTATATTTACACTGAGCCTTCCTGGCCCTTCAAAAGGGGAATTTGATGGTACTTGAAGCTGACGCTCACTCCATTGATAAGGAGTGCTGGAAAAGGGCAGACTCCAGCTTATCTAAATACGCTAGTCGTAGCTGCGCCTCTTATCGGCCGGGGTCAGTGTTGATTGTGTTTGTAGACGAGGCCTCTGGGTCAGTTACCGTCGTCATACCTGGGTTGTGGGTGCATGTAGAGCAAAGCAGGTACCTGGGCTGATACACGCAAAGAGCAGGGTGATACTGAGTAAATATCACCAGCACTGATACATTGACACTGCCTGTATTATATAGTGTGTGCAGCACAACAGCCTTACCGCCTACAGTCACCAACGCCTACTCTGTATTTTGCTGGGTTCACTTTCAGAGTGATCTAGCTCGGCACTTTTTCACTGATGACGATATTTTGGTGATACTATGGCCTATGTCCACCTAAGAGTTTCAGTGATACAGTCTCTCAGGTCCACTTAGATCTAACCATCATCCAATTTTTCAAACAGTCTGATTTTACAGTCACACAATCTCTGACGTTCTCTCAGATTATCGTCACACTATATCTGACGTGCTCTCAGAATTTACATTCCCTACCCATGTCTGTGTCCTCATTACTTAGGTAATATGACTATCTATTTATGCTTGAGTGCTTACCTTTCCTTGTTACATTATCATAATAGGACATACTGGTTGACTGAATTAGGATGGTAAACATCCTCATTGATTTGATGAGAACAAGTGCACATTGATTGGCTGAATTATGGTGATATCATATGCTAAATGCCTTAATTAGGGTAATAAACATGCTAATTGGATCATTCATCATGCATTATGCATATTGAAACGTGAAGTTGCTTCGTCGTCTCAGTTTGCAGGATGATATACAGAATATAGGGTAGCTATTTCAAAAAGAGGATGAATAAGATCAAGATTGTTTATATCACAAAGAATCGAACCACCATCACTTAACAGTGATTCTATAATATTCCCCAGTACATCATTAGGGCTTGCTAACAGCTGATGGTCACCTGTAATCCATATCTGCTGCCCACTGGAACTCTATTCTCTCAGATCTGAATTCCAGCTCCATTTAGTATTATGATACAAGAGGGCTTATATTTCTGGGGACTGTTAAGCTGTTCCCTCTTTATCTCGATGCCATGGTCACATGATATCATAGCATGATGGGTGGAACAAGTGATGGCTGTGATAAATATATTGAACTCACTACATCTCCAACAGTGTGGAATAATGACGTGTTCAGATGGGGCTCTGTTGACCGTGATGTCAGGGTAATGTCCAGGAAAGATAGGCTCTTACAATTTTACGGATTTCCTTATTTTTGTCCATCTTCTCAGGGTAGATTTAATTTTACCTGGTCGCCACCCATCGCAATTTCTCAGCCATATATCCCATTCAACAACCCTTGAGGTATTTACACATTAACTAAGCTCCTAATCGGTAAAAAATGACCTTGTACAGACAACTGAAAAATGGGAGAATAGAACTGAACTAATCTTGGGTTGCTGTTACCCTATGGCGCCTGTATGATCAATATGTACTATACAACTCATACGACAGAAAATAGTCAAAATGTGTTCTTGACTACCCTCTCACATATACATGTAGATAATCCTGGTTATGGGGACCTGCTTAGGTTAAGGAGAGTCCAACTCCATTTATCGACCATAAACTTTTACTCCTAAAAGTTGATGGATGAAGATGGCATAGAACGTCACCCTCACATCCTTCTGCTATATAACAAAGAGGATCGTCACCTGTTTGAAAAGACTTGATTTACGTTTTACTTTTAAATCTACATCACTTTTTCCTTCTCTTTCAGTTTCTTTGTAATTTCCAAATACTTTACGAGTCCTTGTTAATTTCCCCATATATCCCTAAGATTTTCACTTAAGCTACTCATTACTGTGTCTATTATTCCTCCTTCACTATGTCTTCTTTTTTTACTTCCTTACTGACGGACGCATTACGCCTCGTCCCTTTAACATTCACCATATATGTCACTGACGCTCTTCCTCATTCTCTCCTTTCAGGACGTTTGAAGGATACAATGCCACAATATTTGCTTACGGGCAGGTAAGTACAGAGTTTCATGTCAAAGTGTAATTTACAAACCGCTCTTTTTCCTACATGTATAAAGTATCAGGCTCTATGTCGCTTCAAGCGACAGATTCTGTTTGATTAAATGATATTTTAGCATGATGCAGAAGAGATCCGACCATTTAACGAGTAGCCTGCAGGTGAAATATTTATGTGGAATATTAGCATCAAATCATGCCCACATCGTCGAGTGTTAGCTGCATGTTGTATACATGTAGAAAGTCCACATTAGATCGTTGTGCTATACCATAGAGTAAAGCACATCATAGTTAATAAGATATTCCTTCTTCGTCCTTCCTATTATGTATGATGTGTATATGTTTTTTGTTAAAGTTTGGCACATCTCCCTACGTTGTTTGTCAGACTGAACTGTGGCCCAGAAAATACTTTACACTGGATCTATTTACATAGTCTATTAAAAAAAGAGTTGCTTTTAGATATTGTATCTATATCTATCCCTTTATCTTTTTTTCGTTCATGCATTTAAAATACTAGATATTTTCAGACGAAGTTGTTAACCTCTACCCAAACCCCTAGCCCTTAACCTAGTTCTAAGGACTCATCTCCCTAAACACCCATGTAACCTAGGAATTGTATGGTTAGACTATGGTTTAGGACATTGGGCATGTCTTGACAAAGTCATGTCAATCTCAAAGCCTGACAACAGAAAAGTGACCGTTGATCCAGCGTTCCTCTCTCCGGGGGTCTCTTTTTCATAGGCAGGGTGGTCTTCACTGACCACAGTGCCCTCTGTGGACGAGGTCAGTTTTAACTACATAGATACAGCTTCTAGAAGGGCAACTTCTATTAGTGAGTGCGCAGTTGATTATTTGAACCTGTTCATAAAAATTCAATGTGTATATCATAAACATTCTAGATATGGTCCCTACTCATAAACTTGGTTTTGATTCATCGAATATTGTGCCAAGGGCAAAATCATGATGTAACAGATGGACATGCTATCCCATTTAAAAAAGAAATGTAAATGATCTACATTTGAAACAAATGGTCTGCCTTAATGATATAAATTCCTCTATTGCCAGATCAGGAAAAAGATGCTTTAAATACTGCTATGATTTAGCAATAAATTCATACAGGACGAACGTCATTGTTTGTGGTATCTTCACATGAAATAATGGTACATTAGTGAAGTGTGTCTGACACTGTCCTCTGAGTCACCTGGATCCAATCCCCCTCCCCCTTCCCCAACCCCTCACCCCCTCCACAATGCCGGTCACCACCGTGCACATCCGTCCGACATCTGTAACGACGTCCTTAGCGATGTGTGAGTGTCATACGTCAGATTCTCAACCTGAATGTTCCAATTCTCTAACTACCGGATATGACGTAACATCAGACACTGTGACGTCACCACCTCTCGGCGCACATTGTCATTTTGAGAGGACCTTTTTGAGAGGGCCCGCCCGTTACGGGGAAGTGCCCCGCGCCCGTCATGGTTGAGTGATCCCCACCCAACACGTTTGGGTGGCCTGATAATAGGAGTAATTATCTGCTGGAGGCCATCCACATTGTTCGGCGAGATGCTGCGATCTCTCACCGGAAACCTCTCTCAGTCATCGTCACAGTTATCCACTCCGGCACAGACAGCTGTGTTGTGATTCTACAGACTGCGGTTACCAAAGAAGTAATCCAACCATCTATTTCTATATCAATGGACTGCTGTGAAGACTTGTGCATGGGAACGAATAAGTCGGTTACAATTTTATCCTACCCCTAATAATAAACGCTACGGGCTTACTATTGAGTGACTGCACCAAAAAAGATTTTTAAAAAAAGAAGAAGAAAAAAGAGTAAAAATAACAGTATTATATTCTAATTATGCCCTTGAGAATTCACTGACCCCTGTTTTAGGGCGTCCATACCCGCCATCTTCCACTCCTAGGTCACCAGACGTACCATCACTTCTAGGCATTTCCCGGTGTTCGTCCCGAGAAGTTCCTGGTATAATTGAGGGCAGGTGATGACCCTGTGAACCAGGGCCCGGTTCCTTAACAAAAACTGGCTGCTCTGAAATTCAGAGAAATTACTTTTCTAATTCCCTGGATGCAATGGAAGGACATCCGGTGAAATAATTCTCAGAGCCATTCTGCCAAAAGTAATGCTGTTCAAACTAGGCTATATTTATACTAAGAGAGCAAAATTGACGCGGATGATTTTAAGAAACCATTCTAGATCTCTCTGGAACACGTCTGGGTGAGAAGCCTGCCAGCTGGTGAAGGTATGGCAAACCATTTTGCACCTTATTAGTCCTAATTGGGCAGTTCATCTCCTTGGGGGAATGTACCTGGGGTGCGGCTGAAAATACCTTCACCTGAAAGAAATCTCACCGCAATCACTGCAGCAATTTTATAACCTGCTTTTAGCACTGTGAACGGATGTGAGCATTAATGCTGTTCATTGATATACTCGTTTGTGTGTTGATTTGTGAGATCATTCTGGGCTATACTCTAGTCCATAGACAGGGCAATAGTCACAGGTCAATTGGGTCCGGTCTGGAATGGTCACCTCTTAGGTAGTCATGAGGTTCACTGAGGTTAGTGACCAATGAATACCTACTCAATGAACGTATGGCTGGCCATATATTCAAAATTGTGGAGTACATTAATTCCAACCATATCTGGACGGACGTTCTTGTAGATCACTAGTTTCTGCAACCCAGTTAAGTGAAAGATACTGGCCGTTACCCTTCTGAAATTACCCCATGTATCTTCAGAACACTTTAGACAATAGTCACAGACTACAGCAAACGTCAAAGCAAGCTTAACAGCTATCAGACATGTGCATGAGTCAAGTCTATGAAATATTGACATCCTTGATCAACACTGGTCTAATTTTACCCGATTATTCATCCGATCTGCCCATTTCAGTTCATGAACGCTCTACTCGCCCAATTTTGAGGAACACTGACGAGGATCAGCCATTATGCTTGTCAGAAATGACTGACCTTGTCTTGATGAACTATTGTGCACACTTGGACATTGCTAATTGTAATCAGCCAGTTGAACCAGTGTTGGTGCCTCTCCTCCACAATGATGTGCTCACATCATATACCGCCCGCATTGATGGAGACATAAATGTGATCATAAATTTGAAAACAATTTCCCGATATCTTGATTAGGACAAAGGTTATTAAGCTGTGTATTACATTTTAGGGAGATTACCATGGCCCTGGTGGCGGCCGGCCGGTCAAAGGTAGCCTGCTGGACGAGAGCATTGTCCACCAACATTTATCTAACCAACATTTTCAGAGAAGAACATTGATATGAATAAGAGGAAAATGGATGCAGACTAGACTCAACATCTATGAGACACGCATGACTTAGGGTTTAGAATGTCACAGACCAGACTGAACAGATAGTAGACACGTGCATGACTTATACCTCAGAATGATGCCTACCCAACTGAACAGGTAGACCAGACTACTATGTGTATGAGGCACATGAATGATTCATTGTTCAGAGTGATGCAGACCAGATTAAACAGTCTGGGTCATATTGATGCAAACTAGATATGCACAGTCCGCCTGAGATTTTTTAAACAGTTTTCCAGTCATCTGTCTCCTTCCAAGATCGAGGGTTTTATGAATCGCATCACTTAGATATGCACAGGTATGGGACACATGCAAGACTTACAATTCAGAATGAAGCAGACCAGACTGAACAAGTATGAGACATGCGCCTTGCTTCTCATCTGGTTCCCACTTACATAGTCTAGTTCAGACTTTCCTGAACATCTGCGTCTCGTAAGCTAAACTCAACTGCAGCCCATGTCCAATCTGTTGTTAATTGTTTGTTACTTTCAGACTCTAAACAGACTTGTTCCTGAGGCACATCGTTTTACAGGGATGCAAGTCTTCTGGCAAATGACGGAAATTCGACTTTTCAGAATTTTGATGAAAATTGCATTAGAACGTCAACATTTACACAGTGGGAGTGCATGCCTACAGCCCCTAACGGGCAGTGCCTGATCACGGTCGTTATCGGCAGCTAGCAGGCGGCCCTGCCTAGCTGGCACCCCTGGCAGCTAGTGGAAGGTACACGCCGACCACAAGAGCCTCTGAAAACTGAAAACAATAAAATGAAATACCAGCGAGAAAACCTTAACCTTGAGATATATCCTAAGAGTTCCTAGGGACGTTAAGCACACATATTTAGGATGTAAAACTGCCAAAAGATTCAAAGTACCATGATGTTTGATGATTCCACATGAAGAAGATGAAGTGAGACTGATAGGTAGATAGGATATCTGGTCTGGTTACTAAAATAGCAGGGGTAACTGAGGAGCAGGGATAAATGAGATGGCAGGGAGTAACTAAGACAGTATGTAATGGTGGTGATGGAATGAAAATGATGGTGTTGATAGTGATGGTGGTGGAAAGTATTGGTAATGGTGTTAGTGATGGTGAAGGTGACTGTAATGGTAATGGTGGGATGAAGGTATTGGTTATGGTAATGAAAGTGTTGGTGATGGGGAAAATGTTAATGGTGATAAAGTTGGTGGTCCTGGTTTTGGTGATGGTGCTGGTAACGGTGATGGTAGTAGTGAAGGTGGTGATAATGATGGTAAAGTTGGTGGTCCTGGTGATGGTGATGGTGATGGTGCCGGTAACGGTGATGGTCGTAGTGTGGGTGGTGATAATGATGGTAAAGTTGGTGGTCCCGGTGATGGTGTTGGTGATGGTGCTGGTAACGGTGATGGTAGTAGTGAGGGTGGTGATAATGATGGTAAAGTTGGTGGTCCCGGTGATGGTGTTGGTGATGGTGCCGGTAACAGTGATGGTAGTAGTGAGGGTGGTGGTAATGATGGTAAAGTTGGTGGTCCTGGTGATGGTGTTGGTGATGGTGCCGGTAACGGTGATGGTAGTAGTGAGGGTGGTGGTAACGATGGTAAAGTTGGTGGTCCCGGTGATGGTGTTGGTGATGGTGCTGGTAACGGTGATGGTCGTAGTGAGGGTGGTGGTAATGATGGTAAAGTTGGTGGTCCCGGTCCTGGTGATGGTGATGGTGATGGTGCTGGTAACGGTGATGGTCGTAGTGTGGGTGGTGATAATGATGGTAAAGTTGGTGGTCCCGGTGATGGTGGTGTTGAAGCTGGTGTTGGTGGGGTTCACGTTGCAGTCATTTGCCACCACTCTGAGGTCGTTAGTCGTTCCTGTTTAGTTAATAAGCTCTGTGCATCTGGAGTTCGGCATACCTTCCGCCAGAGGTCTCTGCTGCCACCCACGGCGTCCCTCCAGCGTTCCCCAGTAACGTGAACGGAGGTGCCCCCATTGGATGATTCACGAACACATCTTCACTAATTAATTATGTGGCTGGGAATCTTACCCGATCTCAGAGGAAGAGCGGACCACATGGAAATGCAGAAACTGCTGGCAAATTGTGGTTGATGGATGGTTTATGGTGGTCGGTATGAGAGAGAATGTATGGAGGGGGAGGTTGTGTCTTAGTATGTGGCGCCTTACTGACAGGGTGAACATGTCAAGTCGTACCCGTGATGTCTACATTAACCCCAGCCTCCACAGATTAACCCCATTTACCCACCTACCCCTTGGCAATCTGCCAGAGCAATTAAGATTAGAAAAGCATGATGGCTGTGCCATTATGTTAATGACTAGTGCTGACCTTCACCTCATGTCGCTGACCCCTGGAGACCACAAGGTCAAGGGTCATAGGTCAACAAGCAACTTGACCAGTTAACACCCGATGAGATTTTCGGTTCATAGAATTCTCTTTCTTACTGAGGACTGAGGTTTGGTTCTTGAACCAAATTTGTAAACTTTATATTATTTCATTTCCTTTGCATGGAACTTTTGAGTCATTATTAAGAATTCTGTGCATGTGACTACTGATTAGGTTAAAGTTCACACTTGTTCTCTGACAGGCCGCTATTGTCCCTGCAGGATAAAATTCACACTACAAGGGTTTGTAATTAGAAACATTCTGCCATACAACTGCCCCGTCATGGGAGAGTGGCACTTATTACTTCGATAGGCGTGGGAAAACGATATATAAGAATATAAGAGAGTCTCGGTCTCAAAGAATTCGTGTGGTTCCGCTTGAGTTCCTCATCTGGGATCCAAACAGGTGGCAGAACCCCATGTCCACCTGTATATCCGGGGAGACGATGACTCAGTCGCTTTCTTGTGAGGTGTAAGGTAATCACAGTGAGAGTCCAACCTTTTCTATCATAAACAATTTCTGACCACAGGAAAGTGTTCATTAAAAACCCCTGCGGTTAGGTTTACCCCCACTTGATGTGCACCTGGGTAACGTTTCTACTTTTCCCCATGGAAGATCTGTTTCATTTAAAACAGAATGTGGAATAAAACATTATTTGAAAAAAAAAGTTTTAAAATTCATAAATGTATGTATACACATATATAATCTGGCCGTAGAGAACGCCATGAACAACACCTGTGACATGCGTGTTTTAAAGCGCACACTTGCTAGACGCATCGTCAGTATTACAACTCGTGTGGTCGGGACTTTATTTGTATGTGGCAAGATGCATAAACATTGAGTCTGAGCTTCCTCAGAAGAGAATACATGCCAACTTGGCTCAAGCAGTGGTATTATTCAATTTTTGTGGCCCTCGGTCTAGTGTCATGTTGCTGCCGTGCTAATGTTGGTGCACTTAGGTATGCCCTACTGGCGCGGCTGACGGGTGGGTTGTTTACGTTTTTTGTCACACCTTACAACCACTGCCACTCGTCGTACAGGAGGCTGGCGAATAGGGCTTATTTACACAACAATGTGTTCTACTGTCTGCTGAATAGCAGGGAAGATGAATCCTCACAGGTAGATGTTGATAGGGGATCATCCACCTCCACCGTACGCTGTAATCTGTGCTGCAGGCTAATCAGTGACCTGTCATCGTGAAGGATTAATTGCTCAGGTTAATCACTGTTCATCTCCACTATGTAAACATGTACTATCATCCGTCCAGGATCACCTATCCGGATTGGTGTCATGGAGCCGGTCTCTGATTCCTTGATGAGGCAATCAAGGAGACTGGAGTACTTTAAGGCCGGGACAAGGTTTGTCTTGATTAAAGTTCCCTACAAAGGCTTAAACGAAAAGTGTAAAACTAAACTTCACAGAGAAATAACAGTTTCTCATTGGTCTATAAAACATTTTCGATTTAGACAAAAAACAATAAAACAAATTCACAAGTCTTATTGAATATACAAGGCAGTGCAACCATATATACTTGCCTTCAAGTATCTAGGGTCCTGAGAAATGATGGAACATGGTAGCATAAATCGTGAATGTATCGTCTAGCCGAGAGCAAGATAGAGAGAGAACTGTAAGGGCCGAACACAGATGGCAGGCAGAGAACCTACGGGGATAAAAACAGAAGACAGACCATCTCTGTAATGTCAGGGGAAGTTTTGCCTCTTAAAAACTGGGATCAGAGATTGGTTTAATCTTGGCCGGCGACTACCGGTCCCTGTGCGCCGACCCACAACCACTCCAGAGCCCATATACCTCTTACCTCGTCCCCCAGTCGTGTTTCCTGCTCTTTTCTTTTTGTTTACCCCCTACCGAAATGGCTGCATAGAGACTCCATAGCAACGGCAGTAGATAAAAGTGTGTCGTTTTCCAGGTAGTATCTGTGTTGGTCTGTGTGTCTACTCAGACTGCGCGACTGATAGATCACGAGTTATTTTGGGGCGTTTCTTTTTCACAGCCTACACCGGTTTCCTAATTTATTGTTTGTTTGGTTTGTACAGTACTATAGATTATAACATAACTCTGTCTTACAGAGAGTAGAATGAATTGGCCCCATTGCTCCCCATACTCAGCACTGTAGGCTTGTGAGTAATTTGATTAAATTGATGTATTATATTATAAACTTTTTTCTCTAAAAAAAACAGTCATGTGTTGATGGTAGTTTAAGTATGAATTGTGATTTCTTGCCAAGTTTGAGGGTCCAACCAGGGCGGGGCGTCCTAGTATACAGCGAAGAATATGGCTCTGTAATTTATACCTACCCTGCCCCACTCGTGGTCCAATCTTTTGCTTAAGCCGGAGACATACCAAGCGAGAAACGCAGCGATTTCCGGAATCGCCAACACAAAATGACGTGTATGTGAGCTATTGTTTAAAAGTTCACCTTATTATTGCTTCTAAGACGCTGAATTATTGGTGCGAGGTATTATTCTGAGATAATATTTCACATACTTGCCGTTTTGTGTTGGCGATCCCAGAGATCACTAGCTTTTCTCGCTTGGGGTGTCTCCGGCTTGAGACCCTACCTGTGGGGTACTAGCCTCTCTACTACAATGGTCTTGCTCGATCGAACATATTTAATTATAAGAAAATTACATATAGAAATCTATGTGCATTTATTCACATCAGTTGGTCATTGTTCACCCACAAAATGAATTTCAAGGTGTTGTCAATCTGGGTATAATGCATACTTCATAGAGGCAGTCATAAATGATAAAAGTGATTTTAACTTCCAACCGGAAATATCTGATTCGGTACAGCATGTTCTTCAATACATTATATTTATAAACCATACAAATCTCAAAACACACGCTAAGATACCTCCTACTTCCGTTCAACTGATCTAAGACAAAGACAGAGTTTAGTTTTCATAGTAGAAATTGATGATTTGGTAAGGGGCTATCCATAAAGTACGTATGCAGAATTTCTGAAAATTTGGAACCCCCATCACCCCTCCTTATTTTGGAACAAAGAAGGAGCATACGCAAAATTTTCGAAATTCCCCCCCCCCCCCCCCCCCAGTACGTACGTACTTTATGGATGGCCCCTTGAGGACGACTCGTTCTGTTGTACCTCCTTTCCTGTCATCTCACATTATTCCACATGGATATGACCGTTACTATTATAATGGTGTTAAAAATCACATGGCCTCAGGAGCCTAGATGTTTCCCACACAGAGCATGCAGCTGGTTGAGTGAGGGGACTAAGGGCGGCGCCAGAGAATCTCAGAACCCAAGGAAATTCCATTAGCTACTGGGACTAAAAAGATAAACCGGCCTTGATTGTCTGTAGGTGTTCTGTGTTACTGATATGTTTCAGATGTATGTGAGACAAAAAAACACAAGGCCTGGGGTTAAGAAATTCGCTAGTAATATATCCCCCCGATCTTTTTGCGTGGGTGTAGGCGGGGTGGTGATGTATGTGGGGGGTGGGGGGGGGGGGGGGGTACAGGTCCGCCAGAGATTTTGTTTACAAGGTTCCTGGGAGAACCACGGCAGTAAATGGCGACATCTGTTGGCAGTTCCCGCCATGAGTTGTAATATGAGGAGCATCTGTCAAAGTGCCGCAGTCAGAAGAAAGCACACCTCCGCAGCCTCAATAAGAGAACACACACACAGCTTCATACCTGGCCCCCCTTAAAACCGTTACCATGACGACAACCCGACTGACCTCACTCACCTATCGCTTTATGATGAGAAGCGGGTATTTGTCAGTGCCATATAGCGGTACAGATCGGCAATTTGCATGTTTATTTCCAGGCCGTTCCAGCAGATATATAGTTTTATAGGCGGAAATCAAGGTCAGATGGCTTAGACCTAATCCATCCGTGTATGCTGCCGCTGTATCTGATAAACAAGACAAATACATAACAGCTGATATAAAATGCGGTTTATCATATGGAGACATGGTTAGTGTACCCGAATATAATCTATTCAGGGATATTATGGACGGAAATATCCACCTAGTTCGAAAGACGAGGTGAATATATCCGATCAGGATATTTAGGAGCCGATGGAATTCAGGTACATTCACTATGTCTCCTTATTATCATATACCTAGAAAACATTGAAAACGTCATTTTATAATTTTACAACTTTTTCGAGAATGAAAGTGGTAACATGGCACGGAGGGACTTAAGAAAATTCTTTCGTCACTCAGTAACGAACGGAATCTGTAGGCAACTCCTGATCAGTAAAAGTGAGACATTTGCCCACGGGTATATGATAATACCCGGCCCGACCTTACTCTATAATAAAGCCGCCGCGCCTACGCGCCGCTTGGATCAATCTTCGCTCTATACGTGATGGTAGAAATCCTTCTGAGGAGGCAGCATGGCGCAGTCAGTGGGATGCAGGCCTTCAAAGAGCGGTCCAGTCTGCCGCGCCCCCATGTCTCACTGCCTGCTCTCAGCCTCATCACGGAGTCTCAATCCCCGCGTTAATTAACCCTGGAGAATGCTTCAGCATAAAGACATAGTCAAATCCAAACCCACTGCTATTCTGTTCTGATGTGAACCCGTTGTTAAAACCAGTCTGGATCTTAGTAATATATCTATTGAAATGCGTATGTATCGTCTAGGAGTCAATGGAATGTATGATAATAATTTTGTATTTACTTACATAACTGCTCTGTCCCATATAAATTTATTATTATGTCTTTTAGGAAAATAGAATTAGACCTTGGAAAAAGTAAGAACGTTAGAAATGTTAATGGTGCCAGTAATCTAGGATCTGAGAGATGAGACTGAATGGTACAACTGTAAAACCAAGTCTGGTACCTTTCTTGTGTGCCTTTCATGAATTGGCAACTAAACTCGGCTATTACTGGAATTATACTAAAGGCTCGCTTCCAATGATATGTTTATATTGCATTATACATCTATCGCATTCCCCTGTAGTGTGGTGACCCAGGTCAAATAAAGCTGATTATATAAGAACATAAGCCAGGCTGGTAATGTGACTGCACCCTGAAACAAGATATATACCAGACACCCTCCATATTTCATATAACGGTTTATAAATATGGATGAGGGCACAGAGGCGGTTCATAGAGTGCAGTGATATATTAGTGGTTCTGTCAAAATTTATTATCAGTTCAGATGGCCATCTGGAACCGTAAAGATCCAGGTGGGGTTCATATAGGCTTCACACGTGGAAAGTGACCCCCTGACATCTAACCCCAACCTCCAAAGCCTCATGCCCACTCCCCAGGTAACCCTGTAAGAGATCATACTATGACTTTGACCCCAAAACCGTGTGCTTCCTCCAGAACCCCAACCCCAACCCCTGGGGGGCCACTGCCCCCTTCACCCGTAAATCATACACAGACATGTCTGCTCTCCAGTAACTGGTGGTCTACACACATATATGTACAATGTATGTAGTTATGACTGATAAAAGATTAGAATTGTCGGTAGATTGTTGTGTATAGACATTATGCACCATGTTTTATCATAAGGACTATTTCTACAGATTGCACATTATATTGTGAGGTGCCCAAGTTCTGTTCTGCCTCTATACAGTATATTTCATGATGTGAACAGATTCCTTCCATTCTCATACAGTGTAATGTATAATAAAGTGTTCAGGTCCTCTTTCTTTACTTTGCACTTTACATATAAAGAAATGTTTGAAGTGCCCAGGTTCTGTTCTGTTTCTATACATTGTACTGTGTACACATATAACGAAGTCTCCAGATTCTTTTCTGTTTCTCTCTGTTGTTCTGTATAGATATTGAAATGTCCAGGTTCTGGTCTGTTTCTTTATCTTTTAAAGTATACATAATGAGTGATCCAGCTTCTGCTCTGTTTGTCTATGTTGTACTGTATATAAGATGCATCGTCCAGATATGTACTGTTTCTACACCGTATAGTGTATATTTGAATTGAGGAAGTGCTCGAGTTGCGTCCTGTCTAAAGTATAAGTTATACTTTCTGTATATTGAAGTGCCTGGGTCATGTTCTGTTTCTATCCCTTGCACTCTCTACATAATGAAACACCCAGGATTTGTCTTGCTTCTAGGAGCCGTGAGAGCACTATGTCCATGAATAACTCAAGAGTGAATTCTAACGTCTGTCACTGTTTCTTGCAGACGGGCTCCGGCAAGACGTACACTATGGGCACGGGCTTCGACCTGTCCATCACCCCGGAGGAGGTGGGCATCATCCCCCGCGCCGTCGAGCATCTCTTCCAGGGCATCGACCAGCGGCGGAGAGAGGCATTGGAGCGGAACGAGCCCGTCCCCGACTTCAAGGTCAACGCCCAGTTCATGGAGGTCAGTGAAAAGACAATTTTGAAAACTATGATGGGTGTCCATAAAGAGTGACTGTGGTGAGACTCGTTCGAGGTTTCTAATGACGTGATGTTCACAGGGCAATTCTTCTGATGAGTCTGACGGATATCGGAGGTCAGTACCTCCATGAGCTGCTCACGGTGGAACTGAATCTCCCATCTTACTTTTCCCAATTATTACCGGAATATGTTTTTGTCATTTATTTACCATGCGCAACCAATTTTTAAAATAATGGTTTGGATACTGAGTTATTGCTATAATAGAACAAGGCATTTCCATGTAGCAACGACAATATTTAGGATGCATTTTCATAACAGTTATGTGATAAATGGTAATTGACCGTTAGGAGGTTTGGACTATCACCAGAAAGGCCATCGTTAAATGGCAGCAACATTTACTGGGATTTCTTCCCTAAAGGCCGGGGAATGGCCTATTAGACGAGATCCCTCATAACCTTCCCTTCTGCTAAAAACTGCTGAATAAGGAGGATTCCCGGCTAACTCTCCCACGCCCATAACAGGCGATGAGCCTCCCACAGACAGACGAGCACGGCTTAAACAGTAGACAGGGGAGTGTAGAGGTGGGTGGGCAGAGAGGATTACGATACTCTAATCCCCGCTAAAATACGAGAATTAGCAGGAATGAGATGCGTCCATGATGTTATGCCGTAATTAGAAGCAGGGCCTGAATTAGACTCGGGTCACAGTGATCGGATGGGATTTCTGGTGTTTTTCTCTGTCTTTCTTCATCCGGCGAGCCATCTTTGGTTTCAACCTGCAACCTTTGCCTCCGAGTCCTCTGTAGGACATGGCGCGTTTTTTGTTTCCACTCAGCGCCTGCGAATTCCCCGCTCACATTTCCCTGATCATGACAGGAAGGCGGTGTCACAAAGAGCTTATTTTTAGCGCGGTGAGAGAGAAGGAGGAAACCTGACAGCGATAGTGTTATGTGAACAGTCAACAGTTTCCGCTGTTTATTCTTAGTCTGTAATATATGAGAAAACGGAAGTCTAACGGTGGACTTCACAAACATCACCGACGTGACAGACGAGACGCGACTGGCGTGTGGTCAGCACCAATGAGCGTAATCGAGACTCACAATATCTAGCATGTTAGGTATTCTGAGAGGTTTTCAAGTTCAGTCTCGTCTCGTCTGCGATTGGTTCTATCACAAGCAAGTCGGACGTGTTGCAGATGAACGTAGACTTCAGTGGCGTCTCGTCTGCGATTAATTCTATCACAAACGTCAGTGGCGTCTTGTCTGCGTCTCGTCTGCGTCTCTTCCGTGTCTCGTCCACGTTTCGTCCGCGTCTCGTCGGAGATGTTGGTGCCGGCCTTTTTTTGTGACCTTCGCCTTGGAAAGTTGAACATAAGTAATCATATGACACTAAACGTGGTCTTTTAAAAGAAAGGAACAAAGTACAACACAAACAGCCCCCTAAATACACATTAGGCGCCATGGAGAACTATTAGAGGAAATAAATAACACCGTCCCCATCATTCATAGAAACAGCAAATAAACAAAATATTTGAAAGAAGAAAATGGCGTCGATGAACGACTCGCTGATCCAGGTGGCGCTGATGCTCATTGATCTGGCAGTCACATGGTCACAGGACAATGATCACGTGGATCTAATCTGCTAATCTGATCCGACTAATCCGGTGCGCTTCCGACCCAATGCCGCAGGGGATGCGACCTGTGTTGAAAATTTGAGAAAAATATTATTAAATTTGTAAAACTGTGATGGCTAAGCTGTGGTTTGATGTTGCTCCATATATTTCCCTGAATCTCGAACTCGTAGGTTTTACTCAAACCTTTTGTCAAGAATAAGAATCAGCAATGTGACAGTACTACTTCGCCTGTGTATGGTCTTCTATTCCCTGTCTGTATGCGGAGATACCACAAGTAAGACAGGAAATACATACTATAAATGAATCGGGTCACCCTGCTGAGAATAAAGCCCACTTTAACTAAAACTGGGCTTACCACTGTAACACAACCTGGGCGGGAATAGTATGAATATACTATACACTACCGATCAAAGTAGATATACCAACATTTCAAAAATATAGTGGAAATAAAAATCTAAGGTGGAAATGGAAATAAAAGAGGGAATCGGCTCACTATGAAGGTATTCTCAGCCTGTCAGCTTGTCAAGGCTGCCCCGGCTCTGGTGTCAGGCGGATTCTGATCCTAATGGTGCAGGCAGACGGTGACCATGAGCTCGGGGAGATTAGGTGGGAGGCTGTCAGTGTGTGTGCACACAGCGAACCCTGTGCTGAAACCAGAACCAGCAGCTGGCACCTGACAAAGGAGGCGATAGAAGGTCCTCGTCGGTGTGTGTCTTCAGGGCGGGCCCGGAGACGAGGGTAGATCTGATGACTGAATGTTGGGTCTGTATCGTCAGTCGACCCGGGTTGCGCCAGACCTTAAATCGCTTCTTTATACCGGAAAAGGAAACCCAAAGATTCAATTTCTTGCTCCAATGCACTCCCTCACATGCCATATGCCGTAGTTGGAAGTGGTGGGTGTAGGTACCTCACTGTGGCTTGTGTTCTGGTGTACCACCTGTCTGCTCAGATTGGTGAGGAACACTTCAGAAAACTATTACGGAAATAACCAGTACATAGATCCTTTGCGTAAATAACTGTTGTACAAAGGCAGCTATTTTCAGATATCAGGCTTAACGGTACATCACAGGTCCCGAGTTCGAGTCTCGACTGTACCACTGTGTTATGGTGCATGCCTCTCGTCTCCTTCTAATGGTTTCAGTATCACTGTGCTTGAATACTAGATATGGATGCCTTTGCCACCATGACAGTTGTATTATGATTGATGTAGATAGAATTACTACACACCTTATAGATTTATGTTCTGAACTAGGCTATGTGTTCTCTATGTGTCTAAAAAAACACTTTATAGATCTATTAGCTGAAAATTTTACCCCGAGCCAGCGCCAGGATCATTGTCAGTACTAAAAGGTCATGGGAATCACAGGACAGAGAGGAAGTCTCACGCCGCCTGTCAGATGAAGGCTGGAGCTCTGACAATACAGCCCTCTGTAGAAGTGTCCGCAGGTCATGTGGTCACTCACACCCAGGCCTGACCCTCCTGACACTGACCCCCTACCCTCTCTCACCACACACCACACCACAAACAGCACACGGCCGGGCAGGTTACTTAGGGGCGAGATGCCAAAAATCATCCATGAAAATATGTTCTTCTCAGTATCAGGCTCTCGTCCTCTGCTGTCATCAGTACTGTACGTGATGGACTGCTACAGTAATTAACCGCGTGATTGGTGTCATCCATCTCCGTTTAGTGCAGTGGACATGTAAATTAGGAATAGTTGAGATCACAGCTCTGTTCTGGAATTCTTTGTCTCTTGTCAACAGACGTCCTCTGAACAAGTGGGTGTCGTGAGAACATCTTTGTTAGAGGATCTCAGGGTCAGTGAGAAAGCCTTAACTTTTCCCAGCGTTATTAAAACGCCAAACAAAATGCATGTCCCCTGATCAGGTACTAAAAATGGGTGGAATGGCGGGCAGATTAGTATAAAAAGAATAGATTTAAAAGCGGCTTCCTCATATCATAATCAAACCTTGATGCATGCGAAATAGCCTTAGTATAGTTATATCAAGTATCAGTTAAAGTGTTAAGTTTATAAAATTTCTGTTAAGCTTTTGAACAAATACTTAACATCAACAAACCTGATGTTTAACACCCATGAATATCTTCATGCGATGAGGCTGTTGATCAATATTGAACATCAACGAAATACCTCCAAGAAATTTTGATCTCATATTCACCTTTATTCAAGTTGCCGATAATAAACCTCCCTTATCGAGGTGGTCAAATTATAACATTCTTTTTATGGACATCAATTATACAACAATACCGATTTAAATATCTCCTCCCATTTCAAATTTCAACCTTCACTCTGGTCGGAGAAAATCCACCTTTGAACAGGATTATTTCATGTGAAGCAGTTTACACCAGGGAGCCTTAATAATAACTCTATTAACTGCTCATAGAAGAAGCATGACTGGGTCCCCTCCTGATGAAGGAGACAGTGGCGTGTGGTGCCCGATAAGAAACTCCGTGATGAATTAAACCGATCCCTCCCCATCATAAGTGGGATGATTGTAATGAGCTCTGTTTGCCATAGTCTGTGGTCGCTTAAGTGATTTTCTTGGTCAATTAGCCGGAAGTAGATGATCGCCGCAGGGCTCTGACATGCGCATCTGAGACACGGAAATCAGCAGCCACAAGCCGCACACCAGCGTCTCGAGGTCACGACCTTCACCCTGGCTTCCGGCCTGTTTTCCAATGGTGCCCGTTTGCCTTTAAGCGAAATCTGAATAATCAGATAATGATACTACGAATATGTTTCTTTTTTAAATTCTTTTTATTGATGCATGTTTCTGAACACTGACTCCTCAATTACATTCGTCTTTTTGTTCTCAGGATTTCGAGAAATGTATATGAAATGAGATTTATACTGATGATTAGAACAATATACATAATCATTTTCCTGGTGAAGTTCTCTAATGTGGGATTCACAGATAGAAACTAATGTACCTGAGACTAGTGTACTTCAGACTTTTCCCCTATTCTCACACAATTCTCCTTTGGTACCAGATTCTCATTTGCATAGTGCTTTTACCAATCTCAAGGGAAAGTGGTGAATTTGATTCACAAGGAAGGATATACCTGGTAGATAATCTGAGACAAAGTTACATTGAACACTCAACCTGGGACTCTAGTACCCTTGAGCTGAAGGGTGTTACAAACATGTAATCATGCTTACTGGCCTCCTATTGGCTATGGCAGATACTTAGTTGGCGACTCCACAACAGGTCCATTTGTTTCACCAAAATGACCCTATAGATTTTAAAATCAAAATCTCATGGGATTCTGTACCTTGTTAGTTGTGATTGCAGCCTACAATTGCAGGGGAAAATACTTATCTCAAGGAAATGGAACCATATGGAACCATACAATTCAGACGAAAAAATTGCGTTCCAGTACAGAAGCTGATCGGATTTGTCTGTAGAACATCTTGTAAAGTATGTGAATCCCACTTTGTGAATCCCTCTTTACCAGTATCATCGTTTCAGTTGGGCATCTGAATCTGTTATGATATCAAACGAGGTTAGCAGCTAATACATATACCCATAGATGTAGTGCTTAAGTAGGAATTTACTAAATTTAATAATTAAACAAGGCTTCTTGTCGAACTTGAATAGATAGCCATGAAGTCCCACTATCTGAGAAAGGCTATGGATATATTAGTGGTTTAGAGGTTATGAGCCTATGGAGAGATGAGGTAAGTCGGGCTGTTATAGTGGTACAACTCTGGGGTCAGCAGTGTGTGGGATCAGGAAATCACCTCCGCTCATTACGTACACCCGACCCTACCATTACTCACAGTTCACTTACCTCCCTCTCCCTGTGCCCGCATCTAATAATGGTAAACCAATACCCTTTGTAGTCAAATATGTTTCAACCTCCCATAATGGCCAAGTGCACCCGATATCATTATTATTTCGTGTATTAGCACTTTTTGGAGATTTGGCTGACTACTGATCGAACTAAAATCATCCTGAATATTCAATGTCCTTAAAAGAAACACTAATTTCGAGGGCTGCAGAAATATCGTGCTCGTAAAAATGTATCGCTTTATTGGACTGACAGCCTTGGTAGATTATATCAGTCGGGTTTCTTCTACCTGTGTTTAACTTTAAGCCGACCCCAGTGGCTGCGTAATCGAGCCGTGTTTATTTCGCATAAGGGGGCATTAGTAGCTCCCTCTATCCGCGTCCCTGGGAAGCTAGACTCGGGTCAAAGCACTCATTCTCGGATTGGAAACCGTACTCAACAAACGTGCGGGTTAATCCGGTGTTATAAATACTGTAATGGCCGAGTATGGGCGGGGAGTCTAAGATAACATTATTTTGAATCTTCTTGTTTTCCTTACCGTTCTGTATCGCAGCGATTATTATGCAATTTCTGTCATGGTTTATTTTTAGGATAATAAACATACCCGATAAGATCGAACCGGTTCAGTCAGGCAGTTCTCCAGGGTCTAACCCAATGAAGACTTATATTTCATACTTTGATTTTATTATAGAATATTTGTGTGCTTACTTCCCTAATTTTATTGATTGTTTTTCAGACAGGAATTAACAGATTAGTGTCACTATCAATCTCTGCCTGGTTTTAGTGACCCGAGGCAAATATTATAGAGGAAACTTATGAAGGTTTACGGTCAGAGCTCGTATCACATTGAGTTTGAATGGCGTTGGAATTCACAAGACGAAGTTGTGTGAATAACGTAGCGACTCAAACGAGATGGGATCGGGCTCTGACCTTAAACCATAAAGTCTGAATTTATCTCACCCCTCACATTGACCAATTGGCTAACAATTGTGACACAATCCCCTTTGAGTATTTTTTTCTGAATACTCCATAGGCGTTGAGTACGAGTTCCTAATGTTAAGTCTATGGTGAAAGATACCAGGGGTAAGATAACAGCTTATAACTAACTGGTCTGAGAGAAAAAGTTGAAAATAAGAAATTATTCTAAAAAGATGGGAGAACCCAATGTCACATGTCCAATGATATCGCGGATAAATACATCGTGAGCATAGTATTAAATTAACCACAGGAGAGTCTCACTTACAATCGATGACATTTTGTATGTTTGCTTACGCTTTCTATCTGTGAAATGCTTCAACTGAAGTATGTATTTGTCTGAAGTAAATAGGACGTGTATGCAATGCGGGTACAAAAACGTATAAAAAGTCTTCATCCAGTCCCTACATATCTTATCATCGTGGTTACATCCGGGGATAAGCCCTCAATCATATTTATCTATATGAAATGCTAAAGAAAAACAGAAAAAAAGATGATGAAATAGAAGGGCAGGCGCTCTTATCTTCATCTGTTAGATGATAGTATATGTGAGTTTGGGAAAAAAACACATTGATAAAATGTACAAATAAGAAAATGTTTTATAATATCTATCAAATAGTTCTTAGGGGTTGTCTCCTAGATATACCCACAGACGTGGAATAGAAATGGTCAATGTGTCTAGATTGCAGGCCACTTTCCCAGCACCAGGCGAGGGATTTTTACCTCTAAATCGTAAGGACAGGAAAGGGACAGATCTGTTTCTGTCCCTGGATTTGAAGCCGCTTTCTTGTCTTAGACTAAGGAGTTTGTTTCTGCCATGCAAGCTGTAGGTCGGCGGCTGGCGTCAGACGGGTTGGACTTTAAAGTCACAACCGCACCACAGGTGTTAGAAGGAGGTGTAGAAAGGCGACACCTGTAGGTCGATGTAATGAATGATCCCGCTGTGGTCAGGTGACCTCTGCGCCGTGGTCACTCAAGCGGAACGCCGTGGATCAGCCCCAACAGGTGTGTGAACACTGACGACGGGTGTAACCCATGTGTGTTTTGTGTCAATGCCCTTAAACTCACAGAGACTTGGGACGAGTCAGCAAACCTTGAACACGTGCCTCCAACGTTATAACCAGAAGCTGGTTGTATCCATCATTTCTTAAAGAATAATATACCATTTGGTACAACTCATAAAATTATGAAACAACAAAAATGTAATACTTTAAGTTAATAGGAAGCAACAATAATGGTATACATTATAATGAAATTTATACTAGTATAGTTGCGTTATAGTATTATTAATGAATTGATTGTTCTCCATTTATTCAACCTCAGGATAATTGGTATATTCATAAACAGGTTGTGTAATTTGAAATGTTATCGTTTCTGTCACTCATGTTAATAAGATGGCTTTTGAACAAAATGCACAAGTCTGTCTCATTTTCTAAAGTCGAATCATTTTCTGTAATTTCCACTTTTGATACAACAATTGACAGATAGCTGATAAATGTGTTGTTCTCCTACCTTAAAATCTAGAGGAAAATATCTTAAAATAGATAAAGCAGTATTGCCCCGACCCCAACCTCCAAATGAATCCCCAGGATTATAGTTTGATGTTATCTCTGAAAGGATGTGTCGTCATTGGAACATATCAGATAACAAACTACCGACCAATTACTTGTAATAAGTAAGGTACTAAAGCTTTAGAAAGAGACCACCAAATAACAAACAAGAAAATTGTACTTTATTGGTGCTCTTCCAAAATTGTGGTGAAGAATTTGGCAACCATCACTGACCGTTTTTTTGCGAGTGCGATATATAAAGAAGGATCACTGACAGAGCAAAAAGAACCCTACCATTGTATTAAGACAATGCATGTAATATCATGATAATAAATATACAATATTTACCCTCAAAAGAAAAGGCTGAGAGGTGTAATGAAGTAAATAATCTAAATGATAATTAAGATTTATATTCTATGAGAAGTTTACCAGTAAGTGAGCTGAGGGTGCCCATACATTGAGCTAGTCAGGTACATGCGGTATGACGAACAGGTACGACATTTATCAACGATACAGGTAGCTGAAAAGTATGGTGGGAGCAAAGTGATGTATGTGCTGGATGAGGGCCTGGGAAGATCACCTCGGTGGACATGGACATGGAGCAGGGGCAGGGATGGGGACATGCTTGGGTGGAGGATGTGTGCAGAAGTTGGGAGCGTTCTGGTCTGATGGAGGGTACACTGACGAGGGACGAGGAGACGGGGGTCACGCTGTCATCAGTGACCCGTGACGGGTGGAGATGGGGTGCAGGAGGTGGCGGTAGGTGGATACAAGCACTGCTCCCCGGTGGGACATCACATGCTGATCACCCTCGTGACACTGTTGGGTAAAAAGCTGGTAAAGAGAGCTCAGTGGGTCGCGCACTTGACGATCACAAGTTCGAGGGTGCGAAGCTCGTCTGTGCCTCTGTATTTCCTGCTTTTCTGTTATCCTTTTCTAATATAAATCGCTGAAATATGAACATGGTAGTGATCAAAGTATTTCTTATCCGACTGAAGTACCTTTTCTCACCTACTCACAAGAACATCTGCACTGCCCAAAACATAGGTGTAAGGCGTCCATGATTTAGAATTCAATAAGTATCATCCGTATTCAGGCAAGGGGTCTTCCGGGAATTCGCGATTTTTTTTAATTTATTTTTTATTTGGGGGGGGGGGGGGGGGGTGTCATTCATCAGATAAATGTAAAAGCGAGCAGAACATCTTTTGGGAAGGGTGTAGGGGTTTCTAAGTGAAATTCATAAAGATAGTGAGCGATATCTTCGGGATACTGGCCACTTTAGCTCTCATCTGAGTCGGAACATTTCACTTGGAACAGCTCAAACCATAGGAGCTTCCGGGGGCTTCAGTCCCTGGGCCGCCTCCCAGGTCAGTGTCCCTAGACCCCATATGGGTATAGGCGGCATTAAACCCTTACCTTTTCCCCCCGAATTTTTTCGCAATTTCACAGTCCAATACCTGCATATCAGTGATCTACCACCCATCTCAGAAATCTACCGCCCATATCCACCTGTATCTGTACATGCAGGGACCTAAATATCACAGACATGAAGTCGTGGTATATAACTCACAACACAGTACCTGTCACATAACCAGTGCGACTCATCTTTCTATGCCATTCCCTGTCCCTTGGTTAGGTTATCCCCCCTTGCTATATGTGAAATATTGTATTGCAACGTATAATGATTTTGTTTGGCCAACCTAGGACTAGTGATAGAATGTATTTGAAGGTATAAGTTTTTTCATTATTATCAATCTGGATATGTTCGAAGTCACATGTAACATTCTCGCCGGATATGTAAAGCATCATCGGATATGTAAGGCATCGAAGGATACATAGGGTAACAGACCCAATTAGAGTTCAGTGTGTCGGGGGCATCCCAACTGACCACTGAACACGGTAAGGGATGACTGGCGGATGAGGGGGAATAATTGGGATGAATGAGAATAGAATGAATAATGGAGGAGGCTTCGAGAGAGATCGCGAGCCGTCACCAAGGAGAGAGGCAGAGAGCTGCTACGACCTGCAGCAACTTATTGGCAGGAATAAGCCTTAAGAAATGTACTGTTAATGCTGCTGCTACAGCCATCACAAACTGTGACTCTCTGTCTCCACAACACTCTCACTCCTGTTGTTCTCATAAGAGCCGACCTTATTCATCCCGAGTATCCATGTACATATCTGACCCATTGTTTGTTTTTATTGGGCATCATCTGTCGTTTCATCCAACTGTCGGCTAATCAACTCATTTGTGTAGTTTTATTGTAAAATTATGCTTTTACGTAACAGTTTATTTGTATTAGCACCACTGAAGTCATATGGGATATGGCCAAGGTAGAATCCCGTAATAAATCTCATTTGATCATTGCTCCCAAACTTTATCAAATGTTGTGATTTCTTTAATGATCAGGTTCAGTCTATCAAGTAATATCTGAAAGACTTTATAGATATTCTAGCACTATGTCATATATTAATTGACCATAGCAGCTGGAGCCAGATGAAATGACACACATCTGCCCAGTCTGACTTCCATGATGAAAAAAAGAAAAAAACAATAACTAAATTATAGAGAAATACTATTTACAGCGGGTCTGGCGTAATTAAGACCTGTCAGTTGTGACAGATATTTGACACAGTGTTGAGCAACGTACTGTCACTTATTTCTAGCTCGACTTTCTGGGGCGTGTTACACATACACATACACAGCTGGCTGAGCAGAAAATTGGCCACATTGAGAGCACGCGCTGTCAGTTAGGGTGTAGTTGTATGGGCGTGACCAGGCCAAGACCGTAAATAATATATGTCTGACCGGACAAGGTGGAAAGTGAAGTCGTGAGCAGGGGAGGTGTGTACAGTTATAATGACTCACACATCAGCTTACACAGGTCATGACTCTACCTCTTAAAAGTAGGTAAATGCTGCATGTACCGTGCATTCACAGAATGATTAAATACCTAACTTATTGTGGAACTTTTATGTCACAATTGCTCAGCTGTTGATATCCCTATCATAATATCCCAATCATTTTCTGAAAATACAATATGGTTTATTTAGATCAAAATTACTATTTTTTTTATCTGTTTGGAGTTTCACCCCAAAATAGAGACATACTTAACCATGTCACGAGAGTGAGATTGTCATGTAGAGAAAAACTCAAGCATGTTATTATTTTTTGTATGTCTATACTTAGATGTACTTTTTCTCCTGTGATTCATTTCTAGCCATACCGAAAACAAAATTTGGTACCGAAGTTTTCTAATCTCCTTACCTTAGTAAATTAGTCTTTCTAACGGACTGTTTTTAGGCGCACAGGGTATAGCGACGAAATCGCTAGTTAACCTTTTAAAAACCCTCATAAATATAGATAAGGCAATCTTATTGCCGTATGATGCCACCACATGAAGTATTGGGTTTATTTTCTACTTTATAAATTAGAAGTAGATCTTTTAAACCACACAATTTAAAACTAGATTCAAGGGAAGGTGAATGATGTGGTAAGCACTGACAACACGGAAATCACTGCGAATTTTAGGACAATATTTTTCAAGGACAACCGACAACACGAAATGATCAGGTAGCTTCAACACCTTTGGTATGATATTTTCACCCATGTACGTATTTTGAATTTACTTCTACCATAAAGCAACCCAATTGACTGAGAATTATTCCTGGTTTCCTAGTCACGATCCCAAGTCTAGTTAAAACATGAATTCCCATGATTACATTTACCAGAATAAGTAGACACATTAATGTGACAGAACGGTGTAAAACACGAGGTAAATAATTAGCTTAAAGAGGGAAAAATAAAGGGAAAGATTTAGGTGTGTGTATGGAGGGGGTGGAGGTGAGGAGCTGTAGAGTAGGAGGGGTGTGACTTACATAAAAGCTGAAATCATCTCATCGTTGTATGGTTCATCCCGTCTTTCTGAGGTAACCTGGCCTTATACAATAGAGGGTGGGGGCGTGATGAGGTTGGCCGGTTTTCTGGATCAACCCACAAGTCAAACGTCAAGTGTTAACCCTTTCTCTATGATAAAGACAACGTGAGGAGCGTGACCAAATGACGCTACGCCCTGTGTATATGCATGCCCAGGTTATGGGACTTCAGCATACGGCCAAGTACATAAAACTAATATCTTAAAAATGATAACCAGTCTTTACTCATGACCTTATATTGCACTCAATTTAAATTAATTTTCAACGGAAACATCTGATGAGTCAATAACACACGTTAAGAAGCAACTTAGGTGTTATCTATGTATTAAAGTAGCCATCAATGAAGCGGAACCTTTGAGCTGTACAATGATGTGATCAATAGGTGGTAATATTGTTACATGAATTCACTTACAACGTCCCATGTATGTAATCATTTATGTATGCTGTCTCGGAAGAGTAATCTGTATATATTATCCCCTAACACAGCACAGACCCCGTAAACCTAGGCCTTGTATTACACTAGACCTCAATTTGAAAATGAGAGAGAGATAGGTGACATACCAGTCATACACGACACACATCAGTCATAGCAATACTGACTTACACATACACGAACGTATGTTCATGTGACGCCAAGCTGACGAGTAAAGGGCACGCGGCGAGGAGGACTCGGCAAGTTGACATCCTGATTGCCATCCTCTCTCGACACGCCGTCATGAAATTCAGATTGACATCTTAAACGTAACCCTTTAGAGTCCAGATCTTTGAGCTCCTCTTCATACACACCAAGGGTGGGTTTTATCAATAGGGGTTAAATCCTGCCAAACAGAGTCAGTGAGGGCACACAGTATTGGCTTTCAATATCGCAATACACTGCTGTGGAGTAAATCTATATAAGACGGTGATTCTTCTTGACCTTGATCTCAATGAGATCTGTAACGACTAACACAGGCGTTCAAAGGCCCTCCCCCAGTTACCAGTGTTAGTTAATCAGTAATTCGCTGGTAATTACGGATTAGAAGTGGGTCACCTGGCTTATGGGTGTGTAAGCCGAGTTACCTGTGACAGGTTTGATGGATTGGCCTAAGCTGTACGTTCTGATGCGTAGGGGGCACTACACTTCCGGTTTCATACTATACAAACGTAGCTATTGTCATGCCAACAAATCCAACTGACACGAATTTCGTGTGTCGCTAATAAGCAAATCAGTGCGATAGGAAATAACATTACAAATACTCAACACCCTATTAAAAGAGGTTATATTTAACGAAAAGAGAAAAACTCTTTACAAGGTGTATTCTTGTTTTTATATATCTATAATTACTTTCCTGTAACTGCACTTCACTAAGACTATATTCATATATGCAGTCTGCATATATGCCCAAGGCCAATATGGATTAAATAAGCGTACTTGATATCGGGTTCAATATACACACAGTGTCTGAATACGCACACGGTATTATATGCTAAAAGAGATTAACAAATAGATGGAAGTCGGTTGTTTTTTCGCCTTGCATTTTATTTTTCACGAAAGGACGGTGTAATTCTCGCTGTACAGAATGTTTGATTAATTGTCAACTTAACGGTAGAACTAGTTTTACGCCCCAATTACTGGATACCCCGCGCCATGTAGACTGAGCCTCGTCCGTACCCCTACTCCACAGTCCATCAACATGATGTACCTGTAAAACTACACAGTAATAAAACACACCGGGGTTAGTAAATGTGTAAAAAGAAAAAAATAGATAAAAGATAAATGTCTCAAAGGGAAATACTCTATGCTAACTGGGCGTGCACTCAGCATCACAGCTGGTTTCAGAGTGGCCCTGTGGTATAACCCAGTACACGCTGCAATACATCACAGGCAATTGCTACGTTTATAGCGGTGCATTCTGTAAACACAATACCTGGAGAGTAATCATGTACAACATACAAAAATTACTATAATTAAATGATAAAAGCCCACTGATGGGTCCGCCGAGCCTTGGTTATGTATGCCGTCTGGATGGTGCGATATGATCTTGCCCTAGATTTAAGAGGGGTGAAATGACTCAAGTCATTTGAATTATGCGGTTTTTTTCTGCTTAAATTCATTGTATATTTATATGATGCGTATATGTGCAGAGCTGTTGTTTAACGTCCTGTGGTATATATGGCTAGAGATACATTAATCAGGTGTACCTTGATGACAAGGCTCCCTGGCTTTTCTTGCTTTTATACCAGTAAACTCCGGTTCTCGGGTTGCTCTAGTTTGAAAAGAAATTCCATCAGAACAAGTTTCTCACCGTGATACCAGTAGGAATACATCATAAAAATAGATATTTGGATAATGGGGACTTTATCAGATGATGTTGAATTTGTGGTGTAATTTCTTATACTCGTATAATATTTAACAGAATCAAATCACCCACAAACTCCCCAAGAATTAAGTCAGACACACTTAAAAACAGTTTGATACGCCCACATCGTATAATACTTGGGAATGTACTGTATTGTAGTTTGGATGTAGTTCAGTAAACACAGGTACTTTATTAGTAACTTGGTAGGTGACATTTAGTATGTCCACCTCAGGTAGATTGTCAACGACCTGGCAGGTGAGATGTATGATAATCTCAGATAGTTTGTCAGTGACTTGGCGAATAAGATGTAGTATGTACATCTCATATTATCTGTGACCTGGCGGGTAAGTATGTAAATCTCAGGTAGATTTGACTTGCCGGGGTAGATGTAGTATGGTAGACACAGGGAGATTATCAGTGACTTTGGGGAGGGCGATGTAATACCAGAGACACTGGTAGATTATCAGTAACTTGGCGGGGTAGATGTAATACCATAGACACAGGTAGATTATCAATGACTTAGCTGGTGAGATGTAGCACAATAGGCACAGGTAAATCACCAATGGCCTGGCAGGGTAGACATAGTACCATAGACACAGGTAGATGTAGTACAATAAACTCAGGTAGATTATCAGTGACTTGGTGGGGAAGATGTAGTTGGGTAATCTCCACATCTAGTTCACCTGGCTAAGGGATCGTCCCTAAACGCTCACCCAGCCCTGACACACACACATCTTCGTCCTTAATGACACTCAATAGGGCGGAAGTCTGGCTACGGAAGACATGAAATACCAGATGACTCACCGCTGGGATCCGAGCCAAGGTTGACTAGGAGATAGTCATGTCCATATCTACCTTTGTATAATTAATTAAAGATAATAGTTTCTTTTTGAAATACAATGTAATCAATCTTCTGGGGAAATCACCTTTACAGGACACGAACAATCTCAACATTAATCTGTCTGTCTGAGATACATTTCAGTGCGTAAAGTTATGCCTGAACACGCCTCAAATGATAAGGGAAATAAGTTTCTCTTTTGAATGATTAATCTTAAAGTGACGAATTTCTCCGTTTCTAACGCACTATCCGGGAATCAATGTCGTGTCTGGCTTAAAGGAAACAGGATCTCCATGAAAAACACTTCTGTGACGATATTGTGGTCATTCTATGCTGGATGCTTTTCTACAGTGTTTAACACCACAAAATCAAGGCATTTCGGCTAAATCAATCTGATTAGACACGAAGTAAGAACCAAACAGAATCAATCTGATTAGTATTACCATGGACAGTATATTCTCTTTATCCATGCTATTATAGCGGCGTATATTTAATCAAAATATCAATAACCTTGAAATATATACATGTATGATATCTAGAAAAAGAGTTTGAAAGTAGCACAGGTTGAGGAATGTTTAAGTCATCTATCTATGACAACCCTGTTGTCGGTGTGAAATATTAGTGGCGTTAGACCTAGATACAGTTATGCCAGGCCTACAGGAGGGAACATACAGGTGGACCCAGCGCAAACTAGCCGACATGTAAGGTGCTGCTAATCCTCTGTGCCTGCAACAACAAACCACGAAAAATCAATACAAAATGAGTAATATGTGTACATGTATACACTCTGACGTCGCGTGCCTGGTGCTATTGATCTATAGATGAGATGCTCCAAAACTATTACTGTTATTAATTATGCCTTGGGGAAGGCTGTTACATTATATGTATAGCACTGTACTGTAAATCCTCGTCATGTTTCAATGACTTGAAAACAGCGTGTCCTCCACTATATTAAAGGACTATCATTTATGACTATTCGGGCTTACCTATCTGTATATCTACCCCGACTCTCAGTTTCACAACACATAACTCTATAAAGAGTTCTCTGTTCGTCCTTGATAAATACAGATGAAACCAGATTGAGAGACCGAATAAACTTAATACTTCTTATAACCGCTTCCATAATGATAATACCGTCTTAGTTTGTCCATGACTTAATTTTTGTATTACATTATTTACATCCCAAAACAGATCGCATTGACCCACCTGCTTAGTGGGAGATTTGAGAAAGGAATATCTTTCTTCCATAAGGAGGGATGGCAGATTTCCACTTATCCATGGAAATCCCTGTTTTCGTTTTCAGTCTATAAATCATTTTCATTGTATGAAATAGATATGAATTCATTCATGCCAATAAAACTGTGGGTTGAACCTCCCCATGTACCCATAGTCCTATTCCATAGCCAATATTGATGTGCCTTCCCATGTTTTTTTCGGTCTCTCTGAGGCAGTAAATAACGCATATATTTTCCCCCTGACCCAAACTGACATCCCTGCAATAGGATATTAGACTTAATTAGGCTTTTGGTCTGCAGCTAAAGGTGTCGAAATACTCTTCCACACACAGTCGAAAAAAGGGTATTAGTCTGTAACGAATAAATATGAATTAGGAACTTATTAGGCAATTTAAATGTCCTTGGTAAGATTACAAAAATCATTGGTTTTACTGAATGAATAATTCAGTAAGGTATTATATTTGTATGGGGAAATGGGTGTGGTCTATTTAGTATGCATGAGTCACGGAAAATCAGTCTTTATTCATCAGAACAAATTAATTAAAATTGGCCGTTAAGAACACACTACTCTTGTATTATATTTCCCTGTAAAAAATATCTCCCCATGGACTCATTTCCTCATATGGCATAATTGGGAGATCTGTCATACGCGGAGAATGGACTTTTTTCCCCCTTTTTTTTTCCTTTACATCGCTAATAGTTGATCGCTGGTTGTTAGATATCGCATGTAGATACATCAATGATTCAAATATTCAGATAAATTACTGATATCCGAGATTTCAAGATTTCCAAATATAAAAACCAAAATGCCACAGTTTTTACAATTCGGTGGCGCATCGTCCAATCTGGCCAGACACCGGCTGAACCCAGGGGACACCCGGCCATATGCGGCCCCGTCCACAACAGCACCAGTAATACCCCGTCTACACCCGTGCATCACCCCAGCATCCATTAGTTTTGAAAGGTGCCGGCACTTGAGGTCCGGCGGTGTGTGGGCGACAGTTTGTAGGGCGGGTGGAGCAGGCATAATTATGATATTTAACATGTTATTTTCCTTTCATAAACAAGTTCCGGTACCTATCCAAACCACACACGTGGATATCTAAAATTATACCTCTTCCTGATATATTTACCACTGTACTAATTGAGTGTTCCTTTAATAAGCATAATTTCAAACAGTTTGGAATGGAATCCCGAGCTTGTAGATAAGTTATCCAATCTTCATTTAAAAGTTATATGCCTTGATATAGCCAAACGATAAGATGCCTGAAATGTCTCACTTGGGCAAACCATCAATCCCACCCACCCCTGTAAGAACCAAACAGGATCAGTAGCTAATAATGTGCTTGGCAAGTGGCGGTAAATAACAGGAGAGTGTTACTCTTTGACAACAGTTAGGTAGTGTTTGCTAAACTCCACTATTCCCTCAACAATGGTTGCAAGGAGAGTGCAGAGCAATGGTTTGGATGCTCACTGAAAACTGTCCGTTAAAAGTAGCATCGCCTGTGACAGAAGTGTGCTTTTAACTTCTCTCGTAGTTTGTCATTTAAAAAAACAACTCAATATTAAACAAAAGAAAAACAATATTCACTCAGTAGAATGAATGAACACGAGATGTTCTCTATATCATTTTTATGGATTTATTAGTATTTAATGTCTTTCATATTTTATCGGTCTATCTTAACTCCATGATCTATAAAACTGTGTATATGTCTGTTCGGCTTAAAAAAAACTATATACCTCATTAAACCACCATTCGGCAGTCAGGGATAAAATCATTTGCCAAGAACCATTCTTTTGAAGAACAGATAAAACTTTATATTCGTCAGTGGACTATGAGTTGAACGGCCGCCAGATATTGGTCGTTGGAAGTCAACACAGTGTTTACTGTTTATAACGCCTTCTGCATTATTCACAATGACTCCGTACGTTATATGATCCTCCCCCCTTTCCTACCAGTCTTTGTGTAGATATACGTGCATATAGAGGCATGCAAGTATGCGCCACTGGAGTGATATGTAAAGTACATAAAAAAATCTAATCTGACTTACACATGGGTAAGATATTCTCTTGGACGGTAATAAACAGAATATATCAGTATTTCATGTTAATGAATAAGTATATATATGGTGTTAACAATATTACCGTGTATAACAGACTATTAAAGGGTGTGCAGAAGCCCTTGTGATGTGGCTTGATAGTTGGAGGCGTTGCGATGGGGCAAGTTGAAATAAAGAAATCTTCTCATTTCCACATGGTCGAACAGCACCACAATGAGTACTGTGCCAGCAGGAGAGTGATTTATTTACGTGGTGAACTCGTCTAAAATACGTTTTTTATACATTGGGACCCCCATAGATAGTGCATCGTCTCAAACCCAGTCTTATAACTGAGCAGAGTGGTCTGGTGGCACCATCTAGTGGATTATCAGAGAACTAAAGTATGCCAACTGTCGCCTTGATTTCCCTGCCATCCATCAACAGTGTATAAGTTTCTCTTATTGAGGGTTTGAACCTTTAGTGACAGGTCACTGAATATGAGTGGTTCTTTATTCTTCACGGTACATTTTGATATGCTAGTATTAAATGCTTTAACTTTAATCGTTCTATTTTGCAGTTGTATAATGAAGAAATCCACGACCTCCTAGACACAACCCGAGATCCCACAGACAGGGTAAGTTTCCATTCGCATTGATACGCAGTTTGACTCGTTAAGTTACAAGGGGAATACACACACAAATACGAAAACAAAATCTCTCTGATATGTGCCTGTTATTAGAAATATGGAGAATAAAGATAATCATGTAAAATAATAAGGATTTGTGATTTGCACGAAAATCCTATAAAGATTGAAAATGCGAGACCCCTCTCCATCAGAAATATATCATCCTTTCTCTTATTTACGTATACCTCAGCCACTTACTCGTTCACTGGTTCATACAGACTGCTTTGTGGTTGTATTTTCAGGGTCGCAAGTCACACATAAAGATACACGAGGATGCAGGTGGAGAGATCTACACAGTCGGTGTGTGTACCCGCGCGGTGACGTCACTACAAGACGTAAGTGTGCTCCACGTCACTCCGTAATTCATTGGACTACTGCAATACACAATGACGAGCTATATATGTATATACATTGAATCAATAAGGAAATCTGAACCCCCAAAAAGAAAAATACATTTTATGATGGAAATTCACTAACAAAAAGACACGCAAATATCTTTTTTGTGATGGTATCGCTGTTTCATAAAATGCCCTTCAAATCATATTTCGAGGTATATGTATCACCAGTTTCTGTATCGGATTTTGTTGCCTTTTTTATTTGAAAAAAAAGGAATTAATTCAATTTACTAAACAATGCTAAAAATTGATTTGGTGATGCGATAAAAGAAGAAAATATTCAGAGATTCCGGAATAATATTTCCGCCTCCCCCCAAAAAAGGAGACAATGTTTTTAAAGTAAACCCACTTCCTATCACAAATGTTGCTGTATTATGACCTGTGTTTTCAGACAATGTCCTGCTTGAAGACTGGTGCTTTGTGCAGAACGACGGGGAGCACGAATATGAACGCGCAGTCGTCCCGGTCTCACGCCATCTTCACGTTACACATCAAACAGCAGCGTGTGGCCAAGGTCGAGGAGGTCAGTAAATAAATTCTCCTGGTGATGATCTAGTCTTGTTATCTGAAGAATCTACATCACCAGAAACAGAATACAGGCAAAAACTGTGGCTGCACATAATACTTCCGCACCTGATATAATGATGGGAATATTGAAGAAAAAATGTTTTGCCTTTAATTCTTTTTATATAATAAAAGCTCCTTTATTACCAAAATGTATTTGTTTTAAGTAATATAAATTATCACTACCACACTACATGGTACAGCTAATGTAGTACCCCCTCTTGATAGCAGGAGAGAAGGGAGTCAATGACTAACAATCCTCAGATACTGCCATAGCACATTAAAATCATAAGAAATATCTGATGCATGAAATACACCCTAGAACAATACACGCATAACGATTAAAAAGGGATAGATTCATGTTTATTGTGGCTGTATCTCGGCAGGACGGAGAGGGGGAGGCGGTTGACGGCATGGAGAAGTCCGTCACTAACGAGTTCGAGACGCTCACGGCGAAGTTCCACTTCGTAGATCTGGCGGGGTCCGAACGCTTAAAGCGAACCGGCGCCACGGGCGACCGGGCCAAGGAGGGCATCTCCATCAACTGCGGCCTCGTATGTATTCTCCCCTGATTCCAGCATCGTATGTCAGTTTTCCACTTTTCTAAGGAAATCCTTGTTTTCATTTCCAATGTATAAAACTTTTTTTTCTTTTCTAAAATAAAGATAGAAAAGATCGAGCCTCATTTACACCATTAGAAAGTGGTTTAACCCCCCCCCCCCCCCCCCCACCCACACACCAGCCCAATTCCATGGCCAACATCGATGTGTTTTCCATGATTTCTCTGTCTCTACGGGGCAGTAAATTTCACATAAAAATATTTTCACTTTTTTCCATGATTCGAACTGACATCCCTAACATATCTAATACCAAGTCTCGATTGACTTCTTATCATTCCATATTGGATCTTAGGAGAGCATAAAAACCATTAACGAGGGTCAATTTTTGATGGGTAGTCTGATATTTGTTGCTTATCAGTGGAGAAATGTCACCATATTTTCACCAAAATAAATTGTTGTTCACTAATCTGTTTTCTTCTTCTCCACCGATCCACTTCACTATTATTGTAGTATAGTATTGTACATTGTTATGATAGTAAAAACATTGTGTGTGATATTCACTCGTGTGTTTTGGTTGACAGTTGGCCTTAGGTAATGTTATTTCCGCACTGGGCGACACGACTAAGAAAGGAAGTCACGTACCTTACCGGGACTCGAAGCTTACACGACTTCTCCAAGACTCACTAGGCGGAAACAGGTACAATTTGCATTCCACAGCTGTTTCTCTGTGTATCAAATCCATAGCGCCTATGAAGCGCTGTTAATGCTTATGAATATTATATATTACACCTTGACTAGTGGCATACATGTACTAAATACAGGAATGGCAGTTTTCTACTTTTCGGTGTAAATCTTTGTTTCCACTTCCAGTTTATGAAATCGTTTCCTTGTATAAAACAAATATAGTATGGATTGAGCCTCATTCACACCAATTAAATAGTAGTTTGAACCTCTACCCCCTCTAAAAAAAAAACCACCTCAGCCCTATTCCATGGCCAAACAGATCCGTTTTCCATGTTTTCTTAGTATCTCTGAGGTAGTAAATTCCACATGAAAAAGAAATAACAACACACTTGTTTACCTTGTGACATGTTGAATTGTAATCTGATTATATGGGTCATATTTGTATCAGTACCTGATGAGACGTTGTATGTGTACCTCTCTACAGTCAGACGTTAATGATCGCGTGCGTGTCGCCGTCAGACCGGGACTTCATGGAGACATTAAACACGTTAAAATATGCAAACCGGGCCCGCAACATTAAGAATAAGGTGGTCGTCAATCAAGACAAGACCAGTAAACAGATCGCTCTGCTTCGTGCAGAGATCCAGGAGCTCCAACTAGAACTTATAGAGTACAAAACGGTGAGTTGTCACGTATAGATTAAAACAACAACCCCGAAACGGTGATTTCATAGTTATATAATTTAACAAGAATGCATGTATTAAGATACATTAAGGATATCCAAAATTTGGAGATTCTCTTTTATAATCATCAAAAATATGTAATGTCTCCAAGTCGGCTGCTCACAGTCATACCCAGGTTGGACCCCGGCAGCTTCTGTTTTTATGGATTATATTTCCGATTTTTGTCTGAAGCCATGACTTGTATCTTTGGTCGCAAATGGTGGGTTTTCTTTTCTAAAGTCCAAAACGGTCAAATATTCCTTAAGATGCCAAACTGGCTGTTTATAGATAAGAACCAGTGAAATTTATCTTGTACGAGGACAGCAGCCTAAAATATCGATGATAGATTGACATTTAGACTTTTTCTAGTCTCTATGAGGAGTTGGCCCAGTGTAACATCTGCAGAACTAATTTAAGATATTGATATATGTTTTGTTTCAGGGTAAGCGCACGGTGGGAGAAGATGGAGTTGAAACATTTAACGATATGTTCCATGAGAACACCATGCTACAGACAGAAAACAATAACCTGCGACAGCGGATCAAGGTAACGCTTCCCCCATTCACCCCCACCTCCCCTCTACCTACTGATCTAGTGCTCACATTTCAGTATCTAGCATCTCAGTATCTTACGTCCGTGGCGATAAGGATTAAAAAGTTTCGTGGAATTATTTTTTTTTTTTAAACCTCAAATCTTGTCCGGGTGATCTTAATTGAGATGTTACTGACAGAATTCGGGGAATTTTCGACAGTTTCTGTAAATGACCTCACAGGCAGAGAATAGTACTTGGTTACTTAATTTTACAGATCAGAATGGAACATCCAGATAAAGATTTTTCCTTCACAATCTTCAGCCCCTTAAAGCGGGGATATATTTATAGACGATAGTGTAAGGATTTGCCTAATTTTCTCATATAAATGACTTGTTTCTTGTCTCAGGCAATGCAAGCTACAGTAGACTCATTGACAGCCAAGAACTCAAAGTTACTAGCCGAACGAGCCATGGCAAACCTACCCGAGGGCCTGGCCGACGGCAACGAAGATGAAATCTCCAAAATAATCGAGAAATATATAACAGAAATAGAGGACTTACGGTAAGTTTATCTATCAAAGATGACATCTACTCCAGTGGAAGATCTGCCCTCTAGGACAGAACTGGCTGAATAAAAAAAACACAAAAAAAACCTTTCATCTTGCCAATGAAAAACCTGGTTTTTATTTCCAGAATGCAAAATCAATGTCCCTTGTGTAAAACAAAATAAAAAAAGAAAAGAAAACCTCATTCATACCAATAAAACAGTATTTTGCACCTCCCCACACTCTCTCCGCCCAGCGCCATGGCCGCACTAACGTGTATTCCATGTTTTCTCGCTCTCCCTGAGACAGCAAATCAAACGTAAAAAATATTTCCATTTTTTTCTGACCACAATTACCCTCCATGTTATATTGTCATTATGCCTTCTTTTGAACACTACACTAACATATATGTGAGGAAATAGACAATTAAGGTGGATTGGCGATTATTATAACTGAAGGAATATCTTGCTCTGACAGAATGACACAACCAATGCAAATTACTTATCAGTCCGTATACGGCGTAGTAACCAACTGATTTAGAAATCCCACACAAAATATTGATAAAGATTGTATATTTCATTAATATTACCAATATATTACATAACATTTTGAAACATTTCACCAGATGATGAATGATTTCATATTATCTATTTTACATCTGACATCTTGTTTCTGCAAATTTCGACCCTAAGATCAAAACTAGTAGAATCCGAAGCTACGGTGGAAGCGATGAAGCGGAACAGCCTGCGCACACCGTCCCGAGCCGGGGCCAGCCCCCGCATCGGCGTCGCCAGGCCCATGACGTCAGCCTCATTTGACGCCCAGGCCATGGAGGGCACCGTGGCCGACGTCATTGTGGAGGCTAAGAAGGACTTGAAGAGGCTGAAGAAGAAGACCAAACGAATGAGGGCCACAAGTCAAGGGTAAGATGACCTTGACAGTTATATTAGCATCACGTATATGCTGTCAAATCCTTGATCTATTTCGTCAGCGTGAATATTGATGAAATGTTGTAATCAATGCTACACAAGCATTATATCTTTTTATTATATATATTTTTCAGAAGTATGTAGGTGGTATGTACAAGATTTTCTAGTAAAGCTATACAGAACTGGTCATGAATTTACATCTTAATAGAATATAGCTATATCTAGATTTCTTTAATAAAAAAAAAGACCCACCAAAACAAACGCAATCCATCTTGTCAAGTTATTATAAAATATCAACCTTAGCAGCTGGGACAAGTCAATTGTAACATGACGTAGCTACCTTACCTAAGAATATCCTTACTTGATATTTCCTGTCAGTGTCAGTGATTATTCTATAAGTTTCAATTCATGATTTGCCTCACAGAAGTGATAAGGAGAACCAAAGCGACGAGGAAAGTAAAGCGGAGGATGGCGACGTCATGACGTCATCAGTGACGTCATCAATCATGGAAGATAAAGAAGAAGAAGATGGCGACGATGAAGACGAGCAGGTAGACGATCTCTTTATAATTAATTGTCTGGCACGTAAGCCTGTTAAACCTCAAAGAGATGCAGAGGTTTTTTTAGTTGAGCAGCAAATGGTTATCAAAATTGCGTTTTCCATGAATTGTCTAAGAACAAAATGTTAAGTGTTTACATGGACAGTAATAAGATAAAGGGGAGACCTCACCTAACCATACGCCTCTGTTTTAGAGTGTTTAATATGTAGGTGGACACCCCCTCTAATAATTTACCCTACATCAAGGGCTGAGTAGGTAGATGGAATTGACCCAACATTCCTGAAAAGAAAATGTGCTTTTTCTTCTAAGGAGTATTCAGTACTTTCTCTGTCAATAAATGATAATTTTAGAATCAATTATTTGTTATTTGAAGGAAAATGACGATGAAGAGAATGACGAGGATGAGGAACTCGAGGAGTTGAGTAGTGGGGAATCTGACTCAGAAGGTACGTTGTCTCCCTCACTTGTGTAAATTAAAGCAAAATTTACAAAATAATAACATCTATATTCAGCAGAATTAATTACCTGAAAATAAACGCAAATAGCGGGAAACTCTTTTCAAAAGCAAAACTTAACCCAAAAAAAGGAAACCATCTTTTGATTACATTTATGAATTCATGTATAAGTAAGTTATCGCATTTGTATGATAGTGTTGGGATAGGTCTTTCTCTGTAATGTGTCTGTCCATTCCTGTGTTGCGGAACTTTGGTTGGAATGATTCTTAGCGTGAATGCCCTCTACTCCATCCTTCCACAATGTTGCGTGTTGGTCGACTCCAACATTTATTTACATCAGTATTTGTTACAGTTTGTATGCCTTATGCAAGTGAAGAATTTCATCTCCAACAAGTAAACCAGTAGAACCTCTCTGGGGTAGGAACCTGACTATAAATACAGCACGTGAATATTTCAACGTTTACAAACTACAGAAGGGAATACATGTAGTTCACGTTAAAATTACACATCACATACCTCACACATACGTTATTACTCTGCCATATTTTTATAAGAAAATTTATTTGAATATGTTTTATTGGAGGAGAAGTTCAGTACATTAATGTTATTCCTGATTATAGATTCGACGGTCCAAATATTTTTCATGGGTAGCGATCATCCGTATATTTCGAGAATATTAAAAACTTATCTTCTTCCACTTAAAGTAAAGAAAAAGAACAAACGGAATCGTCTGCGGGCCTCCAACGGGCCACACAAGAGTAACAAGAGTCTGCGCAAATCTTCAGCTAAGGGTGCGCAAAGAGATTGTCAGTTCAGTGTGAATAGTGAGCAAGAAAATGTTAACAGTTTGTGAACCACGAACTGGTGACTAGACTCAGAGGGTCGAGGAATGCAGCTCCCGTGATTTCATATTCTTCTGAGTTTCTGAGGGTTAGGTGTTGATATGGAGCTAGTATCACCCGAGTAAGCAGAAGAATAAGATCTGAAGATGCATTACACACATTGTGTATGCATCACACATGTGCCTGCATGCGTTTTCACGAATGAACCGTCGATTATAAGGTCAGGTTTATCTTTTAGTAAGAGAGTTAACCTGGATTGACACTTAGAACTAAACGGTGATAGCATGGAACTGGCAGCCCGGAGAAATAAACCACACATTTATTGTAATCATGGCCTTTCATCTGATTTTGCCATCTGTCTGCATTGTGGCCTCTGTATTGACCAATCCCGAGAGTGTCACAAAGGCAGTCTGAATCTCCATGTTTTGCACAATTTTGGAATCTGTGCGGTTCCGGAATCGCACAAGTATTGGTTATATTCAAAATATCTAGTCTTTGAAAGAATATGATTTTCTTTATTTTCTCATTCGATATCATATTGAAACCTAACACATTAAAGTACAAAATTTAGGTACATGTAGTTCCAACTATGAATGTGGGAAGATTTTTTTTTTGTTTTCAAAGTATAAGTATGGGAAAGTGTATCATTTTATTACATCTCAAAAGGGCATATGTCATCTAAAAATCACAGTTTTACTCTAATTATTTTACGGTCCCGCGAACTATGAATGTGGAGTGCGCCTTTCAGTCTGAGAATGTAACCGGTGCTGTTTTATCCCCCACGTGCGTGTCTGATAGACTCCGAGTCGGAGGACGACTCCCCGTACAGTGAGTATAGCCGGCCCCGTGCCCGCCCGGCCCGGCCTCCCTCATACCGCACACTCACCATCATCTAGCACGTACTCTCACACACAAACAGTGCCCGCCTCGGGCCACTTCCATCATCATCGTCGTCATTTTTATCATTATCCTTTTTTTGTCTCTCTTTTTCCATTTTTTTTCTTCTAAATTCTGCTCTGTTGCATTTATATAGCATTGTGATGTGGGTCAAGTTCAATCGCTGTCTAAAAGCTTGTTTCGGCTATTTTGGGTCACCTTACTTTTGGTATTGCTTGGAACTTGTTTGGCAGTTTTATCATTGTACTATTTTTTGTAAGGTGATTTAGGTATTGGATGTTGAGCGTGTTTTGAATGTGTTTAGTTTCTTGTCTTAGGTATCGCGTGCTCAGACGTTATGATTGTGATTTATTATTTTAGATCGCAATGACTTCTATATGTGTAAGTGTCCCTGTGTGTGCGTCATCTAGCCATATTTACAGAGTGTAGATTTACTTACAACTCAGACTGATAATTCAATCATCTGTAGATACGCATTTCCAAACAGAAAGGCTTCATAGTCATCCCTCCCGATAGAATTTTCAGATATTTGTGATATTTTTTATTAATTGTTGGTGAAGACTGTAATGTCATCCGTTCCCACCATGTGATGACTGCATGCTCAGTGAGATACCGTGATGTGTAGTGCCTTGTTTGTACATGCCATGTCCCTGTCTTTGTGTGTGTTAATCATGTACATGTTCCCCTCACCTTGCCTTGTGCTGTACTATTTTATCATATAGCGTACCTGAGATTTGTATCAACAAAATGTAATTCAAGTTCAAACCATAGCATATGAGAAATAATGACACAATGTATGAGATTTATGGATGTGGATACCTGAAGCTTTACCAAATTTGATGGGTGTTTTTATACCAGACCACCATCCCAAGATTTTGATACAAACAGATTTTTGTACTGATTTTTAGTCAATAACACTGATGAAACACATGAGAAGTATTAGATAAAGTTGATAAACAACAAAAATCCTATTTTATATAACCAAAATTTTCGTATGTCGAGAATCTCATGGCCATATTTATTGGGTTAATCCTCTCAAGGTGCACAGCCCCTTAATATCAGTTTATTCAGTAAATAATATCTCCAACTTCTAAACTCGTTCACCGAGTCCCCGGGCAATTTACAATTAATTTGCAATTAATTTTTGCTCTAAGATATCCAAATCATTGTTGATTTTTCTACATTAGAACTACATGTATTATTTGGTGAAGAAAGTGTGGGTTGTGTAGGGGAAATCTAGTCATATGGTGTCAGAGAACCCTTTAAGAAAAGGTAGCATAGTGAGCAGTAACTAACTCAAACCCGACACTTCTCCCTTCCCATGGGGTCTTACTTGTACATGGTTCTGTCATGTTTATTGTGAGCATGTAACACATGTCATCTGTACATATTGTATTAGGTCTGCCACAGGCAGCTATCAAGGCAATGAGCCTGCTGGTTTTGCCCTCTGGACTCAAACTTATATCATTTCTATTTTTTTCTATTTTCTAATTACTTTAAAACGTTTGATCAGAATGTAACAGGCGTATAGATCATGAGAGGTGCATGAAGCTTATAACACTGGTGCAGTATAGGCATGTTCCTCTGATCTACCAATCTAGTGATTTACTTACTTTGAGAATATCATAAACAGAATGTCATACACGAATTGTATCTACTGGAATCACTTTGAGGTAACTTTGAGAGGTATTCTCAAAAAGAAAGCACAGACATAACACCAGGTATACGTACATGTAAAAATGCACGCCTCTTTCTTCTTCAAGGTGCTAGACTATTATGATCTACGTGGCTAGGATAGGCCGAGCAATAGAAACACATTCCTTTTATTGTTTATGTATTGGCCTTTAATTATGTAAGGGAAATAGATGGCTTTAGAGTGAGTAGCATGTACATAAGTCTTACTTAGAAGTAAGGAGTAATAACTATACCGTTGAAATTATTTCTTAGATTACATTTATGATATATCTTCAGCCATAAATGTATGGACAATTACAGTATACAAACTGATTGTAGCTAAGACACCGAATGTGAGTATTTGATATCAAACAAGGAGATCCATATTTGATAAATATCTAACTCCTTCTCTATAAGGTAGGTTGGAAACCGTTATAGATTTTGTTTTCTTAATTTCTTAAAAAAAAAAAAAAAAATTATGAAGCACAGTGAATAACTGCATGTGGAATTGGCTCTGCTCAGACACGAAGGTGCTGCACGAGAACCTGGCTGACCTGACGTGCGACATCTCCATCAAGGAGAAGCTGGTGGAGGAGCTGGAGATGTCACAGCGCCGCCTGCAGGCCATGCGGACACAGTACGAGGAGAAGCTCCAGGTGCTCACCACGCGCATCCGTCAGACCGAGACCGAGCGGGACCAGGTCATCGGCAGCATGAGTACGTACACCCACCCCTCTCCTCTCATATACAAGGGAGGCCGGTCTTCAATGTTATCATTGAAATTCATGTTTTAATTTTCAGAATGAAATGAGAATTCCTCGTGTAGTATTGATACACCAACTGTTACAGTACCCAATTCAACCACAGCCTATGATTCCCCCTGAACCTCCCCCCTGACCCATGTAAAAAAAAAAAATTCTGATGTTTTTTTCTGACGCCAACTGTAATCCTGATGAACAAGATTTTATGTCGATAATTTGGATGATTGATTAAAGAATTTCTGGAGAGACCCGGCGACCTCTGACCTGCTAAGCGACACTACCATGATTTGTATTAATACTGTCAAGGGGGAGAAAAAAGTGTTTTTTCTTGAATTGGAAAAAAAGCTTATTCATCTATATTTTTTCGAAATAATAATTGAATGATTATCATGAATATACAAACGAGAGCATGTATATATAAAGATTAAGCATCTCTACCTTCCTTTGTACGCTATAACCCCGTGTCACTCACAATTCACTACAATTATGCGCCACCACTCATTCTGAAAAACGGATAAACACCCTGTGTTTCATAGAAATGATTGATAAAATCAATCATACCAGTTATTAGATATGGAAAATATGGTCATTGATGGAGTTCATTATCTTAGTCCCTCACTTCTTTTTTTCTTTCCTAAATGTACGTTTCGACAGGTACATCAGACTCTACCAAATCTGTGGAAAAGATTATGCAAGTCAAGGAAACCTACCAGAAGAAGCTGAATGATATGACGAGTGAGCTGAAAAAGCTACAAGCGGCGAAGAAAGAGCACGCCAAGTTATTACGGAACCAGGCTCAGTACGAGCGACAACTGGGCACTCTGCAGAGAGATCTCACGGACATGAAGAAACAGAAGGTATGTGCATGAATGCAGCGACTGAATGTGTTATTTACAGAAAACACATGATATATCCTCCATCTTAACTCACCACTAAAGCGAGATGCCATTCAGGCCATTTATCAACATGTTGCACGAGCAACACAGGGATTTTTCATATCATCATATACCTTTTTACCTGGAGAATGTCTAGGTAATATAAATGTTATGGTAAAAGCAGATAACACCCATCACACTAAATGAAAGTGTAGGTACTTCTCAAGGTATTTGAGATTAGCTTTATCTGTTCGAGGTTTATTTTGTTTGATTTGTTCTTAGCGAGGTGTGTATTTGATGAACAGGGCCATATAATTCAGGGCGATTTTTCACCGTGATATACAGAATGTAATATAATGATATGAAAGGATACTCTCTGGATATTCTTTAAATATTCTCTCGTGAAAAAGGCTTGGTCAATTCACGTATTTTCTAGTTTATATGTGACATTTTTGTCATGCCTAAGTCTTCCGTGAGTGTGCAGTTTTGTGATTTAAATATTCATTAACACAATGTAAGTGTGTTCAGTGTGTTTGGACCTCATTGACTCTCATACAGAAATTCTATATGGACACAATAGCTATGTTGAAGGTAGGTTAGGTTCAACAGGTTAGACAAATATTCAGGTTTTCTCAAATGATTTTAGTCGTTCCAGATTTACTGTTTGAAAGAATATAGCATTTCTGCGAATCTTATGTTTATCAATTCCAAGTCCTTGTTAAGAAGTTCGGTCTTCGTTTTCCATGTTTTTTCTTCTTAAATTTGATTGTTTTATTCAAATAACTATAATAGTTCAAATAATTAGATTTTCAATTAATCATGAATTGGTAAAACCAAACTACCGGAAATTCCCGCATATAAGACGCATCTTGCGTAGCTCATAAGAGTTTGGGAGAATGCTTATAAGATGCATCTGGGACCTGTTTTTGAAGGTTTTAGCTCTGTTCTATGGGATTTGGTTCGCGTATAAGATGCGTCTCATACGCGGGAATTTACGGTACTATATTTATTAGCATTGGCATATCATGTCTTCAGTATAATTGTATGATTGTGATCATCCTGTTTATATTCCGCACATTTCTACTTGATATGCAATTGATACAAGCCGATGTTTCAATTTGCACATTTATAGTTAAGATTTTAAGCATCGGTCTTCATTATTCAATACAGGTTAAGTTAATGAACCAAATAAAAGAAGAATCACAGCGAAGTCGAGCGAGTGAACTGAAGCGGCAGAAGGAGATAGCTCAGCTGCGCAAACAGCAGCGAACCAGGGACACACAGATCAGTCGCCTCGAGGCAGACAAGCGACAGAAAGAACTCGTCCTCCGACGAAAACAAGAAGAGGTCGGTCAAACTTCACCAGTCACATCTAAACTTCTCATGTTGATGATTCTTTATCATACAATAAAACAAATAAGTGATTTATTCTTCATTTGAATGGCGTGACTTTTAAAACTACCTGTATCCTAATCAATGATACTACCTTGAATGAAGGAATAGTTAATTCCAAATCTCCGCCATTATCATGGCGTGCTCTGGCTATGACATCATATTGATTTATTCTTGCTTATTAGATTTAGGCTCCTGAAACTACATTTCTCGTCATAGTCTATTTTCTCAAATTATGAAACTATAGAAAACAAAGTCAAATAAAGAGGTATTTCTACAATGATATCCGTTAGTTGCCTGACTACTTTGTATCCTATTTCTAGTCTAAGTATCTATAACATTATCATGTCTATCTGCGTTTCATTGCTTTTGTCTACTCTTTGACATCTCGACGCTCTTCATTGATTTCCAGTTCCTCATGACATGACTGCCTTTTATTTGTCAGGTGGAATCGTTGCGTAGAAAACAAATGCCATTGTCTTCCAAAGCAGCAGGTCGGGTTGGCAAATACGAATACCGGCAGGGACCCTCAGGTAATCAGCTGTCTTCAGTTAGACATGGAGAATTTATCCTACCCCTAATATAAAATCCCATAGGCTTAACATTGGGTTTCCATATGCCACGCTGACTGGCATATTGAGTTTTATATGCCACTAGTGGCATACAGCATTGTTATCACGTAATATTCCAAAATAGAGGAGATAGGGTAGGATAAAATCAAAACCTGATTCGTTTTAATCTTGGCCACCGCATTCCACTCCTGAAGTTTTGGCTCCGGACTTCACTCGGCTTCGCCTCATGAAGTCACTTTGCCAAACTCCAGTCGTGGAATACGGTGGCCAAGATAAAAACTCATCCAGTTTTACGATAATACGTGATACACTACCAGCCATATATAAAAAATACACGGGTGAAGTGAGACCAAGCAGTAGAACAGACGAGAAACTAGTCGTGGCGTCCCTTTAGGTGGCGCCAGTCCTGATAGGACGACGTATGTGGCGCTCCCGTGAGTAATGTACACGGACTTGGATAGGTCCCTGCATTTATAAATGCCATATAATGCATGTCATTTATTGTTGTTGCTCAACAACAAAAATAATTTGAAAGCAAGGAAGTTGGTGATGTATTTTCTATAGTTGAAAAATGATATGACAAATTAAGTGTAGCGTCTGATCTATGAGTTATTTTAACGGTGCATGTATAAATGCACATTTATCTATGAATAACACAGTTACACAGTGTCACTCTCTCTTTTGATAACCTGCTTTAGTGGTGAAGGGACTGCGGAGAAAGACGAAGGAGTTTTCACCAAAGGTGGCCAAACAAAAGTGGGACCAGCTGGAGAAGATGGTGACGTCTATCATCATGAAGAAACAGACGCTGAGTCACCTGGAGAAGGACATGGAGCGGTGGTTGAAGGTCAGTTCACCTCTTTATACGGGGATATTAAATGGGGGGAAATGGAAATGCAAAAATGACCGTGATCCGTTTTAGTTTCACCAGTAGGATGCAGCAATGGCATAGTTCTATTCTCAGAAAGGAGAGTTTTCCTCTGTAAAAATACTTACCCAAAGTGTACCTTGTTTGCATTGTCATCCGTGATCAGTGGGAGTTTTCGGAATTTTTCAACACCCCAAGGGTCATACATGAAGTCAATGTAAATCCGAAGGAAGAAGTTGGGGTTGGGGTTGGGATTGAAAACCTGTAAGATGTTGAGTGATATTTGCACAATTCTGGTCATTTTAGCTCTCAGTTGAGGCCAGGGATTTACGTAGAATAGTTCAAAATGCATGAGCTGGTAGGGCTTTGTTCCGCGGGCCTCCACCCGTGGCACTGTCAATGGACCTTGTAGGGAGCTTAGACACCCCCATCCCCACCCCCAAATCACCGCAGAGTGAAATATCCCCAAAGTGCTTTGACGTTGCTGTGATGATAGCTCCTTATTTAACCACATGTACTTTGGTATGGTTGGCAGGAGCGGGATAATGTGAGCGCTAAGCTGGAGAAGTTCATGAAGAAGAGGGAGGCGGCCCAGGAGGCTGAGCCCCCGAACATGCTGCTCATCAGTGAGCTGAACGAGCACATCGAAACGCTACAGGACAACATCCACTACGTACAGGACAACATCGCCGACTGCCAGACCTACATCGTCCAGTATGAGGAGACCAAGGTAAGCACACCACACAAATTACCTCCTCTCTGCTTCAGCCTGGGGAGTCGCCAGGTAAAACCACTTGGTACTTTGGTAGTCATAGCTATTAGTAAAAATCTGTTTGGATCCATGTTGACATCACCTGACAATATGATTTCAAATTTGGAGATCTGTCAAGGGAGATGGCCACTTAAGTGGTAGTTGTGCTAAAGGAAACTATCCCCGTCGGTAATTTTGAATACCACTTATCTTATCGTCACTACTTACAGGTATGCAATTTTGCCAGCAAAATGACCAAATAACGAAAAAAAAAAAAAAAAAATAACGACATTTTCTATAGACTGGCAGCCCAGCGATTTCAGAGAGGCATTTCTTGTTTAATTTTACATTAATCTCTCTTCAAGTACTAGTATCCAAGTGGTATACATGATACACAAATTTCCATCTCTCATCATCACTACTTAGAAGTTGTACACATGTATTAGGAAATTCGTGTTACAATCCCCGTATACAGCTAATCCCAGTGAATGGTTCTGTTTTCTCTCAATAGGAGGAGGACCCGGGCTCCATCACGTCGGCCATCAGCATGGAGGAGAGTAAATACCTGCTGGAACACGTGCTCGACCTCGTCATCTCCAAGGTCAGTGTCCTACCCTCAGTCTTATTCTAACCTTTTCAACCCAACTCCCTTCTCTGCCACTGCATGGTGCTCTTGATAAAAATTCATATGTTCGAGAAGTGTATGAAAGTAAAAATTGTCAAATACTTCCAAAAACTGCAGCAAATACTTGTCGATGTTGAATTGTCTCAAAGATTTTTTTCCAGCAATGAAGACCATTCATATTCAAAAGTAGTCTTGAGATTTCTATCCATATTAAGATGGATTTATGTAAGAATTATGAGTATTTAACAGAACTTTCATAAGGATTTGATATAAAAACAATAGACGAGTGGTTTGAACAAGTACAACTCGACTGCTGTCCAAATTGGGTTTGGTAGTTTGGCTTTATTAGAACAATTTTTACAACGTTTCGGCTTCTTGGTGACCGATAATATATAGAATCGTACGACTTCGAAATAGACTACCTGCGGGTTTGTACAACCATGGACAGTGTATTCCTTGGTACAAAAGAGCAGGAAGGTAGATGAATAATGACAATACCCCGTAGCCCCTTCTCTTGGCATTCCACAGAAACACAAAGATCACATCCCAACCTGAAATACTTGTTTGTAGAGAGCATGCCATGTAACCTGACCCATCTCATTATTACTCTTTTTCTGTTTGTCAGGGATTGTTGGCATCTCAAAAAGAGACTGAAAACAAGGAGCTGGCTGCGAAAGCGCAGCAGCAGAAGAACGAGCATGACTTTGCCGTTCAGATGTGTCACTACATGGTGCAGCAAAACCCAGAACAGTACGGCATCATCCTCGACCAGAACTTCATGAAAGACAGAACTGGTAAGAGCTTTTTCCCTTTTATGATGCGGTATGCCATTCCATCTATCTCAGGGTATATCTAGACTGATTCTAATTGCACTTGACACTATTAACTTCTTTTTTTAATCTAATAGATTTACTATAGAGGACATACATACATTCAATAACTTGAAGTCAGTGTTCTTCGATTATAAACTGAACCAGGATACAGCTAGGTTGTTCAGTAATATGCCTGTTTAATTCGTATTTATGCATGTTCTATTCTCAGCTTTTGTCATATACATGTTCTTCAGCTAAGGAGAATTGGGGAACAGAATACATTATCCATGTTACTGGAGACACTGTCAAATTTTGTGAACAATTTAAAACCCGACTCATTGGAAGTAATGTATTTTACCGCTACATCCCTCCCAGCTAATGCAGGTCACATACACTCACCTGGCTGGAGGGCTGGCCGCTTGCCCTCCTAACTATATTTGAAATTCATTTATTTTCTCTGATATTTTCAAATGCATACATAGCAAGCGGAAATCTAGTTTATCAAGGGAGTCGAACATGTTTGAAAGGAGAAATCAACAGAAAACAAACTTTTTATAGTAAAAACGAATGCATATGTATATCAATCTTTCTCGAGTCAGTAGGCGGAAAAGCTTGACAAATTTGTCTCGTCTTAAACTCACTTTGTGTCGGGTTTCTTTCAGGTGACAGTGATACTGGAAGCGGGAGTAGCTCTGGGGCTACGTCTCCTGTAGACAGGTGAGGTCATTTCGTTCAAAGTCAAAGTCCTTAAAAGGTCAATAACCTCAACTTTAATGGACCAATGAAGCATATGGCGCACTCTTCTCGATTTACAAGATTAATTAACAATTATTTTGCCAGATTAAGAAATGGCGTTGTTTGTTTGAACCTAGCCACTATTCTATATATTTGAGGTTATTGTCCTTTCTGCACATGTAGATTTTCAACAACAGTTCTCTTAGAAACACTCTCATAGAGGGTGTTAAAAAAAACAACATTAGTCTATCTTTAGAGATATGGAAGATTCATATGTAACTTTTGAGATTAATTGGACATTCTGATATTATTTTCGAAAAATGCAAATTTTCTTAGCACTCCTCTTGCAGTTAATAAAAGTCGGTGTATGAAATTTGACTGTTGGTCATGTGATATATGACGTGTGCGTCCCGTTCCTTGTCCTCTTGGTGTCATGGTCAAACAGTGACGTTTGAATCTGTTACTGTATGGCACGCGATGTCCCTTCGTGTTAAAGTGTATGTTCACAACTCTAGTACTGCGTCCAGAGTGAGAGAAGGAGGAAATTTATATATTTCTGACTTTTTTACCTTGGGAGACATTACTTTTTACAAATCACACACACATATTGGGTGATCATTTAGATAAATTCCTGATGGACAATGGCAACAGGGGCAAATAGGCCAAGTGTATATTCTTAGCTTTAGAGAAAAATGCTTTGCAAATCTTTACTGGGACAGTCGAAGGTGAAATATGAAGGTACCTGAATTTCAAAAATGAGATATGGTGAAGTATTTAGTTTGATTTTCGCGTAAACACCAAGCTTTCAGTTCTGTCCAGTTCCGAGTGTGCTCCCCGTCCACATCCCAACGCTTCTAACCTGCTTCCTACGCGCACACTTTCCCATGGCCGCCACTTGGCGATGGCAGCGCCACCTTTTAGGCACAGCTTAACACCATACCCCTCGACCACACCTACCTACCGTGCAACAGCAAACTAACAAAAGTCACCGGTCCCGTGTTTGACGACCCACCCTCCCGCACCGTCTACACGTGCTGTGTTGTGGTCGCTGGTTTTTGTCATGTCCAGATCCCACTGTCTGACATACCGGAAAGCAGCGAAGGAACGCGCCACTGTTATGACGTAATAATGTATAGGGTTTGCACCAGATGGCAGCACATGGTTGCGCGATGCAAATGTAAATAACATGAACTTTCTGTGTCAGACCTGTGCTTTGACAGCAAAACTGTGGCTCATTTCTCTGCCATCAACTGTACATACCATGAAAAAAAAGAATACTGAACAAAAAATATGATATATTCTCCCCACAAAAATGCACTAGAATAGCCTGGATAAACTACAGACCATATATAATTACTAACACTTTTTTCTGTTTTCTCTTTATTCATTTTCCCTTCCTCTGTCCCTTTTCCATGCCAACGCCGGAAATAACTTTATTGCGCTACTCGCAAAACGTGGTGACCCCATATGTGTTGTAGTGACTTTTGTTGCTTTGCTGCTGTAGTTTTATTTTTCTTTTTTGTGTTACACTTTCTCTTATCCTGACAATTGCTTGCGGCCATTGGCTATGCTAAATGCTTAGCTCAATGCTGCTTACTGTCTATCACTGTGATTCTAATTTTGATTATGTAACTATGTGATTCGATCAGAGACTCCTAGTCAAGTTCATGTTTCCCTGCTGTGTCATAAGACTTTAAACAGGCCACAGATTTTCAGTATTTTTATAATCTTAACCCTTACTATATGCAGGAACAGCATTTGTTTGTGCAGATATTGCGGATGAAGATAGTAATAATCTGCATGACATTTAATAGATATAAACAAAAAAAACATAAGATAGGGATATTTATTTGGTGCATCATTTTACGCAAAATGATATTTTGAAACTGAATTTTGTAGGAATCACTTCTAGTTATTATCAACGAGAAACATCTGTGATAAAGTTATTCAGTAGATAGAACTATACTTCAGACTGAACAAATGCTAACTGAGGATCATCTAGTCGCCTTACCTGTTCCTCTCTCCGTTGTTTCGTGCCATATTTTAACATGTAGATACACTATAAAGATGTAGCTTTCTTGTGATCATTGTCAGAAACGAGCTTTTTGCACTGCTACTTTCCCTTAGCTGAAACTGGAAGTTTGGTGTTTCGCACAACCTGCAGGATCAAAACTACTCAGAAGGAAGTGTGTGACAAAAAGAATTGTACATTTATATATTTGTCAACATTTCATGCAATTCCTCCTCAGGGCCCCAAATGACCTTTACTGCAAAACTACGATAGTTGAAAATAAATTATTTTGGGATTGAAATTCGCTTGAAGGATCGGATGCAGAAAGGCAGGCATGAAAATAAATATTTTTGCAGGATACATATCCAACGAAAATAGTGACAAAAACACCACAAAGTGCCAATTTAATATTAGTTTAGACACATTGCTGTGCTTGCTTACATGTTACCGCATTGTTGCTCTTTTACATATATATATATATATGAATTATTGTTGTAGGGAGCACGAAGTATTGATTATTGAGTATTACATTTGTTATCACGATCTTCAGTATTTGTTGACCAACTGTTGAAGTTGTTAACATTTAGGTAGATTGTTTTGGGGTGAGGATATATGAAGTTTTACACCGCTTGGGTGGGATGCTATTATTACTGTTTCATAAACACTAGCTAGGTTTAGTATAGAATTATCTGTATATTATGTTGATGCATTTGCTGTTGCATTCTTTGTAAATATAGAGTGGGACTAAGGTAGCTCAGGGTATATAGGGTAGAACGTGGGACCAGGGTAGAAATATACTGCTCAAAGATACGCACAGGACACGCGCTCCATATCGTATTGAGTGAGAAAAAATGAATATATACGCAAGAGACTAATCTCAGATACCAAACGGAATCAAGCTCGGAATCATTCCTGATGCTGTGTTGTCATTTGTGGTCTTTCCTAATGTGTCATCCTCTCTGGGTGATTAGACATTTCCCCTTCACCTTGAGACAAGTTGATAGTGATATTATAGAAACAAGTGCAATCACAAGGATACTGCATGATGTATTCACACTTCTCTGTTGCATTTCTCTGTTCTCTCGCTGTTTGTCTTCCTCTTTAAACCATCTCCTGTCTCCTGTATGTCTGTTATCGTGCTGTGCCATTCTGTTTGTTCTCGTCCATTCCTCGTGTATTCTGTTGCTTATGTCGTTGCCCCTTTACGTTTTTCGGTGTATTTCGTTCGCCCGTTGCTGCTGCTGTACCTAAACACCACCACTACTGGCACGCCGCTGACTGACCTCCACAATAAAACCATCGCCCGCTACTCCTTGATGTGAATGCTCCACCTGCCGGCTTCTCACAACACTACTCAACACTGGCGCCATCTATCGGATCTACAGCTTACTAGAGAGTGGTTTGCCGCCCATCAACCCGCTGACGGTGGCCATGTTGACGCCGGCCGGCATGACTCTGGGATCGACCTCTGGATCTGGAGAATCCTTGTCTGGACGGAATAAAGACAAGGTACGAGTTTCTTGTCATTCCACATCTGCACTTCATAAAAGATATTGAAATTTGGACAAAATGCATATAAATAGGCTTCTAGCATTAAAGACCTAAACAATGTGGTTTGTTGGGTACGTAAGGAGCCACTGCGTGTTGTCCCAACATTTGCTATCTTTTTTTCTTTTTTTTTGTTTTATAATATTTCCTGTCTTAGATCCCTAGATCCTGTGCCACCTTAATGGTCAATATTACATGACAAAAGATTCCCTTTCTTTGAACTGAAGTCACCTTAATGGACAATGCTACCTGACAAATATTCCCATTTCAGTGGCGAATACCAAATGATAAAACCTGTGGAAC